>CP129450.1:8447500-9647500 GCA_030445155.1 Quercus variabilis
AAAAGTCTAGAGGCACGTAAAATTTATTCAAAAAAGCATCGAATCATTTTGTTGTTGTATTGTAGAGGGACTAAAGTAGACTGAATGGCATTCTCAAAAAAAAAAAAAAAAAAAAAAAAAGAAAAGAAAGAAAGTAGACTGAATGGTGTTTTCAAAAATAAAAGTAGACTAAATGGTAAAGGAATTTTGATTTTTTCGGTGGCTGGATTGAGATTTAATGGAAGAAGAAGAAAATGTTTTAAATACTTTCTTAAATTTTTTGTATTTAATCTGTAGGGACTCAATTTGGAAAAGCCTTCAAAAATAAAAAAGGATATGTGGTCCAACAAGCCCAAAGAATAAATTTTTAGAGAGTAAGCGAACGAATTAGCTCTATTCGATAGAAAAAGCCCTTTCTTCTTGTACTGCCAGAAGTCCTCTATAATGTCATCCCCTTTCACGTTATATACCACGTTCCTCCCCTTACTTTCACCGTACACGTGTAGGTTCTATCCTGGAAACTCCTTTCTGTCCCATCTACCTACCCCTAGAATCTCCAACTAGCAACCATAAGGCTGCTTGATTACTATTCAGGCATCACCTCCACATTAATGCGGCTAGAGAGTTAGCTAGATTGAGATTTAATGGAAGAAGAAGAAAATGTTTTAAATACTTTCTTAAATTTTTTGTATTTAATCTGTAAGGACTTAATTTGGAAAAGCCTTCAAAAATAAAAAGGAAATGTGATCCAACAAGCCCAAACAATAAATTTTTAGAGAGTAAGCGAACAAATTAGCTCTATTCGATAGAAAAAACCCTTTCTTCTTGTACCGCCAGAAGTCCTCTATAATGTCATCCCCTTTCACGTTATATACCACGTTCCTTCCCTTACTTTCACCGTACACGTGTAGGTTCTATCCTGGAAACTCCTTTCTGTCCCATCTACCCACCCCTAGAATCTCCAACTAACAACCATAAGGCTGCTTGATCACTGTTCAAGCATCACCTCCACATTAATGCAGCCAGAAAGTTAGCTGGGAAGCATTTAATGTGGAGGTAGCAGCATCAGAAGATATTTATTGCCTCCACTATTCCATATCCGTTTCTCAATTACAATACAACATTGTGGACTATCCAAGGTAACAAGATAGTTACATCTACCTCGGACACATTTTGAATTTTCATTTGCAATCATCAGCTCTTCTTCTTATATTATTCGTACCATGCCCTTATTAAATCATCATCGGACGGATTACTATCCTCGGATTGGGCCACTGGGCCGCAGGCCCAATTCCTACAAACTTACCAATACCTCCTTGTATAGCTGGCCCCACATAATCAATTGATAGAAGAAAAAAGTTAATTTGGAATTCAATTGCTCTAATACGATACCGTATATTACACCAATCTCGATCCCCTTACTAAACTCATTCTATCTAGAGGGGTGGGAAGAAAAAAGAAAAGAATGATGAAAGTGAAAGAGAAGAAAACAAAAAGAACTGAGGGGAGAAAATGTTTCCCTATGTGTGTTTATTGTTTAGAGGTAAAAAATGAGAAGAAAAGAAATAACGGAAAATAAATAAAATATTTAAAAATTAGTTTATTATTTTATCTTTATAAATTAGAAATTAATATTTAATTATGAGAACATTAAAAAAAAAATTAAAAAGTTAAAAAAAAATTAACTTTCTAAAAATTATAAAACTAATTGGCAAAAATGCAAATAACTTTCACATTTTTTTCATTTCAGTCTTCTAACTTTCAGTTTTGTCATTTCAATACTCTAACTTTCAATTTTGTCAATGTAGAACTTCGTTACAACTCAGTTAGTGGCTGCCGTTAGAACTCCTGAAACGACACTCTTTTGCTTCTTTTTTTTTTTTTTTTTTTTTTTTTTTTTTTTTTTTTAATTCGGAATTAAAAGAAAATAAGAAAAATCTGGAAAAAAAATTGAAAAACACCCAAATTCCTAATCGTGTAAATTTGGGGATAATGGGTCAGTTTGAGAGAGAGAGAGAGAGAGAGAGTAAGTTGAGGACTGAGTCCCTCGTCGTACCTCACCATCTTATCACTAGTACCACCACCATCGCTCGTTGCTCTGCTCGCCATGTAAACCACCACCACCCTCATTGCTCTACCTTGCCTTACTATAGCACCTCCTCACCTGTCCTCTGCTTCTTTTATATATATATATATATATATATATATATATTTAGCTTAGCAGCCAACAAAGTAACTTCCTATTTAAGAATAAGTAACCTGAGCAACTTCAAGAAACCCAAGTAGCTTCTCTGATTTGTATGGTTTAGGTGTTCTTCAGATCTTTGTTTTGATATCAAGGGAAGGGTAATTTTGATTTTTTTTTTTTAAATGCAAAACGGCATCATTTTAGGAGTTCTAACGACAACCACTAATTGAGTTGTAATAGAGTCCTGTATTGAAAAAAATTGAAAGTTAGAGAACTAAAATTACAAAACTGAAAGTTAGATGATTGAAATGAAAAAACATAAAAGTTAGGGTCAGTTTTGCATTTTTTCTTAACTAATTTTATGAATTAATTAAACATTGCCTTCTCTTCAAGGTTTTTTTTTTTTTTTTTTTTCTCTAAGTGTATGTTTGGATAATGCTGAAAAACACTTTTCAGCTTCGTCTCACGTTTTTCAGTGGGTCTCATGCACTATTCACAGGACTCACAAATAATTTTTTCAGCAAAAACAACTTTAAAACTAAGTTCTATAGTATTATTTACATATTTAAAAATTATTTTGTTATAGTATTTTCAGTTTTTAGTTTTCAGTTTTCAGCAATAAATGATATTTAAATACATCTTAATATATATTTTTTTCGAATTCTAAAATTTGTACACCTGTCTGCCCTACCAAACAAAAGCCTATTAGCGTGAGTTAGTATATAAAGTGTTATAGATGTATGTATCTTCACACTTGCATAAGTGTGGAGCCCACTTTCCAGGTCAGGACCCAGGGGTGATATATTTTTCATATTTTAATTATGTGAAGCCATGGAAATATGAGTCATTCTCATGCCTCGTGGGAAGTGCTTCAGTTTGCTTGAGAGTCATAACTCAGAACTGCTCCCACCGTGACACCTTTCACTTTTGTCATTTTACTACCCAAAGAATCAAATCTCTGCTTTGCTCAACAACTAAAAAAAATAGAATCAAATCTCTGCAGATCCCATTTTAACAGCAACATTTTTTTTTCTCGGATGAATAGAGAAATTGGATTGACTGCGACATTTCCCTCTTTCTCGAAAAAAAAAAAAAAAAAAAGTACCCTTTCCTCACCACTGATGACATGACATGAGACAACAAAAAGAGGAGGGAAGGAACATTTTTCCTATAGTTTTTTCATACATCAAGGCTAAAACAATAAGTTGTTAATTATAGAGTAAATTAAAATTTATTTATTTGTGATTTAAAATTTGACACTTTACGTAGTATTTGAGATTAGTTTCGTTAGAATTCCGTAACTCACTTCAATTAAAAACAGGTTTTAATATGTAATTTCGCTCCACTTTTTTGTCTTTATATTCTCAAAACGCTTGCATCATGAGATCCTCAGGTAGATAAAGTGTTGAATTTCAAATTGTAGGTACGTAACTTAAATTTCAAGCAAACAACAAGTGAGTAAGTTATAATTTGCCCTTAAGTATAAGTATTCACTCAATCTCACCCAAAAAAAAAAAAAAAACAAAACAAAACATAGATGTTAATACATGATAAAAAATAAAAATAGTATCTATCAATGATATATTCATCTGAAAGTTTTGTATATATTCATCTGAAAGTTTTGTTATTCTAATTATATTTTAACACCTTATAACATGTTATAAAATTGAGTACATGGGTTATTGATACTAAAAACACAATTTTTGGCAAGTGAAGAGGAATATCGACAAATTATAATTAATACAACATCATTTTTTATATAATTTTTTGATACACAATTTGTCACCTTAATAATTAGTACAGTGGCCTTAACAACTTAGACTTATTATTTTCCACAATGTCCATTACATTAACGAGTCAATATTGATTATTTTTTAAAGGTAACAACATTGCTTTCACATTATTTTATTGCTAGTGTGTTTTTTTTTTCTCATATTCCAATTACTACAAATTATAATAACAGTTTTGAAGATTTATTAATTTGATATTCTTAGTTTTATTGTTATTTTTTATAGTAAAACCTTCTTCAATCAAGTTAAAACAGAACGCAGGAAGGGGGGAAAAAAAAGTAAAATTTTGTTTAGGACTGTTTTGAGCGGTAATATAAATTTTCGGACAAAGAAGTTTGAATACATTTTTTTTTTTTTTTAATTGTATTAACTTTACATATAAAACAAAAATTATTGATAAATTTATTTTCATTGTTATTAACACTACACTAACGACATTTATTATCAAATTTTAATATTTCATTAAAAAATATTGATGTATTCACCCCACAGTCTACATTAGTACGGTGACATTATTTCTGGCTTTGTTTTTTTTTTTTTTTTTTTTTTTTTTGAGAAACATTATTTCTGGCTTTGAGTGGTCACTATTTCTCACTGTTTTCCCTCAACCACTTTCGTACTAACTCCTACAACTATTTACACTCTCAACAGTTTTAGAAAGAGAATTCAGTGTGTGTATGGTTTGGGTGGTTGTCCCGCTCTCTCTTAACCCAACGATTTCTATCAACTTCGCCCATCAAATCGACCACCCATGACCCTTTTCTCCTAAACCCTAAACCCAAAGATCAATATCAAAACTACTACAACTATTTAATTATTTATTTTTTAAAAAAGTAAATGATTTATATATATATATATATATATATTTCTATATTAGAGTAGTTTTGTTTTGGTGGACTGATTACATATTTAATTATTATTTACATCAAAATTCAGCATAATAAGGTGGGGCCACGTGGAAGCGTGAGCGAAAAACCAACAAAAGCGGTAAAGGGGCGTCAATAAACGACAAAAAGCAATGAGAAAGAGAGAGAGAGAGTCACAGCTACCACTGCGCCACCAGCACCGACAGTGGCTCCGCTGACCACCACATGTCATTTCACATTCAGCCCTGTACGAAACTTTATGTACAAATTCAAATTAACAAGACAGTGATGCCCTTCACTCATAATAAACATAGTAATTAACATAACAAATACATCAAGGGTAATTTTGTAACACTACATAAATTTCTCAATGATCAGAATAATACATGATAAATCTACCTAAAATTACAAACCACCCCATATCCATATTCATACATAAAATTTAAATTAGAAGCAAAAAAACAAAAAGTAAAATATCTACGTACCTATTATACCGTATACAACAAAAATAAAAATAAAAATAAAAATAAAACAAAAGAAAGTACAGCCTCAAAAATTAAACCCAGATCCATACACCATGTTTAATCACCGGAATCATCACCACCACCAAAGATTGAGAAGCGATTGTACAAGAGAAACAAAATGAGGACCAAAACTAGCGCAACCCCAAAGGGTGAGCCACTAACCCTATGGATTGTGTCAGGCTCACCAGTTGAGAAGAAGCTAGAGATGAAGGAGCCACGATCTGAGGAGAGGAACTGGATTGTGAGGAGGAGGATTATTGGGAGGAGAAGAAGCCCAACTGGGCTCAAGAGCTCAGAAATGGCTTCAGTGATGGCCTCACCTTGGTCACCAACAAGGAGTGGCACAGCTAGTATCATGGCCACAACTACAGCTAGTAGGACACCATGGGGTGCACCAGCTTGTCTTTCTTCTATCATTTTTGTTGTTGTTGTTATTGTGAGGTTGGGTCTGGAGGGTTTGTGAGTTCTGGTTTATGAGGTGTGTTTTTTTTTTCTTTCTTTCTATGTGGCTTGTGTTTTGGTTTTCAAGAAGAGTGAGTGGGAGAGGTGCGTCATTGTCTTAAAATAGGGGCTTGAGACGCATATGCCTAAAAGAAATTTAAGAATGGGGTTTTGCTTTTAAATCTCATTAAAAGAATACAAAAGGCCGTGTTTTGTGTATTTATACACGAATGTGTTATTAGTTAACAATTTATTTTTTTAAAAAAAAATTTAATACTACTTTTATAAAATATATATATATATATCGATACATTAATTATTATTTTTAATAAAAATTTACTTTAAACGAATTATTAAATCAAATCAAAAGAATACAAAAGACCATGTTTCATGTATTTATATGTTTTTTTTTTTGAGAAATCATGTATTTATATGTTAGAGTTTACTTGGGTTCTGTTAAAGGGCTTTCCATTGTTTGGAACTTCGGATCTAGATTGTATTTAGTACTGTAGACTTTACAGCGTCCCCACTTTGTCCTTGGAGAATACACTGATACAGGCTAAATATGATAATACCTATTGTCTATGGTAAAAAATACTTAGTATTTTAAAATTTAAAAAATATATTGAAAAAATTTAATGAATACCCTAAAGGTATTTGTTAATAAACTATTTTTAAAAAGTTTGTACGAAAAAGAAAAAAAGTAATTAATGTTTTAACGATTTTTTCAATTACTCTCGTAAAAGTAATATAAAATTTTTTCTTAAATAATTTGTTAACCATTGCGCTACTGTTAACATGACTCAAACATATTTCAATTTTTAAATTAGCCTAGATTCATGGGCCTGACTAAAATTTATAATTTGATCAATATTCAATGTACAAATACATGTGATTTGCAATGTAGAAAAAAAATCGGTTAGTTAAAAAATTGAATAATTATTCTTTTGCTTTCCTTAAAAAAATACTACTTGCTGTTAAAGACTAAATTATGAGATGTTTACTTAGCATGTTATATTATTTGTTGGCATAATTACTCTATCTGTATATTAGAAAAGTTGAGTGGCCTTTAACCTTTCATATATATGAATTCACAAAAATTCTAGTCCCAAAAATTAAGCAATAATTTTTGTTACAATCATTCGCGTGTCTGTGAGTTGGTCACAGTCTTTCTCGTAAAATAGTTATGACTTAGTTCATGGTACTATAATTACTCATGGATTAATTAATGTCCACCGAATGAAGAGGTAGACTTATAGGCTATAGATAATTACATTCAAGGGCAGCGTGAGATGCATGTTTAAGTCTCGAGGTTAGTTTCCTTGTGCTTGCCAGGGTCGAGAATATTATGGCATAATGGAAAACAGAAAAGCATGGAAAATGGGAACACCCGTGACAAGGAAGGCACTTCCTATACTTTTAGGGGTCTTTTAATGTATACTATACGCGTTAATGATGGAAGTTAGTAGGAAGGTGTCTGGGCGGTCAAGTTTGATGATATAATTGAATCCTAAATTTTGAACTTAATGGCATCATCATTGTCAAGAATTTATGACTCAATGGCATTAGTCTTTTTCATTTGGAAAAACTATGGTTTGAATCCAAAAAACAAGTTTAGAAAAAGTTCCTTTTGACCTGGGTGAGTTCTCAATTCTCAATGGTGTCCTTCTTTCAATATATAAAGTGATAAGTAACATTTTTTTTTTTTTATAGAAAAATACTATGGTCACAATATTTTTACAATGAATTCTAAATGGTAAGTTGTTATTGGTTGTTATGGGTTTGAAAAAAGTAATTTAGTTATAAATTTTAATTAGAACTAGTAACAACTTAATATCTATAATTTGTTGTAAAAATATTGTAGACGTAACACTTTTTTTATAAAAATTAAAAAATTGGTCAATAACATGTTTTTTCAGTATCTGCCATTTTTGCAAACCAAAATTGGAACTGCTTAATAGTTACTACTTAGCACTTACTAGTTGGTGGACATAATCTTGAAAATATTTGCCTATAAGACCATTTACTAAAATTCTTGTTAAGATCTGAAATTTCACGCACTCAACTTAAAACAAAATAGAGTAATTTGAGATCTAAATTCTTATGTAATTTGGGTAGAAGAAACTTTAATATTTTTTTAACCTATTTTAGCTCATGATGTATTAAATTTATCTTCATTAAAAAAAAAAAGAAAAAAAAGAAAAAGAAAAGAGTTACTTGATTTTTTCATTAAAAAAACAACACTAAAATCTAAAAACTAAATGGGCCGTTTGATAACGTTATTCTAGTAACGTTGTCAATATTTTTTAAAAATAAGTATAAATAAAAAAAATATAATATTATTTAAAAACTAAAAATAATATTTAAACTTATGTACCCAACGACACCTACAATTGTGGCCCTAAAATAAGCTCAGCCTTATATATGTTACAACATGGCCTACAATTGTGGCCCTAAAATAAGCTCAGCCTTATATATGTTACAACATGGCCCATACGAGCATTGCACAGGTCCAAATTGCTGTTACGGAAAAGTTGCAGCGTGTTGGATTTTAGACTGTAGTCAACAAAGCAAATAAAGGGTATTTTTGACTTTCACGTCTGAAAGCATACGAGGGAGTCGGCAAAGCAGGGATGAGACCTGAGAGTCGAGGACTCGAGAGGATCTTCTTTTTTTTTTTCTTTTTCTTTTTTTTCTTTTTTTGATGAAAGAGGATCTTCATTTTAGTGCAAAAATCAAGATCCTTTATTTAACTATAAGCTTTCGGTTAATGTGGATGAAATTTAAGAACACTTTTTTTCTTAATTACCAAATAACATTTGCTTAGCAACATTTTTTTTTTTTTTAAATATTTGCTTAGCAACTTTTTTTTTTTTTTGGGTAGAATTTGCTTAGCAACTTATGTACTTATTTATTCTTGTTTATGATTTCATTTTCCTTGGAAGCCAATGAGTAGCAATTGGACCAATGAATTGCTTTTTCTTTTCTTTTTTCTTTTTAAATAATTATCATCCATTTTGCCATATTTTTAAAAATATTTTCTTAGCAACTTATGTACTTATTTATTCATGTTTATGATTTTTTTTCCCTTTTTTCTTGGAAGTTAATGAGTAGAAATTGGACCAATGAATTGCTTTTTCTTTGTGTTTTTTATAATTATTATTCATTTTTGTTGAGCAACATTTTTTTGATAATATTTGCTTAGCAACTTACGTATTTATTTATATTTTTTATAAATGTTTTTCCTTCTTTTCTTGGAAGCTAATGAGTAGCAATTGGATCAATGAATTTTTTTAATTTACCATAATTATCATTCAAATTCCAACATTTACTAAAAGATGAAAACATAACATAAAAAATTACAAACGATGAAATTTTTGAACTTATGGTGTACCTACCACCTACATTGGTTCCTGCCTAATTGGTTGGTAAGATTTTCTGGTTTTCTTGCTTTGGAGAGGGTTGTAAAAGCCTGCAAAGGCAGTTGGTTAAGGATTCTTTGTTAGGTAAAAATTAAAATTATCAGAGAAAGAAATGCAATCTTCTAGTGAGTTTATGCGTTATGGCCTCTAGAAGGATTTTTTTTTTTCAAAATAACCAAATTCCTCAAACAATTTTATTAGTTAGCAAGATTTTGAAATTATTTAGCAAACTAACAAATCGAGTGCAAAGAAGTCGATTTTTTTGTGCTAAATCAAGTGTGAAGAGGTGAAGTTCCATGGAACTTGAGTCTCCACAACTCGATTTCCAGGCCAGAAACTTCATTAGAAACTTCGCTTGGGTTTGGGTTCGCATGAGGAAGATCAGAGGGCGTGGGTCGCATGAGGAAGAAGGAGCCTTGCTGCCGGAGTTTGGGTTCGACTTGGCTTCGCATGAGGAAGAAGGAGCCTTGTCGCCGCCTAGGTTTGGGTTCGCATGAGGAAGATCAAAGGGTGTGGCTGTAGGGAGATTTGGGAAGTTTTCCTTGCTCTGCTCTGGGAGATTTAGGTGTGGAACTCTCTGCTGTGGGAGATTTGGGTATGGAACTCGAGTGTGTAACTCTCAAGTATGAAACTCGAGTGTTAGACACTCGATTTCCAACATAGCAAAATTGAGAATGATGGACTCAATTTGTTAGATTGCTAAATAGTTTCAAAACCTTGCTAATTGTTTGAGAAATTTGATTATTTTGAAAAAAAAAAAAAAAAATCCCCCCTAGAATGGCAAAAGGGGCATTACACACTTAAGAGAAATAGAGACCCTAGTGCTTAGGTTCAGACAAAATTATTGATCGGATCCCATTTTCATGTGTTCAAGACGTATATTAACCTTTTTGAAAGATAATGACTTTTTTTTTTCATTTTTCGTAGAAAACAGTCAAGTAGGATAATGGCCACTTACTTATAAACTAGGGACACTATGGTTTAGGTTCAGACTGAATTATTAGTTGTCATTTGTCAGGCGACGGGATCTCAACATCAAGTGTGAGACCTTACATAGGTTTATTATTACTACTATTTTATAATTTATACCAATAAGTGTGTTTCAGGACAAATTAAGTTTAAGATTTCAATTTTTAATAACCAAAAGTAATATAGTTCAATTGACACCTTAAGATTGTTACAAATAAGTGTTTGTGGTTCAAATGAATCAAATCACTTTCCTAACTATCGAATTATCAGGGGAGAAAAAAAAGGCGATTTTAAGTCAACCTTAAAACTTAAGGTTGTTACAAATTAAATTATATAGTTCTATCTAATTTTAAATTGAACTCTGAATTTTTAAAGTTGTATCAATGTAAACCATCTATCAAATCTGAAAATCATAACCCCAAATCAAACTCCAAAAAGTTATATGATTTTAAAATTTTAAGACCAAATTTGAAATTGGTTAAATTATAAAGCCTACTTTATATCAATTTTAATATTATAATTACCTTTTGAAACTATAAGGTGTAATTTGAAACCAATTCTAAAATATAAGGTTAAAAATGTATTTGCCCAATAGTTGAACATGTGTTCTTAAGATACCCATTAATGGAGAAACAAATTTAACAATAATAACATGTATTAATGTTGGGGAATTTTTAAAATATTTTTTTTGAAGAGATGTTGGTAAACTTAGTGGTGCCATTATATTACATCAAATATTTAACGGAAACCCTACGCAAAACTGACATCAAGATAAGGGGACAGCATCACCTAAGAAAAAGAGGGGCTTGAGTCTTGAGTCTTGAGTTTAACATTGGCCACTGGCCAGTATTAGTTAAATATTTATAAGTCAAGCTTCTTCTAGCAAGCCACCTTCAACTTATAATGCCTTTTTCTTTTTGGGCTAAAATTATAAAATAATGTGCTAATAATATAGAAAGTCGATGTTGTACATCAAAAAGTGTTATAGCTCATCTTATCTTTTAATTAAACATGTTGTAGGCATTCTTGAATTTTTTGCTAAGGTCGAAGAGAATTCTTATTTCTTAGAACAAGCTATTTATTTTGATATAATTTCATCTTTTACTTAATGAAATTCGTCTTTTCCCAAAAAAAAAAAAAAGTATTTATAAGAAATTTAGCCTAATCATATTCTAGTCTCAGTAAGACTAGGTAATTTATCCTAGGCTTACAACACCTATGGACTCCAAGGGTTCTAATATATATCCAAAATTCCCTCAAACACAAGGGGGGCAAATAGTATAAATGAGTTTTCCAATGACAATGCCCTAGCATTGAAACTCTAGAAGGAACATTATAGCTTTAAAATAATTACATCCTTGCGCAAGAATTTCTGCATTTTATCCACCATTAACAGGGGAAAACTAATCTCTTAGCTGCCAAAATTTACCTGAACAAAGCATGCAATAAATTGGAATGGCCTTTTATCAAATAAACATTGATGATCTATCATTTCCCCACTCCAATTATAGATTTAATCATGGCATATATCTCATCCTCATCAATTTCTATTCTATGGAATGGAGTGGCGAGCACACCTTTCCGTCCATCTTGTGATATTAGGCAGGGAGATCCATTATCTCCGTATCTTTTTATTCTTTGCCTAAATCACTGGTCATTGTCTTTAGACCAGGCGATCCATACCAAACAATTGTCCCTTATACGAGTTAGTCGTTGCCCTATTGGGTTCAATCATATCCTATTCGCAAATGATATTTTCCTCTTTGCAAAGGCAAATATTTAGGATTGCACGACCCTCTTTAATCTTTTTTCACACTTTAGTGAGGCATCAGGGAAAATTTGTAGTGTGTCTAAATCTAAGCTATTCTTCTCACGGAATACTCCTTCAGAGACCTAGCGTAGCATTTCTTCCCTAACAAGCATGCCTATTGTCCAAGATCTTGGTAAATATTTGGGCATACCTCTTCTTACTAAACGAAAGTCGTCCCCGGCCTTCCAACCCTTATTGGACAAAATACACACCCGCATATGCGCTTGGCAATCTAAGCTTCTCTCCTAGGAGGATAGGTTAACATTGATTAAATCTATCCTTTCCCCTCTTACTTATTATCAAATGCAAACGACTGTCCTTCCTAGGAACATTATGTGCAACATAGACAAGTCCATTAGGGATTTCTTATGGGGTGACACACCAACACAACGGCATATGCATCTTATTAAATGGGACACGCTCACCAAGCCCAAGCCCTATGGTGGGTTAGGTATTAGAGAGTCCAAAACTACCAATGATGCCTTTCTTATGAATCAGGCTTGGCGTATTTGGTGGAACCCGCATTTCCTATTGGCCAAATTTCTATCCCAAAAGCATTATCGAACAACTGACTTTTTACAGACTGCTTCAAATATTGGGTCTCACTCGTGGAAGGCCCTGTTGCGTGGGAGGAACCTCTTGCAAGGTGGTTTATGGTGGATTATTCCTAATGGCTGTAAAATAAATTTTTGAACAGATCACTGGCTGTCTCTAGGACCGATCCGTGGTCTTATTCATGGCCCCCTACTTCGTCACGAGTATGAGATTAAGGTGGCTAGATTGATTACTGCCACTCACTAATGGGACCTTACACCTCTTAGTATGGTTTTGCCTCCAACAATAACCCAATTTATCTATGCTCAACCATTGCCCATCCATTGCTCTCCTGATACTCTGACTAATGACCATGTTTGGTATCATCACGTAGGTGTTTGTTCAATAAGATCTACTTATCGCTATCTTTTATCAAAACCCAAAGAAGTTATAAGGCGGATATCGGTAACATGGTCTTGGATTTGGAAGCTAAAATTCAACCGTTTTTGTGGAAATGTGTGCATCATCGTATTCCCACCAAATTGGTCATTTTCCCACATGCTGACCTGAGTGACCAAGGGTGTTCCCATTGTAATGAACTTGAAACACCTATTCATGTTCTGCATGATTACCAATTTGCATGAAATATCTAGTCTTCCTTCCCTGTACATTTACTTACTTCGGATTTTTTCAAACTTAAGTTACATGATTAGTGCAAAAGTAATTCCAAACTACACTCTCCTTTAGGCTATGTTCCATGGAACATTATTTTTGCCTTTACCTTATGGGCAATTTGGTTGGGTCAAAATTCTTTAATTTTTTTTAGGAACATTCAATCCTTTTCATATTCTTAAACAAAACTCTATTTCTCATGCCACAAAGTTCTTTTTCCTTAGCATAGTTCATTTGGGTCTTTTAGCTTCATTGTCCATCAAATATATTAGGTGGAGTCTAGCTCCCTCCCCTTACATCACTATTAATACAAACGACAACTCACTTGGCAACCCTGGAAAATCTGGTGTGAGGGGCGTGGCACGCTCATCCAATGGAGAATGATTGTGGGGCTTCTCATTACATCTAGGAGTCACCAACAATACTATGGCTGAACTATGGGGTATTAGAAAGGCATTGGCTAGAGCTTAGGCTGAAGGCCATCACCGAGTTTGTCTACAAAGTGATTCTCTTCTTGCATACAACTAGTTGAATACTAATATTGATTATCCTATGGAATTTTCTAACTTGGTTTTGGATTGCAGGTGGCTCCTCAACACGGACTGGGAGGTGCGCATTGAGCATATATGGAGAGAGGCAAATAGCTGTGCGGATATACTGGCAAAGAGGGGTACTTCCCAAACAGAAAGGGAAGTGTTATATGATACTTGCCCCACTTTTTTGTCTTGGTGTTTATATTGGGACTCCATGGGTTTTGTTTCATCCCAGGGTTGTCGCGGATAATAAGGGTCTATCGATGTTTTGTTTAGATTCAGCTATTTCTCTCTTTGGTCTGGTAGGGTCGAATTGTGTTTAGTTTGCTTCAGTCAGTTTCTGTTGATGTGTTTTGTTGTACTGTAGTCCTGTTGTAATATTTATGTTTGTAAGACTTATGTTTATGTAATATTAATCTCCCGTTTATGCAAAAAACATTATAGCTTTAAACATTATGATAGGAGTAGGTTTTTAGTAGCATCATATGGTTCTTAACTTTTGAGGATGTAAAACCATGCAAGTCTATCCAAGAATCAAGTGAGAAAGTGCTAGATTTTAAAACTCGACAGCTAACATCTATCGAGGTTTAAAAGCTGTTTTAGCTCGTGGCTCGACAGCTAACTCGATAGATGGCTATTTATCGAGGTTTATGAAACTTAGTTTTTAAAAGCTGATTTTACTCCAATTCGTGAGTATGTGTTTAGGCTTTCTTTTTTCACAACCCTAAACATATATAATGATTATTTTAGGGCTGTCAAACGTTGCACAGTTGCACAAGTATAGAGTAAAGTCTTGTTCATGCAAATTGTGATCGGAGATAGAATTTGCCATAATTCATCTTTCTCTTGAAGAAGCTACTGTGTTTGTACACCATAGAGTTTTATGACCAATGAGCTTTTTAATCTTCATCGTGTGACGAATTGAAGAATTTTGTAGCCAACATCTTTCTCAAGTTGGTGATCAAGTCATATACTGGGATCCGCGCATCTATTGGTTAGTCACGTACTGGGAGCAGTGCATTGAAAGGAGAGATTGTCACTACAGAACAAGTTCAATTGAGTATTGGGGTAAGAGTTCAATTGTAGGTTGGTATAAGGTACTGAGATTCCTTTACTTGTAACTGATTATTTTGATAATAATAGATTCTTGAGAGTGGTGACCTTAAAATCACCCGGTAAGGTTTTTGCCATGTAGGTTTTCCCCATTCGTAAACAAATTACCATGTCAATTTAATTTCTGCTGCACTTTAGTTTTGTTTGTACTATTATGTGTTTTGCATGTTAATTATTAATTAATAAACCTAACTAATTAATTAATTAATTCATTACAAGGGATCAATACATTCTTGGCTTATCAAATCATATTTTTAAAAGAGTACAAGAAAATGTCGGCAAAGGTTCTTGTTTTGGGGAAAATTCCTTTTGACAACAGTACTACAGTAGATCCAAACTGTAAAATATTTTGTTTCATCTTTTTAAGCGATTACCAAAATAAAATTGTTGATGTCACATTGTTTTTGTCTCGGTTGATGAGTCCAAGAGTCCTAGTCTTCCTCCAAGAGACATATTAAACAAATTAATATAGTTTCCAGAAGAAGCAATGATATTGTTTTCTATGAAACAGTTGGGAAAAATAAACGCCAAGAAATTATTAAAATTTGGTCATGAATTTTGCACCTTGAATGCTTCGAAGAGTTTAGGTACGTAGCACATGCATTTCACAATTCAGAGATTCACATAATTAAGTACACAAATTAATCGGAACCAAACAGTAAAATTATAGGCCACAAAAGCTTATTATTTATGAGTCGTTCATAATAATATTAAGAAAGTCTCCTAGAATATGTAGCTGGTAGCAGCCTGACATTTTGAATAAAGAAAATTTTTGAAGTTCTTCATGTCAACTGAATCGAATCAATCCAGAAATTAGCTATCCTAAAGTGCTAAACAGACGTAAGTGAACTTTATTTTATTAAATTACTAATTAATTTCTTCTTTTTGAGCATCTTTTAGTATTGAACTTCAATTTATTTTATTTGGGAATCATTAGTCTTTTCTCAATACCATAAACAGAAAAATGAGAAGAGTTTTGGCATGAATATATTCACTGATTGGCAGCATCAACAATATATTCCTTGATTGGAAGCATCGACCTTGCACTATTACACTTGGACTTGTCTTCGTGGAAAATTATGAATTCATTTTATGGTTCAAATTGAGTAATACAAATTGAAATGTTCATCCTTACAATAAGCTAATTTTGTAAGAGTTTTCCCATTGCAACGCGCCCAATGGTTTCCCTAAAATGCAAACCGCCTCCATATTGGTGGAGGGGAAAGGCTAAATCACACCGATATCGGCTCATTGGCTTAACAAACAATAGTTTGATCGGTGGCTTAACAAGTGAGCAAAAAGCTGTAAGAGGTGCAAAGCTGAATGTTCAAATAGTATTTAAAACACCTATGAATGTTTAAACCTCCAATTCACAAATTACAAACACAAGCTTATAATCAAACAATGTATGTGCGAAATATAAAAATAAGTTAAAACAGAATTGGTAAAACAATCTAAACCAGAATTAATCACAACTACAGCAGCAGTAATTAAAAGGCAAAAATTGAGGAAAGAGAGATGCAAACACAAAGACAACACAGCGATGTGTTATCGAAGAGGAAACCAAAATCCTCGGCATAAAACCTCTTTGCCGGCCTCCAAGCAGTTAATAATTCACTAGAGAATAAAGTTGGAATACATTAATAGCAGAAGACCCTCCAAACCTAATCTACCTAATGCACCTAAGCCCTCCAAGTTTCTTGCTCTAATAGGGTTACGTTGAACCTAGTCTTCTCTAGCTTACTGAATCCCGCAATTGCCCATTGCATCAACCAAAATGAATTAGTTCCTTCTTAACTGCTTCCTTAGCACCAAAAAACTTCTCACAGATATGAGTATGGTGAGATAAAGATTTGGCTAAAATACCTCTCAAGGATATAGCAATGAAGAGGGTGAAAGTATAGAAATTTGGAGAATCAAAGGATGAAGATTGTGGATGAATCGATCTTGTTTTTCTCTAGGCTTTCTCTCTCAAAATTCTCTCTAGAAGCTCTCTACAATACGTGGGTATAAGGGTATTTATAGTAGGGTGTGTATGGAATGCGAAAAGTCAGTTTTGTAACAAACAAGGCGTTCTGGCGAGTTGAGCTTGTGACTGAAACAAGTCGCGAGTTAACGACTTGGTCAAATTGGAAGTTTTGTCTTGTAGTGCAACAGCTAGCGTGACTTATCAGTTCCCCTACATGCTTCACACGTGTGCCATCTTTAGCGACTCGCCAATCGCAAGGCCCTTCTTAAGTGCACACTCTTGAGTTTTTCTTCACATTCTCTCACACACTACCCTTACATGATTCCCACATAAATACAGGGTTTCTAAATGCTGAATTACAAGCAAATTTGAGACGGAATAAAGCCAATAAAATGATTGAATAAATTCAACCTTACAAAAGCGATGATAACAACGATGCGTCTAGTGTTAGGAATAATTCTATGTAAATGTGAATAAATGTTAAAGCATGATCATACAAGAACATAATAATTTACGTAAAAATGCCCTTTTTCCCTTTAAATGAAAAATTATGAGACAAATTTTAAATAATATTATTATATTAAATAGAGATTACAAAACTTAAAAGATACATGTTGAGCAAATAAAAATTCTCATTTCCTTGTCACTCACAACTCTCCTGCTTACCGTTTATCTCTCGCAATTTTCTCCTGCTCTAAGTCTCTCTGAAACTACCTCATTTACTCACTGGCCGAATGGCCTCATTTACTCACAAGCCCTTCCCTTTATTTATTCTTCAACTTTTCTTATTTTCTTCTCTAGCTTGTGGAACACGCACAAGACAATTGATACATCTTTCATAAATATGGCTCGACTTTTGCACATAAAGTCTATTTCATTTGACAAGCTTTCTCTTACAGGCTCATTTAATGAACAATGACAAAGAGTGTGGGCTGGACTTGTGCGTGTCGGCGCTCAACATCTAGGAGGTAAACGCATCAATTATGAGGGTGACTAGTGAGGCCTTCTAAATCGTTTCATTTTTTATTTTTATTCCTCTAAACAAAACAACATTGCTTTATATTAATTTTTCCCATTATTTTTGTTGAATGAAATCGTGTTGTTTTATGTTATTTATAGGGAAAAATAGACAACGCCATTTAAGCATAATTTATTTTTTATTATATATAATATATCAGGGCAATTGGCTATTACCTGCTTTTCAAATCTCATGAGTGACAGATAGCTAAATTGCCAATGTCGATTGTGGGAGAAAATCCAGCCGACGGGCAAGTCAAAACTAGTTAGAAACAACCTAAGCTAGTCTGCTTGGCATTGTCTTAGTAAGTTTTGTTTAGCTCTGGTTGGCAAAAAAACTCCAGATTGGGCGAGCCATGAGCTAACTTCGAGTATTTATGACTCTGGTGGCAACACGTGACAGAAAAATGACATGATTCTCGAGGAGTTACACGACAACTAGCTCTAAAGGCCAAGGAAAAGCTAAAGAGAAGGACCACAAGGAGGCACCAAAGGTGATAAAAGATCGACCTCTACCATCAGGCGACATCCCCCTTCCCTTTCTAGTGTCACTAAACCAGTCTGGCATTCCTAGATGCATTCCTTCTTTTCATCGAAAGATCATCATGAAGAGAGACGTGTGGGCGGATAAACTAGTTCGCTTCTACCTTTCAATATTCTTATTATCGAAGCTAATCCTGGTCAAAAAGAGGGGGAGTTTCAGTTATGAGATATAATTCAAAAGCCTCGACAGTCCCTATAGATCTATTTTATGATCTTAGCTACGTGTGTCTAGACTTGGTTCACAAGTATATTCCCTCGTGTCCTCAATAATCCTATGAATATTTGATTACAGTGGTTGCCTATATGGTAATCATCACCCGTTAAAGATTCCGTGTACGGTGTATCTGGGCCTAAGAAAGAGTCATGTTAATGAGTGTCTTTAAGACAATGGTTAATAATCTATTTCAGAAAAGTGTTGACATCGCTTTTATGGAAAATGAAAAAAGCTATCAAAATATTAATTGCTTTTTTTTCTTTTCTCATAAAAACTTTCTTTAATTAAATTGTTAACAAATGCCCTAAAGGCACTTGTTAACATGTGTTGACTGCAAATCCACCATCAATAATCCATAAATCTATGTGTCATTTAAAATTTTTAAAATGACATGAAATTATGTGCACCATTAAATACAGAATGTAAAATCTTAACCATAAAATCAAAATGGAAAGATTTTACTTTCACTTGACTGAACTGAAGAGGATGCTTGTCCATAAGTTACGTAGCAAGAGAGAAAAGGAAAATTTTCAAGTAAAACATAATCAATGCTATAGGAAAATGAATGCTTATAAGAGTTTTATTGATCAATCACCCACCATAATCACACATAGAATAGGAGCACCTAGATTGTCCAGGACACACCTCGAAACAAGACCCACAGTGTTGTGGATCATTTTGTACATCAATACACTTTCCATCACAGCACAAAAGCCCATAAGCACATGCCAAACCACAAGTTCCACAATGGTTCCTATCCCTCATGGTATCCTTGCAAAACTTTTGGAAACAACATGTGGTACCACCCCAAGGGTTCTTCTCACGGTCTAAGCACACACTTGGGTCATTGGCACAGGACAGTACCCTTTGCCTTCCCCTTAAAGCAGAACGGAAAAAGTTCAAGTGAGTTGGAGCATCTGAGCGTTGCAAACCAGTTTGGTGGGTTGCAGAAACCACATTGGAAGTAACTATTAACACAAAGAGGATGAGGGGCCAATAATAGCAGTATATAGTGGCATTGAATAGAAAGAGATTACCAGCATTTTTGGTTTTGAAGTATGCCAAAACCATGGAAGATCACATAACAAACTAAAGCACATGAGATTTGTAGCTTATTGAATGAGAAAGACTTCCTGGGTTAAGAAAGCATCAAAGAAGACATGCACTTCACTATTCAATTGGTATTTGTTTTGGTTGGTGAGCTTTGTCAAAATTGTAACATTAAAACACAACCATTACGTGGAGTATCAACCTAACATCTCTCAAACTATTATTGGGTAGATAAGTTAAACAGACATGAATATGACTAGGGGAAACATGAATAATTGAATTCATATTTCTTCAATATGTTGGTCAATGAGATTCTTTCAACTAATCATTTTTCAATGACCTCAAAATTGAAAGTGTGTCCAAGATCACAGAATAATCATTTTCTTTAATGGATTGAAAAGTAGTTTAGGTACTACATAATAAGTGTCAATTGTTCAACTTTTTTTTTTCCTCTTGTGAAGGGAGAACTAGGGGGGGGGGGGGGGGGGGGGGGGGGGGGGGCGTGTGGACTTGTTTAAGTTGTCTGCAAACTAGCTTTTCTCAGAAGAAAATGCTAGAACTACTATTAATTTTACCATAAAAGTTAATAAATTAACATAACAATTAACGTGATTAGCGTTACATCAATAACATAATAAATACATTTTTTAATTACTTCTTTTATTTTTGTGTTATAAAATGAATAAATCAATTTGTAAAACTTATGTAATAAATATTGTAATACCTATAGCATCACTCATCATAAGAACTTTGAGATAGAGTTTCAGATGCTAGAAGTTGTTGCCATAACTAGGCTGAGCTGGTATGTCTGTAAGAATGTAGTATTTTTTAATCGAGTCAACTCCCATATATAGTAGTTCACCTATAGTTCAAGCAGACCCATAAAATTATATGAAACTGTGTACAGAAGAAATACAACACATGCATCCTGGCCAAGCAATGGACAAACTGCAGCCTCCATGTTATTGACAAAGCTCAACTCACAACTGGAAAGGGGGAAGAGCCTGTAGATATTTCATAATTACAATGTACTTCAGAAAGCCACAATTTCATGATGAAACACTGTTGTGAAGAGCCCAATATTGAAGACTAGCACCCAAGGTGCAACATATTAATTATTTAGTTGACATTGATAATTAACCATATGATGGTAAAAAGGCACAGTCCTGGATGGGAGAAAAAAGTTGCTGGCAAGTTCAATTTTCCTACATCTATCATTCTATCTAGATTAAAGTAGCAAAAGAATTTCAAACCTTACAAAGATTAAAGTAGCAAAAGGGTTTCAAACCTTACAAAGATTAAAGTAGCGAAAGTGTTTCAAACCTTACAAAGGAAGATAAGTCCTATTAATTAAGCATTTATGTGAATGTACATATATTGAGTGCCATGTCTTTCTCCAAAGAAGCAAACAAAAAGAGATCAAGTCACTAAAAATCATACCAAAATTCCATAAAACTGTTACTGATAAACTAAATAATTATTAATATTGTTTGTTCCTCTTTGCGTATGCTCTTCTTCTTCTTTTTTTTCTTTTTTTCTTTTTCTTTTTTTCTTTCTTTTTTGTGGGGTACCGCCACAGAAGTGCCATTCCGTGTTAAACTGAGAAGTGCAATTATTGATGTTCTCAAAAACAACGATGAGAAATGAAGTATAATTGTTTCCAAGGATAACATGTTTTTAGGATGAATAAATTTATAATAATTTCAGTATAAGTTAAAGATTATGGGCTATTTCTGACTAGATAATTATATATTGCGTGCCTCAAGCATAGTTATCTTGTTGATTTTATTATAAATTTGGTTTTAATAGTAAAATGAAAACTTATTGATTTTTTTTTCTTAAAAAAACAAAAATTAACCATTGGTTCGGTACTGTTGTGATAACTATGACAGTGACACCAAGTGGCTGGTCAACACAAACCAAACAGGACAGCCATCTTTGACAAGATTAGAAAACACCCAAATCACCTCATGGTTAGTTCTGCATATTGCTTTAAAAAAAATGTCACACATGTTTGGCCCTAGTACTGTTCCAACAAATACATATGGTACATTCACTCACTGAAGTTCGTCCAAAACATAAAACCATATCAACTTACTTTGTTTTTGTTATTCCAAGTCCTAAGAAATTTCTCTACTCTGGCTAGTTGTGGATAAGAGTATCGTATATCTCGTTACGTACTAGGTGCATGTAGAACCGTAGAGCATGTCCAGGGTATATCAGTGATTCTGCACTAGCTGTTGGGAGGGCAATGTCGTAATCTTATCAAAGAACTGGGATATTGATCACATGATCTCGAGCCTAAAAGCAGGATTGTGTGCACAAATCTCAAATTGCAAAAGGGAAGTGTGATAATAAAATAACATTCATTGATCATGGGTTCCAGCCAATCAAAAGATTCAAAACTCAGTATCTTCACAACCATAGAAAAATGAATCATAGTCTCTTCATCATCGTCAAATGGTCGTAAACAATCAATAAATGAAAATAAGTGTTAAATTTTGTTTTCTAGCTTTTTTATTTTTTATTTTCTAATGCTCATCGAAAGCTCAATGGCTGAGGAAAGAGAGTCAGGCATAAAATTGCCTGTCCATGTGGGCTGTTTCGGTGTTTTACCATTAAATAAAAAATTCCTTGGTTTCTCATCCAAAAAAAAAATAAAAAATCCATGGTTCTAGTGTTTTTGGGGCCCTTTGCCCCTTTTATTTTGACAGCCCAAGACAATTGGACCCAGTAAAGGAAAAGAAAAATAGCATTCCATCGAGAGTGCCTGCCAAGTGGGCTTGGTCCTATGACTTTTGTCTTTCTCTCTCCATGTCATCCAAGCCTATGAGAAATTTGGGGAGTTCTGAATTGGAGGGTAATAGAGGAATTTTCTTCACATATTTTTTATCTCAAGAGACATGCTTACAAATGAGTTTGGGAGCTTTTGCAAAAAACATGACATGAATGATGCACTATGCACAAGCGAGTATCTTATGAGATTATCTCATGACAAATTTCTCTCATAGCATGTGTGAGTCTCACATGCTATGAGAGGGTGGTCTCATGAAATATGCTCTCTCATCAAATCTCAAATCTATAATAAATGTCGGCTCAATCACTATAATGCAAAATGATATGATCTCACAAATTTAGCAGCTTCAAAAAACACTAGTCCTTTCAGAGAAACTAACCAATAAGATTAGTTCAACATAATTTCCCTAATTAGTAACCAGACTAGCTCACTTTGCCACTAATCCCACCACTCAAAGCTCCACTTCCCCCAAAATCCATTAAGAAAAAACAATCCTCAGGGTTTATACATACCCTTGAGTTGTTATAAGAGCACATCAAGCTTGAGTATTAAATCAATTCGCCTAATCTCAAAACTCTTGTTAATTCTTCACAAAAGCCCTTAGTATCACATATAATAGGTGGTAAAATGAGTTTCCTTTGTGTCTATTAGCATGAGCAGGATACCATCTTTCTCACTTCTCACCTAGTCCCAAATTTGCCATCCTTTATGACTTTAAATGCAAATTAGTTAGTTGGCATTTGTTCGAATTCTTAATTTCTTTGTAGGATAATAGTTTATGTGTAGTTCCAAGATGCACGGCTAGTCTTCATCACCCTCAGTGTTGACATAAGTAGTAGCAAAATTGACATGGGTTCTAGTTAACTCAATTGATAAAGTCTCTGCTGGTTATACAAGAGATCTGGGGTTCAATCATCGCCTACACCAAAAACTGATTAGTTTATTGGTCTGATGATAAAAAACTATTATCAGGAGCAGCATCATAAGTTAAAACTCTCTCAAAAATTTTTTTTTTTGACTCCCCGACTTATAAAAAAATGCAGTTAAAGCTCGCATTTTTTGTAGTGTTGAACCCATGTCCAAGGGGCAAGCCAATAAAAAATTGACATGTAACAAAGCAACAAAATTATCCCAAAATTATAACATAGTAATAATTATTATACATGAAAATAATATGTGACATTGTGATATGTGACCAATCACTACTAAAATGGCAGTTAAAAAATCTAGTTCCGCAATCATGGATGAGGCCCCTGAACTTGATATGGTTATGTATGGGAAAAAAATCATCAAGGAAAATTTCAAATTCCAATTTAAACATTGAAAATTAGTACTCTAATATCTAAGATAGCTTAAACACTTTTAAGCTCATATCCTTATTTATTCCTTCTTCTTTTATTCTTTTTTCTTTTTTTTAATATTCTTACTAATTTATATAATATCTAAGAACTTAAGCGTAACATTATTATTACTACCCTATTGTTAAGTCATATCAACGTAGCATTTCGATTAATTTTAGTCCATTCAATCTACTTTGGACCATTTCTATCCATTTGCTTCACTTCGGTCCATTTTTTCACTTCAATACATTTGATCCACCTCGTTGATGCTTTGGGTGGAGAGGGCGAGGTTTGTGTAAAAAGATGAGCTGCTCTATTGACAATTATATTACATTTTTAGCATAATGTTGGTAAGTTCTTGATAAAAGATGAACCGTTTGTAAGAAATTCTAGAAACAAATTTTAACCACACATTATATTATTTACAAAATATCTCTCATTATATAGTAATTGAATGTAAAATGTATCATATTTCCTTAAAAAAAAATTACAAAATTTATAACACTTTCAAATTACAAATATAGATAGCTTAATTTAGAAAATATAAATATTATATCAACTATATTTTGTTAAAAAAGAATAACATCTGTTTAAAAAGGGTTTGGGAAAAACACTCATAAATCTCATATACTATTTTCATTTTTCTCTAAATTAAAAAATGAATGGTCAATTTTTTATGCATATCGCGTAGGTCTACTACTAGTTCCTTAATAGCCTGTGACTTTTTTTTTTTTTTTTTTTTGGGGAGCAAAATAGCCTGTGACTTAGTCGACAATATTCTTACTTAAAACTGTTTAAGGTCAATTCTATATACAAAAGGTGTAGGCTCACAGATCACTATCCCATGACATTGGCTTCGCAACTCTTTAACTAACATATAAAACTGAACTTCTTCTCTAGAATTCAACTGGTAGTGAACGTCATTGTTATATGCACAATGATTGAATCAATAATGAGAAAAGAAAAAGATCATGGACGGCAATAGAATTAGCTCACTCGTGATCTCTTTTTTCCTATAACATATACTTGAAATGACCTATTGAGCTCATTGCTTTGGTAACAGCAATCATTTAGAATTATATAGGGAGATGAGATTCACTGAATTTCCATGAATGTGATAAGAAGTTCAACGAAAACACATATTGTGGACGACAATAGACACGGTCCCAACTGACATTGCCTACTGGGCCAGGACTCATCAGCACTGAATATTACGATACAAATTTGCCAGGCAAGTCACGGTCCAAAATATACATTAATGTGGACCCTGATTCTCAGCCTTCAGACACATATATATTATACAAAATCTTGCCTCTAAATTTCATAAACTTGGAACTATTATTAAAAACCATGATCAATATCAATATATTATTCAAAAAAAAAAAAATTCATATATACTTGTGCCAATGCTTCTTCAGTTCTTCTTGTTCTTGACTTCTGTTGTTTTGGTTTTGTTTAAATCTCGCATGCTTTGGCATGTAATAAGTGGGTTCTGTTCACAAACATGATTTGAATGTTTAGAAGAACTCCATGCTGTTTAATAGTTGATATACCAAATAATTTGTTTTCTCTTTATTTTATTGTTATTATTATTACTTGGATTACAGGCTTCATGTGATGTGATTTAGATATATTATTCCCTCGTTGAAAACGTTGTACACTTCATAATAGTCTGCCCGTGACAGACAAGGGTCCAATCCATCTGTGTAATGTGCCTACACTATTCAAACATCAGCTTATATAGTATCAAAAGCTAATAATATTTCATTTAACCTTGATATAAATATAATATCTATTTGATCTTTGTAGAAAATCTAGCTTACGGCCCAGAATCTAGTGATAAGCTTATGACTTTTTCAGGAAAAGGATGAAAAGAAAGGAAAGAGATGTCGATAATAAGATGGATAAGTTTGTGACTAATACACCAAATACAGCACTTAACACTCCCTCCTTCCTCACAGATACAGAAGATTTCTATTAATATAATGGTTTTTACCTTTCCGTATAAAGAGAGAGAGAGAAAAACAATCTAGCAGAATATTAGTGGATTTTAAAAAGAACAGGTTTAATCTCATTGTTAAACCTATTATTATAGGTTTAACTTAGAGACCCCAACCCATCTCTTCCATCCCCAGTGGGTCTTTATAGGGATGATGATGGGCCAGTTTCCCCTTTATTAGTGTTATTTGTGAGATTTGTAAGCATGGGTGTGAGAGTACTTGAATTCGGATAACATACATTGAGAATAATCACTTGGCATTTTAGATTTTGATAAGTATGAGTGAAAGAAAGAAATATTGTTGAAATACTTCGATTCAAGTGAAGCTAATTCCTTAACTTTTCTTATTTCTGAGATAAAATTGAGCATTAACAAAATAATATTTTATTTTGGAAAATTACAAATTCACTTGCAAGTTGCAACCCTCTGGTAAATGATATTAGACCAAAAGGTTAAATAAATATAAAAGAGAGTTCATATGGTCCAAAACTCCGAATCATATAAAATATGACGGGAATTTGTTCTAGCAAGTCAACATGTTCTCTGCAGTGCAAGTGGGCGTGCACGGTTGTCAAGGCATCTATCTAAGTAGGAAGAATAATAGAAACAACTTTGCGCTTTAATACTTCCAAAATAGTTTCATAGAAAATTGAAACAAATACTACAAAAAGGTTTTGAGATTGTTACACACATTCGTCCAAACAAGAGACGATGGTAAATCTAGCAGCAAAACAAATTTCACAATTTTTTTCAAAATTGTCTTGACAACGTCCTGTGATTCGTGGTAATAAAAGTGGTGCCATTATGAGAACAGGCTAAAGGAAGAATATTCCAATTACAACTTACTATATTATATGGTTGTAAAAAATGTTGTAACAACTTTTGAGTTCCTAACATTACCCATATAGTGAACCGCAAACTCATCATCAAAAAAAGAAAACAATATACCTTATGAAATAAAAGTATAATTACTAACATGCAAATCATTGTCATAACTTGGCTAGGCATTCTAGACATGTTAGCAGTTTATTGGTGTTGATAAAAAATGTTCCTGCACACCTCAATTTTATGACTTTAGCCAATGTTGGCTAAGTTTTTTTAATAATATTTTCCATCTTCTTCTCATAAATAAATTTTAAAAAAAAAAAGTGTACTCAACAATTTACTTTTAAAGTGTCTATGAAATATAAGATTTGATATACTTTGTTCTTGTATATTAAATAATCCTTTGGTGAGAAAACAAATGAAATAAATATAGTGAGAAAGTGATAGTTCACTCTTCACCTAGCATTGCTTCAACCAGGATGGTTTGCATTCACGCCTAAACAACAAGATCCAACACAATTAATACATCATATCTTTTAACATAGCTAAATTAATCCATGCAAAGCTTCTAGTAAGCCAAAAACTATAAATAATCACAGTTACTGTTTTCCCAAATAATTGTAAGCATAATCATCAGTAAACATAGAAAAGAACCAAAGTGATATGATAAGAAGGCAAGCATGTGAACATAAGCACAAGAATGTTTGTTTTCTTTCTCATCTTTGCCTTGCTTAAGAAGCAACGGTCCATTTTTGTCTGAAGCCTAGAGAAGCTAGGGGCCACTGAAGTTTATAAATTTGGCTCCAATTACAAAAGCATGTCACGGGAAATTGTTACAGACCCTTCACAACTCTTCAACACTATCAAATCTCTTTCCTCCTCTTAAGCACCACAGACAGTACACCTTTCTCAAGGAATCAGTATGTCTAATAATTCCATAATTCCCATGTCTTATCCTTCTTTTTCTTCTTCTTCTTCTTGTTCAAACTCTATGGTTTTATCCAATGATTATGAGAGGCTAGACCTCAAATCCATGAGGGTAATTGTTGCTTCAATCAATAAGTACATTACTGAACTCTTAGCAAATGCTGACACCAGGAGTTCTCTAAAACTGAGATGTACCTCAAAGCTAAAATATCAAAAGCAGGAATTCTTTGAATTCTCTGAGCAATCAGTGCTGGCAAATTTTTACTGGGGCATTGACAGCATTGAAACTGCAATTCAAACAAAATCGCAGGAAGAGAGAGATGAGAGGCTGAGAAACTCAGAGCGAATGCTTCAAGTCCCAGCTTTGCTTGATGAGCAAGAAATCACAGCTGGAATTCCAAACCATTATTTGGTGTGTTGCTCCTACTTTTACCTCTCAGCAGTAAAGAACCTCCAAAAGGATGAGTGGCAGGCTGCACTGCATTTTATCCAAGCACTATTGGTGTCTCCAAAACTTATTGGAACAGAATTTGCACCAGACCTTTGTGAAAGTCTTTTTCCTTCATGTAACATGCATGAAAAAAAGAAAACAATTGGAAGGAGAAGAAGCTTGGGATCTATACATCTCGTGGAGTCTATAGAGGGTGATTATAATGTAGCAATGAGGCAGATGGCAAGGAGATACAAAGACTGGTTAATCTATTATCAGGTCATGTTAATAGGAGAGATTCCTTTGTGGCACTGTGGTAGCAGAGATAGTTCATCCCCTGACAATGAGTTGCAATATTTTTCGTAAGTTCTTCCTTTGTGCTTATCTATCATTGAAACATTTACATGGAAAGACCAGATACAAATCATAACTGCAATTGGAAATTTGAAAGTTTAACCTTGTATTTAAAAATAAAATTTGGAATATTGTGAGCATGGAAAGGAGAGAGATTTTGCAGAGAATTAACAATTGTTTCAATGAACATGGGCCTCAAAGCTCAATTGGCATTCCATAAGGTCTCATAATGATTCACTATTCATAAGCAGGCATACAATATCCGCCAGAACTGAATCTTCAAATTCAATTGAGCATGGAAACAGCTTGCAGAATTATTATAATGTAAGCCTTAACTTATTTTTCCTTCACCATCACCATGCATTTTGTCTGACTCTTTTTCAAGTATTTGCAAGCAGAATTTCTCATATGTTCTCTACGGATGTTCAATATTAAGTTAAGCTTCAGAATTAGATATACCTACAAACTTAACTTATATTATGTGTAACTTGCATTGAATAAATAGTGTTTTTCATTTAATTTGTATGATATGAAACTGCCTATAGTATGAGAAGGTGCACCCACTTGATCCTCAAGACGTAATAGATGAAATGGAAAAGAAACCTAAGGCATCCAATGAAGTTCCAGAATTTGAAGATCATAGGAAGGCCAGCAGTAGATGCTTGGATCAACCTTCAAAATTTAAAGTTCACGGTGGAGAGCTTAAAAGAAATTCAAGTATCAGACGCCTACAGGATATGCTGGAGTCCCAGTCAGATACACAATCTTCAGTAGATTCATGCTATGATGATTCTGTGTATGACAGTGACATGGTAATTGTTCAAAAAAACATTGCAATATTGCCAAGGATTTTGTTGTTTTGAATATAACTACAATAAGCATTCCTCTTCCTTGTATTATGGTTGCTTAATGCTCACTCATCTCTTTATGAATCAGGCAGATATGGATGATACTAAATGCTCAATGAGAACTCCAATAAATGCAGAGGATCCACAGAAAGAAATTTGTGATCAGTTTAGTGCGCAATCACAATATATTACTTTTCTTTTGATAGCTAAACCTACTATTGACAACCAGATCTCAGAATATTAATTATTTTGTTAAATTTATTGCACTGACTTGCACAGGAAGCTGCAGGCTCGTTGCTCCACATCAGACCCAGAGCTTGGAGTAATATCTTTGCCACATGCTCCCCAGAATCCAATGCCAACCAATGAATCCATCAACAAATTATGTTTAACCACTTTGCAAGATAGAAATGAAAAATCATATACTCTTTGGAATTTCCATGTAGAGAATGAATCAACACAGAAATTCGAGCTCTTTGATCATATATCATCTTGTACATCTCTTCAGAAAAGTAGGACCACCCTGATGGATCATCAAGGAAGTGCTGCAAGAAATAAACAGAACTCTAGTAGCCAGAAAAACTTTAATAAAGTTTGTTTACATTCTGGAAAAGATTCCACAAGTGAAATATTGGGGATAATTGAAAAGACAATTTCAAAGCTGTGTTTCTCAGAAGGATTTGGAAAAAGTGATGAAGACTACGCAGTAGAAGTTACAAAAATTTACGAGATGTTGAACAACAAAACAGGAGTAAAATATGCTATGTTGAAGGATGTAATTCTGGATCAACTGCTTGCAGCTATTTCAATTTCCAAAGAGGAAAGAGTAGTTAGAGCATCAGTAACTGTATTAACAACAATCATTTCAGCAAACAAGTCAGTTATAGACGACATCAAGAAAAAAGGTTTAAGTTTGCGTGATTTGGCAAGTGCTCTGAAGCAAAATGTGCATGAAGCTGCAATTCTAATCTATCTAATAAATCCATCTCCTGCAGAAATTAAGACCTTAGAAATCTTACCAGCACTTGTGGAGGTTGTGTGCAACTCGGGCAGTGATAAGGGTAGGATGGCATCACTTCTGCTGACACCTCCTGGAGCATCACTGATGATTATAGAAGTATTAGTAACTGCATATGACTACGCCACAAATAACATGCACTTGGCTGCTATCAACTCTCCTCGTGTTCTTTGCAGGCTCCTAGGTGTAGCAAGAATTAATAATCAGGATGAGTTTATCTCTTTGGCCACTATACTTGTAAAGTGCATCAAATTTGACGGGCAATGCAGAAAATATATATTGAAATTTACTCCTGTGGCTCCATTTATTTGTCTTCTACAAAGTGATGAGAAACGGGCAAAGTTCATAGCACTAGAGTTCTTTCATGAGATCCTTCGCATACCAAGGTAGGAAAACTTGCTTCAAATTCATTATTTTTACATGTTATTTGGTTTCAAAATATAATTTTTAGAGAGCTATGCAGTTGATGTTTGCCTAAAAAGTTAGGTATGGTGACAATGGAAGCACACACTCAAATCTTATCTTCTAAATTTCAGAAAAAACTAAATATTGGTCCATAGATGAGACATGGACATCAATTAACCTCCTCATATGGATTTATTAGAGCATTATTCTGTCAATGAAATGAGAAGTGAATCAACTTACATGCATGTCATAGAGAACCTTGCATCCCATCCATTTGCAAGGATTAGCTCATAGAGTTCTTTAGTCTAGTCTTTTCACAATCCCAGTTATGAAGGTCTTCTAACATCCATTTCTCAATATTTCAGGTCATCAGCCATAAGCTTATTGCAGAAAATACAAAAAGAAGGAAGCATCAATATCATGCACAAACTAATGAATTGTATCCAACAATTGCAACCTGATTACCAAATTTTGGCAGCAAATTTACTGCTTCAATTGGACACGCTGGTATAGCTTCTATTTCCAAAGGCACAGTAGAGCTAGACCCAAATTTAGAGCAAGGCTGTCAATGATTGAATATAATATAGTATTCTGCATTTTTAGTTGTTGACAGACCAAGTCAGGATCCATGGGCAAAGATATTGCAACTCCTGTAGAACTGTAGCCAACTATAACATCTATGAGGTCATCAATCCTACACTCTATATTAAACTGGTTTTCTCTATACACAAAGTTTTTAAATTGAAGACCAAAAATTTGGCACCATTAGAAAGCTAAGTTAGAATTACTTATAAGTGCAATAGTCTACCCCTTCTTTTCACTGCAGTGTCTCCATAGGTGATTCATGCGTTTAAAACCAATAATAAACAAGCAAATTAGGTAGATGATGAAGATGATAAAATGTTTCTTCCTTCATGTTTATGCAATTGAATATGAGGCTTGAATTGTTATATATAGTACTAATAATAAACAAGCAATTGAAAAGTTTAAGTTGATAAATACTACAAATTTCTCTAAGATGCATTCAGAGGAATGATTATTTCAAGACAAGTAATGAGATTTTATTGTTGAGGAATCTTAATTCACCATAGATGCTCAACTTAGGACCAAATATGTTGGGAATTCTCAACAAAGGGAACTTACAAATCAAAAATATACCAACTGCATCAGTATGACGATTAACTTTTTCAAGAAACTCATTGTACTTGTCCTTGCATGCAAACAGATATGATAGGCTGCATGATTAAGATCTGATGGATAAATTCGACTTAGGCAATAGAACTTCAAGGTCATATAACCTTGTGGTGTAAGCATGGTTATTTAGTTGCTTCATATCATTGTTAGTTGCTTACTATCAATTAAGGATTTTATATCATACGAATCAATTTTAACTCTAAGCCTCAGAGGAAGCTTTAATTAACATAGTTAGGCTATTAATATGTGTAGGGTAATTCACATAGCCAAACTGTGTTCAGAGAAGAGGCTATGCAAATCCTTCTGAAGTATCTAGCACCTGAAGAAAGTTCTGGTATGCAGCATTTATCTGCATTCGTCCTATCAAATCTTGGTGGAACATATGATTGGACAGGGGAACCATATACCATAGCATGGTTGGTTAAAAAGGCCGGTTTAACCTCTCCATATCATCGGAATATGATAAGAAATTTTAACTGGTTGGATAAAAGCCTACAGGTGAGATATAAGAAAAAATCTATTGGTTTTTTATGGTAATAAAGGTATTCACAAAGAAAATTCCATGGATTTGCAGGATACTTCCACAGACCCTTGGTGCAGCAAGGTTGCTAGAGGCATCATTAATATTGGGAATCCTATCTTCCATGCATTAGAGAAGGGACTAAAGAGCAAAATAAGAAGGGTATCTAAGGCTTGTCTAACAGCCATTGCATGGCTTGGATGTGAAATAACAAAGTGCCCAAATAGTATAAGATATTCTGCATGTGAGATCTTACTAAGTGAAATTGAGCAATTTTTGCATCCTGGATCAGAGCTTGAAGACAGGCTTCTAGCATGTCTTTGCATCTATAACTATGCTTCTGGCAAAGGTAATGCCTTTAACATAAACATCTCTATGTAATAACCATTTTGCAGTATCACAAAGCACAAAAAATTTAAGATTCATCTCTGATACATGTGCAAATGATCATTGACATGAATGAATACTCAATCAGCAGTTAGGACAATTCATGAAATTTTATGTTGGGTTTATGCAAAAAAAAAAACTACACCATTTGTCTTCATAGCACCTTCTTTGAGAATTATAGAGAGAATTATTTTCCACATTACGTGAGAAGTACATTTTGCTTATCACCAGAGGAACAGCCCTATCATTCTGTTAGATTTTGTATAGCATATACATCATATGCTATGGAAGCCAAAATGGAGTAAATTTATCCCCAATGTCCAAATACCTTGAATGAAAAAATTATGTCGAAATACTGTCTTGAACTATGCTTTTAACTTAATAGATGTTGGATTCTCTCCAATAATCGGCCTCAAGGACATATGCCCCTTAATAGACTAATTGACTAGGTACCCCCTGCAAGCAGGCTAATCGTACATATTTATATGACATGATATAGGTGGATTATATACAACAAACTCTTGTCCCATCTCCTCTGCAGAAGTGTGAGTAAGATAAAGGTAAAGAATGCAATTTTTCCCATGCAAATTTAAATGGTTTTTTCCTTGTGTAGGGATGCAAAAACTAATTCATTTCTCAGAAGGAGTAAGAGAGTCACTAAGACGCCTTTCAAGTATAACCTGGATGGCAGAGGAATTACATCAAGTAGCAGACTATTACCTGCCAAACAAATCAGTGAGTCCAAGTTGCAGGATTAACCCAATAGCTTACTATGTGGTCACCTTTTCCCTTTTCTTCTTATCTTCTTACTCAGAAGCAACCTAACAATGAATCTCTCATTTCAAAATCAAAATTTTCCAGATATGTTGCCTTTAAAAGAAAAGGAATTAGACACATTTCAGCTGACAATTGATAGCATTAAAAAATATTATTTGTATAAGCATTATAGATGATGTTCTCAAAGCGTGTATAATAAAGTGAAAAGATATCATCAAGCAGATGCAACTAAGAGAGCATACTCTGCTAACCAACTAAACAAGGCTAATTTGTGTTTGACATTTCGAATGACTAGCATAAGAAGAGCCCTATCATAATATGCCCTAGTATATTTTTCAACACAACATGCCTAATATTTACCATCTGTAATGGATGTTGATTCACTGACTTGCCAAAATCATCACATTTGCAAGAGCAGCGTATTTCTTGTGTTCACACACAAATCCTGGAGGCAGGTCTCAAATGCAGTGGAGCTGTATGTGCCCTCATCTACTACAAGGGACTGCTTTACAGTGGATACTCAGATGGTTCAATTAAGGTAAGGAATATGTTACATAATAAAATATGAAGGTCATTGCCTATTTTATGGTACAGTAGTACACAGAAAACATAAAGTGTGGAAAATCAAAATGAAAGAAATATATGTTTGACAGAAAATGTAAATGACGATATCTGGAATGCTGAATAGGTGTGGGACATCATGGGGCAATCAGCCATACTTGTATGGGATATGAAGGAGCATGAGAAGGCAGTTACATGTTTTGCACTTTCTGAGGAAGGAGATAGCCTTTTAAGTGGTTCCACTGATAAAACCATTAGGGTACGGTAAAGTTCTGTTGTAGTGACCACTTTCTTCATCTGGGTGATCATTAAAAATGCACCTTCCTTCTACAGGTTTGGCAAATGCTCCACCAGAAACTGGAGTGCATTGAAGTAATATCAATCAAGGAACCAATTCAACACTTAGATGCGTATGGAAATATGATTATTGTAGTTACCAATAGCCATGAGTTGAAGGTAACAAAAACGATAACTGTATTATTAATAGTAATAGAGATGATAATTGTGATGAAGGCAATTCTTTGCAATGCATCTTGCACTTTATATTCAGGACACACTTGAGTGCACAGAAAACACACACAGTGAAGCTCAAAGTTCAATATCATGAAGTTATTTAAGGAGAAAATCAAAACTGCAAAACTTTCAAATACCTTTCAGATGGGGGAAAATCCCATGCCAAATCAGTTTCATGATGATGATTTAGCTGAATAGAGTTTTTCTTTCTCCAGGTATGTGATGCATCAAGAACGATCAAAAATATTTGCGAGAGCAAGAAGATGAAGTGCATGAGGGTGGTTCAGGAGAAGATTTACGTGGGCTGCACAAACTCAAGCATAAAGGTTAGTTTAAGAGTCATGTTTGTTAGAAATTCATGCACCAACTGAAACCCATGAAATATCACTCGTTTCAGGAGTTTTCTATAACAAACAACCGGGAGCAAGAAATCAAAGTACCAGCAAAGAGTTGGAAGAGGCCAAAAAGGCCTATAAATTCCATTGTCACATATAAAGATTGGCTTTATGTTGCAAGTGTAAATGTTGAAGGTTCAAAATTAAAGGTAAGAACTAAGAACCATAATCATATATCATATACCATGGAAGATCCTTTCACTGAATGGTAAAATGATGTAGGAATGGAAAAGAAAAAGCAAACCCCAAATGTCAATAACAACTGGTAAAGGAGGCAATGTACTGGCAATGGGAGTAGTGGAAGACTTCATATACCTAAATTGCAACTCATCAACTAACAACATTCAGGTACTTGATCTAATCTCTCAAAAGCAACACTCAATTAACAGGTTAAGAATATTAGGTGTGGTTTCCATGTGGTATGACCCATGGCATGATCTTTCAATGCCCAGAGAATAAGTTCCATTCCTATGCTGAATGAATAAATGCAACGCTTCTCTCACATATATGTGGGATACATAAAACATCGGTCCCACAAACGTGTACTATGATTTCAAGTATACTGAATATTTGACAAAATTTGTGCAATTAAAAAAATTGTGAATACATAACTAATAAGAAATGAAGTTTTGTATAAGTAAAAATTCAAAGGGCTACTAATATCTCAATGAATTCTGACATACTTTTGTGCAACAAAGATATGGTTGAGAGGGGCGCAGCAGAATGTGGGGAGGATTTCAGCAGGCAGCAGGATAACAAGCCTCCTCACTGCCAATGACATTCTACTTTGTGGTACGGAGTCCGGCCTAATCAAGGTGGGCACATTCAACTCATCTAGCTTCAAGTTACTAAACTCTAAATTTGTTTAAATCAATGATGATTTTCACCCTAACCTTCCAATTCCCAATATCTACAGGGCTGGATCCCCTTGTAGTACAAGATTTTTAACAACAAAATTTCAGTACCATCATCAACAGCCAAAGCATTTATGCTTCATAAAAAAGGGTTTGCTTGATTTACTCACATTACAATGTAATAAGCTATAGTGTAAAATGTATATCTTAGATAGGAATTGAACTATTGTATCATTGATTCCTATCATTTGTACAGTGCGTATACCATTCCAAGAAGAAAATAAAAAAGTATAGTGCGTTTCTATAAAGATGGAGATCAATAATACTAGTGTATAAAATGTGGTAATATTGTAGGCTTCGGCTATCAATTGTGGGATTTTTTTTTTTTTTTTTTTTTGCTGAATATAAATTGTGAGACAAAGTTTAACTATAAAATTAGTTGTAGTTTAAGGTTACAATATTACTCAATATCATTTATATTACTACATATTTTGAAAATCTAACCGTTAAATTACATGTTCTTTATATTCTTAATACACATATCAAATTTTGTGTCAATTAAATATTATTTACTATATGATCTATAGGCTTACATTTTATACATAATTTTAAACTACAAAAACTTGCAATTTAAACAATTCATTGATGACATAGTTACTAATCTTTAATTTTATAGAAATTTTGCAAGCATAGAGGATATACGAAGAAAATGTAATCCAACAATGGATTTGTTAAAATTCACCTCCAATAAAAAGATATTTAGTAAGGTTATAACTTTAAACTATAATTAATTTTATAGCTAAACTTTATCATAAATTGTGGGATTCATGAGCTGCACTCTACATGATATATATGGTTTGACAACTTAATGACCATAGTTCAATATTTTATAAAATTTCTCTCTAATTTTAAACGAACATGGGTTGAGTTAATAACAGAGATAATTATATCCATGATACTATGCATTGTAGCTTGGTGGCATTGTCTAGTCTCTCATGTGAATAACTGGATTCGAATCCACCCCAACTTTTTTTCTGAATTTGTGCTTGATCAATTTATAACAAATTGCTCTGAGGCATGATATTTATTACTTAGTCTTGATCGAAATTGCAAATGGTGTGGAATGGGCAACAATGGTGTTAGTTGTTTTGTGAAATTGAATGTGAAGCTTCAAAGCATGGGACAAAGGAGGTGGGATGTTAGGATCCTAGTGGTTTCTAATGGAATTGGATAGGAATTAAAAGGGGATTGATAGGAATTGTAGGTAAATTAACTTAATTCGAGATAGTCACATTCCATAGAGAAAAAAAGAGATCAAGACAGAGAGAAAGATGCACTAATGCACTAAGAAATTGGTTTATACTTCCATTTATATCTAATATTGAATTACAATTATGTATTTATAGGAGACTAATTCTAATCTCATTGGTCCACATGGCTTAAGATAATTAGCTACATATACTCAAATCCTAACTAACTCGTCCTAATCTCAACTAACTAACTAACTGATAGGCCAAGAATGTATTGACCCTTTTGGTAAAATTAATTAATTAATTAGATTCAATTACATGCAATAAGCATGGTAGTACAAGCAAATCACCAACTAAGTTAAATACAACGAAAAATAAATTTGACACAGGTGATTTGTTTACGAATGGGGAAATCCATCAAGGCAAAACCCCATCGAGTGAATACGAGATCATCACTCTCGAAAATCCATTATTATCAAAACAAGCGTTTACAAGTAAAAAAAATCTCAGTATTTAATACCAACCGACAGTTAAAACTTTTACCCTAATACCGAATTAGACTTGTAGTCAATGCACGGCTCCCAATATGTGACTAACCAATGATGCATGGATTCCAGTACGTAACTAATTCTACAGCAACCCTTTGATTATTGTAGTTGATTTGCAGTAGCTTCACATAGAAACACCAATAAGATCTTCAATATTGGTGCAAGAGACTTTGCTTAGTTACAGAATCCAAAGGCATATAAGAAATGCAATAAGAACTCTTTCTTCTATAAGAGAAGGCTAAGGTTTCAAAAAGAAAATCTTATGAAACTCTTTAGGGTTAGGTTTTTCTTTTTCTGCCTCTTTTAAATAGGAGTTTAATGAGCTCTCCTATTCCAAATAGGTTTATACAAACCTTGGGCTTTCCTAATCCAATAAAGATTAAACAAACCCATAAACCTTGTGTTTTCCTAGTACTATAAGGATTATATAAACTCATAAACAAATAGCCTTTTAGAATAAAAATGTTGCTGGCTATAGTCTAAATCCCGTAAGCTTGATAGATCGAGACATGTGTTGAGCTTTAATGAATCTTGACAGATCAAGCTTCTATCGAAGGGGTATCGAAACCTGCAGATTGCACTTTTCTTGAGCAGTTCTTGAGAAATCTTCATGTCTTCAATTTAACCACTTGTGATGATCATCTAGAACCTTCTTAGATTTATCCAAATACAAATAAAATACATTTTGTCAAAGGATATGCCAATTACATAAAAATATGTCCTTAACACTAACTAACTAGGGATTACAACAATTATTTCATATTCCTAATATTTTCCTCCCCTTGAAAACACCTTGCCCGCAAGGTGTTGTTGTAGTTGACATCTTTATGAGGGGAGACCAGCCACTAAACCAATACTCCAAGGTATTCTCAGCTTCGAACACACCGACTACAAAACAATTAATCAAAGCCCATAAATTAAGCATAGCGATCACATTCTTAACCGGATCAACAAAAGGACACTTCCAGTGGAACCTTGACTCTTGAATTTTTGGACAATCAAACCCTTGCACCATGGAGCTTAATGGATTGTTATTTACATCTAGCACGCAAGAATCTATGCTATGAATATAAGGGTTGGCAACTTACTTCAGTAGTACAACAACCAATAGGAGTATAGAAATATACTGTCGAATAGCCCTCGATGTAATCTTGAGAATCTGGCCACCAAAGTAACTCCAAGGCATCAATTTCAAAGACAGGCATCAACTGCACTTCACTGATACCAGGCTCTAGAACATGTATTTTCTCAATCATACCAAGGTGGCTCCCACTTATCTTTGGATCCAACTCACTAGATTCATCATTTGACAATAGTAGCAAAATATGGGAACCAAAACAGAGTACATCTCCAATAATCTTGAAATAGTTCATGTGTAGATAATAGGAGATCACATTACTAGAATTTATCGCACTACTACCTCCAAGAAAACATTCTTGAGTAATTAGGACACCATCTACTGATATGAAGTCTTGGGAAGGAAAATTGTAGGTGTCAGCTTCCATGAATGTAACCAAAGAACTTTCTTGGAACAACTTGGGCTTGCCACCAAGAAGTAACCTTAAAGAAGCTTGGTGGTACCCACGTATGATAGAAACTTGGCCACTATAAACGTGTCCAAGATAGCCACGCATGAGATAAATTTGGCCATCAAAGCAATCGTAGCCAAGATCAACTTCAACTCCTTTGCATGAAGCTAAGGAAATGAGAAGTTTTCATTGTAGAATTTAGAGACCTTCTTTTGATGTTCCACACCCAGGCTTTGCACAACAAGGCTCGGTTTCTTGCCTAGTATTCTTTGGTCTTAAACTGGACATGCAATTATAGTCTCATGCTTGGATACACTAAGTGGAGGTTGCCAGCCTGCGATGGAACAATAAAGGATGAGTATGATTGCACTTGACCTTCATGGGCAATGCACAAATGAACATCATCATCCACTTTTACACATAAATCAATGTCTTAGCTTACAACAATATCATTGGATTCTTGTAACTTGATTTGTTCTTGGAGTTCGTTCCACTGAATCAAGAGATTGTAATTCTTCTTCCGTCATGTTTTCAAGATCCTCTTGCAATCTTAAGAGTTCTTCTTTAATGGCCATGTTAGATTCAACCAAGGCCTTGATTCTCTCTGAAACTTCATTCACCATTTGTTGTAAGTCCTTCAAGATTTCTTGTCGGTCATATTCACCCGTCTCGAGATCGACAACTCTGATATCAAATGTTAGGAACCTAGTGGTTTCTAATGGAATTGGATAGGAATTATAGGAGGATTGATAGGAATTGTAGAGAAATTGACTTAATTCGAGGTAGTCACCCTTCATAAAGAAAGAAGGAGATTAAGAGAGAGAGAGAGATGCACTAATGCACTAAGAAATTGGTTTATACTTCTATTGATATCTAATATTGAATTACAATTATGTATTTATAGGAGATTAGTTCTAATCTTATTGGCCCACATAGATTAAGATAATTGGCTAGTTAATTCAACATGTGCTCTATGAATTAAACCGTGTGTTAAATGAGCTACATGTGCTCAAATCCTAACTAACTTATCATAATCTCAACTAACTAATTAACTAATTAGGGATTACAACAATTATTTCATATTCCTAACATGGGATAAGGTTGGATGAGGTTGAATTCTATTTAGAGATCCTATGCATAATTTCAAGATTTTTTTTTTTTTTTTTTTAATTTAAAAGTTTAACCTTTGTTATAGATCTCTCTTTTTACTAAATAGGATTTTTTTTTTTTTTTTATAAGATCACTAGTATTATGTAGTATTCACGAGTATAAGTTTAAAATCTTAATTTTTTGGGGGGGGGGGGGGGGGGAATAAGTTAAATTTTCTTGAACTTTATATAATAGAATTATAGCTAATTTAACTAATAGAATTTTAGTTTAAGAAGAGTTCTTAATTTTTGTAAGAAACAGAGTTCAGTTAAATTAAATTATCACAATAATTAATTAGATAAATTTATTTATTTAATAATTAAAATGAATATAGTCACAACAATTTTTAGAACCCAGTTTTTATTACTACTAGTACTAGTTAGTGTGCGTTTGGGTTCCCTTCGTTTGCGTCCATCTTTTTTTTTTTTTTTTGAACCAGTGCCTTTTACACTGTTCATGAGATATGATCAGTGCATTTAGGCCAATGAACAGTACCCGGCCAATAAACAGTAACTTCATTATTATTTTTTATTGTTTTCAGCAAAATAAACTGTATTCAAACGGACCCTTAAAGTCTTGTGTGTTGTTTAGTTTTGTTCATGAATGTATAAAATGTATAGTTTTATCAAAAAACAATGACTAACTGTTACATAGATTGAACAAACCCTATGTATTAAAAATCTGTCAATAAAAAGTTCCATCGTATAAAGATCGATTGAAAATGAAAGCATGTTGAATATTTGGCAATGTTCAAACAAAAGAGATTCCATCCTTGACAAATAAATCACACGAAAGTTAAAAGAAATCACATAAACCAAATCAAAAACTTATATTTATAAAAGCATTGAAATGAATGAATAAAAATGAAGGAATTATAGATAGTTCAAAACTGGTTGTTGTGTTATAATTTAAATTCTATAAAACACTATACCTATAATGTGGTGATTTTGTTTAATCTAATATGAAATAGATAATTGGATCCAATTTAGCACTCTTTAAAATGTAGAGAAAGTTGAGAACGATTTTTAATTGTGATTAATAGTATGCCTATGCAATATACAGATTAATTAAAAATTATTTTGCTAAAATTAACAAAAATAATTATTAAAAAAAATGAGCCATAAGGTAAAAACACATTAATTTTATATATAACATTAATTCATTTGGTGCAAACACCACGTATAAAAAAGAAAAAGAAATTCATAGCCTTTTAATAATAGAATTTTAGTTATTAGGGATTAAAATCCACTAAAATTCTCAAAGTCACTTTATTATAGAGTTTCTGTAATCCTATCATTTAATTTTAAAATTAGTGTACGAAGTTTCTACAAAAAGAAAAATAAAAATTAGCGTATTAAATTTTAATTCTTCATCAGCATGGAGGAAAATAATGATTATCATAATTTTAGATTCTATGTTTATTTTTTATAAAAATTTAAATTATATATATGGAAAATTTATATTTATATTTAAATTATTGATAATATGACAAAATTAAGTACAAATATACTATAAGTTTATAAATAAAAAATAATTGAGTTTACCTCAAAAAAACTTATAAATAAATAAAATTGAGTCACTGCCTTAAACATATATATATATATATATAAAGCTTTAAACAGTGAAAACTTAAACCCAACTCTCATTCTCTCTCTTTGTTTTGTCTGTAAAACCCTCGTATTCAATTTCAGAGAGAGAGAGAAACTGAGATGCCAGGGCCAACGGTAGAGATGGAAGCAGTGGAGCCACAGTCACTGAAGAAGCTCAGCTTCAAATCCCTCAAACGCGCTCTCGATCTCTTCTCTCCTCTCCATTCTCACCTCGCTCCTCCTGACCCCGAAAGGTTCTAATTTTTCTTTACAATCCCTAATTCCCAAATTCTCTCTTACTCTCTCTCTCTCTCTCTCTCTCTCTCTCTCTCTCTCTCAAAATTCTAATCGATTTTTTTTTCTTTTTTTGATTGCAGTAAAAGAATTCGAATTAGCCACAAGGTTAGTGAAAATTTCGCCCATTTTTATTTTTTTGAGATTGTGATTTTTGATGGGTTTTGAATTAAAATTTTTGATTTGGGTTTTTAGGTAAACATTGAGTATAGAGGAATCAACGCCGCGACGAATCAACCTCCTCGTCAAGCTAATGCTGTTGCTCAAACTCCAGTGGCTTCCAATGCTCTTGCTCTTCCAGGTATAGATATATATTTTTGGTATTGTAATTATTAAAAAAAGATAAAACATGGTACTGAAGAGTACGAAATAAAGTGTATGAGGAAACATAAAGAAGAAAATAAAGGAGGTAGAGTGAGAGAGAGGGAGAGAATTAATGTGGGGCACATTTTTTACTGTTAAGTTTTGTGTATTACAATGAATTCATTGGTGGGTATTTATAATTTTATGGCAAACATAATCCTAGACTAACCCGTGGTTTAGGATGCTTGCACTACAAGTAGGATTGGGATTAAGTTCTATAACACACATGGGCCTTGATATCTTTTTACAGTAACGATTAAATTTCAAGATTGTATTTAGTTTTATGCGGAAATTAGTGTGTAAGTGGTAGAGCTATTGACTCGTATGAGTGTAGAAGTTTTATTTGTTAGCATTACAACTTGACGATGGATGTGACTTTAGAATTGTATTAATTATACTCCATTATTGATTTCTTTGATATCAAAGAGTGGTAATATGTGGTGTTCAAGAAATTAAGATTTTAATTGTAAATGTAAAAATAATTTTCCTTTCGGTGAGTGAGTAAAAAAATATATAGGAAGAGAGTTGTAAGTGTAGTATTTTTAGTGGAATGCAACTGGTTTTTTTTTTTTCCTGGGTGTTATGTGCCCTGGAATTGCAACTGGGAATAAAATATTGAGATATGTTTTTATTGGGTCTTGTAGGTCTTGAAGATTCTAGTGATCGCCAGAAGGGAGGAGCTCAAAATGCACTAGTTGTCGGTCCATCTATTCAGTCAAAGGCACCGTAAGTATTCTCTCTAACTTTGTCACTGTTGAGCTCCAAAAACATGCAGACATATACACTCATTGTATTCGAGTTTTCAGTTATCCTATCATGCTGCCCCTATTTTGCTTGTGCCCTTATCAAATAGTTTTTGCATTTCCTTCATAGCAGGTCAGTTAACATTGAGGTTTAATAATTTCTAGATTCACCACTTTACTATCACTGGTTGCTATTAGTATTCTTTTCTTCATAAAAGACTTGTTTATTTTGTATTTTTGGGGAAGGGGGGAGGGGGGGTTGAATAATACCCTGAATGGTAATCAGATCTAATAAACGTTGGATTTAGGAATGGTAATATTGAATTGTGTCACACCTCCAATGCACATTAACCTCCTTCTATTAATTTATTTTTCAAATCTTTGCCGTTGTATTGAAGTTGTGCTGATGATTCATGGTTTTGCCAGGAATGATGGTGGTCTACCCAGCAAAAGCATTACAGCCTTTTCTGCTTCAGGCTCATCTGAAAGGTTTTATATTCTTCTTATGTATTATGTTTGTGAGATACAGACAACTGTTTTGTATTCTCCCATTAATTCATTCTTAATAGCTTACACCTCTCATTTAATTATTCTACTTGGCATTCTCTTTTGATAGAGTCTTAACAGTTTCCGCAGCCATGTAGTAATTTTTTTAAAGGAATGCTCTCTACACTGTATAGCTGTGAGTGGAGATGAGTTTGATATGATTGAAGTGTGGAATTATTCTTTAAGTATTTTTCACATTGTGGTTGCTTTGATATGTTTGACATTGATATGTCTGACATCAGTTTGAAATCCTTTGAGATGTTTAAAGACCATATCATCAGGTTAATTTCATTCTATTATAGTATTCTGGCATAGATGCCATTTTTTGACATTCACATCATTACTTGTTATTGTATAGTATCCTCTGGAAATGCACTTAGGGAGCATTGAAAATTAATTTGTCTTCATAGCATCTGGAAGATGCCATTAGACAATTGAAGGTCAATAGAACATTGTCATTCTATGCTGCATTATCTTGCATATAAATGTTGTTCTTTGGTTTGTCTTAAAAGTGCTTCGGTTTTCCTCTTGTAGGAATTTATCTACAGCTGCTATAATGGAAAGAATCCCAAGCAAATGGCCACGTCCTCTATGGCATGCACCATGGAAGACCTACAGGGTAAGCCTTCTTTCTTTTTCCTTTTTTAATTATTGATTGATAGGCTGTGGGTGGCAGGGCAATGGTGGAAGGGTGTTTTATTAAATAGTATATATGTATATATATATATATATATTTTAATATTTGAGAAATTTAATTGTAAAGAAGGGAACCTTGTCTACACAGGATTTCTACACACAGCTCAGCTAAGATGAAACATATATGATTTTTTTTTGAAAGGGGTGGGGCAAACTAGATATAAAAAATACTTATATTGGTTTGGCCTTTCCTGTTATATGAGATAGGGTTGGTTGCACCTCTATATATATGAATGTATTACTTTGTTGCTGCACCTTTGCTTTCAAGCCATTTTAAAATGCGCACAATTTAATTCTGTAGGTCATCAGTGGCCACTTGGGATGGGTGAGATCTATTGCATTTGATCCAAGTAATACGTGGTTTTGTACTGGCTCTGCAGATCGCACTATCAAGGTATCCATCTTCAATTCAGTTCATCCAAATTAGTCCTAAAGAGTTTTTCTGATGATGTGCTATCACATTTGAGCTTAATTTTGAGCCCTTTATAATTTGCCTTCTGGTTTTTGTGCTATTAAATTTTCTGTTCCTGTTCTCTATAGCATCAAATATTTTATTTCTCACATGTGGCCCTGATTAGATGATCCAGCCATTTCTTGTTGCAAACTTGGAAATGTTTTGGGGGACTTTTGTTATTATAAAATGTATTGGTGAAGCTTGGGCAGAAAATTTGGTAAAATTTTACAAAATTGAGCAAAGTAATCTAAAAGAAAGCTGATACCAAAGCTTAGTTATTGCGAGAATGGATGGATCAAGAGATAGTATTTCTGAGGTTTACCAACTGAGGGCTCTAATCATGCAATATTTCTGAGATTTGAAAACAAAGGATTATGATGGTACAACCCTGATGTCCTTCAACATTTTATACCTTTTGATCTCTCTCTCTCTCTCTCTCTCATTAGTTTGTTTCTCTCCTTTCTAGGCATCTCTTAGTAAGGAATTTACTACTGTGTTTTAACCCTGTAATTTTTGCTTTATCAGATATGGGATGTGGCAAGTGGAAGGCTAAAACTCACATTAACGGGACACATTGAACAAATACGAGGTTGGTCCCCAATGAATTATTGATGATACATCAAATTCTGTTGGCTAACAATGATGTAGATAATGGCCATATTGACCAGTTATTAACATGGTAAAAAAATTTGTTGTTTTGATTGTAGGCCTTGCTGTCAGCAGCAAGCATACGTACATGTTTTCTGCTGGTGATGACAAACAAGTAAAATGTTGGGACCTTGAACAGAATAAGGTCAGAACCTCTTAAGTAATCCAAGTGTTCAATTCTCTATTGTATTAGCAACTCTGGTTCTTAAGGACATTTTAATTGCTCTTCAGGTCATCCGGTCTTATCACGGTCATCTAAGTGGCGTTTATTGTTTGGCTCTTCATCCCACAATTGATGTTTTGCTGACAGGGGGACGTGATTCTGTCTGCCGGGTATGGAAATTTTCAGTACAATAAAAAGTACTTTCTGCAATATCATAACAGATGCACTATTTTTGCTTCTCAACATAGTAAGCTTTTCATTTCTGATGTTATTCGTTTTGATGCTACAATGTTTAGGTCTGGGATATTCGTAGCAAGCAGCAAATTTATGCTCTATCTGGGCATGACAACACTGTTTGCTCAGTGTTTACTCGACCTACGGTATGTGGATCCTTTTTCTGCTTTATATTATCTTTTTTAATTTGATATTTGATTCTAGGGTAGTGTATGTTTCGTACCAAAATTCGTATATAGAAATATACATGTATATTTGTATATTTGCTAGCTGATTCTATATTTAGATGAGGGCCATCCACATTTTCTGTTTTTTTTTTTTTTTTTTTTTTTTTTTTTCCTGAGTTCCCCCCCTTTTTTTCCCCTGCCGGGGGGGGGGGGGGGGGGGGTGGCGGCAATTTCTCTTTCATAGGATGTGGGTAGATTTGTATTGTTAATATTTTGGTATGGATATGGGGCTTTATACATCAATGGGTTAGATTTGGGTTATGTAATGAAATTATGTTTCTCATATTTTCAGGATCCACAAGTTGTTACTGGCTCCCATGATACAACCATCAAGTTCTGGGACCTCAGATTTGGTAATTAATTTGCGTTTTGATGATTGATTTCTATTACTATATCATAATTTCAATATTGCTATTTTGGTTTTTTTTTTTTTTTTTTTTTAAATTTATTTTTGGGTGGTTTTTCTGTTTTCCACTTTTCACTTAGCGGTTATTACTTTGCAGGAAAAACGATGTCAACTCTCACACACCATAAAAAGTCGGTGCGAGCAATGGCACAGCATCCTACAGAGTATGTGCATTCCTCTCTCTCTTATATATATATATATATATAGTTCTTAGGAAATAACACAGCTATGGTTTGTAATATCATGCTTTTACTAAAAAAAACATTTATCACTTTTATTTTTCAGGAATTGTTTTGCATCTGCATCAGCTGATAACATCAAGAAATTTAACCTTCCAAGAGGGGAATTTTTACACAACATGCTGTGAGTTTTCTGCTTACTTTTCTCTTTATGTTTATTTTTAGACAATTTGCTCCTCCTTGTTAAGATATTAATATCATGTCATTTTCTTTAGTATGAGTGAGATTGTGATGCTCTTTTCATTCTTTTTTTTGGGTGATAATTGAAAACTACATAAATGACCCATTTTAAAATAAAGTTCAGCTAAGTGAAAGCTACAAGTTTTTTATTTTTGTTTTGATAGGTAAGAAATTATATATTAAAGACATTACAATATGTAGGAAAAGCACATAGTAGTCAAAAAGTGCAAAAAGAAGAAGGAAAAAAACAGCAAAATTAATTACAAAAAAGAAGAGAACTTATGAACAAAGGGATGGAGTCAAGAGATGCGAGTCCCCAAGCTACAAGTTATTAATCCATTTAACTTTCACAACCTTTTTCTCTTGTAAGATGTTGGTCTACAAGATTTAATGATGCACCTACTTCTATTGTAAGCAAGGGATCATATAACAGCTATTAAGTTCCCTGCAATTCACCAGCTGTTCCAATCAGAGAATTATTTGTCAATTAAAATTTACAACTCAGCAATTGAGTAAAATTCATTTGTTAAATTGGTTGGTGTTCTATATGGCTTCATCTCATCTCTTGAAATCCAGATTTGATGGTTGATTGGAAGGAGTTGCAAAGGCTTTTTCTCCATTTACTCCTTTGGAGCACACAAATATGATTTTTTTTAATAGACCCGCTGGTCTTGGCAGGGTCAAGGGGAGGTTTAGTTCTCTCTCTTTTATAACGTGGACTGAGGGGGTCGTTGTAGACAACAGTTGAATCCTCCAATTCAATTATCATGACCAGTTATAATCTCCTATGTCAAATCCACAATGAGTCATAAGCAATTATCATCTCCTACATTGTTATTAATAGATAATGTTAGGCTTTCTTAGTAATTTTATGTACTTATTATTATCTTGTTGTGTAAGATATTGGATGTAGGCTCTAAGCTACAATTCATGCTATGTTAGAAGGTCCTGAATTGCGTAAACAATACTGGTTCCAACTGATACCCATGGCCAGTCATCTATAGGTTAGTTTAGTTTTGTTATTTTTGTGTAGTTGATTTGGTTTGAAAGAACCATTACAGCCAAACCAACCCCACCTACCTTTACTTAAAAAATTTCAGATCTAGTTTTGATCTCTCCAAGAGAGGGTATGGAGGATGGACTTTACTTATCACAGAGAGAGAGACTTCTATACTATTCAAGCTGTTCAGACCATGCGAAACTGGGAACCCCTTGTTTGACTAAATTGATGCCATTGATGACCGCTTGCATATATCACAAATTATTTCCTTCAGCCTACTATCTCCAAGGTTTTGAGTGATAGTTCTTGATATGGATTTGTAGTTGGAATTGAAGAAACATCAAGCATAACAAGATTAATGGGAAAGAAACACGAAAATACTGAGAGTGCTTAGTAGTATAGTCTGGTGACCCTCCCTTCACACATTACCAAAGGGAGGGATTAAATAATTTATCGGAACCTCACATCAATAACTCAACCCCTACCACCTATAGGTAGTTTTAGACAAACTTCTTTTGAAGAGGATACCTGAATGCCAAGTATGGCTCATAATAATCTGTCCTTTAGGGCATACTACGATTTCTTCACCATCTAAGCTGTTAGTTTACCTACTAAAATATCACCCATTTCTACCCAAGATCCCAGCATTGGGAAATTTCCAAAGGAGCAATTTCAACGAAATCTTTCAATTTCTTATTTTATTATGTTCAACTCTGTAGAGTAGATTGAATGTATATTTATCAAAAAGAAGAAGAGTAGATATAAAAAGGTTATAGCAGAGTTTGCTGGAACACACCGTAGGTCAGTTGGCTTCTCAATGCTGCACATTAGCAGGAGAAGGTGAGTGAATAGCCAGCCTCATGGTTGAGTTTTATCCATATGCTGAGTTGTAGTTTTAGATGATGTGGTATTCACTATCCTCCAGATGGACCAATTAGTATTGCAGAAAAATGCAGGGAACTGAATTGCAGGTAATATAGTACCTTGTGAGCATCTATTTTAGGCTTTCTACTCTTCTATAATTAACTTGGCTGCAATCAGTTAAAAATCATTTCATAAAATCCCACTCTGAGCATCCACTGAAATGGAGTTCACAACACCCCTCTAATCTGGGAGGTTGATGATAAGCATTTTACATTTTGTTGCTAGTGATAGACTCCTAGGATCTAGAATCAATAACTATTTAACAATTGTAATGTGGCACTTAAATAAAATTGGCATTTACAAAGTGCCCCACCAAATTTAGGTATTTAAGTTTTTCTTTACATGATTTTCATGGATCTTTTGCTTTAAACTTGCTTAGGAGCTTGACAAAGATTGGTCTAGAGTCATTAGTTGTTTGGATGTCTTATTTAGGTGATTCTGTGTAATTGGGTCCATCTTCTTTAAGTTTTGGATTAGTGTCTTGATTTTTTTATTCTAGTTTGAAATAAAACGTCATATATTCACTCTGGGAACTACATGATGTATTCTGTACAATTTATTTTATGTTTTCAAGTAGCAGTTATATACCAAGTCTGATGATAAACTGATATTCCAATGCTTTTGGTATTTTTGAGCAGATCTCAGCAGAAAACTATAATTAATGCAATGGCTGTCAACGAGGAGGGTGTGATGGCTACAGGAGGTAGGGATTTTATACATTCTGGTTGTGAATTAACTTCTATCTCGAATAGGTTTGGTGTCTGATGTCAAGGCACACCATCTGCATTTTACTTTTGCATAAGAGTTTTTTGTTTTGTTTTTGTTTTTTTCCCCTCTTTGTTTTTCTGGACTGGAAGTAAAAAATGATGCTTGCCTGTAACTCCACACTGAGGTTGACAATTGGTTTCTAGAATAAATAGTTACATCTTTCTTATCTTCCCTCCTTTTATTTATGCAAGGTGACAACGGGAGTATGTGGTTCTGGGATTGGAAGAGTGGTCACAATTTTCAACAATCCCAAACAATTGTACAGCCTGGTATGTATTTTGTGCATTTTCTATTTGTTCTTTATGGTTGTGGTTGTGGGGGTGGAAGTGACCATAAATGGGGTCGGCACTAATTACTGCTTAATACTTGCTTTCAGGCTCATTGGATAGTGAAGCTGGTATCTATGCTCTCTCCTATGATTTAACTGGTTCAAGGCTTGTTACTTGTGAAGCTGACAAGACAATTAAAATGTGGAAACAAGATGAGACTGCTACACCAGAAACTCATCCTCTTAATTTCAAACCACCAAAAGATATTCGGCGGTTCTAGTGGTCATCCTCTATGGCTCTATGCTCTGATTGGTCATATGTCATGCTGTTTCACATTGATTTGGCAAATATAAAATGAAAACTAGTCGTTTAATGTGGATAAAAGCTTTTAGTCATACACGCTACCTGTTGCTTCTGTTAACCACAGACGAAGGGATGTGTGGGAAATATAGTTTTGTAATCTTTAATAGAAGTTAAATTGATTGTTCTAGTTAAGAGTAATTCCAAATGTTAAACAGCTTTCTTCGGGGTTGATGTGTCTCAAAGTTTAGATAAAGAATTCAAATATTTGGTTTTCAAAGTGTTAGGTAAAGTTGACCCAAAAAATTCTGGGGATTAAAGTCAGGTTGATTTAGTTCCATTTTGGGCCGCCGAACTTCGGTCTGCGTTGACGAAGGGATTTCACTTGTCAACAGGCACATGGTTGGGTTCACTGGGGACGGTAGCACCTTACTAGTTGATTCAACCTATGTAGTTGTTAATTTGAAGCAATTAAGCTAATTTTTATACTCCCAGCAATAAATAATTTCTGTTGCATGTGAAATGTGTACACCTGGCTTGGCTCTCCTTTTCTTTGGAGACAATATAGTAAGGTCGGCCAGTTTCCAACAAACGCACTAGCGTCTTCGTGCCTTCCACAGACCAATCGTGGTTTTCACTAGGCAAGCGTCAATTATGCCACAATTATCGGTTAAAGGAAACGTTACAGTTTTCTATATTCATTCTCTTTCTTTTTTTGACGGAATACATGTTTTCACTCACAAGTTCATGTTAGTCATGTACATCTCCATCCTCTTTGCTCCCGACTGTTAATTCATCTCCTTTCTTTCATCATCTTCAGAGACCCAAAGTGGTCAGACACTTGAGGATTATAGCGGTCAAAGTTTTATACAATGTCCAAACTCAGAGTTACCACCCTATTTAAATCTGACCAGTTGCTCAATTTTCCAGCTACACGGTTGAACTACCACAAATTGACAAGGATTACAGCCTTTCTTAATGGGTCCACTTGTACAATCCATATTTTGTTCAGGTTCCCCCCGCCCCTCCCCGACTTGCTGCCACCATGAACTAGGTTATAGATCACAAACTATTATACAGTTTTACACACCTTATTTTTGAACTGAAATTGTGACTTGAAGTCATAATTTTGAACTTAGAAATCGTGACTTCAAGTCATAATTCTAGGTAAAAAATGAGATTTATGTAAAATTGTGTATAACAACTTGTGTGCAACAAATATTACCCTGGCTCAAATGATGTTATTGCCATCTCACTTAAAAGTGATTTTTTTTGGGGGTGGTAATCTTATTGCATGTGGACAACCATCTTTGCGTGGGAATTAGAACAAGAGCTTACTTCCCTATAGCAGTGTTTGATCTTCCATCGAGGGATCTAGTTCAACAAGTTCTTGCAATCATCAACAATTGGTGCATATTTAGCACATGAGGTTTCATTATTTGTGTGCAGGCCTACAACAAAGTTAGCATCAATTAAAATTTCAATAGCGCTTGAATTTGAAGGAGAATGAACTTTGCCACCTCTAAGTTATAGATGTACTATTTTTACAAAAAAAAAAAAAAAAAAAAAAAACACCTGTATGTATTATAATATGATGTAGATTTTTTTTTTTAAATTAATCCCTCTCCCACCATCATATTTATAATTAATAATTAACCATTATTTTCATTGTTATTATATCTGTTAGGCATTGAGTTAGTTGACTTGAAATTATTTAATAAAAACTTAAAGCAGCTAGAGCTACCTAATTTAATCATTAACCATGCGCACCCAACATTAATTAACTTCACATTTTTTTCCCCTACTTCATAGTACTATACGTTACCTACATACATTTACGTAACAGTAAAAACTAGTGCGACCACTTTCCAGAAGCATATAACAAAGTGCCCTTACTATGTAAGTGCCAAACCCGCAAAGTAGCACAAACCACGCCCCTTGGAGCGATTAGAGTGCCAATATTTCATGCATGAAAGTCCCTCCCTCTTTAACAAAAACGCTCACTCTCTCTCTCTCTCTCTCCAAAACCCAGATTTTTTCTTTTCCCTAAGAAAAAAATGAACTCTGAGCTGATTCACAGAACCCAAACAAGCAAAACTCCGAAACCCAATGACACTCTCCACCAGGCACCAAAACCCACAAATCTTCTTAAAAAATCCAAAGACCCATTACTCTACACGTTCATTGGAATCGCCATAGCCACTTTTTTCTTCAACTTCTTCGACCCTGTAAGTAAAACACCACCACTTTCACAGCGACAGTCCGAGTCCGAGTCGGCTCAGCTCCAAACTCGGCACGTGCTGTTCGAGACAACGTCGTCACACTCATCACATCATGATGTGCATTTTAACGTTGGTGGGAAAGTGCCACTGGGGTTGAAGAAGAAGGGCCTGAGAATATTGGTGACTGGTGGGGCCGGGTTCGTGGGGAGCCACCTTGTGGACCGTCTGATCGAAAGAGGAGACACTGTGATCGTCGTCGATAATTTCTTCACGGGGAGGAAGGACAACCTTGTACAGCACTTTGGGAGTCCGAGGTTTGAGCTCATAAGACACGACGTCGTTGAGCCGATTCTATTGGAAGTTGATCAGATCTACCATCTAGCTTGCCCTGCTTCTCCAGTTCATTACAAGTACAACCCGGTCAAGACCATCATATCCTTCATTTATATATATATATATATATATATTTTTTTTACCTTCCTCAAATTATTATTTTTTGTTCATGAATTCCTTGATCATATACTAGGATTTAACATTTTAACTCAGTCTTTGAATTAAAGGATTCGTCTATTTTTGGGTTAATTTAGTTACTAATTAGAAAAAAAGCTAGTTTTTTGAACTAAAATAGAGTATTTGATTTTTTATACTTCGATTCTGTTTATAAGACGCAAATGATTTTACACAACTTTACATGACTTAAAAAACATTTTTCAAGTAAAAATTATAACTTTAAGTCACAATTTTTCTTGATTTTTAGATTGTGTGTAAAATAATTTGTGTACAAGTATTTTTATTTATTTATATTTTAGCCCAAAGTTAACTAAATGTTGAATTATTAGATAATTTTTAAAACTTTAAGGATTAAATTGATTTATAGACGAAATTGAATACTCGCACTAGAGTTAGACGATCAGAATCCAAGTACTTATTTCATGAGAAAATTTGGATGATTCTAATATATTGGGGACTTTCTTGCTAATTTTGAAGGATTTTGGTATTTTTGGGTGTCGTTTTCATTTTGTGGAATCTTAGAAAAAGGTGACAATTATTCCTATTTATTATAGACTTAAATTGGGTTAAGTGTTCGTATAAAAAAAAAATTAGGTTAAATATTTAGTTTTACTGGACCCATCACAATTACATACCATTTAAGCCATGTCACCTTTTCCTTTCAATTTTTTGACACCTACTTCTGTATGCATTTACAGAGGATTTGGTATTATTATTACTAATTAATAATCAGGTTGATGTGAAATTAATCTATATTCTGGGTTCTACATTTTTTTTAATCAGCCAGTGAGGTTCACTAAATCGAATGTATAAAATAATTTTTTCATGTGGAATTATCCAATCCATTGGATTTGAATCCCAAAATGAGAGAATAATAAAGAATACAAACATTTTAAATCTAATTTTTCACTTATTATTAGACACGTGGGTCCTGTTTGGAGTCCTTGACTTCGTATTCCAGGGGGTCACAAGACCAATGTGGTGGGTACAATGAACATGCTTGGACTGGCAAAAAGAGTGGGAGCAAGGTTTTTGGTAACGAGCACCAGTGAGGTGTACGGTGATCCTCTGCAACACCCACAGGTTGAAAACTACTGGGGCAATGTCAACCCCATTGGTAAGTGACACCTTTTATTATTTTTAATAGATACATTTATAGTTCAAAATTTTCAACTCTAACTATTTTATGTTTAAAATTATGAAATAGACTTTCTTTTTTATTTAAAATTTTAAAAAAATCCTATTTTATTATCTAAACTTTGAAGGTTTAGAGTAATATTAAGACTATTACAAATTATATATATATATATATATATATATATATAAATTAACTCCAAACTGGTTAAAATTTATATTGCAGTTGAAGATATTACTCATATGTAGTTCTTGTCACATAATTTTTGTAATAAGTCATATAATTTGTTTAAATAATACACATGAATATCTTTATAAATAAAAATGCAAATGGTTAGAAGAGTTTGGAGTTAAACTTTGTTCTAATTTTATAAATTGATGTGTTAACTTTTAAATACATTACAAATATATATTATATAGTTAAAATGTGTTTAATATATGGGTTAGTACATATATTAACCCATATATTAAACACATTTTATAATAATATTAGTAGTGGATTTGACTATATATAGCCCCCTCTTGAATAATTGACCAAAGGGCAATTCTCTCATTGGGTCTTAACTCTTGTCCCACCCGTGCATCTTGGCAGGTGTAAGGAGTTGTTATGATGAGGGGAAGCGTACGGCAGAGACCTTGACCATGGACTATCACAGAGGCCATGGCATTGAGGTCAAGCTCAATTTATCTTAAATTACTTTACAATTTTACTTTACTTCATTTCCTTAAATTTCATTTTTGAATAAAAAACTAAAAATCTTTTAATTTAATGGATATTTTTTAGTATTTCTGACAAAAATATTTTGGATTCAAATTCTCCATTCTTGTTTATCAATTTTTTTTTTTAAATTACAATTTTATTATGGTAAAGGAGTTACAGCATTTTAATTTAACACTAGGTGCATTAATTAATTGATAGACTGTTAAGAGAAATATAAATGATCTTATAATGTTTTGCAGGTGAGGATTGCTCGAATTTTTAACACATATGGACCACGTATGTGCATAGACGATGGTCGTGTAGTTAGCAATTTTGTTGCTCAGGTGATTAACTTTTATTTATATTAATCAGTTTTCATTTGTTTTTTCTTGTCTTTGCCACTTTATTTTTAAATAAATAACAAAGTTTAAAGTGCCTAATTCTAGTTCTATTTGGGATTCTTTTGTTAATGCTTAAACTACATAGGCATTAAGGAAGGAGCCATTGACTGTTTATGGTGATGGGAAGCAAACAAGAAGCTTTCAATATGTTTCCGACCTGGTAATGCCTCTCTTTCTTTCTTTCTTTCTTTTTATTTATTTTTTATTTTATTTTTAAAAAAATCCATTCCCCATATTAATTTAAATTGTTCAAATCCATCTGTTAAACTACAATTTTTTATGTCATATAGTTTAATTTAATTGTCGTTAGAAAAAAATAATACCGTTTGTGATATATTGATTAATATTGCATGTGATTGAATTTAATTTATATATATGTATATATATAACCAAAACTGAGAGAAAATTTAATTAATTTCTAAATAGGAGTTTAATTTTGCGTCACAAGTCTCATATAATTTTTAAATTTGTGTATCAAGTGAATTATTATGTGTAAAAATTAACGAATCTAAATTCAATTTTAATTGGAGTTCAATTTTGCGTCATGTGTCCCATCCAATTTTTTAATTTTTGTGGCAATCGAATTATTAGGTGTAAAAATTGTAAAGTCTAGAGCTAATTAGATTCTAAATCATATATATAAATATATATATATATATATATATATATGTATGTATGTATGTATGTATGTAATTGTGATTTTTTTTTAAATGTACTTGTGTATATACACGGAGTTACAGACTAATTAATCTAAACCACAATATCTAATGACTTTAAGTTTTGTTCTTATTTTAGTCTAATGAACAAGATGAACTCTGATATCTATCAAATTGCTTCCTTTGGTTTTGATTTTTTAAGTACAATTTGGTTGCTGTGAAACCTTAGCTTTCTCTAATCTACTATAATCCACTCCTACATCTGTCAAATTGCTTCAAAATATGTGTGGCAGATAATTGTACACTTTGTTCTAATTTAAGAGCCACCATATCTAGCTAGCAAACTGTCGTACATAATACAAATTAAAGATGTCAGTGTTTTGAAAATATCAATCATAACCGTATAGTACTAATGTGGCTTAACTAGTGAAGGTTGTCATGGGGTCTCAGTTATTACCTGGACCAGATAATGCCCAATCAGTATCATGAAATCTGATTGCTACATATATATATATATATATATATATTGTTGCCAAAAATGATTACCACTATCATTTGGGATAGGTATTGATTTTTTTTTTGTTCTCTGCTAGTTGATAATGTCAATCAAATTCAATTGTCAAATTCATGGCAATTTCTAGTACTGAAGGTTGTTATGGGGTCTCAATTGTGATTGTGGTAGTTTATGGTGAAGCACTGAAGCCATTCATGGTTTCTAAATCTTTGACTTTCATCCAAGCATATATATATATGGTCTTTTTTTTAAAAAAAATTATTTTCTTTCATACAATTCTTATTTTTTAATGAGACATGATAAGGAGGTATTGAAAATTTGATGTCTCTTGAGAGGTATATATGTAGGGTCACCATTGTTTTAGCAGATTTAAAAACTTATCTTGGTAGCTTTTTTTTTTGGGTCCACCTCTTGTCCTTGGAAATAATTGTAGAAGATATAATATATCACATGTTATATATATTAATATATATTATTTGGTAACAAAGATATCATCAGAATTCAGAAGTCTTGGTTCGGATTTATCAAATAATTTTTGAGGCAATGTAGCCTTAACTTATGTACAAGTATCGAGCAAACAACTTATTTTTTCCTTTTTGATAAAAATGGAGGGATCTGAATGTAATGTAATCAACCAGTCATTGTTTGGATTTCGATAAAAATCGGACAGGAAACAATGGAAAAAAGTGTCACTTTGTGTTTGTAAAAACATAACTTGGGGAATCGGGATGCAGCTGACACTAACAGACACTTTTGTACGAATTTGTTATGTTTCTGTTGATGTTTCATTATTTTGAGTTTGACATGCTCAAAATGAAATAATATCAATCGAAATCATTTCCATCCACTGTCAGCAAACATGTGAGTCTCCTGAGCTCAAAGGCCACCACTTCCAACTTTCTTCTAATAAAATCTATCTTAAATGTGTTATAATTTTCATTTTTAAAAAAAGTGTTTTATTTTTCTGAAGTGGTCTATCAGGCACCCAACTAAAACTTACACTTTGTTTGGTTGTAATTAGGGGAAGAGAAGAGAAAGGAAAAGAGAGAGGGAAGGGAAAGAGAAAAGAAAGGGAATGGAAAATTAGTTTATGTGTTTAGATATAGGAAAGAAAGTTAAGAATTTCCTATATAGAATTTGTTTGGTTTATAAAGGAAAAGGAAATGATGAATGTGCATTCTTATATTTATGACCTTATTTGAATTTTTTATATAGAGTATTTGCAATTTGTTTCTAAAAAGGTTAAAGATATTTCAGTGAATTCATTTACTTTATTTTAAAATCAACCCACTATCATTTCTGCTATCCCTCCTCGGCCATTTTGGGTGGACACAAAAATATGAGCCCCAAAGAAAATCAATTACTCAATTTCCATTCTTTTCCTTCCCTACCTTTGTAACCAAACATTGGAAATTTGATCTTTTCTCTCCTCTTCCCTTGTTTCCAAACAAAGTATTAGGTGTTTTTTTTAATAATAAATATCATCCTTGACCTTTGAAGTAAGTGCAAAAATTTGCTTTTGATTTAACTAATTAACCTTTTGACAATAAATTTGTAATGAATCAAACATTCAGTTATTATTTTCCAACAAGAAGCAGTAGTTTTAAATTGGTTATCAATAAAATTAATTGATTTAAAGTTTTTTTTTTGAGGGGAGAATTGTTTGAAAGTTTACACACTTAATTTATACATATTTGTTCCACATTTTTAATAACTTTGTAATGTAGTTATTACCCTGCTATCAACAGATAATTTAAATGTAAGATTTGTCCCAAACCAAAAGTCTTGGAGGGTTTATTATTCAAATAGGAAGTACAAATATTAAAATGACACTTAAGATCACCACCAAGGAGTTGGATTTGGACATAATTATATAATAGTAATGTCATTACCTTTTCTCTTTATGAGAATTCTAATCAGTAATGTATATACTCAAATAATAAAGTGACTTGTAGACATTTCCTTTTGGTGGTCTCTTTATTTTTCTTCCCAGTGCCTGTTTAGTTGGTGAAAATGGTGAGGATTAAGATTGTGGGGAAGGTAGGTAGGTTGGGATGAAATTATTATTTATACTGGGAGGATAGTTGATGTGATCGTCCTTGACCAATGAGATAATGCTATCTATATAAATATATGTGTAAGCTTCCTAATCAGTACAAGAAATAAAAAATAAAAATTATCAAATAATGTCACATTTGTATAAATAATAACATTTTATTGATTGAGAGGTTAGAAAGGACCACATCAACAATCCCCTTACGGACTTAATAATTTCTCTAACTTTTATGATGTTCCCTAACTTTTACATACTATCCGACAATGACAGGTGGAGGGTCTGATAAGGCTGATGGAAGGTGATCATGTGGGTCCTTTCAATCTTGGCAATCCCAGTGAATTCACCATGCTTGAACTTGCTCAGGTAAAATTTTTGTTCCACTTCTCTATGTTGTACTTTTTTTTTCGACAATTTCTCTATGTTAGACTTAAATGAAGTTGCGTGGTTTATTAATATAATAACTGTTATATTTTGGTGTTTTTAATTGAGATGTCCACAATTTAAATCTCTTATTTCTTAATTGTTAAATGAAAAATGTTACTGAGTACCGTATGGTGATTATTGATGATAAATTATTATAGAGTTCAACTTATAAATGATTGGCATGAATTGATGAGAGGGGTTGAAAATATGGTTGAAATGATAAGTGAAACTCATAAGGTAACCCCACCCGCTCCATATCCTATATAACTGGTAAAAACAAATATGATATATAGCAAAAAAAAAAGAAAAAAAAAGAAAAAAAAGAAATAAGCAATTTCTTAACAGGCACAACCCTTGTTAAATTATCAAAGTTAAAAAAATAGCATGTTTATAACGCTAAAACTCGTAGAGTAAAAAACAGATTTATGAATGAAATCAAATTTGTATAATTTATGTGCAAAATTATTATTTTGGCATTAAGGTAATAACTACGAATAGCCATTAACTCTCTGAAAATGGTAGAAGAATGAGACTTATTATGAGATAATAGGACCATTATACTCATTAGTTATTACAAAACTTATTAAAGAGATGAATATAACCAAGTAACATATTTTCTTAAAGATTAACTCAAAAGAAAGGAACAAAGTTAATTGGCCTTCTTTTGATTTCGATTAAGATGTTTTAGCATCCTTGGATAGCTTGTATCTTGCTTAATTTTTGTTTTCTTTTTCTTATTTGAAATGTCCTTAGTTTTCTTCCGACGTACTTGGGAGTTGGGCCTCGCTCCATTTTATTTTTTATTGATTAAAAAAAAAAAGAAAGAAAACAAAGCTAAGAAGAGGGAATTGGACTTGGGTTTGTGCAGGTGGTACAAGAAACTATAGACCCCTATGCAAAGATAGAGTTCAGGCCCAATACTGAGGATGACCCACATAAGAGAAAGCCAGATATTACCAAGGCCAGAGAGCTTCTTGGGTGGCACCCAACTGTGTCTCTTCGCAATGGACTTCCTCTCATGGTTAAAGACTTCAAGCAACGTATATTTGGTGACAAAAAAGACCGTGCTGGCGCATAAGTTTTATGTATGTATTGTTGAGGGGCATTGAGAAAAAAATTAGTGAAAATAAAAATTGAATAAGAGGGATAATCTTTATGAATATCTACACCTTTCTGTCACTGTTACTCACATGAACAGGCCTGGGAGGGAGAGATTATTAATTACGAGACTGTAGAGCGAGCAATCTTTTTTGAGTGTGTAGATCAATCTTCTTTACCAATATATAGTAAAATAGTTTTTTGTTATCACTTTTATATTTGCAAGCTCTCAGTATCATTAAATTATACTTGGTCATCGTTAATTGTTATGCCAATTTTCAAGGTCGACTAATTGGGGCTTAATATCTGTAGAGCTTTAGAGAACAATTTTGTGATGATATAGGCATTTGACAAAAAACTCGGATCTCAAAGTTGCATGCCTTTCTCAATAATAATGGAAATACAATACTGCATTGAGATTAAGTTGGGTGTTAAAACAACAATTCAACATTATGCCTATAGATAAATCAGCAAAAATGTAATCCAATTAAATGCATATGTTATAGGTATGCTATTTGTAACATCGAGGAATGTTATATTTGTTTTAAGGGACTAAACATGATTAATTCCTTTTCTTTTTTCCCTTGAATGCTAAGTGCTAAACATGCTGTTGCCCCTGAAGCATAGGAACTGAGCAGTAGCAAAACTATGCTGTTTTCAATTTCAGCATCCTGGTGGCTTAATCTTGCTTCTTGGCAAATTTATCCCTAAAGGGGGTTATTGAATTCTGATTCCTTTGCCTCTTAAATATATAAATGTGGTGAATTGAGGATTACAAATCAATAAGTAATAACAAAAAGACATCATGTTGTGTAGCAATAAGACATCCCACTATGTAAAAGGACAATCTACTATGCAAAATGGTGCAGCATTCCACCAATGCAAATAATAATGCATTAAAATGGGTTATGTAAAAGGACATCCTACTATACATCCCAACAAGTAAAGGACAAAGTTAAGACATTTCATTATCGGAAAATGTGAACATTCAAGGCACTTATATATATATATATACACACACATTTTATGTTTATTTTACCTTAGCTCAATTGGTGAAGCCAGTTGTTTAACAAAAAATCTGAGATATATTAGATTTCTATCCACACAATAAAAGGGAGATTTAAGAAAACGAGGGTAAAAAATATTCTATTTATTAGAAACCCGTCATTTCATTTCTTTCTCAATCTGTATCTAGAACTCCCTCTAGAATTGTTCATGACCCAAGAGCAATTTTTGCTAATGGGCTAGTTGCTAATAAGTTTGAAACTCCAAGGGAAATTAGGCATGCTTAGTGTCCATTTAGCCCGAATCCTATATTTGACATTTCAGATTCATCAATCGTGGGCACAAATAGATAACTATACCTAGACCCATTGTTATGGTATGGCTTAAAGGTACTCCATTTGTTTCACGTAAAATGTTTTCTTGGCTTATGATAATTTTTCCTTATTATCATATTTAAGTCATCAATAATAAATTATCGATTATTTCAAAAGTTTAAATTCCTAAGATATTGTAAATTTAATCATTTAACCACACAATTCTAACAACCAATTGATTTTTGGTGTAGTGAGGATTTAAACCAGAAATCTCTTAATAAAAGGACAAAAAACTTTAAAAATTGAGCTATTAGAACACACATGCATTAAAACTTATTATAAGCCAATAATTTAAGTTGGGCCTGGTTAACAAATGGCATTTGTTAATTGATTTTTTAAGGAAAGTTTTAATATAACTTTCATGTGAAATATTTAAATTTTTTTTTTTTTTTAAAAAGAAGTCAGTTTATTCTCTTTTTCTATAAAAATTTCAAAAATATTTCTTAATTTAATGCCTGTTAAACCAATAACACGCTGTTTACTTGGAGAAGAAGGCTTCAAAAACATGGGCTGAAGCCCAAGCGAGTGCGAGCAGGCTTTGTCCGAATCCGGGTCACGCTGCAAAATTACGAAAATAGCCTCACCACGTTCCCCTAGCAAAAAATATCACATGTTATTGATATATAGCAGTAGCTGCACCAAAATTCCTCTACAAATCTGTGCGTTCTCTCTCTCTCAGCTCTCAGCACACAAACCCCTCTCTCACTCGCTCTTGTCGGCTCGCTCTCAAAACCGACCCAACCCGACCCGGTTTTTCGTACGAGCTGAACCAACCAGGTCCGGCCCTCTCTCTCATTTCTGTCTAATTTGTGGTTTGTTTTTCAGTTTCGATTTTCAGATTTTTGATTCGTGCTTGTTTTTTTTTAGATTATTGTTTACCTTTAGATTTTTTTTTTAATTTTTAATTTTTTTTAAAATTATTTATATATTGGAATAAACTTTGGGGGATTAGGGTTTTGGAATTTCAATCGGAGTCTGGGTTTATTTAGGGTTTTGATAATTCTTTTTGTGGGTATTGGATTTTTTTTTTTTTTTTTCTATAAAATGCTTTAAGATAACGATTGTGACGATGGTGAAATCAAGACCCATTTTTATGCTTGGCCTATATGGGGGGTTTTGTAGGGTTTTTCTTTTATTTTGTTTTTGATTTTTTAGCTAAACAATTTGGGTATAGTTTTATTGGGGTTTTTGTTTTGGCTTGGATTTCTCTTTCTCTTTTGGGTTTAGATGGAGATTAGGGAATAACAATTGAATTTTCTGGTTTCACTGTTGCCTTTAGTAAGAGAATAAGATTCTATGCTTAATAATGCTTTTTTTCATTGTGGGGTCTCTTTAGAGTGATTTATAAAGAAAGCTTTTGTTTTTGATTTAGTGAAAATTATCAGGTATGCCAGATTGTAATCTTGGTGCATTTGTGAATTTCCAATTTTGCAGAGTAGCGTGCTGAGTGTGGTAATTGATTTGATAGCTTTTGGTTTGTGCAGTTTTCTTGTGTTTGTTGAGAGAAACATTCGTTGATTCTTTCTTAGTTGGATTTTTGCGGAATAACCAAAACAGAAAGTTATTTCATTTAGAGGGTCACTAAGAAACAACCAAAAATGTCGCGGAAGGGTTTGATGGAGCAAGACCTGAGTAAACTGGATGTAACAACGTTACATCCACTCTCCCCTGAAGTTATATCTCGGCAGGCTACAATAAATATTGGTAAGCTCTGTTCGCTATTGAACTTCTTAAACCTCCTTCACATGGTCATTGCAGCACTTGAGCTTAATTGAATTTTTCACACTTCTAGTTGGTGATTGTCCGGTGCTCCTAAGTTTTTGTCGAAGCTGATGATTTGGAATTTAACTTATTGCATCAGGCACCATTGGTCATGTGGCACATGGAAAGTCAACAGTCGTAAAAGCAATATCTGGTGTTCAGGTGATTTTTTTTTTTCTTTTACAATTTTCAATGCATTCTTATTGAACGCATGCACTGCTATTAATGTTTTGAGTTATAGTATAGCTGCAGTGGCAATAATGTATTTTATTCATTTTACATGGCTATAGAACAGAGACAAAGTTTTACTCTAAACCGTTTTGGAGGAATATCCTCCAACCTATTACACATTGTTTCAGATGACCTTCCCCTTGTAATTTTACCACATGATTCATCAAATCTTTTAAATAAGTCACATGATTGTTAAATAGGCAATGTGATTAAAAATACATGGGGATGTTCATTTCAATTACCACATGGCTGGGTGGAGGTTTGGAGAAAATTCTGTCCATAAAACTATATGCTATCCAGTACACGGGGCAAGTGCTAGTAATTCTGGACATGAAAATCACCTTATTAATTTATTTATGTTTATTCCAAAAGATCATTGACTCTTAAATTTTCTTCACTATGTGTGGCTTTAGGCACATGATTTTTTTAATGAGTCATGTGACTTGTTTAAATAATACACATGAATAGTCATATAATTAACCACCTAATGGGTTGGAAAACATGTTTGGTGCCAAAATGTCCTTGTATATTACTGCCCTAAATCTTTCAACATTGAGTCAGAGAGTTGGTTATCTTTATATTACTTAGATTAATTAAAGGTCATTGATTAGCCAAAGGTTTCTCGGTATAGTGTTAATTGGTAGCCACTATGGAGCTGCCACTGGTGCAATTTCTTTCCTTCAATTGAGACTAACCTTGGCTTTATTGTTATTTGTTAAAGCTTGTAAATGGATAGGAAAAATTAATTTGGGCAAATGGTGTTAGTGTGGAACATAGTATATTTACATTTTCTTTTGCAGAAGAATTACACATTAAATTTTTTACTTGAACCTCAACGTTTTCTCACTCATCTGCAGACTGTTCGTTTTAAAAATGAGTTGGAGCGCAACATCACTATCAAGCTTGGTTATGCTAATGCAAAGATCTACAAATGTGAAGAGGAACGGTGCCCTAGACCTATGTGCTACAAGTGGGTAACTATTCAACAAATTCAATTATATCTTTATTTAGCTAGCAACATGTCATTAATATGTTGCAATGTTCATGTAGGGCTTATGGAAGTGGGAAGGAAGATAATCCTCTGTGTGATGTGCTGGGATATGAAAACTGCAGGATGAAATTGCTGAGACATGTCTCTTTTGTGGATTGCCCGGTAAGGTTCAAGTGCTTTTTATTAGATATTGTGGTTTTATGACTAGGTATAATATATGCCAATTCATTTAGGTTCCATGATGTATTGTATGGATGGTGTTATAGGCATTTGGTACAGAGAAAAGTTGAAGTGACATTGGCTTGGGCAATGTTCTATCTTGATTTTTCTTTACTATTTAGTTCTTACTAGTATTGTATCTATCCAACCATTGATTTTCTCGTTATAATTATGGATGCTCATTTTATTGCATGTAGTACCTAGTCTTTGATCCTCTAGTCATCCTGAAGTTTGTGATTTGAAAGTTCTTTTGAAACTCTTGAACAGACTTGGGCCTGTATTTAAGAGATTCTTTCTTAAGGTTCATAATGTGTTAGATCTGTCAGTTTGTAATTCTTTTAGAATGCAACTTTTCCATAATGTAATTCTTTAGGGGCACTGTGTACGTGTCATGGATATTAGGTACTGCCTCCTTATAAAAAAAGTCTGGAATTAAGAAAGACTGTTTGTGGAGGCACGTTTCTCTTTATTCTATGATGATTTTCTGAATAAAGTATGGTGCTTGCACTCAAATATTATAATGCTAAATCTTGATGTATCTCATCTTAAACTTATGTTGATATGATTGTTTCTTAACCTATTCTGTAGGGTCACGATATTCTCATGGCTACAATGCTTAATGGAGCTGCAATTATGGATGGAGCTCTACTTCTAATAGCTGCAAATGAAAGCTGCCCCCAACCACAAACTTCTGAGCATCTTGCGGCTGTTGAAATTATGCGCCTCCAACATATAATAATCCTTCAAAATAAAGTAGATCTCATTCAGGAAAATGTAGCCATCAACCAGCATGAAGCAATCCAGAAGTTTATTCAGGTAAGTTCTTTTAGACAATCTTTGACGCACAACATAGTTCATTATTTAGTGTGCTGAATATTTTTGCTTGATTCTTTGTTTATCAGGGAACTGTTGCTGATGGAGCACCTGTGGTACCAATTTCTGCTCAGCTGAAGTATAATATTGATGTTGTGTGTGAGTATATTGTGAAGAAAATCCCCATTCCAGAAAGGGACTTTGTGTCACCTCCTAATATGATTGTAATCCGGTCTTTTGATGTCAATAAGCCTGGTTATGAGGTTGATGAAATAAGAGGTGGTGTGGCTGGTGGAAGTATTCTCAGGGTATGTTTCTTCCATATGAATTTGTGCAAAAATTAAGAACCATTTTAAGTGCCATTCATTCCTGCTATTGGCACATGGTTGTTAACTGCTTTTAATATGGAATTCTCTGAAGAATGATGGTTCATGCTATTCTACATCATTGGTTGAATTATGCGTGCAACTGATGTGCACATGGACGTGTCTTTGGTATTGTTTCAAACAATTAAATTCCACCAGAAGGCCAAAGAGCCTAAAGAAACATTTTACATTTATCCAGTTTGCTTATTCCTTTGGGATTGGGTTCCTCCTGTCAATTCGTCCCACTTTTTGTTTCCATAATCTGTTAATCAATATTGTGTTAGTTGGTGATTACTTCAAGGAAGCTAGAAAATTGATATCCTGTGGGCCTCTCTAAGCCTTGGTTTGGACCATTGATTATTTGATGACATATATAATAGAAACTTGGTACATGAAATCTATTTTATGTCTAAGACCTCATTCGAAGCTTCGTACTTTGTAGGGTGTTTTGAAGGTAAATCAATTTATTGAGGTTCGTCCTGGGATTGTTGTTAAAGATGAGAGTGGGGGCATCAAATGCACGCCGATATACTCCAGAATTGTTTCTTTATATGCTGAGCAAAATGAGCTGCAATTTGCTGTGCCTGGTGGTCTCATTGGTGTTGGCACAACCATGGACCCCACTTTGACACGTGCTGATAGGTTGGTGGGTCAAGTTCTTGGTGAAGTTGGATCACTCCCCGAAGTTTTTGTTGAGCTTGAGGTAAAGGGCTAATCTGAAAGTTTCTTTTATTAGTCCCTTGACTGGATTTATTTTATTTTTGGATAAGTTAGTCTCTTCACTTGATTAAACTTGATAGTTGTATCGATGAGGAAAGTCAATTAATTCTAGCTCAAACGGTACCTTCTCTTGTAAGAGAAAGGTGGTGGATGAGGACCCACTGGTTTGTGTGACTAACAATTTTTGGAATAAGGTTTTATCATTGAGAAAAAATCTTTTTGTTTGTTTGTTTTGTTCTGTTTTTTTATTTATTATAAATATATAGAAATATCTAAATGATATGCAAGCACCCCCTAGTATAACTCAAATGCTTTTCTCTCATGTCGGATAGATGGATTTGGTCTGGCTTTAAATGGGGCAAGGCATATAATATTAGTAGAAATAATTACTATATCTGTCTTTTAAAAAAACAAGAAATGTCTATTACTGTGCATTATATTATGCCTGTTTTTATTAGAGCATTTGAAATGAACTGCATGAGTGCTCGGGGTTCTTTTTCTGATTTTAAGAAGTGACAGTTAAAGTCTTTTTGGAATTTCCTTTCTTGGTTTCTGCTTGTGTTAATCCTCTTGTTCTTTTGGGTTTAAGTAACTCATTTTTTTTTGGACCATTCTGTTAATTCGTATGCCTTAGGGAACCGTTTATATAGAGTCTGGTCAAGAATGAAATGGAATGCTCTCTCTTTCATGTGTTCTCAGACAATCCTTTTATGCTAAATTTCTGTTACTATGATTTTGCAGGTTAATTTTTTCTTGCTGCGGAGGCTTCTAGGGGTCAGGACTAAGGGCACAGAAAGGCAGGGAAAGGTCACTAAGCTGACCAAGTCTGAGATTTTAATGTTGAACATAGGTTCTATGTCTACAGGGGCAAGAGTTATGGCTGTGAAGAACGATCTGGCAAAGTTGCAACTCACATCTCCAGTGTGCACTAGCAAAGGTGAGAAGATTGCCCTTAGTCGGCGAGTTGAGAAGCACTGGCGGCTTATTGGTTGGGGTCAGATTCAAGCTGGAACCACTCTTGAGATCCCACCCCGCCCTATTTGAGTTAAATCCCTAAACAGGTAGAAAGAACAACCAGTCAAATCTTTAAAAGAGAATTAAGGAAGATGTGGGAAGATAGACATTTGTTGGGAACCATTTTTGTTAGGTGGAGAAGAAAACAGTGCTTGCATTGCTGTTACCTGTTTTGTTTCTTTTTTGCTATGGGATTGTGTTACCTTGTGCTGATATCTTATTTTGAGTTTTGGACTAGAGTATTTTTTATGAGGCTGTTTCTTATGCACCTCCTAACAGTCAGACATCGCATTCTTATGAAATTCTCTTATACAATATTGGAGGATGGTTTCTTTGCGAATCTGTAATTTCTAGAAATGGACATTGGTCATCTACTTAGGCAGGTAGATAATTATACTCCCAAGGACAATACTTGATATTTCTACCCCCAAGCTGTCGTTGACAGCCTTGGCAGTAATAATAACGGCTTAACACCCAATAGACTGAAAAAAAAAAAAAAAAAAACACCCAATAGACCGAAAAAAGTGATAATACGGATCATTGTAGATACTCATTTACTGAGGTAAAAGAAAATGAAAAATAAAACTTGTAGCCATGCTCACTGCCTCTCGACCAAGGTACGTTACCCAAAGATAAAGCTACTGTCTGTTGGATTTAAACCAATCTATATTGGGATCGGGGGGGCTATTAGTCTAGAGACTCTACTTGACTGAAGTATCACTGGCACTGCACAACCGTTTCACTCTCTGGTGGTTCACAATTGAATGAAATACCACAGCTTTAGAGATTTACATAGCAACGGGTCCTTGATGGAAAAAAACTTCCCCAACTAGAACCTAGTCATAATAAGTTGACAACAAGATAGCCGTTGGAAGCACTCTCTGGAGAGTGTACATGGAAGATTTCAGAAGATCTGCAATTCACATGAAGCCAATCCTGTAGGGAAATTCTTTTATTAATATGATAGGATTTGAACCTATAACATTTGCTTCATAATGATTATTTTATATCATTAGAGAAATACACCTGTTAGTTTCTTTTTAGTATAGGTGGGATTCAATTTCAATCTCCATATTCAATGTCAAGAGAGAACTTGGAAAGAAAAACTTGTTCCAAAACATTCCAGTGGTCAAGCCATAGGATAATCTAAAAGAGATGAATTAATGATGCAGTAATGCTGCCACACATGGGACAAATTGGATTAGTTTGTATTCCCTTGAATGATAAGCATGTAGCCTAAAACCTCTTTGTAAGAAGCACAACCATAAGAAAGATTGCATGCGAGAGTTGGGAACTTTCCACAAGCATTTAAGCTAAGTATTGTGATTTGGAAGGGTGACTAGGCAGTCTAGGCTAGATTAGCGTTGTTAAAAGCACACTTAGGTGTGCTTAAAACTCAAAGCTCAAAGCCCCAAGGTTTGAGCGCTTTGTTTGGCAAAACAAAAGCTCATTTAATGAAGCATGCTTTAGACATGCTTTTTTGGCGTTTTTTTGAAGAAGCACAAAGCATGCCTAGTCGTGCTTTTATTTTATTTTATTGCTAAAACTGATAGAAATCATCAAAATTAATTGCTTGATCTTGAAAGTTCAAAGCTCCAAGGATTGAGTGCTTTGTTTGGCAAAACAAAAACTCATTTAATGCAATACACTTTAGGCATGCTTATTTATTTATTTATTTTATTGCTAAAAAGGATATGAGTCATCAAATTAATTGCTTGATTTTGAAAGAAATAATAAGGATTAATGATTTACTATACAACCACGATTATAATGGTGTTGTATTACACAAACAATTATTATTGTTTTTTTATTTATATGTTTATAGATAATAACAAGATTAATTTATTTTTCTTCTGCTTTTTGGTCTCTGATTTTTAGATATATGTTGATTGAATCATATACATTAAATATCATGGTTCTGTATTTTTATAAAGCACAACATAATTATAGAAAATATTATGTTTAAACTATGATATTATCTATTAACAGTTGTTTTCAATTAACTAGATAAAATTTTTAAGAAACTTATGTAAAAGTTGAACTTACAAACATTATACAATTGCACTGACATAATGGGTAAAATTTAAAATATAAAATTTTTGAGTGTTGATAATTTTTTTTTTTTTTTTTACCATATCTTACCAGTATTTCTATAAAAGGTTATTAGATATAAATGCTCATTTTATCAAAAAAGTCTTGATGCGTGATGCGTGTGCTTTGCGCCTAAGCTCTAAGAGGATTTTGAGCTAAGTGAGCTTGATGCGAGTCGAGATAGAAATCCGTTGGTTGAAGCCCAATTAGTAGGGATGGTCGGTTCTAAACTTCCAGTGGCCCGATTACAGATCAAAATAGCTCTCAAATTGTATCCTATCAGTTGCTGCAAATTCCCAGCGAGGAGATTCTCCTCATCAACTTGACAAGGTCCTGCAAGGAGAGGCTAAATGGCAGAGTCTAGTTTAGTTTGAAAACCAAAAAGTAATACTAGAGGTTCTTGTGAATGAACTACTTTCAAGGCCTAACGATTCATGAAACAGTATGGTTCGACTAATTAGTGAACAAATGACACAAGACTCCTGAAATGAATGCTATTATTTGCATGAATTACTTGAGTTCAAAGAGCATCTTGGTCCATTTGAGGATGGACAAATAAAGTTTGAACATTTTTTGAAATCTAAATATAAGAAAAAGAAAAAGAAAAAGAAAAACATGTTAATTAAGGAGATTAAAATATAGTATGGTTTTGTAGATGATAGTATGACAAAAATGTGTAGTCCTATTAGTCTGTGGATTAGCCAACCCCAAAAGATTTGAAACTAAGATCTTTTTGTTGTTTTTGTTCAAAAAGTGCTTTATAACTTTGTTGGTCTTATTTTGTTTGGGATTCACTTATTTTGTTGAAATTGAAAACTTTTTTCTAAAAATACTGTAGATAAAAGTAAAAATTAGCTGAAATAGTACAATAGGATCCATAAATAATACCAAAAAGTGCAATGAAACCCATAAATAGTAGTAAAAATAAGCTGAATCGTAAAATAAATTGCCTTTTTAATATAGAGCCAAATGCACACCTTATGTTCTGCTTCCGTATTGAATTTTACCATTTGACTCTCATTGATGAGCATTTGATTTTCCCCATTTTTGCACTTGCACACTTGGCTTGATTAAAGTATCTGTTTGGGAATAACATGTTTAGTTTTTTGCTGAAAGTATGCTAATAAATATTTGTATCTTGAAAATATTTGAATAACTAAGAAAAGAGGGGAACAAGTAAGATTCTTAGAAAGTTGTATATAAAAACTATACATAAAAGCTAAAAACTGTTCCCAAACACACTTTGAATGCCACTACAAGATTATTCACTTTTTTAGCTACCACTACTATTGAAATGGAAATAGTTTGAAATTTCATGGAAGAAGTTGGGATAAAAAATTCTAGTGGTTCCCGTTTGATAATGTTATTTTAGTAACGTTGTTTAAGTACTGTGGAAATATGTGTGGGTGAAAAAATGTTGTGGAAATACATGCTGTATTGTTTAAATAATGAAAACTGTTGTTTAAACAACACAACCAAATAGATATTTCATATGGTTTCAAAAGTTCACTATCTTCATTGGAAGATAGTAAAGTTATTATACCAATTTTCTATAAAGACTTACCAACTCACCTCCTTTAAAAGTTACCATGACTTTTGAGTAGAGTTGTTGTGTGTCTTTGTGTTAGAACTCGTTTCCTTCTCCCTTTTGTGTGTGTGTGTGTGTTTGTTTCTCAAAAAAAAAAAAAAAAAACTAACTATTTCTCAACAAAAAAAAAAAAAAAAAAAAACTGACATTATAATGAATGTAATTGGTATCATTTCAACAACATGATAAAAAAAAATACATAAATTACTTCTTTTTTTTTTTTTTTTTTGGTGATCAACAACAATACGACACATTAGTTTGTAAGTTCATATAATCACTCACTAATTTTTACAAAATCAGGTACTTCTACTGGATAAGAGGAGATATCACTCCATGCATTGGCTATCTCAGACCTTGAATCATAAACACACTTCCACACTGCGCTATTACACTTAAACCCACTCCCAAAGGCAATTTGCCAGACCCTATCCTCCCTTTTCATCCTCCCTTTTGCTTCGATGTAAGCGAGTTCATACCAAATTGAAGAAGATGAAGTATTTCCAAATTTATAAAGAGTCATCTTTGAGGGCTCAACATCTTGTTTTCTCAGGTGTAGATTCTTTTCAATTGCTTGAATAACAGCTTTTCCTCCTGCATGTATACAGAAATGCTCAAAAGCCTTCTTGAAATCAGGTATGTAAATGCTTGTTCTCCTTGTAGGCCACATCTTGTGGCATATTATGGAAAACCCATATCTAAATTGCTCTCTGAATGGCAAAACCAATGGTCCTAGTGCAGCAATATTTGCTTTCAATGCAGCTCCAGCCACATGTAGTATACCCTTTGATATTGATACCCCAACCTTGTTCTCAGAGTCCACATCCTGATAGACACAAGCATGGGATACATCATCTTGTGCTTTGTTTGTTCGAACTAGGTGTTGTAGCTCATACTTTGCCTTGCTCTTGTCTTCTTTACGGCTAGATAGTAATATAGCTGCACCTCCCATTCGAAAGAGACAATTGGTTAACAACATGGGTGGGTTTTTGCCAGTGTACCAATTCAAGTGTAGGCTCTCTGTGCTGACAATTAGAGCCAAAGAGTTACAGTGCACTCTCAACAAGTCTTTAGCTAGCCCCACGGATATGATTCCAGCACTACATCCCATGCCAGAGAGATGGAAGCTCATGACATTGCTTCTCATTCTGAACTTATTAACTATCATAGAGCTGAGAGATGGTGTAGGACAAAACATACTAGCGTTAGAGATTACAATGTCAATAGCTTTGGGGTTGATACTGTTTTTCTTAAACAAGTCTGAGACCACAGAAAAGATAACTGTCACAACCTCTTCCACGGCAAGTGGGAGAGATTTTCTAATTGGTACTCGAGCAAGTGAAGGAGGAATGCAAGTTTCCTCACTGAACCCTGATTTTTCTAAGATTTTGATCTGGAAAGCAATGCTGGCAGGATCCAGGTTATTAAGAAAGACAGCCTCTAGGAACATTGACTTGGGTAGCCTATAAGAGTTGGGAGGTTTGTAGCAAGCAAAGTCTAGTAAATAAATGGGGACTTTTCTTTTGTATTTAAGATATAGGACAACAAGTCCAGCAACTACTACCATCAAAAAATGGTGTAGGGTGCTCCAGATAATGAGATTAGGGAGGCTAGAAATGATGAGTCTTAGGGTCATTGTTGCCATGGATGGAGGTTTAGATTTGTTTGTGGTCTTGACAGAATTGAATTAATTTAAGTTTGTTTGGCATGCATTGCATTGATTGGCATATGGGTTTTAAGGTTGAGGAGGTATGGGGTATGAATATTGGAGAGAGGGCATGATACATGAGGAGAAAGAAAAAGGCCTGAGGAAAATTGAAAGAGAGGAATACGTATAGGGCATTGAACATCCTTTGGGTGCTTGTTTTAGAAATCAAGTTGTGCACGCAATGGTCAATTTCTTTCCTAATGCGGTTTCTTTGCTAAATGATGACGACCAAATTATCTTAACAAACACTCATCCCAATTCCATTTTTGTGCAAATGTGTGACAGTTATTAGTGATCACACATAATCTATGAGTTGAGTTTATATATCTTTATGGTTTTGTAAATATGTGGGCATTAGTATATATATGCTTATGGGCTGAATTTGGAATCATGTTGTAACGAAATATGTCTCCTAATTTAATTACTTTCATCAGGGCTGGAGCGAACCCTTCCAGAAATTCTCAAAGGCCTAGGCCAAATTAAGGCCTAAAAAATAGGGATTGGTTTAGTTTGGGGCATTTCCAATCTAAACCAACATCGTTCGATTCAAAAATTGGCAATCCCAACCAATCAATTATCATGAAAATAACCGGACCAAACTAACCCATAGGTGATTGGTTTGAGTTAATTGAGCTAGGCTTTTTTGTCCTAGCCATTGGGTCATTTATCTCTAATATTGAAATTAAACTTCCTATGTTTTCAAAAAAAAAAAAAAAAAAAAAAAAAAAAAATTTAAACCTCCTATAATTTTTTTTTTAAAAAATAATTCTCAGGTGCATCAAAACAAATAATAAGTAACAAGTTTTCATCCAAATTTCTAATACATCAAACTAGCAAAATAGGAATTACAAGTACTTACTTTTTCTTCCTCTATCATCATCCGTGAACTTTTTGTATGTCATTCATGGAAGGAAATTGCCAACCCTACAAAATGTCCATGGGAACCTGTATGTCCACGTCTATGGGAACCTTATGTTACATCACTCTTCTTTGATCTAGCATAATATGTAATATTATTTTTTTGGGCATTTTTTTTAAAGATAATTTGGATGGGCTTTTGTGGGCTTGCCTTGTGTGATAAATACTGCGTAGAGTCTAAGAACACGCATCTTGTTCCTACTCCAACTATGAAAGGCACTTTAATAATCTTGCCATATTGCCTTACACCATCATTAATTAGTTCTAATATCACTAGTTGGGGAGAGAAGACTTTGAGAATACTCTAGTTGAAACCTTAATATAACACATAGGATATTACATAACCCAAAAATTATTATCTCCCCCAGAAATTTCACATAAATTATGAAATTCTCAGATTGTGTGGATTGGATTGAGTGAGTTTGTGTTGAGTGAGCATATGCAATATTGATCAAAGAAAAAAAAACTTTGACTAAATTAATGTAATTTGAGAATCTTAAATGATCGCGATCTAGATTCATATGTGGCTAAAATTTTAAAAGCATTAATGCTCAAAGTCACTTCTAGCTGTAATTCTTTTGCTGGGATCCAAAGTAATAAAGTATTATGTATGGAATTCAACAAAGTAATAAATAAATTGGTTTGGATAATGAAATATTTATTATTATATATGTTATGAAATTAAGTGTGAATTTGAATATGTTTGTATATGGACCGTCATAAATAATATACATATAAAGATGGATTGAGAATTAGGGTATAAATTATAAATGTGTTTACTTTATTAAATATTAAATAATACTCTTAGGGTCATGCTAACAAGTGCCCTTAGGGCATTAGTTAACAATTTATTTTAGGAAAGTTTTGACACCACTTTTGTGTGAAATGAAAAAAGTTGTCAAAATATTATTTTTTTTTCCATAAAAACTTTCTTTAAATGGATTATTAACCAATGTTCTAAGGGTATTTGTTAGCATTTCCCATACTCTTGACTAATCAAGATTACATGTGTTTCCTTAGATTGTATTTGGTTTACTTGTTAAATATTGCTCCTTGCCTATTCCATAAGGCCATTGACAACGACCCATTATGAATCCATAGCAGCATGTAAGCAATTTTACTTATTTACTCTGTGAGTTACTTTTTATATTTTTTTAAGTTTGGCAAATTCAAAATGAACCTGTCCACACTAGCGGCATTGATCTCTTCATGCAGTAATATTTTGCAGCCAATGCAAATCTGTGAATGTCTACAAGCATATTCCACAGCGAATGTTTGCAGCAAGAAGCAACTTCTTGTGGCTAGAGCATGAGATCACAGAAAAGAGTTGAAAAAACTAATTTTATGACTTTTGGAAGTGGTGGAGTTATCAATGACCATGTAAGAAACCAATTAATTTGATTTGGGTACATCTAGCAATAAGCCTCAAATAGAGTTAGAGCTCCAATATTGCCCCAAAAAGGCAATTAAGGGCAATACAAAACGAGAATTTTTTCAAGGAGTCAAAGATTAAAAAAAGAAAGAAAAAAAGATCACTAAATTTTTTCAAACAAACCAATCTGAAAGAATCTCCCCTAATCCACTAGGAACATTTTGTTGTTGTTGTTGTAGTTGTCGTTGTTGTTGTAATATTTGATTTTTCGAATCCACTCCCCTAAGGCCTTCTTCAATTCTTTCATTCATGACTTCTTATATTCTTCCAATTACATTTTGTACAACTCTTCCTCTCCTCATTTTCACTCCTATTCTCCCCCTCTTCTTTTGGATCCAAGCAATATTCTTCCAATGGTTCTTCCTCTTCCATCTTATTTTTCATATAAATTTTTCCTGGAAAACGTTTGGCTCCAAACATGTTAATTTGAAGTTATTTTGCTCTAACTTATTAGATGATGGTTAAAGAGGCCATTCATCTGTAGTTTTTGTCACATGCTCTTTTAAAATATTATGTGGCTTATTTAAATAATACATATAAATAGTCTTAAAAACTGTCACATAATAAGTTGAAAAAGGTATCTCCAAACAAGGTTGGAACTAAACTTTTCCCACTTTTCATTACTCCTTTTACTCTTATCTCACCCATTTATATATCATAAAACCCATTTCTTTAACATTTTAAATATTTTGGTAGTTTTTTTAATTGTTTCTAATATTTTATTAGTGATCTAATTATTGCATCACATTTTCTATAAATTTTATTTTTATTCATCCCATTATGATATGATAACATAATAGATAGTAACTGTTGGAAATCTTCGATATAAATTTGATAAAATCCAAAAACTAAAAAAATTGATTCAAGAATAGTATTTTCAAATTGACTCCATCAAAACTCACAACATTATGTTTTACTCACCAAAACTACAAAAAGAGAGAGATCATTTTTACATTATAATCTATTCCTCGTTCTTTTAACTACATCAACACCAAAACATACAAATATAATTAGTCTTCATTTCCTAATTTTTCCAAATTCGTATTCTAATAGTTGAAATTTGTAAATCAACTAAAAAAAATAAATAATAAATAAAGCATAGAAAAAAATGGAATATTTTCCAACTCAAAAATTTAAGCCTTTTGTATTCAAGAAAAATAATAAACATCATTAATAATGATAAATTCAAAATCTTCCTTTTCAAAAAATTAATTCCTCAAAGAGAGAGCAGGCTTAGAGGAACGGAAGTCAGAGCTTTCGTCAAACCCATATTGATGGTAGTGTTGAGGTCCTTGAGGTACTGGTGGTCCAAGATGAGTTGATACCTTCAATATAGAAACACTACATATGGGCAAGTTGGCTACTTATATTTTTTGGGCCACTTTGGACCAATTTAACTATTGAGAGGGAGTTACTTACAAGTCTCCAAAGTATAGACTACATACTTTTACTATAAACCCCATCCAAAAAAAAGAAAAAAGAAAAAAAAAAAAAGAATTGTAGGGGCTGGGAAGGCCATGGCATCACTTGGTCTCAAGATTAGATTCAAATCTTTGATCCTAAATTGTTGTCAACATTTTTTATATTGATGATCCAACTATTAATAAAATACATGCCAAAATTTGGATAAAGTTTGGTAACAAACTTGGTTGTAGTCAATGACAATAACTTTCTCAATATTTATTTTTTCATATTGAATATGAATTTTGTCAAATTCACTATTTAATAACATTTACTTTTTGTTATATCTTCCATATATGCAAAATTTCCAGAAAATCAAAAATCGATTGTCATATCATCAATCGAATGTTTAATTTTTAAGTTTTTGTTATATAAAATTATGCCTAACAATAAATTTATAGATCAAATATTAAATAACATATTATTGATATGAAATTTGACATACTTGTTAAGAACTTAAAGAATAAGCAATTCGATAGTTCGATTTTCAAAAAATAAGTGATGTTAAGTTTTTTTAGTGGGAGTTGTAGATTTTGGCTACAACCAAGTTTGTAGGCTAACGTTATCCCTAATATTTTTAATTTTTTTAGGAATGCATTTATAAAACAAAGTCACGTAAATTTTTATTTTTTAGAATGTATTTCGAAAACAAAGTCATATAAATTTTCTCAAATTGTAACTAGAAAAAAACGTCATGCAATTTTTTTTCTACTAAAACTAAAATTAAAATTAAAATTAAAATTTTAATTATAATGGATCAAATATTACTTTATTGTTATTATTTTCTTATTTTTAAATTGTAACAAATTAGTGGGTAATTCATTGTAGAAACCCAAATATACGGAGGCAAATATAATCAGTATATTTTATTGAGATATTAACGCCCTTCTTCTACCCGTTCACTGGGGTGGATCCTGAGGTTATGACTCTTGCAATCAAATATTTAATATTCTAGGTAGTTCGTTTTATTTGAAAATATTTTTTATTATAAATGGTTACAAGAAAATATCAATTTTGTTATACAAACTTACGAAAAAGAGATAAATTTGATAATTGAATCTCAGATAGGATTTTTTGATAAATTTTTACTCACAACATAAAAAAATAGCACAAGATTTTAAGGAAAATCTCACACGTCAACAAAAAATATATATTTTTAGTCACTTACTATATATAATATAAGATAATGAAATATATTAATAAACTTCCACGTAACATTTTGTCATTAATTACATTAAACGGCTCAATATATATAAATATATTTGTTATATTAGTTAATTTAGAATTTCAAGTGACTCACTATTATTACGAAGGTTGTGATAATATATATATATATATATATATACAATTTGTAATTAATTTGTGCATAACATGAACATGAACTGACGAACACGCTACCAATTTAAATGTGAAATAAAGAAAGAAATTCCGCTTAAATTTATTGCACTAAGCCTCAAACTACATCAAGCTGTTGCCCGCTAGTAGGTGTAACCCCACAAAGCCGGCATCCATGGTGAAGGTGAACTTCATGTCATACAACATGAGTGTTATTATCTCTCTTGACTTGCACATAGAGCTCTAGATTCGTGATTTATGTCAGAAAATTCGGCTGCAACTTGGCCACACTTATCCTATAAAATGGTTGAATGGCCAGCATTTCTACTGCAAGACAGTTTCGACTTTTGATAGAGGAATACACTGTGATTGAGAAATGGCCTCGAAATTAGTTCTCTTTGTTTCCGTAATGGTTGTTGCATTAGCACTTCCAATAGCTAAAGCCCAATTATCCATCAACCCCTCGATTGGCGTTGGTGTTGTGGTGCAGGTCCAGCCGTCTTTTGTGCCTTGCAGTTTAGGTGCGAATGTTACTGCCAACCCAGGTTTCCCAAGTAAGTTTGCTCAGAATTTGTTACAGTTAGTCCAATGCACCATGACTAAACACTTTAATCTTAGCTAATAAGGTACTTTAATCTCACCATTGTTTTGTTGTGTTTACTTCTAGATGCTGAAGTACAACTGCAGTGTAGAGCTGGAAATGTGGTTGCTAGGAATACAACCAATGGTAGTGGAATATTTTCATTATCCGTGGATTTTGCACGACTTGTTATCTTAGCAACAATACGCTTGAGTGATTGCAATCTAGTGGTTGTAACACCCCTCTCCACCTGCAACGCCACGCTTCCTGCTGTGGGAGTCTTGCAATCGGCCATACAGTTCGTTCGAACCGATGTTTCGATCGGCGGGCGTGTTGTTTTCATTTATAGGCCAGCTGGGTTCCGTTACATTTCCTCAACTTGAGGAATAGACGAGTATTTACACGAATAAGGTCAATTGAACCAATGATATAGTATTTTCCTTTCCAACTCTTTAATAATGTTATGAAGATTGTCATCGAATCTGTAAACTCCTTTCCTAATTAAGGAGTGCTCCTGTTGCTATATATAATTAATAAAGCCTTTAACGTCCCTCTAATGAATACGGGCTTAGTTGTGGATTTCGTTTGACTTGTATATGATAATCAAGGCCATGTTAATTGGCAAAAAGCCTTTTTGATGGTGTTCATTTTGGAATTATTGTACGTAGGAAGTGAATGTTCAATTTTAAAACTTATTTTAACCGGAAGGAATTATAGCCTTTAGAATATTTGGTAAACTACAGTGTTAAGTGTTGGAATATTTTTATACAAATCATAATATTTTATATTTATTATTATTTTTAACTATTTTCTATGAGTTGGCTGCATAGTAAACGTTAGTGGCTAACGTTTTTCTGTTATTCAATCTTAATTCATTGCTTGAAACCATCATCTTTAGTTGATTGAGTTTGTACAGTTTTTATGTTACCGTTGGCATTGATATATTATGATTCAATATAATTACTATTTACTATCCATTTTAAAGGTAATTATAACAACAATAAAGTAAATTTAAAACCCAAATAAACTTGATCTTTAGTGTATGTTTCTTCAGACAATATGAATATGCAGCCAACATGTCCGATTTTAGATGAGAAAATCAATTTTCATACTTCCACCATTTTCATGTAAAAAAGAAAACTACCTACATTTTTGCTGACTCAAAATCTAATTTCATGAAAATAAGATATCCTTCGATACACTATATTTTTGGCTAAAAGAAAAGTACAATTAAGGGTTTCCTATTCTATAAGCAGCGTCGGCTTGTAAGGACAATTAGCAAGGTGGCTGAGTTGTTGTATCTTGATGGTGGCATGCACAGTGTAATTAGGCCACATCTTGTGTCAAATTTGAAATGAATATGTCCACACTAGCATTGATCTCTTCATGCAGTAATATTTCGTAGCTAATGCAAATCTGTGAATGTCTGCAACCATATTCCACAATGAATGCTCGTAGCAAGAAGCAACTTCATGTGGCTAGAGCATGAGATCATAGAAAAGAGTTGAAAAAACCAGTTTTACGACTTTTGGAAGTGGTGGAGTTATCAATGACCACGCAAGAAACCAATTAATTTGATCTGGGGACATCTAGCCACGAGCCTCAAATAGAGTTAGAGCTCTAATATTGCCCTAAAAAGGCAAGTAAGGACAGTACAGAAAGAGAATTTTTTCAAGGAGTCAAAGATTAAAAAAAGGAAGAAAAAAATGTCACTAAATTTTTCCAAATCAACTGATCTGAAGGAATCTCCTCTAATCCACTAGTAACATTTTTTTTTCTTTTTTTCTTTTTTTTGTTGTTGTTGTTGTTGTAATATTTGATTTTTCAAATCCATTCCCTTAAGGCCTTCTTCAATTCTTTCATTCATGACTTCTTATATTCTTCCAATTACATTTTGTACAACTCTTCCTCTCCACATTTTCACTCTTATTCTCCCCCTCTTCTTTTGGATCCAAGCAATATTCTTCCAACAGTTCTTCCTCTTCCACCTTATTTTTTATATAAATTTTTCTTGGTAAACGTTTGGCTCCAAACATGTTAATTTGAAGTTATTTTGCTTTAACTTATTATATGACGGTTAAAGAGACCATTTATCAATAGTTTTTGTCACATGCCCTTTTAATATATTTTGTGGCTTATTTAAATACTACATATAAGCAGTGTTATAAATTGTCACTTAATAGGTTGAAAAAGGTATCTCCAAACAAGTTTGGAACTAAACTTTTCCCACTTTTCATTACTCCTTTTACCCTTATCTCACCCATTTATATATCATAAACCCCATTTCTTTAACATTTTAAATATTTTGGTAGTTTTTTTAATTGTTTCTAATATTTTATTAGTTATCTAATTACTGAATCACATTTCCTATAAATTTTCTTTTTACTCATCTCATTATGATATGATAACATAATAGATTGTAACTGTTGGAAATCTTCGATATAAATTTGATAAAATCCAAAAACTAAAAAAATTGATTCAAGAATAGTATTTTCAATTTGACTCTATGAAAACTCACAACATTATGTTTTACTCACCAAAACTACAAAAGAAGAAAGAGATCATTTTTACATTATAATCTATTCCTCGTTCTTTTAACTAGATCGGCACCAAAACATACAAATACAATTAGCCTTCATTTCTTAATTTTTCCAAATTCATATTCTAATGGTTGAAATTTGTAAATTAACTAAAAATATTAATAAATAAAGCATAGAGAAAATGGCATATTTTCAACCTCAAAAATTTAAGCCTTTTGTATTCAAGAAAAATAATAAAAATCATTAATAATGATAAATTCAAAATCTTCCTTTTCATAAAATCAATTCCACAAAGAGAGAGCAAGCTCAGAGGAACCGAAGTCAAAGCTTTTGTCAAACCCATATTGATGGTAGTGTTGAGTTCCTTGAGGTACTGGTGGTCCTAGATGAGTTGATACCTTCAATATAAAAACACTACATATGGGCAAGTTGGCTACTTATATTTTTTGGGCCACTTTGGACCAATTTAACTTTTGAGAGGGAATTACTTACAAGTCTCCAATGTATAGACTACCTACTTTTACTATAAACCCCATCCAAAAAAAGAAAAAAAAAAGAAAAAAAAGAAAAGAATCGTAGGGGTTGGGAAGGCCATAGCATCACTTGGTCTCAAGATTAGATTCAAATCTTTGATCCTAAATTGTTGTCAACATTTTTTATATTGATGATCCAACTACTATTAAAATACATGCTAAAATTTGGATAAAGTTTGGTAACAAACTTGGTTGTAGTCAATGACAGTAACTTACTCAATATTTATTTTTTCATATTGAATATGAATTTTGACAAATTCACTATTTAATAACATTTACTATTTGTTATATCTTCCATGTATGCAAAATTTCTAGAAAATCAAAAATCGATTGTTATATCATCAATCGAATGTTTAATTTTTAAGTTTTTGTTATATAAAATTATGCCTAAAAATAAGTTTATAGACCAAATAGTAAATAACATATTATTGATATGAATTTGACATACTTGTTAAGAACTTAAAGAATAAGCAATTCGATAGTTCAATTTTCAAAAAATATAGTAATGTTAAATTTTTTTAGTGGGAGTTGTAGATTTTGGCTACAACCAAGTTTGTAGGCTAACGTTATCCCCAATATTTTTAATTTTTTTTAGGAATGCATTTATAAAACAAAGTCACGTAAATTTTTATTTTTTAGAATGTATTTCGTAAACAAAGTCATATAAATTTTCTCAAATTGTAACGAGAAAAAAGCGTCATGCAATTTTTTTTCTACTAAAACTAAAATTAAAATTAAAATTAAAATTATAATGGATCAAATATTACTTTATTGTTATTATTTTCTTATTTTTAAATTTTAACAAATTAGTCGGTAATTCATTGTAGAACCCCAAATATACGGAGGCAAATATAATCAGTCTATTTTATTGAGATATTAACGCCCTTCTTCTACCCGTTCACTGGGGTGGATCCTGAGGTTATGACTCTTGCAATCAAATATTTAATATTCTAGGTAGTTCGCTTTTATTTGAAAATATATTTTAATTATAAATGTTTACAAGAAAATATCAATTTTGTTATACAAACTTATGAAAAAGAGATAAATTTGATAATTGAATCTCGGATAGGATTTTTTGATAAATTTTTACTCACAACATAAAAAAATAGCACAATATTTTAAGGAAAATCTCACATGTCAACAAAAAATATATATTTTTAGTCACTTACTATATATAATATAAGATAATGAAATAATATTAATAAACTTCCACGTAACATTTTGTCTTTAATTACATTAAATGGCTCAATATATATAAATATATTTGTTATATTAGTTAATTTAGAATTTCAAGTGACTCACTATTATTACGAAGGTTGTGATAATATATATATATATATATATATACAATTTGTAATTAATTTGTGCATAACATGAACATGAACATGAACTGACGAACACGCTACCAATTTAAATGTGAAACAAAGAAAGAAATCCCGATTAAATTTATTGCACTAAGCCTCAAACTACATCAAGCTGTTGCCCGCTAGTAGGTGTAACCCCACAAAGCCGACATCCACGGTGAAGGTGAACTTCATGTCATACAACATGAGAGTTAGTATCTCTCTTGACTTGCACATAGAGCTCTAGCTTCATGATTTATGTCAGAAAATTCGGCTGCAACTTGGCCACACTTATCCTATAAAATGGTTGAATGGCCAGCATTCCTACTGCAAGCCAGTTTCGACTTTTGATAGAGCAATACACTGTGATTGAGAAATGGCCTCGAAATTAGTTCTCTTTGTTTCCGTAATGGTTGCTGCATTGGCACCTCCAATAGCTAAAGCCCAATTATCCATCAACCCCTTGACTGGCGTTGGCGTTGTGGTGCAGGTCCAGCCGTCTTTTGTGCCTTGCAGTTTAGGTGCGAATGTTACTGCCAACCCAGGTTTCCCAAGTAAGTTTGCTCAGAATTTGTTACCGTTAGTCCAATGCACCATGACTAAACACTTTAATCTCAGCTAATAAGGTACTTTAATCTCACCATTGTTTTGTTATGTTTACTTCTAGATGCTGAAGTACAACTGCAGTGTGGAGCTGGAAATGTGGTTGCTAGGAATACAACCAATGGCAGTGGAATATTTTCATTATCCGTGGATTTTGCACGACTTGTTATCTCAGCAACAATACGCTTGAGTGATTGCAATCTAGTGGTTGTAACACCCCTCTCCACCTGCAACGCCACGCTTCCTGCAGTGGGAGTCTTGCAATCGGCCATACAGTTCATTCGAACCGATGTTTCGATTGGCGGGCGTGTTGTTTTCATTTATAGGCCAGCTGGGTTCCGTTACATTTCCTCAACTTGAGGAATAGAAGAGTATTTACATGAATAAGGTCAATTGAACCAATGATATAGTATTTTCCTCTCCAACTCTTTAATAATGTTATGAAGATTGTCATCGAATCTGTAAACTCTGTTGGAAATTTAGACCCCTTAAACACACAGATTGCGTAGCCTAGATTAATTAGCCAAGTTGTTACTTAGTCAAATTATGTAATTCTAGGTTAAAGCAATCAAATAATCATATCAAGATATAAAGCAGCGGAAAATAAATAAACACAAGATATGATCACCCAGGAAACCACTCGGTAAAAACCTGGGGAGGATTTGACCCACCGATCCTCAAGGCATAACAGAATTCACTATGAAAGAATTGAAGTTCTTACAGAAGGACTACAAGCTCCCTGCTCGACTTCCTAATGCTACCCACCAGTAAAACTTCCTGGCACGACCATGCGCAGGCTCCGAATCCACAGACTACTTCTTTCTTGAATTCTTCAATCAGCTACAAGCTCCCCGCTTGCGTTTCTTTTAATCTTCAATGGTAGCAACCTTCTTGATTATCAAGATGTAGAAAATATCTCTACCTTGAAAACCCTAAGTTTATGTGAAGGAAAGCTCCTCTAAGATCTCACAAGAGATTCACATAAACAGCAAATATGAGCAACAAAGACTTAGAGAGGTTTGGGTACAAAACTCTAAAAATAAAAGGAGGCACAAGAGGCACTTTCATCTCTCTTTCCAAGTCCCCAAAAACGTTCTAGGGTTTTCCTTATATATAGGAGTGTTTTACTTGATCCCCATGACGTTTAAATAGAGTTTGGGCTGAACTGGAACTCTGCAGAAAAATAAATCTGTACGTGGTTCGATCGATCAAGTCTAATTTTCGATCGATCGAGCCTTACAGATTTAGTCCAATAAATCTGCAATCACTCGATTCCAGTTTTACAAATAAACATACTTTGAGCAAGTCTAAACAAGATTAAACATATTGTTTTGATCATGGTTTGCCAGCATTACACATTAGAGTTCTAAATACATAAAATCCTAAATCTTTAGAACCTAACAATCTCCCCCTTTGGCAATCCGTGACAAAACACAAATTAAAAGCTCAAAGTTTACAAAGTAAAAACCCATTACAAAAATAATGCTCATAACAACAAATCCAATCTTAACTACTATCCATCAGTTGCAAGTGTAGACAGCAGCTCAATTGAATCAACCTGTATATTTCCTGAAACACTCAACAAACGCATAAACGCATGTGTGGAAAAAATACAAGTAAATCAAAATTAAATTCTTGACTTCACAAAACACAAAACAAAGACATATATCATGAATAACTCATAAATATAAATCAATGAGCAGTGAACAAGAAACAGAAATAAAAACATGAGTAAAGTAACTCTCCCCCTAAGTTAGATACAACAAAAAGTTTTTATTTATATTCTTCCCTTTCAAAAATAATTTCAACTCCCCCTAAACAAGACAAACATGATTCCCATAAATCAATAATTTCTCCCCCTTTTTGTCACGTATTGACAAAGACAACTCATACAAAGAGTAAACAGTCAACATACGTAATAAAGGATAAGAGAAAATAGAGAATCAAAGTGACACAAAACAATTCAACTCTATAGTGAATAGAGACAGCTCCCCCTATGAACAACATAGGTAAAAAAAAACTTTTCTCCCCCTATAAAAATAGGAAAAACAAAACAAGTTGTGGGAAAAACAGTTTTGGGGAAAAATAAAGGGGGTGGGGGGAACAGCAGCAGCAGCAACACCAACAGGATCAGGAACATCCTCACCAACAGAACAAAAGTTAAAAACACACAAACCAAAGTTTAAAAACTAAGGTGAGGATACACATGAAGAAAAAATATTCTCTCTTTCAATAAAATGCAAACATGGCACTATGTGACCCATAAACAGTTGCATGAGTAGAGAAAATATTTGCATATTGATTATCCATCATATTTCTTAAGAAAAATATTTTCTTCAATTCACACATAAGAATAGCATATACTAGAAAGTACGTAACTCAATCATTAATCAATCAATTTTTAGATCAAGTTGAGTACCCCATTTAGCAAAGTGTATGCATGCTATGTACGAAAACAATGAGAGATATGACTGCAAAACTGCAAAATGGATATTGAAATCAATGCAATGCATGTGAATCCTAAACACAAACCAAGGGCAGACCGCAAGTTAGCACAAAAATCAATAGAATACAATTCTATATGATGCATGAAACAATTACAATGCCATGATGCATGTACTAATGCAGTGAGCAATTAAGTTCAATTGAGATTAAATTGACAAAATTGGTTTGAGCATAGAGTTTCTAATAAAAACCCAAAAAATTTGAAAATCACTTGTTGAATTTTTAAACAAATTAATGAATTGAGCATCACATAACACAACTCACAGAGTATAATGCTTAATTTCATCAATACAACAAGCCAATTTCATCAAATTCAACTCAATTTCACAAAAGCCCCAATTCGGATCAAGAACAAACCCTTTTTAAAAACCTGATTCGCGACTTTCGATTGATCGAAAAATACATTCGATCGATCGAATGAAACAGTCATTTTTAAACAAATTAAAGCACTTTTTCGATTGATCGAAAAACAGGATGGATCGATCGAACTGGGCAGAGGCTCACTAAATTTTGAGAAAGAACACAGTTTTGAAAAACACAAACCTAATTTTTAAAACAACTCCTCAAAGCATTAAACAACAAAAGCAAAATGCATGAGTATGAGATGGAATGCTTTTTCAAAAACCCAAAATTTAAACCCAATTTTCTCAAAAACAAGTTTCAATCATTCTCCCATTGAAATTTTCTTAAGCAACAAATATGTTCTGCACAAATCTCAAGATATTTTCAAAATTTTCAAACTTGAAACACATTTTGCATTAAGATCAAGGAACTTTTAATCTTGGATGGCCACAACAAAATCACACACAATATAATGTACCAAGTTTAACAAAGAGTAATTTGTGTAGTGTGTGCAACTAGCAAAAGTTTGAGATGCATGTGAGGTGATATGTGAATAGCAATTAATCACAAAGTCTACAAAATTCATTACATAGAATTTAAAAGAGACTATCACCTAAAAAGTTACATCATATAACTCCCACATCTCCTAGAACAAAAGCTTGCAATCATGTAAGTTTCTTGGATTTTTGCCTCATATATGTATGAGATGGCATTCAGCCTAATAGTATACACCGATTTGAATTAAGTGAATTGGCATCAAACCTAATAGTACACACCAGTTTTAATTTAATTTGAGGCTACACCTTATGTTCTTTTTGTGCATGTGCTACACTTTCTCGAGCATAGATTCTTATGATATGCACTAAGGTGTTCATGATTGGCTAGTGAACAGTGGTGAGATGGTTATTTATACCTTTCTCAAAAGGATCAAGTCTGACAGTCAAATAACATGTGACTTCAAGATTAAGACAAAGTGATAAACACCATAAACATCTTTCCCACACAACATGCACTACAAAACTTCAACTAGTAAAGTGTAATAAATAAGCTTATCAAAGCTAAACAAGGTACATAAACATGTTATGTAAAGATAATATGGCCAATTCTTGATTATAAATCCAAGATATATAATACAAAACACAAAAATCTTTTTGGTTTTAACAAACTTTATAACCAAAAACGAAAAAGCACATATTATGCTAAGTGAACAATGCAAATGCAATGCATGACAGTGCAAAACTAAGCTATAAAGGGTACACGAACAAGAAATATCAATTTCTTAATTAACCCTTGAGTACATGTACAAACTAGTACATACTCATTCAAAATCAACAATAGCTTAGCACAAACTATTCAAGTTTCTCCACAATGTCAGGCATGTTCTAAATCAAGAGAGATATTAAAACTCATGTAATCTTCAAGAAAAATAAAACGAGACACAAAATAAAATATTTTTGTCTTTTTGAGAATTTTTCAATGTTTTTGGATTTAAAAAAAAAAAAAAAAACAACCTAAAAAACAAAACAACCAAAAACAAAAACAAAACATGTCCACAAATAATTGAAAGAATTAAATCAGGGACAAGTTAGCAACACTCACCTTGGAGAATCTTTTCTCACCCATCTAGCACGAGTCTTTGGCTTTGTAGGTGAAAATCCATGTGAAGCAGAGTGTATTTGAGGGATTATACCAATCTTCTGAGAGAGACTAAAATCCTGCAAATTCCTTTCACAAGCCAACAAGCTCAAATTTTTCAAAAGAATATGAAACAATTTATATGGACTTATGGCAGGAGAAATATCATCACATATCCTAGATTGACAAACAGAATGCTTAAATTTCAATTTATGACAATTAGGACGAATGTGACCACGAACACCACAAAAGTGACAAACAGGAACAAATTTAGGAACATCAGTATTCCTAACAGCAACTCTAGTCTCAGATTTTGGTTTTTGCCTCAACAAAGAGCAATTTGGTCTAATATGACCAACAACACCACAAAGGTGACAGGTAGGCACAAAAACAGATTTATTATGCTCTCCAACAGTAGGTTTAGACTTAGGTGTAGAAACTTCAGCGTCTACATCAGAACTTTTACCATTGTCTAACCTAGCAAAATAAGCCTTTTCTTTATTATTCCTCTTAAAAGGAGGGATATAAACTTTTTCAGTTTTAGGCTTAAGAGAAACAGAAACACTTCTGTTATCTACAGCAGGCTTGACATTAGTCAAATCTTTAATTTTAGCTTTAGATTCAACTAAGTCTTGTTCCAAGCTTTTCATCTTCTCATCTTGAGAGGAAATTTGATTTCTCAAAAATTCATTCTTTTTATTAGACTCATCTAATCTCACAATCAAATCCTCTTTTTCAAGATTAGCCAATTTTAACTCTTCCTTGAATTTCTTAGCAATTTTCAAGGATTTAGATAATTCCTTACGAAGAGTTTCAAAAGCATCAAAAAAATCAACAGAAACAATAGTGTCCTTTTTATTCAAAACATCACAGGCATTAATAAAATCAGCAAAAGTATGAGCAGAAAGACACTTCAAATTATCCATGATAACAGGGGTCAAGGATCAGCTCTTAGATCAAAAGATCTAAAACAGAAGAGCTACCCGCTCTGATACCACTTGTTGGAAATTTAGACCCCTTAAACACACAGATTGCGTAGCCTAGATTAATTAGCCAAGTTGTTACTTAGTCAAATTATGCAATTCTAGGTTAAAGCAATCAAATAATCATATCAAGATATAAAACAACGGAAAATAAATAAACACAAAATATGATCACCCAGGAAACCACTCGGTAAAAACCTGGGGAGGATTTGATCCACCGATCCTCAAGGCATAACAAAATTCACTATGAAAGAATTGAAGTTCTTACAGAAGGACTACAAGCTCCCCGCTCGACTTCCTAATGCTACCCACCAGTAAAACTTCCTAACACGACCACGCGCAGGCTCCGAATCCACGGACTACTTCTTTCTTGAATTCTTCAATCAGCTACAAGCTCCCCGCTTGCTTTTCTTTTAATCTTCAATGGCAGCAACCTTGTTGATCATCAAGATGTAGAAAATATCTCTACCTTGAAAACTCTAAGTTTATGTGAAGGAAAGCTCCTCTAAGATCTCACAAGAGATTCACATAAACAGCAAATATGAGCAACAAAGACTTAGAGAGGTTTGGGTACAAAACCCTAAAAATAAAAGGAGGCACAAGAGGCACTCTCATCTCTCTCTCCAAGTCCCCAAAAACGTTCTAGGGTTTTCCTTATATATAGGAGTGTTTTACTTGATCCCCATGAAGTTTAAATAGAGTTTGGGCTGAACTGGAACTCTGCAGAAAAATAAATCTGTACGTGGTTCGATCGATCGAGTCTAATTTTCGATCGATCGAGCCTTACAGATTTAGTCCAATAAATCTGCAATCACTCGATTCCAGTTTTACAAATAAACATACTTTGAGCAATTCTAAACAAGACTAAACATATTGTTTTGATCATGGTTTGCCAACATTACACATTAGAGTTCTAAATACATAAAATCCTAAATCTTTAGAACCTAACAAACTCCTTTCCAAATTAAGGAGTACTCCTGTTGCTATATATAATTAATAAAGCCTTTAACGTCCCTCTAATGAATATGGACTTAGTTGTGGATTTCGTTTGACTTGTATATGATAATCAAGGCCATGTTAATTGGCCAAAAGCCTTTTTGATGGTGTTCATTTTGGAATTATTGTACGTAGGAAGTAAAATTTTAATTTTAAAACTTATTTTAACTGGAAGGAATTATAGCCTTTAGAATATTTGGTAAACTACAGTGTTAAGTGTTGGAATATTTTTATACAAATCATAATATTTTATATTTATTATTGTTTTTAACTATTTTCTATGAGTTGGCTGCATAGTAAACGTTAGTGGCTAAGGTTTTTCTGTTATTCAATCTTAATTCATTGCTTGAAACCATCATCTTTAGTTGATTGAGCATGTACAGTTTTTATGTTACCGTGGGCATTGATGTATTATGATTCAATATAATTACTATTTACTATCCATTTTAAAGGTAATTATAACAACAATAAAGTAAATTTAAAACCCAAATAAACTTGATCTTTAGTGTATGTTTCTTCAGACAATATGAATATGCAGCCAACATGTCCGAATTTAGATGAGAAAATCGATTTTCATACTTCCACCATTTTCATGTAAAAAAGAAAACTACCTACATTTTTGCTGATTCAAAATCTAATTTCATGAAAATAAGATATCCTTCGATACACTATATTTTTGGCTAAAAGAAAAGTCCAATTAAGAGTTTCCTATTCTATAAGCAGCGTAGGCTTGTAAGGACAATTAGCAAGGTGGCTGAGTTGTTGTATCTTGATGGTGGCATACACAGTGTAATTAGGCCACATCTTGTGTCAAATTTGAAATGAACATGTCCACACTAGCATTGATCTCTTCATGCAGTAATATTTCGTAGCCAATGCAAATCTGTGAATGTCTGCAACCATATTCCACAATGAATGCTCGCAGCAAGAAGCAACTTCATGTGGCTGGAGCATGAGATCACAGAAAAGAGCTGAAAAAACCAGTTTTTTGACTTTTGGAAGTGGTGGAGTTATCAAAGACAACGTAAGAAACCAATTAATTTGATCTGGGGACATCTAGCAATGAGCCTCAAATAGAGTTAGAGCTCTAATATTGCCCTAAAAAGGCAAGTAAGGACAGTACAGAAAGAGAATTTTTTCAAGGAGTCAAAGATTAAAAAAAGGAAGAAAAAAATATCACTAAATTTTTCCAAACAAACCGATCTGAAGGAATCTCCTCTAATCCATTAGTAACATTTTTTTTTTTTTTTTTGTTGTTGTTGTAATATTTGATTTTTCAAATCCATTCCCTTAAGGCCTTCTTCAATTCTTTCATTCATGACTTCTTATATTCTTCCAATTACATTTTGTACAACTCTTCCTCTCCTCATTTTCACTCTTATTCTCCCCCTCTTCTTTTGGATCCAAGCAATATTCTTCCAACAGTTCTTCCTCTTCCACCTTATTTTTTATATAAATTTTTCATGGAAAACGTTTGGCTCCAAACATGTTAATTTTAAGTTATTTTGCTTTAACTTATTATATGACGGTTAAAGAGACCATTTATCAGTAGTTTTTGTCACATGCCCTTTTAATATATTTTGTGGCTTATTTAAATACTACATATAAGCAATGTTATAAATTGTCACATAATAAGTTGAAAAAGGTATCTCCAAACAAGTTTGGAACTAAACTTTTCCCACTTTTCATTACTCCTTTTACCCTTATCTCACCCATTTATATATCATAAACCCCATTTCTTTAACATTTTAAATATTTTGGTAGTTTTTTTAATTGTTTCTAATATTTTATTAGTTATCTAATTACTGCATCACATTTCCTATAAATTTTCTTTTTACTCATCTCGTTATGATATGATAACATAATAGATTGTAACTGTTGGAAATCTTCGATATAAATTTGATAAAATCCAAAAACTAAAAAAATTGATTCAAGAATAGTATTTTCAATTTGACTCTATGAAAACTCACAACATTATGTTTTACTCACCAAAACTACAAAAGAAGAAAGAGATCATTTTTACATTATAATCTATTCCTCGTTCTTTTAACTACATCAGCACCAAAACATACAAATACAATTAGCCTTCATTTCTTAATTTTTCCAAATTCATATTCTAATGGTTGAAATTTGTAAATTAACTAAAAATATTAAGAAATAAAGCATAGAGAAAATGGCATATTTTCCAACTCAAAAATTTAAGCCTTTTGTATTCAAGAAAAATAATAAAAATCATTAATAATGAAAAATTCAAAATCTTCCTTTTCATAAAATTAATTCCACAAAGAGAGAGCAAGCTTAGAGGAACGGAAGTCAAAGCTTTTGTCAAACCCATATTGATGGTAGTGTTGAGTTCCTTGAGGTACTGGTGGTCCTAGATGAGTTGATACCTTCAATATAGAAACACCACATATGGGCAAGTTGGCTACTTATATTTTTTGGGCCACTTTGGACCAATTTAACTTTTGAGAGGGAATTACTTACAAGTCTCCAAAGTATAGACGACCTACTTTTACTATAAACCCCATCCAAAAAAAAGAAAAAAAGAAAAAAAAAAAAGAATCATAGGGGTTGGGAATGCCATAGCATCACTTGGTCTCAAGATTAGATTCAAATCTTTGATCCTAAATGGTTGTCAACATTTTTTATATTGATGATCCAATTATTATTAAAATACACGCTAAAATTTGGATAAAGTTTGGTAACAAACTTGGTTGTAGTCAATGACAGTAACTTACTCAATATTTATTTTTTCATATTGAATACAAATTTTGACAAATTCACTATTTAATAACATTTACTTTTTGTTATATCTTCCATGTATGCAAAATTTCCAGAAAATAAAAAATTGATTGTTATGTCATCAATCGAATGTTTAATTTTTAAGTTTTTGTTATATAAAATTATGCCTAAAAATAAGTTTATAGACCAAATAGTAAATAAAATATTATTGATATGAATTTGACATACTTGTTAAGAACTTAAAGAATAAGCAATTCGATAGTTCAATTTTCAAAAAATATAGTAATGTTAAATTTTTTTAGTGGGAGTTGTAGATTTTGGCTACAACCAAGTTTGTAGGCTAACGTTATCCCCAATATTTTTAATTTTTTTTAGGAATGCATTTATAAAACAAAGTCACGTAAATTTTTATTTTCTAGAATGTATTTAGAAAACAAAGTCATATAAATTTTCTCAAATTGTAACTAGAAAAAAACGTTGTGCAATTTTTTTTCCTACTAAAACTAAAATTAAAATTAAAATTAAAATTTTAATTATAATGGATCAAATATTACTCTATTGTTATTATTTTCTTATTTTTAAATTTTAACAAATTAGTGGGTAATTCATTGTAGAACCCCAAATATACGGAGGCAAATATAATCAGTCTATTTTATTGAGATATTAACTCCCTTCTTCTACGCGTTCACTGGGGTGGATCCTGAGGTTATGACTCTTGCAATCAAATATTTAATATTCTAGATAGTTCGTTTTTATTTGAAAATATTTTTTAATTATAAATGTTTACAAGAAAATATCAATTTTGATATACAAACTTATGAAAAAGAGATAAATTTGATAATTGAATCTCAGATAGGATTTTTTGATAAATTTTTTCGCACAACATAAAAAAAATAGCACAAGATTTTAAGGAAAATCTCACACGTCAACAAAAAATATATATTTTTAGTCACTTACTATATATAATATAAGATAATGAAATAATATTAATAAACTTCCACGTAACATTTTGTCTTTAATTACATTAAATGGCTCAATATATATAAATATATTTGTTATATTAGTTAATTTAGAATTTCAAGTGACTCACTATTATTACGAAGGTTGTGATAATATATATATATATATATATACACAATTTGTAATTAATTTGTGCATAACATGAACATGAACTGACGAACACGCTACCAATTTAAATGTGAAACAAAGAAAGAAATTCCGCTTAAATTTATTGCACTAAGCCTCAAACTATATCAAGCTGTTGCCTGCTTGCTCACTCCCAAGTGCAGGAGATCGTAGCAATATAATTCTCGGAGTACCAAGGTCGAACCACAAGGAGCAGGATAGATTCAAAGACAATAAAATAAAATAAAAATTTGGGTGAAGAAGAAAAATACTTTTGCTTGGTGATTGTTAACAAGAATAATAATAAAAACTGATTTAAATCAATAATGTAAATACTAGGGCATCGGGGTGTTTCCCTATATCAATATGAAATTCTTTGCGTTCTAAGAAAATATCTATTTCATAATTGATTGTTCTTATACAATTAAAAACTTATGATTCGGTTGAACTGAGACAATTCAAGAACGCATGATAACCTCGATTAATAATGCGGTTAGAAAGGTTTTCAGAAAAACCCATTCACTTTAAAACCTGATTTCTATTTGAAACTATTAGAAATTCCTCTAAACAATAAGAAAAACATGATTGAACTTATTGAAAGCATGGAAGAACTAATACATCAAAAGAAATCTAATTGAACAATCAAATATGTTATTGATAAAATCTTAAAAAGAATCACATTGAATATTCATACCGCACAGAAGAAACATACCCCTAGCCCTAGCAAAGAGTTTAGGCTGCCATTAGAGAAAGGAAAATACAAGTTTTTTCTCTGCCAAAATTCGTTCTCACAGCCTCCCTTCTAAAACCCTAATGTCTAAGTCTAAAGAAAATAAAACTTTTCACTATTTAAATTTCCGTCCAGGTTTACAGCGGTAACTTGTGAGTTAATTTCGGCCTTCCAAAGTTGAGAATTTGGAAAAACTAAAAACTGGAAAGTTGTAGATATTTAAGTCACGGTTCCAACCCATCTGGCCTTGTGTCAATTGGATTTTTGAGGAGAGAGATACGCTCAAAATACTGATTAGTGCTCAAATCAAATTTTTCCTTTTCAGATTCTGCCTCTTTGATTTCTTTCCTTATTTGAAGCTTCCAATCATGTTAGATGATCCAAGCACTCCAGCTGCACCTCCTTAGACATTTAGGCATGGTCCTTTAGCTCCACTTTAATTCTAGTTTGGCCTCCATTCTCTCACAAATTCCTGTAAACTCATCTTTCTCACATGATTTCCTGAAAGTAGAAAATTACACACAATGAATAGCATCTTATTCAAGAAATTATGTAAAGATAAATAATAGGGACTAATAAAAATTATGGCTTAATTATACAAATTAAGCATAGCAATAAGGAGATAACGCCCACATAAATATATAACAAGTACACATTTTAAGGCATTATCACACCCCCCAACTTAAATCTTGCTAGTCCCTAGCAATCCACAAAGCACTTATGTCTACTAAAAGTGAAAAATTAAAACTAAAATACAAGCCACTTTCGTAGGCTACACGACTGCACTTCCCATGTGCAGCAAGTCTTTGAACCCCTAGGTCACCCTAGTGGACGAGTTTACTCTCGTGAGAGTTTGCAGTGACTCTACCCACAAAAGTCAAAGGTTCTTTGAAAATTCCTGCAACAAATGTTAGTCTACTTTATCATTATATCATACAAATGAACTTTCAATTTTTGAGTTGGGATACTATTCATCATATTAAAGAGCTTTCACTAGCTTCACTTTTGGAGTGTGTGTGTGCATAGCCCATCCAGTCAAACCAGCTTTTCGAAATATGCATAAACCAAGAATAATCTAGATTAGAGCCTCTACTCCAAAACCTCTCTTAGGTCATCAACACTCTGAAAGAACACACATAGAAGTAATGGTTTCTCTCTTCAAATCACATGTGAACAAAAAGGAAAGAAGAAGTTTTAAGAATATCACATGTGTATACAAAAACAGCCGCTAAAACAACGGGAAAAGATCTCTTGGAAAGGATGTTGAATTCCTTGAAACATGAGGTTAATACCATTCTCATCCCTAGTTTTTATTCCAAACACATACCAGCCATGCACCTTTAGGATCAAGTAGGACTTTAGGCTCAATGGTAGTATAATCTTTTGGCTAGGTAAAAGCAAACTGCTCTCTTTGAAATATGAGGTATATGAATTAAATGCAGAAAATTCAAGCCAAACCCAACTCATAGCAGTAACAACCAACTTGAATCAAAACAACCTTTACTCAACCATACAACCCTTCTGAAATACATGAAAGATGTGTAAGACACCAATGATTTATATGTATGTCTTCTCTTTCTTTCTTTTTCTCTCTCTTTTTTTTTTCTTCTTTTTGATTTTTTTTTTGGGAAGAAAAGAGAGACAATGGCGGTATCTAAACACATCAATTGCTCAAAACTTGAACCCCCAAGAGAACACCCATAAACAAAAATGTTTTGTGGTATTGTGAAAATATTTCTTATGGCTCAAATGATGGTGACAATGGTTAATGTCAAGGTAGGCTGAATATTTGTTTAGCTGGTGACAATGGCCTTAGGCTCTCATCTCCTAAAATTCCACATAAACCAGCATGCCTAAGGACAAAAATAAGTAGGATCATGGTATATCTCCTCATAATGTTTCCAGTAGTCAACCAAAAAAATATAGAGATCTTTTACAAAAATTGAAGCATATACAGAAATTTAAGAGTTCAAACAAAGATATACTCTCACAAAGAAAAGTAAGGCTCAAGAACTCTCCATATGGGTTGAGTTTCAGCTTATATCTAGCTTGTTCATGATCCATGCATATCCAACATCCAACCGTCCACTAACTTGGCTATTGTGCTCAAAAGTTTCCAATTGTGCTCTTCATGAAAGAGTCTTAATATAACAAATAGTATAACCAACTCAGCATTATTCATTCCATCACATGATATAAAAATAAAGCTTATAACTCTTTTGCATTCAAATTCAAGGGTTTTTTTTTTTTTTTAATTGAAAAGTTGCAACCAAAAAGAAAGAAGGAAAAAAAAAAAAAATCATGCAAGGTGCAACAAAATGTGTAGACCTCTCCCCCCAACTAAAATATTGCATTGTCCTCAATGTATCAAAGCCAAACTAAATTCAAGTATATAGGGAAGAAGTTACCTTAAGCATTTGAATTTTTTTTTTTTTTTTTTGAAATTTCTTTCACACCTGCAAATGTTAGCTCACAAAAGAAAAATAATAACAAAACAAAAAAAAAAACAAAAAAGCATAAACAAAAACAAAAACAAAAGGCAAAAAAAAAAAAAAAAAATTAAATAAAAAATAAAAACAAATATGGTACAACTTCATAAGGCTTTTTCAAAGTTCACTTAGCATCCCAATAGGCAGGGATCTCCAGTGACATAGTCTCCTCCTCTGGTATAACCCCCCCTAAGTATGGTTTTAACCTTTGTCCATTTACTTTTAAAATCCTACCATCCCTAGGGTCCTCAACTACTACAACTCCATGGTTAAACACTTCCCTTACAATGAAAGGGCCATCCCACCTAGTTTTTAGTTTACCTGGAAATTTATGAAGCCTCGAATCATAGAGAAGGACTTGCTGATTTTTCTCAAAAAATTTCCTCACAATGCTTTTATCATGAAATAATTTCATCCTTTCTTTATAATTGCGAGTGCTCACATAAGCCTCATTCCTAAGCTCTTCTAGCTCATTCAATTGGAATTTCCTCAATTTTTCAGCCCCTTGTAGATCAAAGTTAAAGGCTTTAATAGCCCAATAAGCTTTATGTTCCATCTCTACAGGCAAATGACAAGGTTTCCCATAAACAAGACGATAGGGAGACATTCCTAAGGGTCCTTTATAGGCTGTTCGGTAAGCCCATAATGCATCAACTAGCCTTAAAGACCAATCTTTACGGTTTGGATTGACCGTTTTCTCTAAAATTTGCTTAATCTCCCTATTGGCAAGCTCAACTTGCCCACAAGTTTGAGGGTGGTACGGGGTGGACAACCGGTGCACCACTCCATACTTTTTCAACAATGCTTGAAAATAACGGTTACAAAAATGGCTACCATTATCACTAATTATAGCCTTTGGCATTCCAAATCGTGAGAGAATGTGTTCTCTCAAAAATTTCAAAACCATTTTATGGTCATTAACCTTGCATGCTATGGCCTCAACCCATCTAGATACATAATCTACTGCCAAGAGAATATATAGATTACCAAAAGATTGGGGAAAAGGTCCCATGAAGTCGATTCCCCAACAATCAAAAACTTCTATCTCAAGGATAGGGGACATTAGCATCATGTTCCTACGTGTGATACGCCCTAACTTTGGCACTCTATACACCTCTTACAAAAGTTTTAAGTGTCCTTAAACATAGTAGGCCAATAAAATCCACACTGCAAGATTTTTGCAGCGGTTTTTCTCACAGAAAAGTGGCCACCACAAGCTTTTGAATGGCAAAATTTCATAACATTATGGGTTTCATTATTAGGAATGCATCTTCTCAAGATTTGATCAGGGCAATATTTAAACAAATAAGGATCATCCCAATAAAAGTTTCTTACCTCAACAAAGAATTTTCGCCTATCTTGCGTGGTCCAGTGCTTAGGAATGGCATTCATGACTAGGTAATTCACTATATGTGCATACCATGGCAGCTCAGTAACAGCATAAAGTTGCTCACCTGGGAATGAGTCTCGAATAGGCATTTCTTTTAGACCCTCATCAAAAGTAAGTCGAGATAGATGATCTGCCACTACATTCTCTGCTCCTTTCTTATCTTTGATCTCAATGTTGAATTCTTGCAAGAGTAAAATCCAACATATTAATCGCGCCTTAGCATCCTTCTTAGAAAGAAGGTATTTAAGGGTGGCATGATCTGGACCCAAATATGCATGCTTAAGACCACTGGGCAGCGGCTTAAATTCTAGCTGTGGTGCCTCTTCACTTGAAGGCACAGGCTTTTTGTCACTCTTTGGTAGCTCCTCAAAGCGAGGTCTCCATCCTTCATTAATTGCCATCACCTGTTGTTCTTCCAAAACCTGTGAGGAATCCAACAAAGAACAAATTTCAGATAAATGAATATTACTTTTTAAATCATAAGAATCAACAGAATTATTAAGAAGAGCTTCAAGAGGATTAGAAAAACAATTCTTATTAAACTCTTCTTGAACCACTGCCTTAATGAGGCTCACATAAGCACAATCATCATCTTCATGTGGTTGTTTAGCCACATGAAATATGTTTAGCTCCAAAGTCATGGAACCAAAAGTGAGTTGCATCCTTCCATTCCTGCAATTAATTAAAGCATTAGCTGTGGCAAGGAAAGGTCTACCCAAAATAATAGGGGTATGAGCACTAGGATGTAAAACAGGTTGGTAATCTAGAACAATAAAATCAACTGGATAATAAAAGTGTTCAATTTTTACCAACACATCCTCAACCATCCCCCTCGGCTCCCTTACAGAGCGGTCAGCTAGCTATAAAGTTACTGAAGTAGGTTTTAACTCACCAAGTCCAAGTTTTTGATATACACTGAATGGGATCAAATTAACACTTGCCCCAAGATCTAGCAATGCATGCTCTATGATGTAATCTCCAATAGTACAAGAGATCGTAGGACAACCTGGATCCTTATACTTTGGTGGGGTCTTATGTTGAATAACTGCACTTACCTGTTCTGTTAGGAATGCGGTCTTCTTCACATGATGCTTTCTCTTGATGGTGCATAGATCCTTAATTACCTTGGCATATGCAGGCACTTGCTTGATAACATGCAATAATGGCAAATTTATCTTGACTTGATGCAAATGCTCTAATATCTCAGATGCGGTGTCCAATTTCTTAGGTAATTTTAAGGCTTGTGGAAATGGTGGAGGGATTGGGCATTGTTCAATTTCACCAAATTCAAGTGACTCAGTTTCATCCTTCTCTTTTTCAACTGGGGTCTCCTTAGATTTCTTAGTTACTAAAGGAGAACTTTTATCAATCTCTTTACCACTCCTCAAAATGGTCACAGCTTTTACTTCCTCATGTTTATCCTTAGAGCCAATTTTTAGATTTTGATTGATGGGATTGGGTTGAGTTTGGGAAGGAAGCTTCCCTCTCCCTATCCCACTCAATGAATTTGTAAGCCTAGTTATATGACTCTTGGTCTCTCTTACCTCTTCATCTAGCCTAGTGAGCATGGATTCAAACTTTTGATTTTGTTCACTTTGCCTTTGGATGAAAGTACTAAGTGCATCCTCCAAGGAAGTTCTAGATGATGATGATGCATGTGGTGAATTAAAATTCCTTGGAGTAGGAGGATTCAACACATTGTCACTCTTATAACTTAAATACGGATGGTTTCGCATATTTGGGTTATAATTGTTAGAATATGAAGAATTATTTGGCCAATATGAATTAAATGCATGTACTTGTTCTTCTGGCACATTCAAGAATGATGAAAGTGATGCACATTCATTTGTAGCATGATTTATCTCATGACAGATTTTACACACCTCCATTGGGTCTTCTCTAAAGGTAGCACTAACACTCCTACTTCCTTTCATTTTGAGTGCTTCAATTTCTTTAGTTAACATGCTAATTTTTGCACTCATGTTATCATCTTCCCTCAACTTGAAAACACTTCCACTAGAAGTGGTAGTGTTAGTTCTAGTCCTATCAGTGGAGTCCATAGGGCAAGGTCCAGTCCATGTGTTAGAGTTTTCAGCAATCTCATCAAGATAATCCATTGCATCTTTGGGTTCTTTCTGTAAAAAGTCCCCTCCGCATGAGAGTTGAATAAATTGTCGGTCCCTAGGTGTAAGTCCTTCATAAAAATAGCTAACTAATCTCCAATCTTCATACCCATGATTTGGCCAGAAATTGAAAAGATCTTTGTACCTTTCCCAAGCTTGGTATAAGGTCTCATTTTCACCTTGGACAAAACTAGCTATCCTTCTTTTTACTTGCTGGACTTTGTGGGGAGGAAAGTGTTTCTTAAAAAACTCTTTGGCCATCTCCCCCCAACTACCTATAGACCTAGGTTTCAAGGTGTAAAGCCAACTTCTTGCCTTATCCTTAAGAGAAAAAGGAAAGAAACATAACTTAGCAGTCTCAATAACATTTTGTGCATAGAAACTACTAATTACCTCTTCAAAAGCTCTAACATGGACATAAGGATTTTCATTTTCTTGTCCCCTAAACTCAGGAAGTATTGCTAGTAAACCTTGTTTCAATTCTACATGTGGTGCATTAGGTGGAAACATGATGCATGAAGGAACAGAATTTTGTGTGGGATGCAACAATTCATACATAGTTCTTCTATTCTCCTTATGATTATTACGTGTTTCATCACCCATGATTGATGAAGAAGGTGAAGGCAAAGGTGTGTCAAAAAGATTACCAAAATAAGTTTCAAAAATTTCTAATTTGCCTCTTTTGTTTTTAACCCAAATGCTCATGTAACAATGAATCCACAATAAAATAAAATAAAATAAAAACAAATAGAAAAATAAAAACAAAAAAAAGGGAAAAAAATTGGAACGAAGTTACCAATAGAAGAATTTCCACCGGTTGTGCTTTGCTCCTAAAAATTGCCTCTAAACACGCAACAGCTCCCCGACAACGGCGCCAAAATTGCTTGCTCACTCCCAAGTGCAAGAGATCGTAGCAATATAATTCTCGGAGTACCGAGGTCGAACCACAAGGAGCAGGATAGATTCAAAGACAATAAAATAAAATAAAAATTTGGGTGAAGAAGAAAAATACTTTTGCTTGGTGATTGTTAACAAGAATAATAATAAAAACTGATTTAAATCAATAATGTAAATACTAGGGCATCGGGGTGTTTCCCTATATCAATATGAAATTCTTTGTGATCTAAGAAAATATCTATTTCATAATTGAGTGTTCTTATACAATTAAAAACTTATGATTCGGTTGAACTGAGACAATTCAAGAACGCATGATAACCTCGATTAATAATGCGGTTAGAAAAGTTTTCAGAAAAACCCATTCACTTTAAAACCTGATTTCTATTTGAAACTATTAGAAATTCCTCTAAACAATAAGAAAAACATGATTGAACTTATTGAAAGCATGGAAGAACTAATACATCAAAAGAAATCTAATTGAACAATCAAATATGTTATTGATAAAATCTTAAAAAGAATCACATTGAATATTCATACCGCACAGAAGAAACATACCCCTAGCCCTAGCAAAGAGTTTAGGCTGCCATTAGAGAAAGGAAAATACAAGTTTTTTCTCTGCCAAAATTCGTTCTCACAGCCTCCCTTCTAAAACCCTAATGTCTAAGTCTAAAGAAAATAAAACTTTTCACTATTTAAATTTCCGTCCAGGTTTACAGCGGTAACTTGTGAGTTAATTTCGGCCTTCCAAAGTTGAGAATTTGGAAAAACTAAAAACTGAAAAGTTGTAGATATTTAAGTCACGGTTCCAACCCATCTGGCCTTGTGTCAATTGGATTTTTGAGGAGAGAGATACGCTCAAAATACTGATCAGTGCTCAAATCAAATTTTTCCTTTTCAGATTCTGCCTCTTTGATTTCTTTCCTTATTTGAAGCTTCCAATCATGTTAGATGATCCAAGCACTCCAGCTGCACCTCCTTAGACATTTAGGCATGGTCCTTTAGCTCCACTTTAATTCTAGTTTGGCCTCCATTCTCTCACAAATTCCTGTAAACTCATCTTTCTCACATGATTTCCTGAAAGTAGAAAATTACACACAATGAATAGCATCTTATTCAAGAAATTATGTAAAGATAAATAATAGGGACTAATACAAATTATGACTTAATTATACAAATTAAGCACAGTAATAAGGAGATAACGCCCACATAAATATATAACAAGTACACATTTTAGGGCGTTATCATTGCCTGCTAGTAGGTGTAACCCCACAAAGCCGGCATCCATGGTGAAGGTGAACTTCATGTCATAAAACATGAGAGTTATTATCTCTCTTGACTTGCACACAGAGCTCTAGCTTCGTGATTTATGTCAGAAAATTCGACTGCAACTTGGCCACACTTATCCTATAAAATGGTTGAATGGCAAGCATTTCTACTGCAAGCCAGTTTCGACTTTTGGTAGAGCAATACACTGTGATTGAGTAATGGCCTTGAAATTAGTTCTCTTTGTTTCCGTAATGGTTGCTGCATTGGCACTTCCAATAGCTAAAGCCAGGTTATCCATCAACCCCTCGACTGGCGTTGGCGTTGTGGTGCAGGTCCAGCCGTCTTTTGTGCCTTGCAGCTTAGCTGCGAATGTTACTGCCAACCCAGGTTTCCCAAGTAAGTTTGCACAGTATTTGTTACAGTTAGTCCAATGCACCATGACTAAACACTTTAATCTCAGCTAATAAGGTACTTCAATCTCACCATTGTTTTGTTATGTTTACTTCTAGATGCTGAAGTACAACTGCAGTGTGGAGCTGGAAATGTGGTTGCTAGGAATACAACCAATGCCAGTGGAATATTTTCATTATCCGTGGATTTTGCACGACTTGTTATCTCAGCAACAATACGCTTGAGTGATTGCAATCTAGTGGTTGTAACACCCCTCTCCACCTGCAACGCCACGCTTCCTGCTGTGGGAGTCTTGCAATCGGCCATACAGTTCGTTCGAACCGATGTTTCGATCGGCGGGCGTGTTGTTTTCATTTATAGGCCAGCTGGGTTCCGTTACATTTCCTCAACTTGAGGAAAAGAAGAGTATTTACATGAATAAGGTCAATTGAACCAATGATATAGTATTTGCCTTTCCAACTCTTTAATAATGTTATGAAGATTGTCATCGAATCTGTAAACTCCTTTCCTAATTAAGGAGTACTCCTGTTGCTAAATATAATTAATAAAGCCTTTAACGTCCCTCTAATGAATATGGACTTAGTTGTGGATTTTGTTTGACTTGTATATGATAATCAAGGCCATGTTAATTGGCAAAAAGCCTTTTTGATGGTGTTCATTTTGTAATTATTGTACGTAGGAAGTAAAAGTTTAATTTTAAAACTTATTTTAACCGGAAGGAATTATAGCCTTTAGAATATTTGGTAAACTACAGTGTTAAGTGTTGGAATATTTCTATACAAATCATAATATTTTATATTTATTATTATTTTTAACTATTTTCTATGAGTTGGCTGCATAGTAAACGTTAGTGGCTAACTTTTTGCTGTTATTCAATCTTAATTCATTGCTTGAAACCATCATCTTTAGTTGATAGAGTTTGTACAGTTTTTATGTTACCGTTGGCATTGATATATTATGATTCAATATAATTACTATTTACTATCCATTTTAAAGGTAATTATAACAACTATAAAGTAAATTTAAAACCCAAATAAACTTGATCTTTAGTGTATGTTTCTTCAGACAATATGAATATGCAGCCAACATGTCCGAATTTAGATGAGAAAATCAATTTTTATACTTCCACCGTTTTCATGGAAAAAAGAAAACTACCTACATTTTTGCTGATTCAAAATCTAATTTCATGAAAATAAGATATCCTTCGATACACTATATTTTTGGCTAAAAGAAAAGTACAATTAAGAGTTTCCTATTCTATAAGCAGCGTAGGCTTGTAAGGACAATTAGCAAGGTGGCTGAGTTGTTGTATCTTGATGGTGGCATGCACAGTGTAATTAGGCCACATCTTGTGTCAAATTCGAAATGAACATGTCCGCACTAGCATTGATCTCTTCATGCAGTAAAATTTCGTAGCCAATGAAAATCTGTGAATGTCTGCAACCATATTCCACAATGAATGCTCGCAGCAAGAAGCAACTTCATGTGGCTAGAGCATGAGATCACAGAAAAGAGTTGAAAAAACCAGTTTTATGACTTTTGGAAGTGGTGGAGTTATCAATGACCACGTAAGAAACCAATTAATTTGATCTGGGGACATCTAGCAATGAGCCTCAAATAGAGTTAGAGCTCTAATATTGCCCTAAAAAGGCAAGTAAGGACAGTACAGAAAGATAATTTTTTCAAGGAGTCAAAGATTAAAAAAAGGAAGAAAAAAATATCACTAAATTTTTCCAAATAAACCGATCTGAAGGAATCTCCTCTAATCCACTAGTAACATTTTTTGTTGTTGTTGTTGTTGTTATTGTTGTTGTTGCTGTTGTAATATTTGATTTTTCAAATCCATTCCCTTAAGGCCTTCTTCAATTCTTTCATTCATGACTTCTTATATTCTTCCAATTACATTTTGTACAACTCTTCCGCTCCTCATTTTCACTCTTATTCTCCCCCTCTTCTTTTGGATCCAAGCAATATTCTTCCAACAGTTCTTCCTCTTCCACCTTATTTTTTATATAAATTTTTCATGGAAAACATTTGGCCCCAAACATGTTAGTTTGAAGTTATTTTGCTTTAACTTATTATATGAAGGTTAAAGAGACCATTTATCAGTAGTTTTTGTCACATGCCCTTTTAACATATTTTGTGGCTTATTTAAATACTACATATAAGCAGTGTTATAAATTGTCACATAATAAGTTGAAAAAGGTTTCTCCAAACAAGTTTGGAACTAAACTTTTCCCACTTTTCATTACTCCTTTTACCCTTATCTCACCCATTTATATATCATAAACCCCATTTCTTTAACATTTTAAATATTTTGGTAGTTTTTTTAATTGTTTCTAATTTTTTATTAGTTATCTAATTACTGCATCACTTTTCCTATAAATTTTCTTTTTACTCATCTCATTATGATATGATAACACAATAGATCGTAACTGTTGGAAATCTTTGATATAAATTTGATAAAATCCAAAAACTAAAAAAATTGATTCAAGAATAGTATTTTAAATTTGACTCTATGAAAACTCACAACATTATGTTTTACTCACCAAAACTACAAAAGAAGAAAGAGATCATTTTTACATTATAATCTATTCCTCGTTCTTTTAACTACATTAGCACCAAAACATACAAATACAATTAGCCTTCATTTCTTAATTTTTCCAAATTCATATTCTAATGGTTGAAATTTGTAAATTAACTAAAAATATTAATAAATAAAGCATAGAGAAAATGGCATATTTTCCAACTCAAAAATTTAAGCCTTTTGTATTCAAGAAAAATAATAAAAATCATTAATAATGAAAAATCAAAATCTTCCTTTTCATAAAATTAATTCCTCAAAGAGAGAGCAAGCTCAGAGGAACGGAATTCAAAGCTTTTGTCAAACCCATATTGATGGTAGTGTTGAGTTCCTTGAGGTACTGGTGGTCCTAGATGAGTTGATACGTTCAAAATAAAAACACTACATATGGGCAAGTTGGCTACTTATATTTTTTGGGCCACTTTGGACCAATTTAACTTTTGAGAGGGAATTACTTACAAGTTCCCAAAGTATAGACTACCTACTTTTACTATAAACCCCATCCAAAAAAAAGGAAAAAAAAAAGAAAAAAAAAAAAAAAAAAGGAATCGTAGGGGTTGGGAAGGCCATAGCATCACTTGGTCTCAAGATTAGATTCAAATCTTTGATCCTAAATTGTTGTCAACATTTTTTATATTGATGATCCAACTACTATTAAAATACATGCTAAAATTTGGATAAAGTTTGCTAACAAACTTGGTTGTAGTCAATGACAGTAACTCACTCAATATTTATTTTTTCATATTGAATATGAATTTTGACAAATTCACTATTTAATAACATTTACTTTTTGTTATATCTTCCATGTATGCAAAATTTCCAGAAAATCAAAAATCGATTGTTATATCATCAATCGAATGTTTAATTTTTAAGTTTTTGTTATATAAAATTATGCCTAAAAATAAGTTTATAGACCAAATAGTAAATAACATATTATTGATATGAATTTGACATACTTGTTAAGAACTTAAAGAATAAGCAATTCGATAGTTAAATTTTAAAAAAAATATAGTAATGTTAAATTTTTTTAGTGGGAGTTGTAGATTTTGGCTACAACCAAGTTTGTAGGCTAACGTTATCCCTAATATTTTTAATTTTTTTTAGGAATGCATTTACAAAACAAAGTCACATAAATTTTTATTTTTTAGAATGTATTTTGAAAACAAAGTCATATAAATTTTCTCAAATTGTAACTAGAAAAAAACGTCATGCAATTTTTTTCTACTAAAACTAAAATTAAAATTAAAATTAAAATTTTAATTATAATGGATCAAATGTTACTCTATTGTTATTATTTTCTTATTTTTAAATTTTAACAAATTAGTGGGTAATTCATTGTAGAACCCCAAATATACGGAGGCAAATATAATTAGTCTATTTTATAGAGATATTAACGCCCTTCTTCTACCCGTTCACTGGGGTGGATCCTGAGGTTATGACTCTTGCAATCAAATATTTAATATTCTAGGTAGTTCGTTTTTATTTGAAAATATTTTTAAATTATAAATGTTTACAAGAAAATATCAATTTTGTTATACAAACTTATGAAAAAGAGATAAATTTGATAATTGAATCTCAGATAGGATTTTTTTGATAAATTTTTACTCACAACATAAAAAAATAGCACAAGATTTTAAGGAAAATCTCACACGTCAGCAAAAAATATATATTTTTAGTCACTTACTATATATAATATAAGATAATGAAATAATATTAATAAACTTCCACGTAACATTTTGTCTTTAATTACATTAAATGGCTCAATATATATAAATATATTTGTTATATTAGTTAATTTAGAATTTCAAGTGACTCACTATTATTACGAAGGTTGTGATAATATATATATATATATATATATACAATTTGTAATTAATTTGTGCATAACATGAACATGAACTGACGAACACGCTACCAATTTAAATGTGAAACAAAGAAAAAAATTCCGCTTAAATTTATTGCACTAAGCCTCAAACTACATCAAGCTGTTGCTTGCTAGTAGGTGTAACCCCACAAAGCCGGCATCCACGGTGAAGGTGAACTTCATGTCATACAAAATGAGAGTTATTATCTCTCTTGACTTGCACACAGAGCTCTAGCTTCGTGATTTATGTCAGAAAATTCGGCTGCAACTTGGCCACACTTATCCTATAAAATGGTTGAATGGCCAGCATTTCTACTGCAAGCCAGTTTCGACCTTTGATAGAGCAATACACTGTGATTGAGAAATGGCCTTGAAATTAGTTCTCTTTGTTTCCGTAATGGTTGCTGCATTGGCACTTCCAATAGCTAAAGCCCAGTTATCCATCAACCCCTCGATTGGCGTTGGCATTGTGTTGCAAGTCCAGCCGTCTTTTGTGCCTTGCAGTTTAGGTGCGAATGTCACTGCCAACCCAGGTTTCCCAAGTAAGTTTGCTCAGAATTTGTTACAGTTTGTCCAATGCACCATGACTAAACACTTTAATCTGAGCTAATAAGGTACTTTAATCTCACCATTGTTTTGTTATGTTTACTTCTAGACGCAGAAGTACAACTGCAGTGTAGAGCTGGAAATGTGGTTGCTAGGAATACAACCAATGCCAGTGGAATATTTTCATTATCCGTGGATTTTGCACGACTTGTTATCTCAGCAACAATACGCTTGAGTGATTGCAATCTAGTGGTTGTAACACCCCTCTCCACCTGCAACGCCACGCTTCCTGCTGTGGGAGTCTTGCAATCGGCCATACAGTTCGTTCGAACCGATGTTTCGATCGGCGGGCGTGTTGTTTTCATTTATAGGCCAGCTGGGTTCCGTTACATTTCCTCAACTTGAGGAATAGAAGAGTATTTACATGAATAAGGTCAATTGAACCAATGATATAGTATTTTCCTTTCCAACTCTTTAATAATGTTATGAAGATTGTCATCGAACCTGTGAACTCCTTTCCTAATTAAGGAGTACTCCTGTTGCTATTTATAATTAATAAAGCCTTTAACGTCCCTCTAATGAATATGGACTTAGTTGTGGATTTCGTTTGACTTGTATATGATAATCAAGGCCATGTTAATTGGCAAAAAGACTTTTTGATGGTGTTCATTTTGGAATTATTGCACGCAGCAAGTAAAAGTTTAATTTTAAAACTTATTTTAACCGGAAGGAATTATAGCCTTTAGAATATTTGGTAAACTACAGTGTTAAGTGTTGGAATATTTTTATACAAATCATAATATTTTATATTTATTATTATTTTTAACTATTTTCTATGAGTTGGCTGCATAGTAAACGTTAGTGGCTAACGTTTTTCTGTTATTCAATCTTAATTCATTGCTTGAAACCATCATCTTTAGTTGATTGAGTTTGTACAGTTTTTATGTTATCGTTGGCATTGATATATTATGATTCAATATAATTACTATTTACTAACCATTTTAAAGGTAATTATAACAACAATAAAGTAAATTTAAAACCCAAATAAACTTGATCTTTTGTGTATGTTTCTTCAGACAATATGAATATGCAGCCAACATGTCCGATTTTAGATGAGAAAATCAATTTTCATACTGCCACCATTTTCATGTAAAAAAGAAAACTACCTACATTTCTGCCGAATCCAAATCTAATTTCATGAAAATAAGATATCCTTCGATACACTATATTTTTGGCTAAAAGAAAAGTACAATTAAGAGTTTCCAATTCTATAAGCAGCGTAGGCTTGTCAGGACAATTAGCGAGGTGGCTGAGTTCTTGTATCTTGATGGTGGCATGCACATTGTAATTAGCCCACATCTTGTGTCAAATTCGAAATGAACATGTCCACACTAGCACTGATCTCTTCATGCAGAAATATTTCGTAGCCAATGCAAATCTGTGAATGTTTGCAACCATATTCCACAATGAATGCTCGCAGCAAGAAGCAACTTCATGTGGCTAGAGCATGAGATCACAGAAAAGAGTTGAAAAAACCAGTTTTACGACTTTTGGAAGTGGTGGAGTTATCAATGACCATGTAAGAAACCAATTAATTTGATCTGGGGACATCTAGCAATGAGCCTCAAATAGAGTTAGAGCTCTAATATTGCCCTAAAAAGGCAAGTAAGGACAGTACAGAAAGAGAATTTTTTCATGGAGTCAAAGATTAAAAAAAGGAAGAAAAAAATATCACTAAATTTCTCCAAAGAATCCGATCTGAAGGAATCTTCTCTAATCCACTAGTAACATTTTTTTCTTTTTTTTGTTGTTGTTGTTGTTGTAATATTTGATTTTTCAAATCCATTCCCTTATGGCCTTCTTCAATTCTTTCATTCATGACTTCTTATATTCTTCCAATTACATTTTGTACAAGTCTTCCTCTCCTCATTTTCACTCTTATTCTCCCCCTCTTCTTTTGGATCCAAGCAATATTCTTCCAACAGTTCTTCCTCTTCCACCTTATTTTTTATATAAATTTTTCATGGAAAACGTTCGGCTCCAAACATGTTAATTTGAAGTTATTTGCTTTAACTTATTATATGACGGTTAAAGAGACCATTTATCAGTAGTTTTTGTCATATGCCCTTTTAATATATTTTGTGGCTTATTTAAATACTACATATAAGCAGTGTTATAAATTGTCACATAATAAGTTGAAAAAGGTATCTCCAAACAAGTTTGGAACTAGACTTTTCCCACCTTTCATTACTCCTGTTACCCTTATCTCACCCATTTATATATCATAAACCCCATTTCTTTAACATTTTAAATATTTTGGTAGTTTTTTTAATTGTTTCTAATATTTTATTAGTTATCTAATTACTGCATCACATTTCCTATAAATTTTCTTTTTACTCATCCCATTATGATATGATAACAAAATAGATTGTAACTGTTGGAAATCTTCGATATAAATTTGATAAAATCCAAAAACTAAAAAAATTGATTCAAGAATAGCATTTTCAATTTGACTCTATGAAAACTCACAACATTATGTTTTACTCACCAAAACTACAAAAGAAGAAAGAGATCATTTTTACATTATAATCTATTTCTCGTTCTTTTAACTACATCAGCACCAAAACATACAAATACAACTAGCCTTCATTTCTTAATTTTTCCAAATTCATATTCTAATGGTTGAAATTTGTAAATTAACTAAAAATATTAATAAATAAAGCATAGAGAAAATGGCATATTTTCCAACTCAAAAATTTAAGCCTTTTGTATTCAAGAAAAATAATAAAAATCATTAATAATGAAAAATTCAAAATCTTCCTTTTCATAAAATTAATTCCACAAAGAGAGAGCAAGCTTAGAGGAACGGAAGTCAAAGCTTTTGTCAAACCCATATTGATGGTAGTGTTGAGTTCCTTGAGATACTGGTGGTCCTAGATGAGTTGATACCTTCAATATAGAAACACTACATATGGGCAAGTTGGCTACTTATATTTTTTGGGCCACTTTGGATCAATTTAACTTTTGATAGGGAATTACTTACAAGTCTCCAAAGTATAGACTACCTACTTTTACTATAAACCCCATCCAAAAAAAAAAAAAAATGAAATAAAAGAAAAAAAAAAAAAGAATCGTAGGGGTTGGGAATGCCATAGCATCACTTGGTCTCAAGATTAGATTCAAATCTTTGATCCTAAATGGTTGTCAACATTTTTTATATTGATGATCCAACTATTATTAAAATACATGCTGAAATTTGGGTAAAGTTTGGCAACAAACTTGGTTGTAGTCAATGACAGTAACTTACTCAATATTTATTTTTTCATATTGAATATGAATTTTGACAAATTCACTATTTAATAACATTTACTTTTTGTTATATCTTCCATGTATGCAAAATTTCCAGAAAATCAAAAATTGATTGTTATATCATCAATCGAAAGTTTAATTTTTAAGTTTTTGTTATATAAAATTATGCCTAAAAATAAGTTCATAGACCAAATAGTAAATAACATATTATTTATATGAATTTGACATACTTGTTAAGAACTTAAAGAATAAGCAATTCGATAGTTCAATTTTCAAAAAATATAGTAATGTTAAATTTTTTTAGTGGGAGTTGTAGATTTTGGCTTCAACCAAGTTTGTAGGCTAACGTTATCCCTAATTTTTTTTTATTTTTTTTTATAGGAATGCATTTGTAAAACAAAGTCACGTAAATTTTTATTTTTTAGAATGTATTGAGAAAACAAAGTCATATAAATTTTCTCAAATTGTAACTAGAAAAAAACGTTACGCAATTTTTTTTCCTAATAAAACTAAAATTAAAATTAAAATTAAAATTTTAATTATAATGGATCAAATATTACTTTATTGTTATTATTTTCTTATTTTTAAATTTTAACAAATTAGTGGGTAATTCATTGTAGAACCCCAAATATACGGAGGCAAATGTACTCAGTCTATTTTATTGAGATATTAACGCCCCTCTTCTACCCGTTCACCGGGGTGGATCCTGAGGTTATGACACTTGTAATCAAATATTTAATATTCTAGATAGCTCGTTTTTTTGTGAAAATATTTTTTAATTATAAATGTTTACAAGAAAATATCAATTTTGATATACAAACTTATGAAAAAGAGATAAATTTGATAATTGAATCTCAGATAGGATTTTTTGATAAATGTTTACTCACAACATTAAAAAATAGCACAAGATTTTAAGGAAAATCTCACACGTCAGCAAAATATATATTTTCAGTCACTTACTATATATAATATAAGATAATGAAATAACATTAATAAACTTCCACGTAACATTTTGTCTTTAATTACATTAAATGGCTCAATATATATAAATATATTTGTTATATTAGTTAATTTAGAATTTCAAGTGACTCACTATTATTACGAAGGTTGTGATAATAAATATATATATATATATATATAATTTGTAATTAATTTGTGCATAACATGAACATGAACTGACGAACACGCTATCAATTTAAATGTGAAACAAAGAAAGAAATTCCGCTTAAATTTATTGCACTAAGCCTCAAACTACATCAAGTTGTTGCCTGCTAGTAGGTGTAACCCCACAAAGCCGGCATCCATGGTGAAGGTGAACTTCATGTCATACAACATGAGAGTTATTATCTCTCTTGACTTGCACACAGAGCTCTAGCTTCCTGATTTATGTCAGAAAATTCGGCTGCAACTTGGGCACACTTATCCTATAAAATGGTTGAATGGCTAGCATTTCTACTGCAAGCCAGTTTCGACTTTTGATAGAGCAATACACTGTGATTGAGAAATGGCCTTGAAATTAGTTCTCTTTTTTTCCGTAATGGTTGCTGCATTGGCACTTCCAATAGCGAAAGCCCAGTTATCCATCAACCCCTCGACTGGCATTGGCGTTGTGGTGCAGGTCCAGCCGTCTTTTGTGCCTTGCAGCTTAGGTGCGAATGTTACTGCCAACCCAGGTTTCCCAAGTAAGTTTGCTCAGAATTTGTTACATTTAGTCCAATGCACCATGACTAAACACTTTAATCTCAGCTAATAAGGTACTTTAATCTCACCATTGTTTTGTTATGTTTACTTCTAGACGCTGAAGTACAACTGCAGTGTAGAGCTGGAAATGTGGTTGCTAGGAATACAACCAATGCCAGTGGAATATTTTCATTATCCGTGGATTTTGCACGACTTGTTATCTCAGCAACAATACGCTTGAGTGATTGCAATCTAGTGGTTGTAACACCCCTCTCCACCTGCAACGCCACGCTTCCTGCTGTGGGAGTCTTGCAATCGGCCATACAGTTCGTTCGAACCGATGTTTCGATCGGCGGGCGTGTTGTTTTCATTTATAGGCCAGCTGGGTTCCGTTACATTTCCTCAACTTGAGGAATAGAAGAGTATTTACATGAATAAGGTCAATTGAACCAATGATATAGTATTTTCCTTTCCAACTCTTTAATAATGTTATGAAGATTGTCATCGAATTTGTAAACTCCTTTCCTAATTAAGGAGTACTCCTGTTGCTATATATAATTAATAAAGCCTTTAACGTCCCTCTAATGAATATGGACTTAGTTGTGGATTTCGTTTGACTTGTATATGATAATCAAGGCCATGTTAACTGGCAAAAAGCCTTTTTGATGGTGTTCATTTTGGAATTATTGTACGTAGGAAGTAAAAGTTTAATTTTAAAACTTATTTTAACCGGAAGGAATTATAGCCTTTAGAATATTTGGTAAACTACAGTGTTAAGTGTTGGAATATTTTTATACAAATCATAATATTTTATATTTATTATCATTTTTAACTATTTTCTATGAGTTGGCTGCATAGTAAACGTTGGTGGCTAACGTTTTTCTGTTATTCAATCTTAATTCATTGCTTGAAACCATCATCTTTAGTTGATTGAGTTTGTACAGTTTTTATGTTACCGTTGGCAATGATATATTATGATTCAATATAATTACTATTTACTAACCATTTTAAAGGTAATTATAACAACAACAAAGTAAATTTAAAACCCAAATAAACTTGATCTTTTGTGTATGTTTCTTCAGACAATATGAATATGCAGCCAACATGTCCGATTTTAGATGAGAAAATCAATTTTCATACTTCCACCATTTTCATGTAAAAAAGAAAACTACCTACATTTTTGCCGAATCCAAATCTAATTTCATGAAAATAAGATATCCTTCGATACACTATATTTTTGGCTAAAAGAAAAGTACAATTAAGAGTTTCCAATTCTATAAGCAGCGTAGGCTTGTCAGGACAATTAGCGAGGTGGCTGAGTTCTTGTATCTTGATGGTGGCATGCACATTGTAATTAGCCCACATCTTGTGTCAAATTCGAAATGAACATGTCCACACTAGCACTGATCTCTTCATGGAGAAATATTTCGTAGCCAATGCAAATCTGTGAATGTCTGCAACCATATTCCACAATGAATGCTCGCAGCAAGAAGCAACTTCATGTGGCTAGAGCATGAGATCACAGAAAAGAGTTGAAAAAACCAGTTTTACGACTTTTGGAAGTGGTGGAGTTATCAATGACCACGTAAGAAACCAATTAATTTGATCTGGGGACATCTAGCAATGAGCCTCAAATAGAGTTAGAGCTCTAATATTGCCCTAAAAAGGCAAGTAAGGACAGTACAGAAAGAGAATTTTTTTCATGGAGTCAAAGATTAAAAAAAGGAAGAAAAAAATATCACTATATTTTTCCAAAGAATCCGATCTGAAGGAATCTTCTCTAATCCAATAGTAACATTTTTTTCTTTTTTTTGTTGTTGTTGTTGTTGTAATATTTGATTTTTCAAATCCATTCCCTTATGGCCTTCTTCAATTCTTTCATTCATGACTTCTTATATTCTTCCAATTACATTTTGTACAAGTCTTCCTCTCCTCATTTTCACTCTTATTCTCCCCCTCTTCTTTTGGATCCAAGCAATATTCTTCCAACAGTTCTTCCTCTTCCACCTTATTTTTTATATAAATTTTTCATGGAAAACGTTCGGCTCCAAACATGTTAATTTGAAGTTATTTTGCTTTAACTTATTATATGACGGTTAAAGAGACCATTTATCAGTAGTTTTTGTCATATGCCCTTTTAATATATTTTGTGGCTTATTTAGATACTACATATAAGCAGTGTAATAAATTGTCACATAATAAGTTGAAAAAGGTATCTACAAACAAGTTTGGAACTAGACTTTTCCCACCTTTCATTACTCCTGTTACCCTTATCTCACCCATTTATATATCATAAACCCCATTTCTTTAACATTTTAAATATTTTGGTAGTTTTTTTAATTGTTTCTAATATTTTATTAGTTATCTAATTACTGCATCACATTTCCTATAAATTTTCTTTTTACTCATCCCATTATGATATGATAACAAAATAGATTGTAACTATTGGAAATCTTCGATATAAATTTGATAAAATCCAAAAACTAAAAAAATTGATTCAAGAATAGCATTTTCAATTTGACTCTATGAAAACTCACAACATTATGTTTTACTCACCAAAACTACAAAAGAAGAAAGAGATCATTTTTACATTATAATCTATTTCTCGTTCTTTTAACTACATCAGCACCAAAACATACAAATACAACTAGCCTTCATTTCTTAATTTTTCCAAATTCATATTCTAATGGTTGAAATTTGTAAATTAACTAAAAATATTAATAAATAAAGCATAGAGAAAATGGCATATTTTCCAACTCAAAAATTTAAGCCTTTTGTATTCAAGAAAAACAATAAAAATCATTAATAATGAAAAATTCAAAATCTTCCTTTTCATAAAATTAATTCCACAAAGAGAGAGCAAGCTTAGAGGAACGGAAGTCAAAGCTTTTGTCAAACTCATATTGATGGTAGTGTTGAGTTCCTTGAGATACTGGTGGTCCTAGATGAGTTGATACCTTCAATATAGAAACACTACATATGGGCAAGTTGGCTACTTATATTTTTTGGGCCACTTTGGATCAATTAACTTTTGATAGGGAATTACTTACAAGTCTCCAAAGTATAGACTACCTACTTTTACTATAAACCCCATCCAAAAAAAAAAAAGAAATAAAAGAAAAAAAAAAAGAATCGTAGGGGTTGGGAATGCCATAGCATCACTTGGTCTCAAGATTTGATTCAAATCTTTGATCCTAAATGGTTGTCAACATTTTTTATATTGATGATCCAACTATTATTAAAATACATGCTGAAATTTGGGTAAAGTTTGGCAACAAACTTGGTTGTAGTCAATGACAGTAACTTACTCAATATTTATTTTTTCATATTGAATATGAATTTTGACAAACTCACTATTTAATAACATTTACTTTTTGTTATATCTTCCATGTATGCAAAATTTCCAGAAAATCAAAAATTGATTGTTATATCATCAATCGAATGTTTAATTTTTAAGTTTTTGTTATATAAAATTATGCCTAAAAATAAGTTCATAGACCAAATAGTAAATAACATATTATTTATATGAATTTGACATACTTGTTAAGAACTTAAAGAATAAGCAATTCGATAGTTCAATTTTCAAAAAATATAGTAATGTTAAATTTTTTTAGTGGGAGTTGTAGATTTTGGCTTCAACCAAGTTTGTAGGCTAACGTTATCCCTAATATTTTTTATTTTTTTTATAGGAATGCATTTATAAAACAAAGTCACGTAAATTTTTATTTTTTAGAATGTATTTAGAAAACAAAGTCATATAAATTTTCTCAAATTGTAACTAGAAAAAAACGTTACGCAATTTTTTTTCCTAATAAAACTAAAATTAAAATTAAAATTAAAATTTTAATTATAATGGATCAAATATTACTTTATTGTTATTATTTTCTTATTTTTAAATTTTAACAAATTAGTGGGTAATTCATTGTAGAACCCCAAATATACGGAGGCAAATGTACTCAGTCTATTTTATTGAGATATTAACGCCCCTCTTCTACCCGTTCACCGGGGTGGATCCTGAGGTTATGACACTTGTAATCAAATATTTAATATTCTAGATAGCTCGTTTTTATGTGAAAATATTTTTTAATTATAAATGTTTACAAGAAAATATCAATTTTGATATACAAACTTTTGAAAAAGAGATAAATTTGATAATTGAATCTCAGATAGGATTTTTTGATAAATGTTTACTCACAACATTAAAAAATAGCACAAGATTTTAAGGAAAATCTCACACGTCAGCAAAATATATATTTTCAGTCACTTACTATATATAATATAAGATAATGAAATAACATTAATAAACTTCCACGTAACATTTTGTCTTTAATTACATTAAATGGCTCAATATATATAAATATATTTGTTATATTAGTTAATTTAGAATTTCAAGTGACTCACTATTATTACGAAGGTTGTGATAATAAATATATATATATATATATATATATAATTTGTAATTAATTTGTGCATAACATGAACATGAACTGACGAACACGCTATCAATTTAAATGTGAAACAAAGAAAGAAATTCCGCTTAAATTTATTGCACTAAGCCTCAAACTACATCAAGTTGTTGCCTGCTAGTAGGTGTAACCCCACAAAGCCGGCATCCATGGTGAAGGTGAACTTCATGTCATACAACATGAGAGTTATTATCTCTCTTGACTTGCACACAGAGCTCTAGCTTCCTGATTTATGTCAGAAAATTCGGCTGCAACTTGGGCACACTTATCCTATAAAATGGTTGAATGGCTAGCATTTCTACTGCAAGCCAGTTTCGAATTTTGATAGAGCAATACACTGTGATTGAGAAATGGCCTTGAAATTAGTTCTCTTTTTTTCCGTAATGGTTGCTGCATTGGCACTTCCAATAGCGAAAGCCCAGTTATCCATCAACCCCTCGACTGGCGTTGGCGTTGTGGTGCAGGTCCAGCCGTCTTTTGTGCCTTGCAGCTTAGGTGCGAATGTTACTGCCAACCCAGGTTTCCCAAGTAAGTTTGCTCAGAATTTGTTACAGTTAGTCCAATGCACCATGACTAAACACTTTAATCTCAGCTAATAAGGTACTTTAATCTCACCATTGTTTTGTTATGTTTACTTCTAGACGCTGAAGTACAACTGCAGTGTAGAGCTGGAAATGTGGTTGCTAGGAATACAACCAATGCCAGTGGAATATTTTCATTATCCGTGGATTTTGCACGACTTGTTATCTCAGCAACAATACGCTTGAGTGATTGCAATCTAGTGGTTGTAACACCCCTCTCCACCTGCAACGCCACGCTTCCTGCTGTGGGAGTCTTGCAATCGGCCATACAGTTCGTTCGAACCGATGTTTCGATCGGCGGGCGTGTTGTTTTCATTTATAGGCCAGCTGGGTTCCGTTACATTTCCTCAACTTGAGGAATAGAAGAGTATTTACATGAATAAGGTCAATTGAACCAATGATATAGTATTTTCCTTTCCAACTCTTTAATAATGTTATGAAGATTGTCATCGAATTTGTAAACTCCTTTCCTAATTAAGGAGTACTCCTGTTGCTATATATAATTAATAAAGCCTTTAACGTCCCTCTAATGAATATGGACTTAGTTGTGGATTTCGTTTGACTTGTATATGATAATCAAGGCCATGTTAACTGGCAAAAAGCCTTTTTGATGGTGTTCATTTTGGAATTATTGTACGTAGGAAGTAAAAGTTTAATTTTAAAACTTATTTTAACCGGAAGGAATTATAGCCTTTAGAATATTTGGTAAACTACAGTGTTAAGTGTTGGAATATTTTTATACAAATCATAATATTTTATATTTATTATCATTTTTAACTATTTTCTATGAGTTGGCTGCATAGTAAACGTTGGTGGCTAACGTTTTTCTGTTATTCAATCTTAATTCATTGCTTGAAACCATCATCTTTAGTTGATTGAGTTTGTACAGTTTTTATGTTACCGTTGGCAATGATATATTATGATTCAATATAATTACTATTTACTATCCATTTTAAAGGTAATTATAACAACAATAAAGTAAATTTAAAACCCAAATAAACTTGATCTTTAGTGTATGTTTCTTCATACAATATGAATATGCAGCCTCCATGTCCGATTTTAGATGAGAAAATCAATTTTCATACTTCCATCATTTTCATGTAAAAAAGAAAACTACCTACATTTTTGCTGATTCAAAATCTAATTTGATGAAAATAAGATATCCATCGATACACTATATTTTTGGCTAAAAGAAAACTGCAATTAAGAGTTTCCTATTCTATAAGCAGCGTAGGCTTGTAAGGACAATTAGCAAGGTGGCTGAGTTGTTGTATCTTGATGGTGGCATGCACAGTGTAATTAGGCCACATCTTGTGTCAAATTCGAAATGAACATGTCCACACTAGCATTGATCTCTTCATGCAGTAATATTTCGTAGCCAGTGCAAATCTGTGAATGTCTGCAACCATATTCCACAATGAATGCTCGCAGCAAGAAGCAACTTCATATGGCTAGAGCATGAGATCACAGAAAAGAGTTGAAAAAACCAGTTTTATAACTTTTGGAAGTGGTGGAGTTATCAATGACCACGTAAGAAACCAATTAATTTGATCTGGGGACATCTAGCAATGAGCCTCAAATAGAGTTAGAGCTCTAATATTGCCCAAAAAAGGCAAGTAAGGACAGTACAGAAAGAGAATTTTTTCAAGGAGTCAAAGATTAAAAAAAGGAAGAAAAAAATATCAGTAAATTTTTCCAAATAAACCGATCTGAAGGAATCTCCTCTAATACACTAGTAACATTTTTTTTTTTTTTTTTTTTTAGTTGTTGTTGTAGTTGTTGTTGTTGTTGTAATATTTGATTTTTCAAATCCATTCCCTTGAGGCCTTCTTCAATTCTTTCATTCATGACTTCTTATATTCTACCAATTACATTTTGTACAACTCTTCCTCTCCTCATTTTCTCTCTTATTCTCCCCCTCTTCTTTTGGATCAAAGCAATATTCTTCCAACAGGTCTTCCTCTTCCACCTTATTTTTTATATAAATTTTTCATGGAAAACGTTTGGCCCCAAACATGTTAATTTGAAGTTATTTTGCTTTAACTTATTATATGATGGTTAAAGAGACCATTTATCAGTAGTTTTTGTCACATGCCCTTTTAATATATTTTGTGGCTTATTTAAATACTACATATAAGCAGTGTTATAAATTGTCACATAATAAGTTGAAAAAGGTTTCTCCAAACAAGTTTGGAACTAAACTTTTCCCACTTTTCATTACTCCTTTTACCCTTATCTCACCCATTTATATATCATAAACCCCATTTCTTTAACATTTTAAATATTTTGGTAGTTTTTTTAATTGTTTCTAATATTTTATTAGTTATCTAATTACTGCATCACATTTCCTATAAATTTTCTTTTTACTCATCTCATTATGATATGATAACAAAATAGATTGTAACTGTTGGAAATCTTCGATATAAATTTGATAAAATCCAAAAACTAAAAAAATTGATTCATGAATAACATTTTCAATTTGACTCTATGAAAACTCACAACATTATGTTTTACTCACCAAAACTACAAAAGAAGAAAGAGATCATTTTTACATTATAATCTATTTCTCGTTCTTTTAACTACATCAGCACCAAAACATACAAATACAACTAGCCTTCATTTCTTAATTTTTCCAAATTCATATTCTAATGGTTGAAATTTGTAAATTAACTAAAAATATTAATAAATAAAGCATAGAGAAAATGGCATATTTTCCAACTCAAAAATTTAAGCCTTTTGTATTCAAGAAAAATAATAAAAATCATTAATAATGAAAAATTCAAAATCTTCCTTTTCATAAAATTAATTCCACAAAGAGAGAGCAAGCTTAGAGGAACGGAAGTCAAAGCTTTTGTCAAAACCATATTGATGGTAGTGTTGAGTTCCTTGAGGTACTGGTGGTCCTAGATGAGTTGATACCTTCAATATAGAAACACTACATATGGGCAAGTTGGCTACTTATATTTTTTGGGCCACTTTGGACCAATTTAACTTTTGAGAGGGAATTACTTACAAGTCTCCAAAGTATAGACTACCTACTTTTACTATAAACCGCATCCAAAAACAAAGAAAAAAAAAAAAAAGAATCGTAGGGGTTGGGAATGCCATAGCATCACTTGGTCTCAAGATTAGATTCAAATCTTTGATCCTAAATGGTTGTCAACATTTTTTTTATTGATGATTCAACTATTATTAAAATACATGCTAAAATTTGGGTAAAGTTTGGCAACAAATTTGGTTGTAGTCAATGACAGTAACTTACTCAATATTTATTTTTTCATATTGAATATGAATTTTGACAAATTCACTATTTAATAACATTTACTTTTTGTTATATCTTCCATGTATGCAAAATTTTCAGAAAATCAAAAATCGATTGTTATATCGTCAATCGAATGTTTAATTTTTAAGTTTTTGTTATATAAAATTATGCCTAAAAATAAGTTTATAGACCAAATAGTAAATAACATATTATTGATATGAATTTGACATACTTGTTAAGAACTTAAAGAATAAGCAATTCGATAGTTCAATTTTCAAAAAACATAGTAATGTTAAATTTTTTTAGTGGGATTTGTAGATTTTGGCTACAACCAAGTTTGTAGGCTAACGTTATCCCTAATATTTTTTATTTTTTTTAAGGAATGCATTTATAAAACAAAGTCATGTAAATTTTTATTTTTTAGCATGTATTTAGAAAACAAAGTCATATAAATTTTCTCAAATTGTAACTAGAAAAAAACGTTACGCAATTTTTTTTCCTAATAAAACTAAAATTAAAATTAAAATTAAAATTTTAATTATAATGGATCAAATATTACTTTATTGTTATTATTTTCTTATTTTTAAATTTTAACAAATTAGTGGGTAATTCATTGTAGAACCCCAAATATACGGAGGCAAATATAATCAGTCTATTTTTTATTGAGATATTAACGCCCTTCTTCTACCCGTTCACCGGGGTGGATCCTGAGGTTATGACTCTTGCAATCAAATATTTAATATTCTAGATAGTTCGTTTTTATTTGAAAATATTTTTTAATTATAAATGTTTACAAGAAAATATCAATTTTGATATACAAACTTATGAAAAAGAGATAAATTTGATAATTGAATCTCAAATAGGATTTTTTGATAAATTTTTACTCACAACATAAAAAAATAGCACAAGATTTTAAGGAAAATCTCACACGTTAGCAAAAAATATATATTTTTAGTCACTTACTATATATAATATAAGATAATGAAATAACATTAATAAACTTCCACGTAACATTTTGTCTTTAATTACATTAAATGGCTCAATATATATAAATATATTTGTTATATTAGTTAATTTAGAATTTCAAGTGACTCACTATTATTACGAAGGTTGTGATAATATATATATATATATATATATATAATTTGTAATTAATTTGTGCATAACATGAACATGAACTGACGAACACGCTATCAATTTAAATGTGAAACAAAGAAAGAAATTCTGCTTAAATTTGTTGCACTAAGCCTCAAACTACATCAAGCTGTTGCCTGCTAGTAGGTGTAACCCCACAAAGCCGGCATCCATGGTGAAGGTGAACTTCATGTCATACAAAATGAGAGTTATTATCTCTCTTGACTTGCACACAGAGCTCTAGCTTCGTGATTTATGTCAGAAAATTCGGCTGCAACTTGGGCACACTTATCCTATAAAATGGTTGAATGGCTAGCATTTCTACTGCAAGCCAGTTTCGACTTTTGATAGAGCAATACACTGTGATTGAGAAATGGCCTTGAAATTAGTTCTCTTTTTTTCCGTAATGGTTGCTGCATTGGCACTTCCAATAGCAAAATCCCAGTTATCCATCAACCCCTCGACTGGCGTTGGCGTTGTGGTGCAGGTCCAGCCGTCTTTTGTGCCTTGCAGCTTAGGTGCGAATGTTACTGCCAACCCAGGTTTCCCAAGTAAGTTTGCTCAGAATTTGTTACAGTTAGTCCAATGCACCATGACTAAACACTTTAATCTCAGCTAATAAGGTACTTCAATCTCACCATTGTTTTGTTATGTTTACTTCTAGATGCTGAAGTACAACTGCAGTGTGGAGCTGGAAATGTGGTTGCTAGGAATACAACCAATGCCAGTGGAATATTTTCATTATCCGTGGATTTTGCACGACTTGTTATCTCAGCAACAATACGCTTGAGTGATTGCAATCTAGTGGTTGTAACACCCCTCTCCACCTGCAACGCCACGCTTCCTGCTGTGGGAGTCTTGCAATCGGCCATACAGTTCGTTCGAACCGATGTTTCGATCGGCGGGCGTGTCGTTTTCATTTATAGGCCAGCTGGGTTCCGTTACATTTCCTCAACTTGAGGAATAGAAGAGTATTTACATGAATAAGGTCAGTTGAACCAATGATATAGTATTTTCCTTTCCAACTCTTTAATAATGTTATGAAGATTGTCATCGAATTTGTAAACTCCTTTCCTAATTAAGGAGTACTCCTGTTGCTATATATAATTAATAAAGCCTTTAACGTCCCTCTAATGAATATGGACTTAGTTGTGGATTTCGTTTGACTTGTATATGATAATCAAGGCCATGTTAACTGGCAAAAAGCCTTTTTGATGGTGTTCATTTTGGAATTATTGTAGGTAGGAAGTAAAAGTTTAATTTTAAAACTTATTTTAACCGGAAGGAATTATAGCCTTTAGAATATTTGGTAAACTACAGTGTTAAGTGTTGGAATATTTTTATACAAATCATAATATTTTATATTTATTATTATTTTTAACTATTTTCTATGGGTTGGCCGCATAGTAAACGTTGGTGGCTAACGTTTTTCTGTTATTCAATCTTAATTTATTGCTTGAAACCATCATCTTTAGTTGATTGAGTTTGTACAGTTTTTATGTTACCGTTGGCAATGATATATTATGATTCAATATAATTACAATTTACTATCCATTTTAAAGGTAATTATAACAACAATAAAGTAAATTTAAAACCCAAATAAACTTGATCTTTAGTGTATGTTTCTTCATACAATATGAATATGCAGCCTCCGTGTCCGATTTTTGATGAGAAAATCAATTTTCATACTTCCACCATTTTCATGTAAAAAAGAAAACCACCTACATTTTTGCCGAATCAAAATCTAATTTCATGAAAATAAGATATCCATCGACGCACTATATTTTTGGCTAAAAGAAAACTGCAATTAAGAGTTTCCTATTCTATAAGCAGCGTAGGCTTCTAAGGACAATTAGCAAGGTGGCTGAGTTGTTGTATCTTGATCGTGGCATGCACAGTGTAATTAGGCCACATCTTGTGTCAAATTCGAAATGAACATGTCCACACTAGCATTGATCTCTTCATGCAGTAATATTTCGTAGCCAATGCAAATCTGTGAATGTCTGCAACCATATTCCACAATGAATGCTCGCAGCAAGAAGCAAGTTCATATGGCTAGAGCATGAGATCACAGAAAAGAGTTGAAAAAACCAGTTTTATGACTTTTGGAAGTGGTGGAGTTATCAATGACCACGTAAGAAACCAATTAATTTGATCTGGGAACATCTAGCAATGAGCCTCAAATAGAGTTAGAGCTCTAATATTGCCCTAAAAAGGCAAGTAAGGACAGTACAGAAAGGGAATTTTTTCAGGGAGTCAAAGATTAAAAAAAGGAAGAAAAAAATATCACTAAATTTTTCCAAATAAACCGATCTGAAGGAATCTCCTCTAATACACTAGTAACAATTTTTTTTTTTTTTTTTTTTTTTTTTTTTTTTTTTTTTTGTTGTTGTTGTTGTAGTTGTTGTTGTTGTTGTAATATTTGATTTTTCAAATCCATTCCCTTAAGGCCTTCTTCAATTCTTTCATTCATGACTTCTTATATTCTACCAATTACATTTTGTACAACTCTTCCTCTCCTCATTTTCTCTCTTATTCTCCCCCTCTTCTTTTGGATCCAAGCAATATTCTTCCAACAGTTCTTCCTCTTCCACCTTATTTTTTATATAAATTTTTCATGGAAAACGTTTGGCCCCAAACATGTTAATTTGAAGTTATTTTGCTTTAACTTATTATATGATGGTTAAAGAGACCATTTATCAGTAGTTTTTGTCACATGCCCTTTTAATATATTTTGTGGCTTATTTAAATACTACATATAAGAAGTGTTATAAATTGTCACATAATAAGTTGAAAAAGGTTTCTCCAAACAAGTTTGGAACTAAACTTTCCCACTTTTCATTACTCCTTTTACCCTTATCTCACCCATTTATATATCATAAACCCCATTTCTTTAACATTTTAAATATTTTTGTAGTTTTTTTAATTGTTTCTAATATTTTATTAGTTATCTAATTACTGCATCACATTTCCTATAAATTTTCTTTTTACTCATCTCATTATGATATGATAACAAAATAGATTGTAACTGTTGGAAATCTTCGATATAAATTTGATAAAATCCAAAAACTAAAAAAATTGATTCAAGAATAGCATTTTCAATTTGACTCTATGAAAACTCACAACATTATGTTTTACTCACCAAAACTACAAAAGAAGAAAGAGATCATTTTTACATTATAATCTATTTCTCGTTCTTTTAACTACATCAGCACCAAAACATACAAATACAACTAGCCTTCATTTCTTAATTTTTCCAATTTCATATTCTAATGGTTGAAATTTGTAAATTAACTAAAAATATTAATAAATAAAGCATAGAGAAAATGGCAAATTTTCCAACTCAAAAATTTAAGCCTTTTGTATTCAAGAAAAATAATAAAAATCATTAATAATGAAAAATTCAAAATCTTCCTTTTCATAAAATTAATTCCACAAAGAGAGAGCAAGCTTAGAGGAACGGAAGTCAAAGCTTTTGTCAAAACCATATTGATGGTAGTGTTGAGTTCCTTGAGGTACTGGTGGTCCTAGATGAGTTGATACCTTCAATATAGAAACTCTACATATGGGCAAGTTGGCTACTTATATTTTTTGGGCCACTTTGGACCAATTTAACTTTTGAGAGGGAATTACTTACAAGTCTCCAAAGTATAGACTACCTACTTTTACTATAAACCGCATCCGAAAACAAAGAAAAAAAAAAAAAGAATCGTAGGGGGGGAATGCCATAGCATCACTTGGTCTCAAGATTAGATTCAAATCTTTGATCCTAAATGGTTGTCAACATTTTTTATATTGATGATCCAACTATTATTAAAATACATGCTAAAATTTGGGTAAAGTTTGGCAACAAACTTGGTTGTAGTCAATGACAGTAACTTACTCAATATTTATTTTTTCATATTGAATATGAATTTTGACAAATTCACTATTTAATAACATTTACTTTTTGTTATATCTTCCATGTATGCAAAATTTTCAGAAAATCAAAAATCGATTGTTATATCATCAATCGAATGTTTAATTTTTAAGTTTTTGTTATATAAAATTATGCCTAAAAATAAGTTTATAGACCAAATAGTAAATAACATATTATTGATATGAATTTGACATACTTGTTAAGAACTTAAAGAATAAGCAATTCGATAGTTCAATTTTCAAAAAACATAGTAATGTTAAATTTTTTTAGTGGGACTTGTAGATTTTGGCTACAACCAAGTTTGTAGGCTAACGTTATCCCTAATATTTTTTATTTTTTTTAGGAATGCATTTATAAAACAAAGTCACGTAAATTTTTATTTTTTAGCATGTATTTAGAAAACAAAGTCATATAAATTTTCTCAAATTGTAACTAGAAAAAAACGTTACGCAATTTTTTTTCCTAATAAAGCTAAAATTAAAATTAAAATTAAAATTTTAATTATAATGGATCAAATATTACTTTCTTGTTATTATTTTCTTATTTTTAAATTTTAACAAATTAGTGGGTAATTCATTGTAGAACCCCAAATATACGGGGGCAAATATAATCAGTCTATTTTATTGAGATATTAACGCCCTACTTCTACCCGTTCACCAGGGTGGATCCTGAGGTTATGACTCTTGCAATCAAATATTTAATATTCTAGATAGTTTGTTTTTATTTGAAAATATTTTTTAATTATAAATGTTTACAAGAAAATATCAATTTTGATATACAAACTTATGAAAAAGAGATAAATTTGATAATTGAATCTCAGATAGGATTTTTTGATAAATTTTTACTCACAACATAAAAAAATAGCACAAGATTTTAAGGAAAATCTCACACGTCAGCAAAAAATATATATTTTTAGTCACCTACTATATATAATATAAGATAATGAAATAACATTAATAAACTTCCACGTAACATTTTGTCTTTAATTACATTAAATGGCTCAATATATATAAATATATTTGTTATATTAGTTAATTTAGAATTTCAAGTGTCTCACTATTATTACGAAGGTTGTGATAATATATATATATATATATATAATTTGTAATTAATTTGTGCATAACATGAACATGAACTGACGAACACGCTATCAATTTAAATGTGAAACAAAGAAAGAAATTCTGCTTAAATTTATTGCACTATGCCTCAAACTACATCAAGCTGTTGCCTGCTAGTAGGTGTAACCCCACAAAGCCGGCATCCATGGTGAAGGTGAACTTCATGTCATACAAAATGAGAGTTATTATCTCTCTTGACTTGCACACAGAGCTCTAGCTTCGTGATTTATGTCAGAAAATTCGGCTGCAACTTGGGCACACTTATCCTATAAAATGGTTGAATGGCTAGCATTTCTACTGCAAGCCAGTTTCGACTTTTGATAGAGCAATACACTGTGATTGAGAAATGGCCTTGAAATTAGTTCTCCTTTTTTTCCGTAATGGTTGCTGCATTGGCACTTCCAATACCAAAAGCCCAGTTATCCATCAACCCCTCGACTGGCGTTGGCGTTGTGGTGCAGGTCCAGCCGTCTTTTGTGCCCTGCAGCTTAGGTGCGAATGTTACTGCCAACCCAGGTTTCCCAAGTAAGTTTGCTCAGAATTTGTTACAGTTAGTCCAATGCACCATGACTAAACACTTTAATCTCAGCTAATAAGGTACTTCAATCTCACCATTGTTTTGTTATGTTTACTTCTAGATGCTGAAGTACAACTGCAGTGTGGAGTTGGAAATGTGGTTGCTAGGAATACAACCAATGCCAGTGGAATATTTTCATTATCCGTGGATTTTGCACGACTTGTTATCTCAGCAACAATACGCTTGAGTGATTGCAATCTAGTGGTTGTAACACCCCTCTCCACCTGCAACGCCTCGCTTCCTGCTGTGGGAGTCTTGCAATCGGCCATACAGTTCGTTCGAACCGATGTTTCGATCGGCGGGCGTGTTGTTTTCATTTATAGGCCAGCTGGGTTCCGTTACATTTCCTCAACTTGAGGAATAGAAGAGTATTTACATGAACAAGGTCAATTGAACCAATGATATAGTATTTTCCTTTCCAACTCTTTAATAATGTTATGAAGATTGTCATCGAATTTGTAAACTCCTTTCCTGATTAAGGAGTACTCCTGTTGCTATATATAATTAATAAAGCCTTTAACGTCCCTCTAATGAATATGGACTTAGTTGTGGATTTCGTTTGACTTGTATATGATAATCAAGGCCATGTTAATTTGCAAAAAGCCTTTTTGATGGTGTTCATTTTGGAATTATTGTACGTAGGAAGTAAAAGTTTAATTTTAAAACTTATTTTAACCGGAAGGAATTGTGGCCGATAGAATATTAGGTAAACTACAGTGTTAAGTGTTGGAATATTTTTATACAAATCATAATATTTTATATTTATTATTATTTTTAACTATTTTCTATGAGTTGGCCGCATAGTAAACGTTGGTGGCTAACGTTTTTCTGTTATTCAATCTTAATTTATTGCTTGAAACCATCATCTTTAGTTGATTGAGTTTGTACAGTTTTTATGTTACCGTTGGCAATGATATATTATGATTCAATATAATTACTATTTACTATCCATTTTAAAGGTAATTATAACAACAATAAAGTAAATTTAAAACCCAAATAAACTTGATCTTTAGTGTATGTTTCTTCATAGAATATGAATATGCAGCCTCCGTGTCCGATTTTTGATGAGAAAATCAATTTTCATACTTCCACCATTTTCATGTAAAAAAGAAAACTACCTACATTTTTGCCGAATCAAAATCTAATTTCATGAAAATAAGATATCCATCGACGCACTATATTTTTGGCTAAAAGAAAACTGCAATTAAGAGTTTCCTATTCTATAAGTAGCGTAGGCTTCTAAGGACAATTAGCAAGGTGGCTGAGTTGTTGTATCTTGATCGTGGCATGCACAGTGTAATTAGGCCACATCTTGTGTCAAATTCGAAATGAACATGTCCACACTAGCATTGATCTCTTCATGCAGTAATATTTCGTAGCCAATGCAAATCTGTGAATGTCTGCAACCATATTCCACAATGAATGCTCGCAGCAAGAAGCAACTTCATATGGCTAGAGCATGAGATCACAGAAAAGAGTTGAAAAAACCAGTTTTATAACTTTTGGAAGTGGTGGAGTTATCAATGACCACGTAAGAAACCAATTAATTTGATCTGGGGACATCTAGCAATGAGCCTCAAATAGAGTTAGAGCTCTAATATTGCCCTAAAAAGGCAAGTAAGGACAGTACAGAAAGAGAATTTTTTTCAAGGAGTCAAAGATTAAAAAAAGGAAGAAAAAAATATCACTAAATTTTTCCAAATAAACAGATCTGAAGGAATCTCCTCTAATACACTAGTAACAATTTTTTTTTTTTTTTTGTTGTTGTTGTTGTTGTTGTTGTTGTTGTTGTTGTAGTTGTTGTTGTTGTTGTAATATTTGATTTTTCAAATCCATTCCCTTAAGGCCTTCTTCAATTCTTTCATTCATGACTTCTTATATTCTTCCAATTACATTTTGTACAACTCTTCCTCTCCTCATTTTCACTCTTATTCTCCCCCTCTTCTTTTGGATCCAAGCAATATTCTTCCAACAGTTCTTCCTCTTCCACCTTATTTTTTATATAAATATTTCATGGAAAACGTTTGGCCCCAAACATGTTAATTTGAAGTTATTTTGCTTTAACTTATTATATGACGGTTAAAGAGACCATTTATCAGTAGTTTTTGTCACATGCCCTTTTAATATATTTTGTGGCTTATTTAAATACTACATATAAGCAGTGTTATAAATTGTCACATAATAATTTGAAAAAGGTTTCTCCAAACAAGTTTGGAACTAAACTTTTCCCACTTTTCATTACTCCTTTTACCCTTATCTCACCCATTTATATATCATAAACCCCATTTCTTTAACATTTTAAATATTTTGGTAGTTTTTTTAATTGTTTCTAATATTTTATTAGTTATCTAATTATTGCATCACATTTCCTATAAATTTTCTTTTTACTCATCTCATTATGATATGATAACTGTTGGAAATCTTCGATATAAATTTGATAAAATCCAAAAACTAAAAAAATTGATTGAAGAATAGTATTTTCAATTTGACTCTATGAAAACTCACAACATTATGTTTTACTCACCAAAACTACAAAAGAAGAAAGAGATCATTTTTACATTATAATCTATTCCTCGTTCTTTTAACTACATCAGCACCAAAACATACAAATACAATTAGCCTTCATTTCTTAATTTTTCCAAATTCATATTCTAATGGTTGAAATTTGTAAATTAACTAAAAATATTAATAAATAAAGCATAGAGAAAATGGCATATTTTCCAACTCAAAAATTTAAGCCTTTTGTATTCAAGAAAAATAATAAAAATCATTAATAATGATAAATTCAAAATCTTCCTTTTCATAAAATTAATTCCACAAAGAGAGAGCAAGCTTAGAGGAACGGAAGTCAAAGCTTTTGTCAAACCCATATTGATGGTAGTGTTGAGTTCCTTGAGGTACTGGAGGTCCTAGATGAGTTGATACCTTTAATATAGAAACACTACATATGGGCAAGTTGGCTACTTATTTTTTTTGGGCCACTTTGGACCAATTTAACTTTTGAGAGGGAATTACTTACAAGTCTCCAAAGTATAGACTACCTACTTTTACTATAAACCCCATCCAAAAAAAAAAAGAAAAAAAAGAAAAAAAAAAGAAAAAAGAATCGTAGGGGTTGGGAAGGCCATAGCATCACTTGGTCTCAAGATTAGATTCAAATCTTTGATCCTAAATGGTTGTCAACAGTTTTTATATTGATGATCCAACTATTATTAAAATACATGCTAAAATTTGGATAAAGTTTGGTAACAAACTTGGTTGTAATCAATGACAGTAACTTACTCAATATTTATTTTTTCATATTGAATACGAATTTTGACAAATTCACTATTTAATAACATTTACTTTTTGTTATATCTTCCATGTATGCAAAATTTCTAGAAAATCAAAAATTGATTGTTATATCATCAATCGAATGTTTAATTTTTAAGTTTTTGTTATATAAAATTATGCTTAAAAAGAAGTTTATAGACCAAATAGTAAATAACATATTATTGATATGAATTTGACATACTTGTTAAGAACTTAAAGAATAAGCAATTCGATAGTTCAGTTTTCAAAAAATATAGTAAGTTTAAATTTTTTTAGTGGGAGTTGTAGATTTTGGCTACAACCAAGTTTGTAGGCAAACGTTATCCCTAATGTTTTTAATTTTTTTTAGGAATGCATTTATAAAACAAAGTCACGTAAATTTTTATTTTTTAGAATGTATTTAGTAAACAAAGTCATATAAATTTTCTCAAATTGTAACTAGAAAAAAACGTTATGCAAATTTTTTTCCTACTAAACCTAAAATTAAAATTAAAATTAAAATTTTAATTAAAATGGATCAAATATTACTTTATTGTTATTATTTTATTATTTTTAAATTTTAACAAATTAGTGGGTAATTCATTGTAGAACCCCAAATATACAGAGGCAAATATAATCAGTCTATTTTATTGAGATATTAACGCCCTTCTTCTACCCGTTCACTGGGGTGGATCCTGAGGTTATGACTCTTGCAATCAAATATTTAACATTCTAGATAGTTCGTTTTTATTTGAAAATATTTTTTAATTATAAATGTTTACAAGAAAATATCAATTTTGATATACAAACTTATGAAAAAGAGATAAATTTGATAATTGAATCTCATATAGGATTTTTTGATAAATTTTTACTCACAACATAAAAAAATAGCACAAGATTTTAAGGAAAATCTCACACGTCAACAAAAAATATATATTTTTAGTCACTTACTTTGTATAATATAAGACAATGAAATAATATTAATAAACTTCCACGTAACATTTTGTCTTTAATTACATTAAATGGCTCAATATATATAAATATATTTGTTATATTAGTTAATTTAGAATTTCAAGTGACTCACTATTATTATGAAGGTTGTGATAATATATATATATATATATATATATACAATTTGTAATTAATTTGTGCATAACATGAACATGAACTGACGAACACGTTACCAATTTAAATGTGAAACAAAGAATGAAATTCCGCTTAAATTTATTGCACTAAGCCTCAAACTACATCAAGCTGTTGCCTGCTAGTAGGTTTAACCCCACAAAGCTAGCATCCATGGTGAAGGTGAACTTCATGTCATACAACATGAGAGTTATTATCTCTCTTGACTTGCACACAGAGCTCTAGCTTCGTGATTTATGTCAGAAAATTCAGCTGCAACTTGGGCACACTTATCCTATAAAATGGTTGAATGGCCAACATTTCTACTGCAAGCCAGTTTCGACCTTTGATAGAGTAATACACTGTGATTGAGAAATGGCCTTGAAATTAGTTCTCTTTGTTTCCGTAATGGTTGCTGCATTGGCACTTCCAATAGCTAAAGCCCAGTTATCCATCAACCCCTCGACTGGCGTTGGCGTTGTGGTGCAGGTCCAGCCGTCTTTTGTGCCTTGCAGCTTAGGTGCGAATGTTACTACCAACCCAGGTTTCCCAAGTAAGTTTGCTCAGAATTTGTTACAGTTAGTCCAATGCACCATGACTAAACACTTTAATCTCAGCTAATAAGGTACTTCAATCTCACCATTGTTTTGTTATGTTTACTTCTAGATGCTGAAGTACAACTGCAGTGTGGAGCTGGAAATGTGGTTGCTAGGAATACAACCAATGCCAGTGGAATATTTTCATTATCCGTGGATTTTGCACGACTTGTTATCTCAGCAACAATACGCTTGAGTGATTGCAATCTAGTGGTTGTAACACCCCTCTCCACCTGCAACGCCATGCTTCCTGCTGTGGGAGTCTTGCAATCGGCCATACAGTTCGTTCGAACCGATGTTTCGATCGGCGGGCGTGTTGTTTTCATTTATAGGCCAGCTGGGTTCCGTTACATTTCTGCAACTTGAGGAATAGAAGAGTATTTACATGAATAAGGTCAATTGAACCAATGATATAGTATTTTCCTTTCCTACTCTTTAATAATGTTATGAAGATTGTCATCGAATCTGTAAACTCCTTTCCTAATTATGGAGTACTCCTGTTGCTATATATAATTAATAAAGCCTTTAACGTCCCTCTAATGAATATGGACTTAGTTGTGGATTTCGTTTGACTTGTATATGATAATCAAGGCCATGTTAATTGGCAAAAAGCCTTTTTGATGGTGTTCATTTTGGAATTATTGTACGTAGGAAGTAAAAGTTTAATTTTAAAACTTATTTTAACCGGAAGGAATTATAGCCTTTAGAATATTTGGTAAACTACAGTGTTAAGTGTTGGAATATTTTTATACAAATCATAATATTTTATATTTATTATTATTTTTAACTATTTTCTATGAGTTGGCTGCATAGTAAATGTTAGTGGCTAACGTTTTTCTGTTATTCAATCTTAATTCATTGCTTGAAACCATCATCTTTAGTTTATTGAGTTTGTACAGTTTTTATGTTACCGTTGGCATTGATATATTATGATTCAATATAATTACTATTTACTATCCATTTTAAAGGTAATTATAACAACAATAAAGTAAATTTAAAACCCAAATAAACTTGATCTTTAGTGTATGTTTCTTCAGACAATATGAATATGCAGCCTGCATGTCCGATTTTAGATGAGAAAATCAATTTTCATACTTCCACCATTTTCATGTAAAAAAGAAAACTACCTATATTTTTGTTGAATCAAAATCTAATTTCATGAAAATAAGATATCCTTCGATACACTATATTTTTGGCTAAAAGAAAAGTACAATTAAGAGTTTCCTATTCTATAAGCAGCGTAGGCTTGTAAGGACAATTAGCAAGGTGGCTGAGTTGTTGTATCTTGATGGTGGCATGCACAGTGTAATTAGGCCATATCTTGTGTCAAATTCGAAATGAACATGTCCATACTAGCATTGATCTCTTCATGCAGTAATATTTCGTAGCCAATGCAAATCTGTGAATGTCTGCAACCATATTCCACAATGAATGCTCGTAGCAAGAAGCAACTTCATGTGGCTAGAGCATGAGATCACAGAAAAGAGTTGAAAAAACCAGTTTTATGACTTTTGGAAGTAGTGGAGTTATCAATGACCACGTAAGAAACCAATTAATTTGATCTTGGGACATCTAGTCATAAGCCTCAAATAGAGTTAGAGCTCTAATATTGCCCTAAAAAGGCAAGTAAGGACAGTACAGAAAGATAATTTTTTAAAGGAGTCAAAGATTAAAAAAAGGAAGAAAAAAATATCACTAAATTTTTCCAAATAAACCGATCTGAAGGAATCTCCTCTAATCCACTAGTAACATTTTTTTTTTTTTGTTGTTGTAATATTTGATTTTTCAAATCCATTCCCTTAAGGCCTTCTTCAATTCTTTCATTCATGACTTCTTATATTCTTCCCATTACATTTTGTACAACTCTTCCTCTCCTCATTTTCAGTCTTATTCTCCCCCTCTTCTTTTGGATCCAAGCAATATTCTTCCAACAGTTCTTCTTCTTCCACCTTATTTTTTGTATAAATTTTTCATGGAAAATGTTTGGCTCCAAACATGTTAATTTGAAGTTGTTGGAAATTTAGACCCCTTAAACACAGAGATTGCGTAGCCTAGATTAATTAGCCAAGTTGTTACTTAGTCAAATTATGCAATTCTAGGTTAAAGCAATCAAATAATCATATCAAGATATATAGCAGCGGAATAATAAATAACACAAGATATGGTCACCCAAGAAACCACTTGGTAAAAACCTGGGGAGGATTTGACCCACCGATCCTCAAGGCATAACAGAATTCACTATGAAAGAATTGAAGTTCTTACAGAAGGACTACAAGCTCCCTGCTCGACTTCCTAATGCTACCCACCAGTAAAACTTCCTGACACGACCACGCGCAGGCTCCGAATCCACGGACTACTTCTTTCTTGAATTCTTCAATCAGCTACAAGCTCCCCGCTTGCTTTTCTTTTAAGTTCCAATGGTTGCAACTATGATGATCTTCAAGATGTTGAAATCATCTCTACCTTGAAAACCCTAAGTTTTGTGTAATGGAAGTCTCCTTAAATATCTCACACGAGATTCACACAAAACAGCAATGTATGAGCAACAAAGCAATATGGACAACCCTCAAAAACGTGGCTAGGGTTTAGTTTATATACCTAGGGTAAAAACATAAAACCCTAAACGTTTAATGAAGTAGGGCTGAGTTGGAAAATCTGCAGAAAATTCAACCTATGCGATTTTTGATCGATCGAGTCTATTCTTCGATCGATCGAGCCAGGCCAAAAGTCCCAAGTACTTCTGCAGCCACTCGATTCCAACTTTACAATATTAAACCAACTTTGAGCAATTCTAAATAAGACTAAATACAATGTTTTGATCATGGTTTGCCAACATTACAAATTAGAGTTCTAAATACAAAAACTCCTAAGACCTTAGAACCTAACAAACTCCCCCTTTGGCAATCCGTGACAAAACCCTAATTAACAGCTCAAAGTTTTACAAATAAAAAGCCCTTTACAAAGGTAATGCTCATAAAATCAAATTCAGCCTAACTACTATCCATCAGTTGCAAGTGTAGACAGCAGCTTAGTTGAATCAACCTGTATATTCCTGAAATACTCAACAAACACATAAACGCATGTGTGACAGAAAAGAGTAAAAACAACAGGTATAACATTCTTGTAAGATTCACACAACACAAAATAAAGACATATAAAAATGAACAAGTCATAAATATAAATCAATACGCAGTGAATCATAAAGCAACAAGAATCAATAAAAAATAAATGTATATCAAACAATGTTACTCCCCCTAACATGAATATCCCAAAAATGATATACAAAGTGAAGCACCTAGATACAATCTAAAACAATATCTCCCCCTAACTAAAAAAGTCTCCCCCTATCAACAAAAACCCTCTACAAGTCAAAACTCCACTCCCCCTTTTTGTGACGGAATGCCAAAGAGCAATCATGAGTCGCCATCAAAAGGAGGTGGTGAGGAAGAATGAAGACGTGCTAAATCCACTCGAAGAGCACAAATCTCATCCAGCAAGTCCACCAAAATTTGACCATGAGCCTGCTGAACAGTCATGACAGTCTCCAAAGTACGACGAACAGCAAAGTCGGTCAAAGGAGATGAAGGAACATCAGCAGCAGCAGTATCAGCACCAACTGGATCAGGAATATCCTCACCAGCAAGACCTGCAGAAGAAGAAGGAGGAGGAGATACGCTACTAGAGGGCTCAGACCTAGGGTGTTTAGAACCAGCTCGAAGATGAGCGGCCCTCTGTCTAAGAAAAGATGCACCGATAGGAGCAATCACATGAACAGGCTTAGAGGAAGGAAAGCCACGAAGCTCAAGATGGAGCAAAATCCTATGAATGAAAATAGGATGAACAAGGGCATGTGAAGAAGATGAACTCCTATAAACCTCGTTCAAAGAACGAAGAAACAGATGGGGAAAACTGATAGGGGCATCAGTAACAAGAGCGTACAAAAATACACACCTCTCAAGAGAAATGGTGTGCACATGAGAAATAGGCCAGATGGAATGACAGGCTATCCTAAAGAAAAGATAATGTAACCCGGAGAGCTCAGCAGAAGTGATCCTAGGATCAGAACCCCACTGGACAGAAGTACCAGTGATGTAAGACAAAACATCGCTCAACTCGGGAGACTCATCATAAGGATAGACAGGATCCCTAACCAACGGTACCCCTAGAGCAGCAGCCACTACCTGAAGAGTAATGGTGTACCCAACACCTCGTATCCAACTCTTTACCAAAATGTTGGAATCATAGACGTGGATAGAGATGTTTGAATAGAACTCTCTAATCAAGGCAGATGGTGGAGGAGGATCAGAGATGTCTAACAAAGGTAACCAGCCCCGACGCTCAAAGTTAGCCCTAATGGCCGGATCTAGCTCATCTAAAACAACAGAATGCTCAGCCCAAATCTTCCTCTTAAGGTTAAGCTTCTCAAAAAGATCTTGGTTTTTCTCACTCGGAAACCTCTCACGGTCAAAGGAGGGAGGGGATGGAGAGGAAGAGGGAAGGGACCTATAGGCTCTAGTTTTCCTAGGCATGATGCTAAGGAAAGGACAGAGACACACAGAGAAAACCAAAAGAACAAAACAAAAAAACAAAAACAAAGGCAGACTGCAAGTTAGCACAAAAAAAATAGAATTAAAATCTATATGATGCATGAGCAGATACAATGCCATGATGCATGCACTAATGCAGTGAACAACTAAGTTCAATTGAGATTAAATTGACAAAATTGGTTTGAGCAAGGAATTTTCTTAACAAAAACCCCAAAAATTTAACACAAATTGAAAATTTTTAAAACCAAATGATGAATTGAGCATCACAAAACACAACACATAGATTATAATGCTTAATTTCATCAATCCAACAAGCCAATTGCATCAAATTCTACTCAATTTCACAAAATCCCCAAATCGGATCAATTAGTAAACCCTAGATTTTTCAATTTCTCATCAAACTCAAAATTGATCAAATTAAACTTTTTAAATCATGTCTATAACATGTCCCCACAAAAACCCAATGATCAATTGCATCAATTATGGCTTGAATCAAAAGAAAAAACCAAAAAAGCAAAATCGCCCCTTAAAAGCATGAAGTTATGCATGAAATGATGAAAAATAAATCAAAAGGAAGGGCAAAAGGGTCTTACTGGCTTGAGGAGAGAGAGATTGTGCAAAGACTTCGGAAGAAAACGACAAAAAAATCACAATACCAAGCTTGCCAACGCGGAGAGAGGAAAAAGGGTTGAAAAGTTTTGAAATAGGATCTTTGAAAAAGTCAGAAAAGTGCCTTTTAAAAACCTTTTTCACGATATTCGATCGATCGAAAATTACATTCGATCGATCGAATGTGACAGTCGTTTTAGAACAAACTAAGGCACTTTTTCGATCGATCGAAAAACAGGCTGGATCGATCGAAATGGGTAGAGGCTCACTAAATTTTGAAAAAAAAATTCCAGTTTTGAAAGACACGCACCAAAATTTTGTAAAACAACTCCTCAAAGCATTAAATTGTAAAAACAAAATGCATGAGTATGAGATGGAATGCTTTTTTCAAAAACCCAAATTTTTAAACCCAAATTATGTCAAAAACACGTTTCAATCATACTCCTTTGAATTTTCTCAAGCAACAAAAATGTTGTGCACAAATCTCAAGATATTTTCAAACTTGGTTGGTCAGACCATAAACACACACACTTGTATGTACAGTGTTTAACAAGGAGTAACTTGTGTAGTGTGTGATACTAGCAAAAACTTGAAATACATGTGAGGTGATATGTGAATGGCAATCAAACACAAAGTCTACACAATTCATCACATAGAATTTAAAAGAGACTATCACCTAAAGAGTTACATCCTATAACTCCCACATCTCCTAGAACAAAAGCTTGCAATCATGTAAGTTTCTTGTATTTTTGTCTCTTATTTGTATGAGATGGCATTCAGCCTAATAGTACACACCGGTTTGAATTAAGTGAATTGGCATTAAGCCTACTAGTACACACCAGTTTAATTTATTTTGAGGCTACACCTTATGTTCTTTTTGTGCATGTGCTACACTTTCTCAAGCACAGAATCTTATGATATGCACTAAGGTGTTCATGATTGGCTAGTGAACAGTGGTGAGATGGTTATTTATGCCTTTCTCAAAAGAATCAAGTCCGACAGTTAAATAACATATGACTTCATGATTAAGACAAGGAGAATAAAAACCAAACACATCTTTCCCACACAACATGCACTACACAGTTTTAACTAGTCAAGTGCAATGAAAAAGTTCATCAAAGTTAAACAAGGTACACAGACCATGATATGTGTCTCAAGATAGACCAACCTTGTTTTTCAAAAATCAAGACAAATAGTGTCTAACATAATGTTTGCTTTCTCCCTTTTTTCTTTTTTTTTTTTTTTTTTTTAATATTAAAAGAGAAAACACATACATCCTAGAATGAAATGCATGAATGTAATGCAATGCAAGTCCTAGAACAAAAACAACAAAAAGACAAACACCAAAGAACAATGGTCACCAAAGGAAAAGGCAATTAAGCACAAGGACCATGTTAGAAAGACTCAGTTAGTTCGAGTCTTTTGCATCCAAGACCTTTTGGATGTACCACGAGCATTGGAGTTCATATTCACATTTGAGTGATTCCCAACTCCAGGATTGGAATAAAGGTTTAACACCTTTACCAATTCACCAATTAGTGCCATAGGGTCTTGTGCTTGAGGCACAGACACTTTTGGTTTAGTTGCTCTCTTATCAGCTTGACGCTTGTAACAATTAGGACGAATATGACCAGACTTACCACAATAATGACAAACCCAAGCAGGTTTACCATGCATCTTGTCCTTAGATTTGGTAGGCTCCCTAGGTTTAGATTCTCTTAAGTCTACCCTAATCTTCTTTGGTGGTGAAACTTCTACAGGATTTACTACCTCACTCACAGGTGGTTTGACAGTTTCACTCACAACCTCACTAGCAGAAGGTTCAGAAGAAGAAGCAGGAACAAAATTTGTGGAATGTGGAGTAGAGCCAAAGATGCTTTCAACATATCCCAAACCAGATTTATCCGCAGGATACTTTTGAACATTCAACATGTGATCAAGTTTAGAACTAGCAGATCTAGCAATAGATAAATCATATTCTAAAGTTCTAACTTTATCAAGTAAAAGCATGTTCTCAGATTTAACATTATTCAGAAGCTCATTAGCATCAAACAGTTTAACAAGCAAATTTTTCTTTTCAAGCTCCAGAAAGTCAATTTTCTTTAGGCCAAGATCAACTTTCATAGCATCCTTTGCAGCAATTTTGCAAAGTTTTTTATAGGCCTCTTGAAGATCTGCATCTTCAGAGAGTTCCCCATCAGAAGGGTTCTCTTCAGCAGATACACTTTTACTGACCATAGCAGTGGCTGTGAAAGCAATGAAGTTTCCATCCTCGTCACACCCGGACTCATCATCAGAAACCTCATTATCACTAAGGGTTACAGCCATAGCTTTACCCTTAGTCTTCAAGAATGTAGGACATTCAGATTTCATATGACCATACCCTTGACAACCAAAACATTGAGGACCCAAAAAATTATTAGAAGATTGACCACCTCTATCATTTGATTTTTCAAAATTATTTACCTTAGTGGGATCATTCTTCCTAAAATTTCTAGGTTCAGCAGTGTTGGTACCTCTTGCCTTTCTATTTGTATTCCTAAGAAAATTCTTAAAGTTTTTGGCAAGATAGGCACTCTCTGTAGCAAAGAGCTCATCATCAAATCCACTACCATCAACATCATCAAATCCACTACCATCAACATCATCAACTGACTTAAGAGCCATTGATTTGGATTTGTTTACTTTAGGTAGGTCAGACTCATAGGATTGGAGAGATCCTACAAGTTCATCTACAGGGATGGAGTCCACATCCTTGCTTTCAGTAATGGCAGTCACTTTGGGTCTAAAATCTTCAGTTAAAGATTTAAGAATCTTCCTAACAATTTTAGGTTGATCATAGATTTCACCCAAATTAAAAGCAGAATTGACAATATCATTCAGTTTGGCATAAAATTCATCAAAGGATTCATCATCAGACATCCTAATACTCTCAAACCTAGAAGTCAATTGTTGCAATTTATTAATCTTAACTGTCTTCGTGCCTTCATGCACAGTTTGGAGGATTTTCCAAGCAATATGAGCAACCTCAACATTAGAGATCCTCTTAAATTCCTCCATAGAAACAGCATTGAAGATGGCATTCATAGCTTTGCTATTAAAGCCTGCTGCTTCTTTTTCAGAAGTTTGCCACTCACTCACAGGAGTAGTGGGCTTCTCCCATCCGTATTCAACAGAGTTCCACACCCTTTCATCAATGGATTTCAGGAATGCTTTCATCCTTACTTTCCAATAAGCATAGTTGTTCCCATCAAAATGAGGAGGAATAAACAAAGAGTGTCCATGCTCCATGACAACTGGGGTCAAGGATCAGCTCAGAGATAGAAATCTCAATCAAAAAGAGCTACCACGCTCTGATACCACTTGTTGGAAATTTAGACCCCTTAAACACACAGATTGCGTAGCCTAGATTAATTAGCCAAGTTGTTACTTAGTCAAATTATGCAATTCTAGGTTAAAGCAATCAAATAATCATATCAAGATATATAGCAGCGGAATAATAAATAACACAAGATATGATCACCCAGGAAACCACTTGGTAAAAACCTGGGGAGGATTTGACCCACCGATCCTCAAGGCATAACAGAATTCACTATGAAAGAATTGAAGTTCTTACAGAAGGACTACAAGCTCCCCGCTCGACTTCCTAATGCTACCCACCAGTAAAACTTCCTGACACGACCACGCGCAAGCTCCGAATCCATGGACTACTTCTTTCTTGAATTCTTCAATCAGCTACAAGCTCCCCGCTTGCTTTTCTTTTTAGTTCCTATGGTTGCAAATATGATGATCTTCAAGATATTGAAATCATCTCTACCTTGAAAACCCTAAGTTTTGTGTAAAGGAAGTCTCCTCAAAGATCTCACACGAGATTCACACAAAACAGCAATGTATGAGCAATAAAGCAATATGGACAACCTTAAAAAATGTGGCTAGGGTTTAGTTTATATACCTAGGGTAAAAACACAAAACCCTAAACGTTTAATGAAGTAGGGCTGAGTTGGAAAATCTGCAGAAAATTCAACCTGTGCGATTTTCGATCGATCGAGTCTACTCTTCGATCGATCGAGCCAGGCCGAAAGTCCTAAGTACTTCTGCAGCCACTCGATTCCAACTTTACAATATTAAACAAACTTTGAGCAATTCTAAACAAGACTAAATACAATGTTTTGATCATTGTTTGCCAACATTACAAATTAGAGTTCTAAATACAAAAACTCCTAAGACCTTAGAACCTAACAGAAGTTATTTTGCTTTAACTTATTATATGACGGTTAAAGAGACCATTTATCAGTAGTTTTTGTCACATGCCCTTTTAATATATTTTGTGGCTTATTTAAATACTACATATAAGCAGTGTTATAAATTGTCACATAATAAGTTGAAAAAGGTTTCTCCAAACAAGTTTGGAACTAAACTTTTCCCACTTTTCATTACGCCTTTTACCCTTATCTCACTCATTTATATATCATAAACCCCATTTCTTTAACATTTTAAATATTTTGGTAGTGTTTTTAATTGTTTCTAATATTTTATTAGTTATCTAATTACTGCATCACATTTCCTATAAATTTTCTTTTTACTCATCTCATTATGATATGATAACATAATAGATTGTAACTGTTGGAAATCTTCGATATAAATTTGATAAAATCCAAAAACTAAAAAAATTGATTCAAGAATAGTATTTTCAATTTGACTCTATGAAAACTCACAACATTATGTTTTACTCACCAAAACTACAAAAGAAGAAAGAGATCATTTTTACATTATAATCTATTCCTCGTTCTTTTAACTACATCAGCACCAAAACATACAAATACAATTAGCCTTCATTTCTTAATTTTTCCAAATTCATATTCTAATGGTTGAAATTTGTAAATTAACTAAAAATATTAATAAATAAAGCATAGAGAAAATGGCATATTTTCCAACTCAAAAATTTAAGCCTTTCGTATTCAAGAAAAATAATAAAAATCATTAATAATGAAAAATTCAAAATCTTCCTTTCCATAAAATTAATTCCACAATGAGAGAGCAAGCTTAGAGGAATGGAAGTCAAAGCTTTTGTCAAACCCATATTGATGGTAGTGTAGAGTTCCTTGAGGTACTGGTGGTCCTAGATGAGTTGATACCTTCAATATAGAAACACTACATATGGGCAAGTTGGCTACTTATATTTTTTGGGCCACTTTGGACCAATTTAACTTTTGAGAGGGAATTACTTACAAGTCTCCAAAGTATAGACTACCTGCTTTTAATATAAACCCCATCCAAAAAAAAAAAAAGAAAAAAAAGAAAAAAAAAAAAAGGATCGTAGGGGTTGGGAACGCCATAGCATCACTTGGTCTCAAGATTAGATTCAAATCTTTGATCCTAAATGGTTGTCAACATTTTTTATATTGATGATCCAACTATTATTAAAATACATGCTAAAATTTGGATAAAGTTTGGTAACAAACTTGGCTGTAGTCAATGACAGTAACTTACTCAATATTTATTTTTTCGTATTGAATATGAATTTTGACAAATTCACTATTTAATAACATTTACTTTTTGTTATATCTTCCATGTATGCAAAATTTCTAGAAAATCAAAAATTGATTGTTATATCATCAATCGAATGTTTAATTTTTAAGTTTTTGTTATATAAAATTATGCCTAAAAATAAGTTTATAGACCAAATAGTAAATAACATATTATTGATATGAATTTGACATACTTGTTAAGAACATAAAGAATAAGCAATTCGATAGTTCAATTTTCAAAAAATATAGTAATTTTAAATTTTTTTAGTGGGAGTTGTAGATTTTGGCTACAACCAAGTTTGTAGGCTAACGTTATCCCTAATATTTTTAATTTTTTTTAGGAATGCATTTACAAAACAAAGTCACGTAAATTTTTATTTCTTAGAATGTATTTCGAGAACAAAGTCATATAAATTTTCTCAAATTGTAACTAGAAAAAAACGTCATGCAATTTTTTTTCTACTAAAACTAAAATTAAAATTTTAATTATAATGGATCAAATATTACTTTATTGTTATTATTTTCTTATTTTTAAATTTTAAGAAATTAGTGGGTAATTCATTGTAGAACCCCAAATATACGGAGGCAAATATAGTTAGTCTATTTTATTGAGATATTAACGCCCTTCTTCTACCCGTTCACTGGGGTGGATCCTGAGGTTATGACTCTTGCAATCAAATATTTAATATTCTAGGTAGTTCGTTTTTATTTGAAAATATTTTTTAATTATAAATGTTTACAAGAAAGTATCAATTTTGTTATACAAACTTATGAAAAAGAGATAAATTTGATAATTGAATCTCAGATAGGATTTTTTGATAAATTTTTACTCACAACATAAAAAAATAGCACAAGATTTTAAGGAAAATTTCACACGTCAACAAAAAATATATATTTTTAGTCACTTACAATATATAATATAAGATAATGAAATAATATTAATAAACTTCCACGTAACATTTTGTCTTTAGTTACATTAAATGGCTCAATATATATAAATATATTTGTTATATTAGTTAATTTAGAATTTCAAGTGACTCACTATTATTACGAAGGTTGTGATAATATATATATACATATATATACAATTTGTAAGTAATTTGTGCATAACATGAACATGAACTGACGAACACGCTACCAATTTAAATGTGAAACAAAGAAAGAAATTCCGCTTAAATTTATTGCACTAAGCCTCAAACTACATCAAGCTGTTGCCAGCTAGTAGGTGTAACCCCACAAAGCCGGCATCCATGGTGAAGGTGAACTTCATGTCATACAACATGAGAGTTATTATCTCTCTTGACTTGCACACACAGCTCTAGCTTCGTGATTTATGTCAGAAAATTCGGCTGCAACTTGGCCACACTTATCCTATAAAATGGTTGAATGGCCAGCATTTCTACTGCAAGCCAGTTTCGACTTTTGATAGAGCAATACACTGTGATTGAGAAATGGCCTTGAAATTAGTTCTCTTTGTTTCCATAATGGTTGCTGCATTGGCACTTCCAATAGCTAAAGCCCAATTATCCATCAACCCCTCGACTGGCGTTGGCGTTGGGGTGCAGGTCCAGCCGTCTTTTGTGCCTTGCAGTTTAGGTGCGAATGTTACTGCCAACCCAGGTTTCCCAAGTAAGTTTGCTTAGAATTTGTTACAGTTAGTCCAATGCACCATGACTAAACACTTTAATCTCAGCTAATAAGGTACTTCAATCTCACCATTGTTTTGTTATGTTTACTTCTAGATGCTGAAGTACAACTGCAGTGTGGAGCTGGAAATGTGGTTGCTAGGAATACAACCAATGCCAGTGGAATATTTTCATTATCCGTAGATTTTGCACGACTTGTTATCTCAGCAACAATACGCTTGAGTGATTGCAATCTAGTGGTTGTAACACCCCTCTCCACCTGCAACGCCACGCTTCCTGTTGTGGGAGTCTTGCAATCGGCCATACAGTTCGTTCGAACCGATGTTTCGATCGGCGGGCGTGTTGTTTTCATTTATAGGCCAGCTGGGTTCCGTTACATTTCCTCAACTTGAGGAATAGAAGAGTATTTACATGGATAAGGTCAATTGAACCAATGATATAGTATTTTCCTTTCCAACTCTTTAATAATGTTATGAAGATTGTCATCGAATCTGTAAACTCCTTTCCTAATTAAGGAGTACTCCTGTTGCTATATATAATTAATAAAGCCTTTAACGTCCCTCTAATGAATATGGACTTAGTTGTGGATTTCGTTTGACTTGTATATGATAATCAAGGCCATGTTAATTGGCAAAAAGCCTTTTCAATGGTGTTCATTTTGGAATTATTGTACGTAGGATGTAAAAGTTTAATTTTAAAACTTATTTTAACCGGAAGGAATTATAGCCTTTAGAATATTTGGTAAACTACAGTGTTAAGTGTTGGAATATTTTTATACAAATCATAATATTTTATATTTATTATTATTTTTAACTATTTTCTATGAGTTGGCTGCATAGTAAACGTTAGTGGCTAACGTTTTTCTGTTATTCAATCTTAATTCATTGCTTGAAACCATCATCTTTAGTTGATTGAGTTTGTACAGTTTTTATGTTACCGTTGGCATTGATATATTATGATTCAATATAATTACTATTTACTATCCATTTTAAAGGTAATTATAACAACAATAATGTAAATTTAAAACCCAAATAAACTTGATCTTTAGTGTATGTTTCTTCAGACAATATGAATATGCAGCGAACATGTCCGAATTTAGATGAGAAAATCGATTTTCATACTTCCACCATTTTCATGTAAAAAAGGAAACTACCTACATTTTTGCTGATTCAAAATCTAATTTCATGAAAATAAGATATCCTTCGATACACTATATTTTTGGCTAAAAGAAAAGTCCGATTAAGAGTTATTCTATAAGCAGCGTAGGCTTGTAAGGACAATTAGCAAGGTGGCTGAGTTGTTGTATCTTGATGGTGGCATGCACAGTGTAATTAGGCCACATCTTGTGTCAAAGTGGAAATGAACATGTCCACACTAGCATTGATCTCTTCATGCAGTAATATTTCGTAGCCAATGAAAATCTGTGAATGTCTGCAACCATATTCCGCAATGAATGCTCGCAGCAAGAAGCAACTTCATGTGGCTAGAGCATGAGATCACAGAAAAGAGTTGAAAAAACCTGTTTTATGACTTTTGGAAGTGGTGGAGTTATCAATGACCACGTACGAAACCAATTAATTTGATCTGGGGACATCTAGCAATGAGCCTCAAATAGAGTTAGAGCTCTAATATTGCCCTAAAAAGGCAAGTAAGTACAGTACAGAAAGAGAATTTTTTCAAGGAGTCAAAGATTAAAAAAAGGAAGAAAAAAATATCACTAAATTTTTCCAAACAAACCGATCTGAAGGAATCTCCTCTAATCCACCAGTAACATTTTTTTTTTTTTTTTTTTTTTTGTTGTTGTTGTTGTAATATTTGATTTTTCAAATCCATTCCCTTAAGGCCTTCTTCAATTCTTTCATTCATGACTTCTTATATTCTTCCAATTACATTTTGTACAACTCTTCCTCTCCTCATTTTCACTCTTATTCTCCCCCTCTTCTTTTGCATCCAAGCAATATTCTTCCAACAGTTCTTCCTCTTCCACCTTATTTTTTATATAAAATTTTCATGGAAAACGTTTGGCTCCAAACATGTTAATTTGAAGTTATTTTGCTTTAACTTATTATATGACGGTTAAAGAAACCATTTATCAATAGTTTTTGTCACATGCCCTTTTAATATATTTTGTGGCTTATTTAAATACTACATATAAGCAGTGTTATAAATTGTCACATAATAAGTTGAAAAAGGTATCTCCAAACAAGTTTGCAACTAAACTTTTCCCACTTTTCATTACTCCTTTTACCCTTATCTCACCCATTTATATATCATAAACCCCATTTCTTTAACATTCTAAATATTTTGGTAGTTTTTTTAATTGTTTCTAATATTTTATAAGTTATCTAATTACTGCTTCACCTTTCCTATAAATTTTCTTTTTACTCATCTCGTTATGATATGATAAGATAATAGATTGTAACTGTTGGAAATCTTCGATATAAATTTGACAAAATCCAAAAACTAAAAAAATTGATTCAAGAATAGTATTTTCAATTTGACTCTATGAAAACTCACAACATTATGTTTTACTCACCAAAACTACAAAAGAAGAAAGAGATCATTTTTACATTATAATCTATTCCTCGTTCTTTTAACTACATCAGCACCAAAACATACAAATACAATTAGCCTTCATTTCTTAATGTTTCCAAATTCTTATTGTAATGGTTGAAATTTGTAAATTAACTAAAAATATTAATAAATAAAGCATAGAGAAAATGTCATATTTTCCAACTCAAAAATTTAAGCCTTTTGTATTCAAGAAAAATAATAAAAATCATTAATAATGAAAAATTCAAAATCTTCCTTTTCATAAAATTAATTCCACAAAGAGAGAGCAAGCTTAGAGGAACGGAAGTCAAAGCTTTTGTCAAACCCATATTGATGGTAGTGTTGAGTTCCTTGAGGTACTGGTGGTCCTAGATGAGTTGATACCTTCAATATAGAAACACCACATATGGGCAAGTTGGCTACTTATATTTCTTGGGCCACTTTGGACCAATTTAACTTTTGAGAGGGAATTACTTACAAGTCTCCAAAGTACAGACTACCTACTTTTACAATAAACCACATCCAAAAAAAAAGAAAAAAAAAAGAATCACAGGGGTTGGGAATGCCATAGCATCGCTTGGTCTCAAGATTAGATTCAAATCTTTGATCCTAAATGGTTGTCAACATTTTTTATATTGATGATCCAATTATTATTAAAATAGATGCTAAAATTTGGATAAAGTTTGGTAACAAACTTGGGTGTAGTCAATGACAGTAACTTACTCAATATTTATTTTTTCATATTGAATACGAATTTTGACAAATTCACTATTTAATAACACTTACTTTTTGTTATATCTTCCATGTATGCAAAATTTCCAGAAAATAAAAAATTGATTGTTATGTCATCAATCGAATGTTTAATTTTTAAGTTTTTGTTATATAAAATTATGCCTAAAAATAAGTTTATAGACCAAATAGTAAATAACATATTATTGATATGAATTTGACATACTTGTTAAGAACTTAAAAAATAAGCAATTCGACAGTTCAATTTCCAAAAAATATAGTAATGTTAAATTTTTTTAGTGGGAGTTGTAGATTTTGGCTACAACCAAGTTTGTAGGCTAACGTTATCCCAAATATTTTTAATTTTTTTAGGAATGCGTTTATAAAACAAAGTCACGTAAATTTTTATTTTTTAGAATGTATTTAGAAAACAAAGTTATATAAATTTTCTCAAATTGTAACTAGAAAAAAACGTTGTGCAATTTGTTTTCCTACTAAAACTAAAATTAAAATTAAAATTAAATTTTTAATTATAACGGATCAAATATTACTTTATTGTTATTATTTTCTTATTTTTAAATTCTAACAAATTAGTGGGTAATTCATTGTAGAACAGCAAATATACGGAGGCAAATATGATCAGTCTATTTTATTGAGATATTAACTCCCTTCTTCTACCCATTCACTGGGGTGGATCCTGAGGTTATGACTCTTGCAATCAAATATTTAATATTCTAGATAGTTCTTTTTTATTTGAAAATATTTTTTAATTATAATTGTTTACAAGAAAATATCAATTTTGATATACAAACTTATGAAAAAGAGATAAATTTGATAATTGAATCTCATATAGGATTTTTTGATAAATTTTTACTCACAACAAAAAAAACATAGCACAAGATTTTAAGGAAAATCTCACACGTCAACAAAAAATATATATTTTTAGTCACTTACTATATAGAATATAAGATAATGAAATAATATTAATAAACTTCCACGTAACATTTTGTCTATAATTACATTAAATGGCTCAATATATATAAATTTATTTGTTATATTAGTTAATTTAGAATTTCAAGTGACTCACTATTATTACGAAGGTTGTGATAATATATATATATACAATTTGTAATTAATTTGTGCATAACATGAACATGAACTGATGAACACGCTATCAATTTAAATGTGAAACAAAGAAAGAAATTCCGCTTAAATTTATTGCACTAAGCCTCAAACTACATCAAGCTGTTGCCTGCTAGTAGGTGTAACCCCACAAAGCCGGCATCCATGGTGAAGGTGAACTTCATGTCATACAACATGAGAGTTATTATCTCTCTTGACTTGCACACAAAGCTCTAGCTTCGTGATTTATGTCAGAAAATTCGGCTGCAACTTGGGCACACTTATCCTATAAAATGGTTGAATGGCCAGCATTTCTATTGCAAGCCAGTTTCGACTTTTAATAGAGCAATACACTGTGATTGAGAAATGGCCTTGAAATTAGTTCTCTTTGTTTCCGTAATGGTTGCTGCATTGGCACCTCCAATAGCTAAAGCCCAGTTATCCATCAACCCCTCGACTGGCGTTGGCGTTGTGGTGCAGGTCCAGCCGTCTTTTGTGCCTTGCAGCTTAGGTGCGAATGTTACTGCCAACCCAGGTTTCCCAAGTAAGTTTGCTCAGAATTTGTTACAGTTAGTCCAATGCACCATGACTAAACACTTTAATCTCAGCTAATAAGGTACTTCAATCTCACCATTGTTTTGTTATGTTTACTTCTAGATGCTGAAGTACAACTGCAGTGTGGAGCTGGAAATGTGGTTGCTAGGAATACAACCAATGCCAGTGGAATATTTTCATTATCCGTGGATTTTGCACGACTTGTTATCTCAGCAACAATACGCTTGAGTGATTGCAATCTAGTGGTTGTAACACCCCTCTCCACCTGCAACGCCACGCTTCCTGCTGTGGGAGTCTTGCAATCGGCCATACAGTTCGTTCGAACCGATGTTTCGATCGGCGGGCGTGTTGTTTTCATTTATAGGCCAGCTGGGTTCCGTTACATTTCCTCAACTTGAGGAATAGAAGAGTATTTACATGAATAAGGTCAATTGAACCAATGATATAGTATTTTCCTTTCCAACTCTTTAATAATGTTGTGAAGATTGTCATCGAATCTGTAAACTCCTTTCCTAAATAAGGAGTACAATAAAGCCTTTAACGTCCCTCTAATGAATATGGACTTAGTTGTGGATTTCGTTTGACTTGTATATGATAATCAAGGCCATGTTAATTGGCAAAAAGCCTTTTTGATGGTGTTCATTTTGTAATTATTGTACGTAGGAAGTAAAAGTTTAATTTTAAAACTTATTTTAACCGGAAGGAATTATAGCCTTTAGAATATTTGGTAAACTACAGTGTTAAGTGTTGGAATATTTTTATACAAATCATAATATTTTATATTTATTATTATTTTTAACTATTTTCTATGAGTTGGCTGCATAGTAAACGTTAGTGGCTAACGTTTTTCTGTTATTCAATCTTAATTCATTGCTTGAAACCGTCATCTTTAGTTGATTGAGTTTGTACAATTTTTATGTTACCGTTGGCATTGATATATTATGATTCAATATAATTACTATTTACTATCCACTTTAAAGGTAATTATAACAACAATAAAGTAAATTTAAAACCCAAATAAACTTGATCTTTAGTGTATGTTTCTTCAGACAATATGAATATGCAGCCAACATGTCCGAATTTAGATGAGAAAATCAATTTTTATACTTCCACCATTTTCATGTAAAAAAGAAAACTACCTACATTTTTGCTGATTCAAAATCTAATTTCATGAAAATAAGATATCCTTCGATACACTATATTTTTGGCTAAAAGAAAAGTACAATTAAGAGTTTCCTATTCTATAAGCAGCGTAGGCTTGTAAGGACAATTAGCAAGGTGGCTGAGTTGTTGTATCTTGATGGTGGCATGCACAGTGTAATTAGGCCACATCTTGTGTCAAATTCGAAATGAACATGTCCACACTAGCATTGATCTCTTCATGCAGTAATATTTCGTAGCTAATGAAAATCTGTGAATGTCTGCAACCATATTCCATAATGAATGCTCGCAGCAAGAAGCAACCTCATGTGGCTAGAGCATGAGATCACAGAAAAGAGTTGAAAAAACCAGTTTTATGACTTTTGGAAGTGGTGGAGTTATCAATGACCACGTAAGAAACCAATTAATTTGATCTAGGGACATCTAGCAATGAGCCTCAAATAGAGTTAGACCTCTAATATTGCCCTAAAAAGGCAAGTAAGGACAGTACAGAAAGAGAATTTTTTCAAGGAGTCAAAGATTAAAAAAAGGAAGAAAAAAATATCACTAAATTTTTCCAAACAAACCGATCTGAAGGAATCTCCTCTAATCCACTAGTAACATTTTTTTTTTTTTTTTTGGTTGTTGTTGTTGTAATATTTGATTTTTCAAATCCATTCCCTTAAGGCCTTCTTCAATTCTTTCATTCATGACTTCTTATATTCTTCCAATTACATTTTGTACAACTCTTCCTCTCCTCATTTTCACTCTTATTCTCCCCCTCTTCTTTTGCATCCAAGCAATATTCTTCCAACAGTTCTTCCTCTTCCACCTTATTTTTTATATAAAATTTTCATGGAAAACGTTTGGCTCCAAACATGTTAATTTGAAGTTATTTTGCTTTAACTTATTATATGACGGTTAAAGAGACCATTTATCAGTAGTTTTTGTCACATGCCCTTTTGATATATTTTGTGGCTTATTTAAATACTACATATAAGCAGTGTTATAAATTGTCACATAATAAGTTGAAAAAGGTATCTCCAAACAAGTTTGGAACTAAACTTTTCCCACTTTTCATTACTCCTTTTACCTTTATCTCACCCATTTATATATCATAAACCCCATTTCTTTAACATTTTAAATATTTTGGTAGTTTTTTTAATTGTTTCTAATATTTTATTAGTTATCTAATTACTGCATCACATTTCCTATAAATTTTCTTTTTACTCATCTCGTTATGATATGATAACATAATAGATTGTAACTGTTGGAAATCTTCGATATAAATTTGATAAAATCCAAAAACTAAAAAAATTGATTCAAGAATAGTATTTTCAATTTGACTCTATGAAAACTCACAACATTATGTTTTACTCACCAAAACTACAAAAGAAGAAAGAGATCATTTTTACATTATAATCTATTCCTCGTTCTTTTAACTACATCAGCACCAAAACATACAAATACAATTAGCCTTCATTTCTTAATGTTTCCAAATTCATATTGTAATGGTTGAAATTTGTAAATTAACTAAAAATATTAATAAATAAAGCATAGAGAAAATGTCATATTTTCCAACTCAAAAATTTAAGCCTTTTGTATTCAAGAAAAATAATAAAAATCATTAATAATGATAAATTCAAAATCTTCCTTTTCATAAAATTAATTCCACAAAGAGAGAGCAAGCTCAGAGGAACGGAATTCAAAGCTTTTGTCAAACCCATATTGATGGTAGTGTTGAGTTCCTTGAGGTACTGGTGGTCCTAGATGAGTTGATACCTTCAATATAAAAACACTACATATGGGCAAGTTGGCTACTTATATTTTTTGGGCCACTTTGGACCAATTTAACTTTTGAGAGGGAATTACTTACAAGTCTCCAAAGTATAGACTACCTACTTTTACTATAAACCCCATCCAAAAAAGAAAAAAAAAGAAAAAAAAGAAAAAAAAAAGAATCGTAGGGGTTGGGAAGGCCATAGCATCACTTGGTCTCAAGATTAGATTCAAATCTTTGATCCAAAATTGTTGTCAACATTTTTTAAATTGATGATCCAACTACTATTAAAATACATGCTAAAATTTGGATAAAGTTTGCTAACAAACTTGGTTGTAGTCAATGACAGTAACTTACTCAATATTTATTTTTTTCATATTGAATATGAATTTTGACAAATTCACTATTTAATAACATTTACTTGTTGTTATATCTTCCATGTATGCAAAATTTCCAGAAAATCAAAAATCGATTGTTATATCATCAATCGAATGTTTAATTTTTAAGTTTTTGTTATATAAAATTATGCCTAAAAATAAGTTTATGGACCAAATAGTAAATAACATATTATTGATATGAATTTGACATACTTGTTAAGAACTTAAAGAATAAGCAATTCGATAGTTCAATTTTAAAAAAATATAGTAATGTTAAATTTTTTTAGTGGGAGTTGTAGATTTTGGCTACAACCAAGTTTGTTGGCTAATGTTATCCCTAATATTTTTAGTTTTTTTTTAGGAATGCATTTACAAAACAAAGTCACGTAAATTTTTATTTTTTAGAATGTATTTCGAAAACAAAGTCATATAAATTTTCTCAAATTGTAACTAGAAAAAAACGTCATGCAATTTTTTTTCTACTAAAACTAAAATTAAAATTTTAATTATAATGGATCCAATATTACTTTATTGTTATTATTTTCTTATTTTTAAATTTTAAGAAATTAGTGGGTAATTCATTGTAGAACCCCAAATATACGGAGGCAAATATAGTTAGTCTATTTTATTGAGATATTAACGCCCTTCTTCTACCTGTTCACTGGGGTGGATCCTGAGGTTATGACTCTTGCAATCAAATATTTAATATTCTAGGTAGTTCGTTTTTATTTGAAAATATTTTTTAATTATAAATGTTTGCAAGAAAATATCAATTTTGTTTTACAAACTTATGAAAAAGAGATAAATTTGATAATTGAATCTCAGATAGGATTTTTTGATAAATTTTTACTACGTGAGTACTCTTACTAATTAGTAAATTAATTCCATATAATTTGTTAGGTTATATATTTCCTCAAATTAAAGGATAAATTTAACAATGGTTTAATTTAGATAAAATTTTATCATTTAAATTTCAACAAACTTAAAATTTATTCAACATAAATTCTAATATAAAAAATTTCTAAAATAAAATCTCACGCAAACCCACGTTTTCATAAAAATAAAAATTTAATTATTATTATTATTATTTTTAATATTGGGCTATCCAAATGGAATTAGCAATTTCAGGTGTTATTTGGATCCTTCACATGGTCTACCGAGGAAAATCATTGGAAAGTCTAGAGTGTGGTTTGGGATGTGGTGTTATGTATAATGCGATATATACGTAACACCTCATCTACGGAAGAGTGAGTCATTCACTTGTGGAATCTACCATGTGAGAGTGATATTATAGATCACTATTACGAAAAATAAAAATTAATGGTTTGGGCTTAGGAGGGCGAAACAGATTTTTTTTTGCTTACCTCTAAGCTCACCCATGAGCCCAAGTGGAAATTCGAAAAGTGCGCTTAGAGTACTTGCTACATCCATATGCTAATGAGCGAATACAATTTAATTACATCCGTTAAACCTACTCTAGAAACATGTTGTAACCTTAATTTTCAGTCGAATTGTCTCCAACTATTAATTAATTAATTAATTAAATGCTTGGATGCCATCATTTATTTGCAACTAACTTTTTTTTTTTTTGGGAGGAAGAATTTGCAACTAACTTAGGGTCCGTTTGGTTTTCGTAAAATATTTTCTGAAAAGTATCTATTTTCTAGAAATGCTATTTTTCAGAAAAGGAAAATATTTTCAAGTGTTTGGTTGCATTATGAAAATTGTTGTAGAAAATATTTTCATGTGTTTGGTTCTATTCTGAAAATGTTATTTTCCTACAATTTTTCACATTTTCTTAGCTATTTTCTTAGTATCTAAACAAATTTTGTTACAAAAAATTTCAAAATCACAGCCAAATCCCCACACCACACATCACCAAAACTCCAACTCAACTCACAGCAGCAAACTTCGGCAATCAAAAGCCACAAAAGAAACAAAACCAAATAAAAAAAATCATCAAATCCGGTCTGCTCGTTGTGGTGAGGCGACTGGGTTCGATTAGCAAGCGCGGTGCGGCTCGCGGTTTGACTCGCTGGTGCAACTTGCCAATGCGACTCGCTGGGTCTGGATCGAAGGTGCGATTGGGTCTGCTCATTGTGGTGAGGCGATGGAGACTAGGTTCATGGGTTCGTGGTCGCCGGCAATGGGCTCTGGGCTTGGATCGGCGGTTCGTGGTTGTCGGCGATGGGCGCTGGGCTTGGATCAACAATGGGCGCTGGGCTCTTTATTTCTTTCTCTCTCTCTCTCTCTCTTCGTGCTCTTTGTTTCTCAGTTTTCCCGAAAATAGTATTTGAAGTGAAAATAGAAAGGGAATTGATTTTCACCTTTAACCACTAGTCAATTGAAATCAATTTCTGGAAAATTGATTTTCCGTGCGCAACCAAACACCCGTAATTATAGAAAAGCATTTTCGGAAATGATTTTCACCCAAAACAAATGCAGCCTTAATATCTTACATTTAGCTGTTTTGGAAGGGACTAATCAATATATATATATATATATATATAACTGAAGACTTTGAAATACCCACAATTTTCCACATTAGCATAGTATTAAAAAAAAAAGAAAAAAAAATGTAAACCCAACAAAAAAAAAAAAGCGCAAAAAAAAAAAAAAAAAAAAACCTATTCTAAAACCCCATAAACGCAAATATATATTTGAAAACCCTAACCCACGCTTTGCGCTTCTGCCTTACCCTTCCTCCAAAACGCAGACCCACGCTTTGCCGTTCCTTTCTCTTCTCTATTCTCTACCTTCTCCTTCCCCAAAACCCAACATTGAAAATCAATCGTGCCAAGAAGCCGTCCCCACATTGTCAGGTTTGAGATAGAAAGTAGGCATCATCAAACAAACCACTGTCCCGACTGTGGCAGAGGGTATGGCTACTGTGTATAACTCCCTTGGTTCTTAATTTCGTTTCATAATTGTAGTCTACTTTTTCCTTTTGCTGATTGGTTTCTCACAGTCCTAAAAAACCACAAACTAAGCAAAGAAGCCATGAGTCGTGGAGTATTGTTGTAGATTCAAGATTGGTCATAAAGATTGGGCTTTTAGGGTTGTTTATGAGAAACCCAAATAGATTTTTTGAGGGATTTTGTTTGATTCTTTGTTTGGTTGCAGACCTAAGCTTCTTCTCCAATGTCTTGCCTTGTTATTTATTTACTTATGTTGTTTTTGGTTGCTATGGCTGAATGATTGGCCTTTAGTTCGCCAGCCTTAAAAAGGGTTTCCAAAAAAATAATAATAATAATAATTGTATTTACTTTAGGGGCTATGGTTTCTTATACTTTATATCTTATTGTGGTAATAGTCGAACACTTTAGTGGGTTTTCAAACTTGGGCTTCTTCCTCTAGAGGTGGAAGATTCTTTCTTTAATTTTTGGTTATTGGTTTTGGATTTACACTACTTTGCTATTATTATTATTTTCATACGTGATGTGTAGAATTGGATCATGGGTGAATTATAATTGAATTCATAGATTGATGGGTTTAGATGTAGAGGGTTTAGATAATTCAAATTATTGGACGCATTGAATTTTTATGTTCCCATCTGTGTTGTGATTTGTTATTTAAAAATATTGTATAGTTCATATCATCAGTTGCCCTTTTTAGTTGGTAGATTTAGGATCAAGCTGAATTGCATGGTGTCCTTTCTTCAAAGCATCACCCGATGTGCTCGACAATTGTCTGAGTGAAGTCAAAATAAAAAAAATAGCTTGGAAATTTTTTTATGTTTATTTTATGGAAATCCTCTATTTTCTTTTGGATTATTTATTTATTTATTTTCATGCCAATACAACATGATATTTGCTTTGTTTACTACAAGGATTTCATAATTATTAGAATATGATGAGTTACCTTGATTTTTTTTGTTGATTCTTTCCACTGTAGTAATAATACTGTTCAATATCCCAACCAAAGCACCTAGGTTGTCCACCTATTTTAGACCTTTGTACAGCCCCCTTCAGTTTTCAGTTCAAGCCATTGATATCTACACTACCTGCAAGGTCTCTATCTTTCTCCATGTATATGTGTATGTGTGTAAAGGTTTTTTTTTTTTTTTTTTTTTTTAATGTGTAAAGTTTGACTCTTTTATGGCTTTTCAATGGGTAATATTTTCATTTAGGTTGGGATTGCTTAGGTGTTTCAAGTTAGAGTGAGTTTTGTAAATGATGTGCAAAAGCAAGAGGCATGGTGGGAAAGACAACATGAACTTGCGGCTGAGAATTTTGGGGTAAGAATTTCTTCTAATCTTTCTTTTTCTTCATTTTCTTCTCTCAATTTTTATTTCTTTAAGTTTTAATTTTGTTTATATAGAACTATTAGTGTTTACATGTATTTTTGTGTGGTTGTCTTTAGAATAAATAGATTACAACTTTGGGAATTTACCTTCTGACTTAAGTGAATTATAAATGTTGGGGCCTTGAAGCTTTTTTTCATCATAATTTACCACAAATCAACTAATACTGTGTGACATATTATCTACATATCTTTAAAAGAAAAGGTTTGTTAAAGGTTTTTTTTTTTTTTTTTTTTTTTGCCCTGTTTGAAGCTTCTCAATGGGTATCACTAAGACTTAGTAAGAAAACCACAAATATGATAAACCATATGTAAATTTACTTGATATATTGATATAAATTATTGTTATTTAAAAATTTTCTCAATTATTAATATACAATGAATCATTGGATGTTGTTAAAAGAGAATTGGATGTTAAATTGTAGAATAAATTGTGGTGGGGTTATTATGAAATTTATTGACATTAAGAGTGTTTAGTTTTACATTGTAAATCTTTGATGAATTGGTATAATTTGGTGTTATACTTGATACTAATTTGGCGAAAAATAAAGTAGCTTGAAGAAGTTGAGAAAAGAGAAGAGACTAAGAAAGGGAGGAAATACATTCTTGAAAAGCATTGGATAAAGCTTGAAGATACAATTGTATATTTATTCTATTTATTGGTTCTTTTGAAATACTTATTAAACCAAATGTAAGAGCACATTATGATTATTGTAATATATTACTTCATAATATTTGTATTTATCTCATTTTTAATATTACTTCATAATATTACATGTTTCATCTTATATTAGAGCCAATTTAGCTTTCAATAATTGAAATTTGAGAAATGTTTAAACCTGAACATGTTAACATTTGATTTAAAACAATCCTGTACGTCGCATGAGTTAGTGACTAGTTAGAAAAGAAAACCAAGGGAATTTTTGGTTAATTAACTTTTCCAAATCGACATCAAACTAAATTATCTCAACTTGCCACTAAAGATTGTTACTCTCTCAAAAATCCAACAACCAAAAGCCATTCTCACCGCCTAAAGGTGGATCTTATATTTTCCCTTGAACTTCTCCAAAGGCATAGCCAAATGAAGGCATTAACGGATCCGGATCCTCTCCATTTCCCTTTGAGATGGAGAGGCTCCAGTTCACGGTGGGGATTTGCTTGAAAATTATCAAGGGCCAAAAATGTGCCACATCATTTAAAATGTAAACACCACAGTTAACCCCAGTTAAACACTTAACTCTCACCAGTCGTTTAAACTTTCTCTCTCAAATTTCAAAGTTCAAACTCTCTCAACCTCCAGATTCTAGTTTCAATGTAGGTTTTCTTCTTTAACTCTCTATCCCTCTCCTCTCCATTTCTCTCTCCCTCCCATCAAACCCAGTGATGGTCATTGGTCAAGCTTCTTCAGTTCTCCATACCCATACTCGGTTATGCATCAACTGTATTTCAGCCATCCATCTTTGTCTCTCTCTTTCTCTCTTAGGTTTCTTTCTCTCATCGAACCCAATCAAATTAAGGGGGGAGGGGTGTTTGTTTCTCGAGAATCCGAGAAAGATTTTGAATTGGCTTCTGGTAAATCCCCCTTATTAACAACTCTTTGATTTTTTTTGACCCTTTTCCAGGCTCCGATTATACTCAGATCTGCGAGCTTTGTTGTTCTGCTTGTTATTGTTGTGTTGTATATTTGGGTGGTGGTGGTGGTTTGTACGGATCGGCTTCGAGAAGCTTCTGATGTAGTAGTTTGATTCAAATTTTGGAACTTTTTGCTGATTAGGGTTCTGGGCTTTGGGCATTTTTGAAACTTTGTTATTGTTGTGATGTAGTGTTTTTGTTGGAAATGGTAATTTGGGGGTTTGAGCTGTGAGAAAAAAAAGGGTGTTTTGGATATAGGTTGTGAATTTTGATTTGATTGCTTTGTATGAACTCAAATGATAGTGAATTCATTTGCGCAATGCTTGTTGTAGTTTATGCTTTTGTTGTTTTTACTTTACAGTTAAAATTTTGAAATTGTTGTGAAATATTGATTAATAGCAGAAATCTTTGTGATTGAGTAATACAGCTGAGTTTAACTCGCTGCTGCTTCTGTTTCTAAAGGAAGTTTTCAGTTTATAATTTTTTAAAGGGAGTATATGTATACTACTTGTATATACTTATCCCCCCAAAAAAAAAAAAAAACAGTTTATATCGCTTGATTCACTTGTTAAATAATAAGGCTTACAGGTATCATCTCTTTTCATGGTTTTGTTTTGTGTTTGCAGGAATTGATTATTTGAGGAATCCTCTTGGTATTTATTTATTTTTCAAAATTTTTTATGCTGAATTACTGATGAGTTTAGTTTTTGCAGATAAGCAAGGCGCTTGCTGGAGCTGACAAAAAGATCTGATGAGGAAGTTGCCAAAATTTATATATGATGAGGAGAAAACTTTGGAGGTGAGAAGTTGTTCTTGCATTTGCAATCCTTTAAATTATTCATTATGTGTGTATGCATGTTTGTTAATGTGTTCAACTTTGAAAGTAAAGTCTTTTTGTTTACAAATAAAGGCTTAGTTATGGTTGGTTGTCATAAGAAAAACAAGAAAAATATAATGGTTCGTATGTATAAGTAAGCTTTATGAATTGTACTTCAAGAAAAAAAAAAAAAAAAAAAAAAGAAACAGTGTACAAATTGTTTGTGTTAATTTGTATTTTCATCATTTTTTTAACTATTATTGATATTGTTTTAGTTATCATTTTTTTAAAATGTTTGCAATGCATTGATATTGCATTGGTGGTGGGATGACTACAGAGAACCCGTAAAATATTAACAGAGAAGATTGCTTAGTTGAATTCAGCCATAGACGATGTTTCTGCTCAGCTTCATGGAGATGATGCCCCTATGGAGCTGCAGTGAATTTAGATGAAGTTGGAGCTTCAATGTAACATAATATTTGTTGTAATTGCCATATAAACCATCACTACTTACGTGTGATTAGTACTGGAAAAACAATGTTTTGAATTCTTTATCTCTTTTAATTTTCTATTCGGTTAATAAATTTAGGTTGATTGTACTTATATAAAAAATTTACTAGAATGATAGAAAAATATGATTTGTTTCATAGTAATTTTCTCTTAGTAGTAATTATTTATATTTAGGTACTAATTGTTCTCTCATGTGGTATTCTCACATTCCTACAATAGAGTATTGTGGATTTTTTTTTTTCAAACAATCAGTAGCAAATTTTCCACCTGAGATTGTACACTTGAGCTTATGAATAGTGCAATGGTTTTAACTCTCTCCCTTTCCTTTTTCTTGTTTTGTATTAAAATAAAATTTCAAAGAATCCTTAGCTGCTAGTGCTTAACTTTAAGATGCATTCTATTTGTTGTTGACGGATTTCTAATAATAATTTGATTTTTAACTTTTGACTTTAAAAGCATCGGTCATGCAGCAAAAAAATTGAAGCACGACCATTCTCAGTTCAGGAGCATCTACAGTATCTACTGTAAATTTGTTGTGGTTAGTAGTATTCCACCTTATATTACTTATCTTAAAGAATGTAAAATTGTTGCACAAGTAATATATAACTGTGCTAGTTTCTCCAAGCTATGGCCTTTGATTTTGTTAGCAATAAATATGTTAGGATTGCTTTAAGTATCTTATAAATCTTTAAGAAGCTAATCTTTAATTGTTTCAATGACTCCAAATCAGTCATCACAAAGTACTTAAAAGGCACAACCAAAGCGCGTAAAAGCTACTAATTTTTTCTCAAAGATAGGCTAATAATTATGATTCTCAAAGACAACAAAAATTCATTGAAATTTTTATCCACAACCAAATGAACAAAACCCAAAACAAAAAGGCTTTATAGCTTAGCTAAATTAGCTTCACAATATAAATATGTGATTTCAATGTTTCAAGAAAGCCAAAATAGCTACATCTTGATTTTGTTCCCAACTAAAATAGATATGAGTCATGTTCTTTATATCTAAAATTTCATGAACAATTTCTCCCAAAAAAAAAAAAAAAAATTTGTGAACAAAGCCAGCTTCATGGTCTTCACTAATCCCTCCAGCACTTGCCTTTTCTTGTTCTCAGTGATCAAAAGAAGAATAGCATACCTATAATCATGCCATTCAACCTGAAAAAAGAACAAAAGAGTGATTTCATTGATAAACATATATCAAAATTTCCAAAAAACTTGATCTAGCAGTAAAGAAACTTGATAAATGATAATAAGACCAAAAAAATTTCCTATCATACATTACTTTAATGGTAATAATAACTGTTGATCACCACCATCACATCCATTTACAACTAATCCAATCGCCTTGAAGGACTTGAAACTTTTATGGGAACAACTAAAACATAAAAATTAGATTAAGCAGGGATTCATTTGCTTCACAGTAAGTAGCTTGAAAGTCACAGGTTTGAGCTATTTGTATCAAGCCTTTTTGCTACACAAAACTCCAAGCCATAATTCAGCTAAAACTACCCAAATACTCACAAGTTGATCATGATAATGGAATTGTACCCAAATATTGCCCATGAATTTAGCTATAAAAAAGCATGTCTCTAGTAAAAAAAGAACTTTATTTTTCTGTGCAAGAAGTAGTGTTGCAAGTTTGCTTACACATTGGAAACAAACCAGAGAGTCCCAAAAATCAACCAATATCTAATAAGCTATGATAAATCCTAAAGCCCCCATATCTGCTAACTGCTAAAGAGTATAACCAAATCATAAGTAGAGCTGACCTTATAGCACTTTGACGCTTGTTCTCAACATTGTTTCAAATGAAGCTAATTTGATCAAATTCAACAAACTATTCTTCTCAATTATAGCCAATGGCCTTTTGGCCACTGTTTAAAAATTATATATTTCATGAAAGACATAAAACAAGCATAAAATAAAAATTCAACCTTTAGCCAACTAAAAACACATTTTGAAGAAATAACACTTTGGAAACAAACAAGCCAGTCCCAAAAAAAAAACCAATTATTCAACCAGTATGTACTAGAACAAGATAAATCCTAAAGCCTCCGTATCAATCTAAGATATTAGCTAACTACTAAGGAGTACAATCAGATCATAAGCATAGCTAACCCAATGGCACTTCACAGCTCCTTGTATGAGGGAGTTTGACCATCAGTTCTCTCCAGTCTTTCAAATAGATCTACTTTGATCAAATTCAACAAAACTATTTGGCTCAATTATTACCAATGACATATCAAATTAAAAACATACAAGACAAGCACAAAATAAAAATTTGATCTTTAATCAACTAAAACAAATTTCAAATCCCATCATTTTGTTATATTTCTCCATCTTTCTCCTTCAATATATGTTTATCCAAAGCAAGATATCATACATCCACAATGAAGTTGCAAGCCATGCAACTAATCCAAAACTTTATACCTATTTCCATGAATTACGATTCAAAATATAACCATTTAAATGCTAAGATAAATTCATTCTTACATTAAACAAGTAGCTAGACTATAAAAACTTAAGCTCATCATATTGTCATACACATGAAAAAAAAAATGATCAAGAAATACTCCAATTTGGACCCCAAAAAAAAAAATATTCCTAACTTTTGAGGAATTCATTTCAAAGGTATGCTAGAGCAAATACTCGCTTACTATTAAGCAATTAAAAAAAATCATTATTTGAAGTAATTTTCAGTTCATAGCTAATCAAGAAAAACATGGAACATGAATTAGAAAAATTCATGAATTAGTTTGACAATGGTAAAATGCATCCATCAACTTAAAGATTATGATGAATATATAACAACTTTAAATCAGCAAAGCGAAACTTTGCAAACGTTTGGGATTTAGTCCTCTCATGGTGAAAAATGACAAAAGATAAATGCTTGTTTATTTAAAAGGAAAACAAGTAGGTAAACCACCATTTATACATACAGATTCTGTTATTTTTGTTGTCTTTTCACTTGAACATAATCTGTATCCAATAACACAAATTCCACATTTTTTTCCCCAAGTACAATAAGGAATTCAATTTCTTTATCAGAAGAAAACGAAATCCTAATACAATACTAAAAATTGAAAAATCTTTTTTTTTTTTTTTGGGGCTAAACTTGTTAAGTATGATTGGTAACAATTCAAGCAAGCAAAAATTTTCCCCTATCAATAGCCACAGTTTATACCTTTAAAATGAACTACAATAGGCAAAATACCCATCTGCAATTTAGGAAAATAACGGGTACCTAAGAAAAATTAGGACAAAAAGAGAAATTTCATAATGATTTTTTTAGCATAAACCAAGCAACACAATTACTTTACTGATGTCAAAGACAACAACACACAACAACTACAAGCAGGCCACTTTCCCTTCAATCACAGCACATTTGGCTGTACCCAAAAACCTCCATTGTTTTATAGAAAAGGAAACCTAGTCACTAATAAAAACTGAAACAAAATGGGGGTTTCGGTCATATCTAAAATGCAAATAAAACGAGAAGAGACAATAAATAGAAAAGAGGGGTACCAGCGGCCACCAATGGTGTAAACACCGTCTATATGCACCACCACCGGTAGTAGTGTTGTTGCAAGAAGAAGCTCAGCCAAGAACAATATATATATATATATATATATTATTGAGAAAATTAAAATAAAGAAAAATCAAAGAGAGAGACAGAGGAACTTTACTAGAACCACGGCTAGAATTGGTGGAGTGAAACACAGTGGCTGCTAGCAGTAGCCATGGAGATTGAGCATCAACTTCTCTCTTTCCTGATTTTCTGCAAACCCAAACCCTAGCCTTCTTTGATTTGGGTTTGAACCAAATCAGCAAGGTTGGCTCACCGCAACCACCACCTCCGATGGTGGCTTCTTCTCTCCATCGACCAAAATCTCTTTCTCTGTCTCTCAATCTCATTTCCCATAGATTAAACCTGAAAGATCATCAACTTCTCTCTTTCCCGATTTTCTCCAAACCCAAACCCTAACCTTCTCTGATTTAGGTCTGAAACGCATCAATGTCTCTCTTTACACTCGATTCTCTCCAAACCCCAACCTTTACTCTCTCTCTGATTTGGGTCTAAAAAGGATGCCTGTATGCGTGTCGGGATCTCTGGTGAGCTAAGGTTTTTTCTTTGTTTTTGCTAATGGGATTGAGTTCAGTATGCTAGAAGTGGAGGTTGAGAGAGTTTGAACTTTGAAAATTGAGAGAGAGAGAGAGAGAGTTTGAACGGCTGGTGAGAGTTAAGTGTTTAACTGGTTTTAAGTGTGGTGTTTACATTTTAAATGATGTGGCACGTTTTTGGCACTTGATAATTTTCAAACAAATCCCCAACGTGAACTGGAGCCTCTCCATTTCAAAGGAAAATGGAGAGGATCTGGATCCGGCATTAACTAAGTGTCCACCTACCTTCAATTAATCACATTTATTCCCTCACTCAAAAGAAGAAAAAAAAGGTAAGAAGTATTAAAAATTTAATATGCATTACCTTGATTTAAGTATTTAACCCACTTTACTTCAAATAAAAAAAGAAAAGAAAAAAAGAAGAAGTATTTAACCTTTTGATAATAGATTTTATGATTTATTTGATTATTTAGAAATTTCTAACAATTATTGTGGCTTATGTTATATGGGAAATCTTTGTCATTGAAAGCCTTTAATCAGACTTAAATAAATGTTATGAAATTTGACAATATAAAACATGTGAAGTCTTTACGCTTTACATTTGTATGATGACTATTACCTCTTCCATTAAAAAAAAAAAAATGATGACTATTACGTCCTGGTCATTAAAAAAAAAAAAGTTATTAAGTCTTTGTCGTAGCAGTTTTTTTGTTGTTGTTAATAAGTGCCTTAGGTTCACATGTTAAAAATTAATAAGTTCTCAATTGTGAGCTGTAATACATATTTTTCAACCAAAAAAAAAAAAAAATCTATATTAATGATTCCTTAGTTTGCATGCACAAATTTATTTATGTGTGCTTTCTTGGATATATATATATATATATATATGTATTTTTTGTTTTTTTGGAAATGTGGGCTACCCATCAATTGTGGGTGGGAATTTCCTTTAACCCAAGGGCAAGAAGAATGCTGAATATTGGCTCTATGATGGACAAATCAACATACAAACCAAACCGTATCTAGCCAATCTCAACATGTGTTCAACAACTTTAATGTCCCAACTTGACTTTCCTTTTTAAATGTATAGAAATATTATTTAATAAAAAATTTAATGCACTTTAATTCACCTTAAAACGACTATGATAAGATAACCATTCTGTATGACACAACAGAAGTTCACAATATTCCAAAATTACCCTACTTCTTTGCACATACAACAACCTCACATAAATCCACTATAATTTGAATTTTGATTTTCTTTAATTGCACGGGTGTAAGAAGATAGTCTAATTGAAGAATATTTCAAATTTTTGTGAACGTTATACTTGTTATTTCGTCATGAATAAAGTTTGGATATAATTACACGCATTATCTTTTTATTGGATGTGAACTAAATCCAATATTTCATTGCATTTTCTTTTTATATCGTCTATACTTTTAAAATTTTTAGAAAATCAAAGATTGATAGTTATGTCATTAATTAAATATTAAAATTTCAAGTTTTTGAAATATAAAATTATATATAAAAAATAAGTTTATTGATTGAACAGTAAATTACATCCATTTGACATTTAATTTAATATGTATGTTAAGAACATAAAGAACAATCCACTGGATACTTAATTTGACATGCGTTGTAAGAACATAAAGAATAAGCAATCTAAAAATTGAAATTTTAAAATATATAGCCAATTTTTTTTAATGATAGTGCCAAACTTATTCCTTTCCCAAAAACGAATCAATATTTTTTAAACAAGTTTAGATAAAGCCTTTATTATTATTATTATTATTATTATTATTATTATGTGTGACAAACCCTTTATATAATTGTTTATTTTTTATGTGACAAACCCTTTATTATCCTTTATTAAGTATTGCAAAGTAGTTCATATTCATAAATTAAAGCGATACTATCATTAAGAGTAGTTGGGAAGAAAAATGCTACCATAGTAATTGATAATTATTTTTAACTTCTTCATGAATACAAACATTAGTCATCTTATGCTTTTATTGCACAAGCTTAGGGAACGACATGAAATCCCACTGGAACAATGTTGGAAATTTTAAGATTCCCCACAAGGAGGAAAATAAGTGGAGTAATGGAGATTTATGGGGACAACGGTAAGGCCAGCATTGAAATGCATGGGACAGCTAGAGTCAACGCATTGAAGTGCATGGATCCAAATTTGAAGACAGCCGTAGATGCTTATAAGGAAAGCATTGAAGTGCATGGGACAGCTGGGTTTAACGTATCAGGTATGGAGAAAATGGCCAACACGGTGGAGCCAATGCAAACTAACCAAGTGGACATTTACATGCAAGATGGGCCGGATGTGCCAAAGCCCAATATCTACGTGGGTAAGAAAGCAACGTGGGGCTTGTGGGCCTAAGGAAAAAGAAAGTGGAGAAATTCAATCTGCACTGAGGAAAAGGACAGCCACGGAGATACAAGACAGGGAGGGTGATACCAGTACTGAAGCATATGGTGGGAAGAGGGATAAGGTGGAAGCTCATGACAAATACTCAGACAAGATATCGGCGAGGGTGGATGATCACCCTTGCCGGAAGCAATGAAAATATTAAATTGGAATTGCCAAGGGCTTGGGAACCTTTGGAGAGTTCGCAGCCTTCACAAACTTGTGAGGCATCAAGCTCCCAGGATTTGTTTTTTGATGGAAACAAGAATTAATAAAGAAGGTTTTAATGATTTTTGTGGGGACTTACCATTTACTAACCGCTTTATTATAAAGTATCCAAATGCAGGGGGCAGGTTAGCTTTACTTTGGAAGAGTGATGTCCAGCTAGATGTTATCAGTTATACGGCAAATCATATATTGGCCAAGGTTGTAGAGGAAGATGCATTTGTGTGGTTTTTTTATTGCGTTTTATGGTTGGCCTGAAGCTTGTCAGAAGGTTAAGTCTTGGGGGCTCCTTCGACATCTCAAGACGTTGGTTGATGGTCCATGGGTATGTATTGGCGACTTTAACGCCATCTTGCAGTCCATTGAGAAGTTGAGCAGGAGACCGCCACAACGCAGCCAAATGGATGCATTCCGTGAGGCTCTAGATCATTGCCAACTTGAAGATTTAGGCTTTAGTGGCTACCAGTTTACATGGAATAATAAGCGGCCAAGCGATGTGAACACCAGATTGAGATTGGACAGAGCTACGGCGACGGCTGATTGGAGAACAAAATTTCCATTAACCACAGTGACACATTTATCTAGTCATGCCTCTAATCACTTGCCGATCATGTTGAATGTCCAAAGCTCTAGGAAGTCATGGTACAAAGGCTAGAAGAGTTTTAAATTCGAGGAAGTGTGGCTGTTGTTTGGTGACTGTGAGGAGGTAATTAAAGCAACATGGGAGAGAGGTGGGGCCGAAGCTACATGACTTGGGGTGGTTAAGCAGAAAATCGATGCATGTGCTTCGGACCTACAGGCTTGGGGTTCTTCAAAAGCATAACTCGAGGCTAAAGAAATAAAGAAACTACAGAAGCGAATTGAACAACTAAACTCGGTTGACCTTACTGAAGATAGTAGAGCTGAATTTTTGGTGACTGGTAGAAACCTTGATGCTCTACTTCGTAAGCAAGAGATTTACTGGGCGCAAAGGTCGAGAATTCCTTAGCTGAAACATGGGGATAAAAACAAAAAGTTCTTCAACTCAGAACCATATTCAAAGATTAAAAAATGCAGATGATATTTGGGTGGAGGAAGTGGAAGATATGGCAGGTGTGGTTGTGGGTTATTTAGAGGATTTGTTTAAGGGAGGAGCATGTGACAGAATGGAGGATTGTCTTAACACCATTAACCCAAATATAACTCCTGACATGCAGCATATATTGTCCAGTGCGTTTAGTGCAGAAGAGGTCAAAATAGTGTTATTCCAAATGGGACTAACAAAGGCTCCTGGACCTGACGGTATGAATGCTTTCTTTCACCAAAAATTTTGGCATGTTGTAGGTGACTCGATCACTAATGCAGTGTTAGACTTTTTAAATTCCGGTCATATGGTGCCTGAAATAAATTATACTTATATTGTGCTTATTCCCAAAATAAAATCACCCGAGAAACTTTCTGATTTCCGCCCTATTAGCTTATGTAGTGTCATATATAAAATCATCTCTAAAGTCCTAGCCAATAGATTGAAGCAAATTCTCCCACATATAATCTCCCCAACATAAAGTGCTTTTGTCTTAGGCCGCCTAATTACTGATAATGTACTATTAGCATATAAGACACTACACACCATGCATGGTAGGAAAAAAAGGAAAACATGGCTCTCTTGCTTTTAAACTGGATGTTAGTAAGGCCTATGATCGTGTATAATGGAATTTCCTTCGTAGTATTATGGTCAGATTGGGTTTTCCTGAAATATGGGTGGATAGAGTTATGTGTTGTGTCACCACCCCATCTTACTCAGTTTTGATAAATGGAAAACCTTATGGTACTATCTCTCCATCCAGGGGACTCCGTCAAGAAGATCCTCTCTCACCTTACCTATTTCTATTGTGTACAGAAGGTTTCACATCTTTGTTGCAGAATTTAGAGGCTAAGGGGCTTATACATGGAGTCTCTATTTGTCGAAGGGCCCCAAGAATCACCAACCTTTTATTTGCAGATGATTCTTTGATCTTTTGTCAAGCAAGGCAGAGTGAGGTGTAGGTGAATACTGAAATCCTGCAAGTGTATGCGGGAGCCTCAGGACAATGCATAAATTTGGAGAAATCATTAATGTAGTTCAACAGGAATACACTTGTAGAGCAGAAAAACTTGATAAAAAATTCTTTAGGAGTGAAGGAGGTGGACTGGTTTGAGACTTATTTGGGGCTACCCACATTGGTAGGTTGAGCAAAATACCACTCATTCACCTATCTTAAAGATAGGGTGTGGAAGAAGCTTCAAGGGTGGAAGGGTAAGTTGTTATCGAAAGCTGGGAAAGAGGTGTTGATTAAAGCAGTTGCTCAATCGATTCCCATATACACCATAGGGGTATTTCAATTGCCCATGAAGCTTTGTGATGAACTCGATGCAATGTGTGCAAGGTTTTGGTGGGGGCAGGAAGGAGAGAACAGGAAGATCCACTAGACAAGTTGGGGTAAATTAACTGAGGCCAAGAAGAAGGGAGGTTTGGGATTTAGGGATCTAAGAACCTTCAATTTAGCCATGCTGGCAAAACAGGGGTGAAGGCTAATACAAAAACAAGACTCTTTACTGTACCAGTGCTTTAAACCTAAATATTTCCCACGGTGTCATGTTCTGGAAGCAAAAGAGGTACCTAACTGTTCATACGTATGGAAGAGCATATTGGCAACAATACTAATTCTGAAATCTGGTTGTTGTTAGAGGATTGGGGATGGATCAGAAGTGAAGGTGGTTACTGATAAGTGGATTCCAAATCATCCAACAAAGAGGGTGATTCATCCACTTGAGGAAAAGGAGCAAGAATGGTACGTGTCTAATCTAATTAATCAAGACCTACAAGAGTGGAAGAGTGACTTAATTGCTGTGAAATTCCACAAAGAAGATGCCGATGCTATTTTGAGGATACCATTGAACCATAGACAAGCCTTGGATGCAATAATATGGCTACATACAAAAAAGGGAGCATACTCAGTTAGATCAGGTTACTATGTTGTGAGATTTTTGAAGCAGTGCGAAGATGGGGCTGAGACATCTACGAGTCTTTTTGGAGCTCAGGTTTGGTCAAAATTATGGAAACTCAAAGTGCCCAACAAGATTAAGGTCTTCGGATGGAGGGCATGCTTAAACACCCTCCCTACCCGAGCTAACCTGGGGAGAAGAAAAATAGTTGAAGAGGATGCTTGCTTGCTTTGCTCTAGGGAGTCCGAAATAGGGGTGCACACCTTCTGGGATTGTGTTGTGGCAAAAGATGTTTAGGCAAGGAGTTTGGTCAGGCTACATAAAAGTCATCACGGTCAACAAGATGTGCTCCAACTTACCGTTTGACCATACCGGAGTTCGAACTTTCAATGTGCAAGCTTGGTTAATATGGAACCAAAGGAATGCAGTTGTTCACGGGAAAAATGTTGTGGACCCGAGGTGGCTGAACAAGAGGGCGTGCGATTACTTGAATGAATTCCAACAGTCCCAGGACCAGTTGGACGTTCCAGTTCAAACGGATGCAGGTGTAAGCACATGGCAACTGCCACCGGACCTTGTTTTCAAGTTAAACTTTGATGCTGCCATATTCTCGGACTTAAACATGTCTAGGGTATGAGTAATAATTAGGAGTTGCAAGAGAGAGGTAATGGCAGCAATGACTGCAAAAGGTCCACCAGTTGGAGGTAGTGAAGAGGTAGAAATTTTAGCATGTCGAAGAGTGTTGGAGTTTGCCATAGACACAGGTTTTATAGATTTGGTCGTTGAGGGGGATAATGCAGCTATCATGTCTTCAATTTCATCATCTGGGGCTGATCAGTCACGACTTGGACACATAATACAGGATATCCAATGGTTGGGCAATGGGATTAGATGGGTATGTTTTAGTCAGGTTAAGCGAGGTGCTAATTCCGTGGCACATGTTTTAGCTAGATATGCGAAAGATGTAGATGAGGATATAGTTTGGTTGGAGGATACCCCCCCACCAGCTATTGAGGCATTGTATTATGATTCCTTACATTTAAATGAATAATAGATTAGTCCACTTTCAAAAAAAAAAAAAGATTCCCTCCAACAGTAGTGTCCCTTATGTACTTTAAGTTTGATTCCAAGTGCCCCGTAGAAGGAGATGGCTTGGGGCATGTGGTGCGGGCTGAGATAACCACTAATTTGCAAGTCTTCAATATTTCAAAGATCATATAACGTTGATAATCAACGGCAAACAAAAAAATCCTCCATTGCCATTGGTATAGGCATAGTCAATCACTTTTCCATCACACATGACATGAATTTCAGCCACTGTGAGAAAATTGAAAACAAAAAAAAAAAAAAAAAAAAAAATGGTGAGGCTAGCTGCAGAAGTACCATATATATATATATATACAAGAAAGTATAACTAATACAAACACTCTAACAAGATATAAAGCTATTAAAAAACCTTGCATGCTGAGCTTGCTAGGGAACTATATATATATATATATATATATTGTTAATGTATATTATGTTATGGGCTTTAGGCCCAGCTACTTTATTTGTATAGCACACTTGTACTTGTACTACACTTTATTTGTACTGCACACATATGTTTACTTGTACCGTACACATACGCCTCCTATATAAAGGCATCGCCTGTATATTCCTTCATCATGAAATACTATACAATCATTTAGTATTTCTAACATGGTATCAGAGCCATTGCTTTGACCTTCCTCTTAGCAGTCTTGTCTCTTCTGGTGTTACTTTACCTTTATTGCTTCTGCCATCACAACAGCCGTTGCAGCCACTCACCGTTGAACCTCCAATGTCTCTCAGCCATTGTCCTTGGGTTTCGAGTCTGCAGTTGCCGTCGTTGAGGAGTCTCGCACCACATAGACCACTGCAATCACCGTCTTCGTCGTGCATCTTGCTCCAATAACATTTTTGCAGGTACTATAGTGATTGGCTCGCCTCGATCTACACAACTGTGGAAGTCTCGCAAGCATTGGAGCCTGCACGTGCCCTTACGCGTCGCCCAAAGAAGCAACACCTCAGCCATGCGCCTTACGCGCCACCTTCAAGTCTTGTTGATGTCATTAGTGACGTCATACTGCCACGTCACCTAGGGCTGATGTCATCATCCACCTTCTGCTAACATCACCCACCACATGCAACTGACGTCATCGTTGAGCATCGTTGACTGGACTGTTGACCAGAGTTGACTTTGACCGAGGGTTGACTTTTCTACAGGGTTGACTTTTGCAGTCCAAGTTCTCTTTACCCAGTTTTTCACATAGATTTCGTTTTTGTAGTTTGTTTTTGCATATTGTGTTTCTAAATGGATAAAAAGGATGTTTTTCTTCCTTGCCCTATCAATACTGTATTGGAGGGGAACAAGAGTTACTTATCTTGGTCTCATCAATACTGTATTACCATTCCTATCAAGGGAGCAAGTGAAGAAGATGCTGTCTTCTTTGGTCGCATGATTGAATGGGATAGTCACAACCGCATGATCCTTACATGGATTCAGAATACTTCCATTCCCTCCATCTCCAATTTGTTGGGCAGCTTTGATGATGCAAAATTAGCATGGGATATGTTGACCAAAAGGTACTCCACTACTCACGGATCCATGAAATATCAATTAGTAGTTGAATTGCATCAACTTCGACAGAACCAGGGCAATCCATTAATGACTACTATGATTAGTTTCACTTCATTTGAGACCAAATTGACCTTTTTGATCCAATTTGGGCATGCTCAAAGGATGCTCAGCAATATGCTACAGTTAGAGATGGATTTCGTCTCTATGAATTCCTGATGTCACTTTACAAGGACTTTGAGCCCATTTGAGGTTAGCTTCTTAATTGCAGTCCTCCTCCCTCCCTTGATACTGCTGTAAACAAGTTGGTTAGAATAGAAGCTCGGCTTGCAAGCCTTCAAGCCCAGAATAAGTTTAATGTTTTGGCTATTACTCCTTCTGCTACTGCCATTGAGCAACCTCAGCAATCAGGTGATTCCTTTGGCTCTAGAAATTGTCGCAAGCAGACCAACAAGAAGTTCTGCAATTATTGTAAGCGTCCTGGCCACACCATTGAGACTTGTTACCGTCGCAACAAATCTACTGCTGCTGTTGCTAATACTGAGTCTACTCTGCTGATGCCTTCCATTTCAGCTGAGTCCCAGTCTTCTGGATCCATTATTAACCTCTCCCCCACTTAACTACAGGAGATCATAGCTCAGGCTGTTTGTATGACTGGTAATGCATCTCTTTCCACTGCTCTCTCAATTCTGCTCGGTAAGTCTCAAACTTGACTTTTTGATTTTGCCTGTTGCAATCACATGACACCTCACTCATCCTTATTCTCCAAACTTGACCTTGCACCGCATCCTCTTAATATTCATATAGCTGATGGTTCCACCATGCATGGGAATAGTTTAGGTTTTGTTTCGACATCTAACCTTTCTGTTCCTGGGGTCTTCCATGTACTTGACCTATTCTATAATTTGTGCTATATGGGATAATTAGCTGAACTAGGATATCGCCTTATTTTTTACTATTATGGGTGTATTGTGTAGAATTCGAGGATGAGGCAAGAGCTTGGGACCGGTCCTAGGGTTGGGCATATGTTTCCCGTGGACAATCTTCATCTTCCACATGTTGCTCTTGTTTCTATTGCTACTGCAGCTGCTGCAGTTTCTTTCTTACCTTCTCTCGTACTTTGGCATTCTCGTCTTGGTCATGCCTCATATATTCGGGTACAATAGTTAGCTTCTAAGAGTTTGTTAGGTTCTGTGTCCAAAGACAATTTTGATTGTACTTCATGCCAGTTAGGAAAACAGCCAGCTTTACCTTTCAATAGTAGTGAATCTATTTCTAATAGTATTTTTGAGTTAATTCATTCTAATGTTTGAGGACCTTCTCCTGTTACTAGTATTGGTAGATCTCGTTATTTTGTTATTTTTATTGATGATTATTCTCGTTATAGTTGGACCTTTCCTATGAAATCTCATTCTGAAATCTTACCAATATACAGTAACTTTGCAAAAATGGTTAAAACACAATTCTCCAAACATATCAAAACTTTTCGTTCTGATAATGCTCTTGAATATACTCAATATGCTTTTCAAGCTTTGTTACATTCCTATGGCACTGTACATCATCTAACCTATCCAGGCACCTCTCAACAAAATGGTCGAGCCAAAAGAAAACTTCGTCATATTCTTGACACTGTCTGTGCTCTTTTTCTTTCTACCAAAGTTCCTGCTCCATTTTGGGGTGAAACCCCTCTTCATGCTGTTTATGCCATTAATCGCATTCCAAGCACTGTTATCCATAATCTGACTTCGTATAAGCGCCTTTTTGGGTCACCCCCTAACTATCATTACCTTCGCTCCTTCGGATCTGCTTGTTTCGTTTTTCTTTAACCTCATGAGCACAACAAACTTGAGCCTTGATCTAGACTTTACTGTTTCCTTGGTTATGGTAAAACTCAAAAAGGGTATCGGTGCTATGATCCTATCTCTCATCGTCTTCGTGTTTCTTGTAATGTTGTCTTTTGGGAACACCGCTTGTTTGTTGAACTCTCTCACTTTTGTTCTTCCCTAACTTACTCTTCTGTTTTAGAAATATTTCCAGATGAGTCTTCTGTTCCTTCTACAGATACTCTTGATCTTCCTTTGGACTTTTCCAGATATTTTTGATGATTCTCCTAGACCGGTTGTAGATGAACAAGTTGATAACAAGCTACCCCACCTTGAGCCTAGGTCCCCTGCTCTTGTTCCACTTGAAGATCCTTCACAAGACATTCCACCTCACCATTCAACTCGGATAAGATCCATTCCTGCACATTTACTTGACTATCATTGTTACAGCCCTTGCTACACTCCATTAATCTTAAACCTATCGTGAAGCCTCTACTGACCCTTTATGGCAGATTACAATGAAAGAGGAAATTGATGCATTAACCAAAAACCATACTTGAGATCTGGTTACTCTCCCTCCTAGTCAATCTATGGTTTGTTGTAAATGGATCTATAAGATCAAGACTCGCTCTGATGGGTGCATCGAGCGCTACAAGGCTCGTCTTATTGCAAAAGGTTTTACACAGGAGTATCATTGTTACACTGCTCTTGCTACACTCCATGTGCCTTAAACCTATTGTGAGGCCTCTACTGACCCTTTACGACAGATTGCAATGAAAGAGGAAATTGATGCATTAACCAAAAACTATACTTGGGATCTGGTTATTCTCCCTCCTACTTAGTCTGTGGTTCTATAAGATCAAGACTCGCTCTGATGGGTGCATCAAGCGCTACAAGGCTTGTCTTGTTGCAAAAGGTTTTACATAAGAGTATGGGATTGATTATGAAAAGACTTTTGCTCCAGTTGCCCATATCTCCTCTGTTCGTGCCTTCTTAGCTGTTGTCGCTGCTAGTAAATGAGACCTTTTTCAGATGGATGCTAAAAATGCCTTCCTTAATGGGGATCTGCATGAAGAAGTCTATATGCAATCTCCTCCTGGTCTTTTTGTTGAAACAAACAAGGTTTGTCGCCTTCGACGTGCACTTCATGGCCTTAAACAAGTTCCACGAGCTTGGTTTGCCAAGTTTAGCTCCACCATCTTTCGCTTGGGTTACACTGCCAGTCCTTATGATTCTGCCTTATTTCTTCATCGCAATGATAAAGGCACCATTTTGCTTCTCCTATGTGGATGATATGATCATAATTGGTGATGACCTCAGTGGTATTCAAGAACTCAAGGATTTTCTTAGTCAGCAGTTTGAGATGAAAGACCTTAGACATCTCAGTTATTTCTTGGGTCTTGAGATCACTCGTTTCGCAGATGGTCTTTATATTACTCAAGCCAAGTATGCATCTGACCTTTTATCTCGAGTTGGACTCACTGACAGCAAGATTGTTGACATTCCAGTTGAACTTAATGCGCATTTGACAACCTCGGGGGGAAAACCATTGTCTAATCCCCCTCTTTACAGATGATTGGTTGGCAGCCTAGTTTATCTCACAGTTACTCATCCAGAGATTTCTTATGCTGTTCATCAGGTGAGCCAGTATCTGTCTATTTCACAATCGACTCACTATGCTGCTGTTCTGTGCATTCTATGATACTTGAAGGGCTCTCTCTTCCATGGCCTTTTCTACTCAGCTCAGTCTCCTCTTGTACTCCGTGCATTCTTTGATGCTGATTGGGCAGGAGATTCCATTGATCGTAGGTCAACTACAGGTTATTGTTTTCTCCTTGGTTCTTCTTTGATTTCTTGGCGAAGTAAGAAACAAACTTTCGTGACCCACTCTAGTACTGAAGCAGAATATCGTGCTCTTGCTGACACTATCTCTAAGCTCCTTTGGCTACAATGGCTTCTTAAGGATTTGGGTGTGTCCACATTCTCAACTACTCCCCTTTACTGTGACAACCAGAGTGCCATTCATATTGCTTACAATGATGTCTTCCATGAACGGACTAAACACATTGAGATTGATTGTCATTTTATCTGTTCTCATCTTGTTCATGGTGCTCTCAAGCTTTTCTCCGTTTCCTTCAAAGATCAACTTGCAGATATCTTCACCAAGGCACTTCCTATGGAACGCACTATTGATTTGGTTGACAACCTCAAGCTGGTCTCACATCCACCTTGAGTTTGAGGGAGGCTGTTAATGTCTATTATGTTATGGGCTTTAGGCCCAGCTACTTTACTTGTATAACACACTTGTACTTGTACTACACTTTACTTGTACCGCACACATATGTTTACTTGTACCACACACATATACCTCCTATATAAAGGCATCGTATGTATATTCCTTTATCATGAAATACTATACAATCATTTAGTATTTCTAACATATATATATATATATATATGCAGGTAAAATAATTAACTTGAGCAAACTTACTTGCGAAAACGACATTGTTGGTACCACTGGCATTTGTATTGCTGTTGCCTGGGCAATAAATAGTGCCGTGGATTTTGATAAGGTAACGCATGTGTTGGGCTCCAGAGATTGGAGCTGCTAGTGCAACAACTGTAACGGAAACAAAGAGAGCTAATTTCATTGCCATGGTTATTTTACTATTAGTTTCTTACAATTAACTAGCTAAAATGCTGTGGATTGGAACCAATTTATAGCATATGAGAGAGCACAAGTAACTGTTACAATAAGAAACAACATAACTACGTTTCACCAATGTTTTTGCCTAAAACCATGGACTACTAGGATGTGGTTTTGTAACCCCTAAAATGGGGTTTTAGGATTTCCAAACACACATATATATCTTATATTTTTCCTATCAAATGGTAAATTACATCCAATTGACATGAAAATTGATATGATTGTTAAGAACATATAGATTTAATTTCAAAATATAAATTCTATAACAAGTTATTGAGTGATGTAACATTGCTTAAAATTACTTCAGGTGTAACTTGAACTCAACTCTTCAAGTTACACTTGATGTAATTCTAAGCAATGTTACACTACTCAATAACTTGTTATATAATTTAAAATACACCACCTTGATGATCATAAAAAATAAATAAAAAAATTATGAATTTGATTGGATATGAAAGAGCACAAGCAACTGTTACAATTTAAAACATTATAACAATAGTTGACCAGTGTTTTGTCTAAAACAATGGTCCACAATGGAGTATAAGTGTGGTTGTTTAATACCTCTAATATGTGGTTCTAGGATTACCATATATATCTTGTTATATTCTATAATAATTTATATATTTATTTAGAGGTGGATTCAAGATATCTTTTTGAAAGATTATTTTTTGAGAGTTTTAACCTATGATATTCGTTTATGATAATTGTGTTTTTTTATCATTGACCAAGATACTAATCAGTTTTTGGTGTAGACAATGATTGAACCTCATATCTCTTATTCAACTATTAGAAATTTTATTAAATCTAATGGTTAAAAATACATTATTGACATGTCATCTTTGAAACATTTATTGCTTGCCATTTTAAATTGTCCCTTTAATAACATTATTTATTGAGAGAGAGAGAGAGAGAGAGAGAGAGAGAGAGAGTAATGAGAATTCCCACCACGAACCCTTAGTGTGATGGTCACTCCACAATTACAAGTTATTGTGGGGGTGAGGATTGAGGTAAGACTGTGTTCAAATCTTTAGGAGAGAGTTGAGTTTAGTGGTGGCTCGCGGTGGCAGCTATTGGTTGAACCATGGAGTTTTGGCCATGGTAGTGATGTTGGTGGCTTGTGTTGAGCTTTGAAGCTCCGGCCATGGAGGTCGTGGGTTTGATTCAAAGATGGAGAGATCAGGTGAAGAGAGAAGAGAAGAGAGGCTTAAGGCTTAATCTTTTCTGCCGACGAAAAAAAAAAAAAAGTGACGTGGCAAGTCAGGATTGGCTGGCATAGAACACACCTTTTACGCCAGCTTCGAACCCAATGTTTTCTCATAAATAAATAGGCACTATCTGGAACATTGAATGGAATCAACAGTATACTGTACTACTGCTCCATTTAGATTAGCTCTTGACCTTTGCACATGTACCTGTTGTTGTTGTTAAGCTTCTTCATTAACCCGTGAAAGTCATGAACCCCTCTCTCTCTCTTGTCAAAGATCCCCAATCGCACACAGCAAGTAACTAAAATAACTCTATATTTATTTGTTTTTAATTTTTTTTAACTTAGATTTGATCCATTCATCCCAATTATTTTATCGTGTTCACTGTTCAGTGTTTTCCAATTGGTTTTTCATAGAACAAAACATTAGAATTACAGTTTACATTTAATGGACTTTTATATGTTTGGTTATTGTGTGTGCACCTATTTATATATTAGTTGCTGTTAAAAAACCGTGAGTGGCTGCCAAGGACAGTGATATTGGCAGCAGCAACAGGACCATGAAGTCTGGTGAGCCATAGCTTCTCTCTCCTCTCAGCCTCTCTCCATTTCACCATTGAACCCAAGGTTTTATATCTCCCTATCCACCGGTTTGGGCTTCTGGCTTTAGTAATTTATAGTTGCACGTTAGTGTCACGTGAGCAGCGCTAGTGAGTTTAAACGGTAGAGCAACAGATGCGATGATTTGTCAATTGAGTAGAGTTTAAGGAGTAAATTAGCTAACGTAATGTGAATTTTCTGTTAAGTTTCCCTTTCTTTCTCAACTGAACCCAGCTCTATCTCAATTCGTCCCTTTCTTTCTTTTTTTTCTTTCACGTGATGTGAATTTTCTGTTAAGTATTTAGTGGCAAAGTGATATAAGTATTTATTTAACAGGTGAAAGTTCAAGGGCTAAATTTGGCCAAATTAAAAGTTTAAGGAGGTGTACTGGTCATTATATTAAAGTTCAAGGGGTGTGATGACATTTTTTCCTATAATGATCACTACTCCAAGGTTTAGAGGATCTCTTGGCATTTTCCCCTCAATTTGCTAAATAACTTAAACTAATTTCATTAACAACAAAATAGAAATAACATCTCGTACATTGCACGGGTTACAAGTAAACTTGTTGGTGATAATTTATATCCCATTTAAAAATCTAACAATGATGTGCAATCAATATAGAAACATCCTTTCTTTTGTGGTCAATTGTCTTCGTATTTGGGTATTTGGTGTAGAGCTTTGACTTATTTTTGTGAATTTATTAATCTACATTTGATATGGATTAAATTGTATAATACAAATTTATGCAGCTTTCTAGATGTGGGTTGACAATCTTTTATGAAATGAATTATCTTGGAAAAAAGAAGAAGAACTAATACAAGTAAAAAAAAAAAAAAACCTTGAGTACAAATGGTCAAGTGGTATGGATAGAATCTCCTCCCTCGTCCTCTGGCTGAACATGGCATCAAGCTTCCCACGGTCCCACTGCCGAGTGTCTTCGTCTATGAGTTCACAAACTCTCATATCCAACGCTGCCTCTGTTCGTGATATTGGCTTGTGTATGAGCCATTTATGGGTGTAAACTCCAATTGTTCTGCCATTACCCACCCGCCACTTTGAGCCTCTAAAAATTATGTCCTTTGCTGCCAAAAGGCTTCTCCAAGCAAAGGAAGGTTTGCTCCCTACATTCGCCATCATGAAGGAGCTGTTTGGAAAATATCGAGCCTTGTGGACCTTGTAAAATAGTGAGTCGGTGTCATGGATTAGTCTCCATGCTTGCTTGGAAAGCATTGCCAAGTTAAAAGAATGGAGGTCACAAAAGCCCATTCCTCCCTCCTTTTTTTGTGTGCAAAGTTTCTTCCAATTTATCCAGTGGATCTTTCTTTCTTCTTTTGTTTGTCCCCACAAATATTTTGCTAGCAAAGAGTTAATGTTGTCACATGTGGATTTGGGCAATTTGAAAATGCTCATGGCATATGTCGGGATTGCTTGTGCCACCATTTTAATTAGAACCTCTCGACCAGCCTTTGAAATGAACTTCTCTTTCCACCCCATCACTCGTTTTGTAATCTTCTCTTATAGGTCTTTGAAAGTGGACACTTTTGATTTTCCACTGACCATAGGCAAGCCAAGGTACTTGTCGGTTTGTGTCATTATTCTTCCCCCCAACGTCTACTAGATCAATTTTATAACTTTTGGCTTTGTGTTCTTACTAAAAAACAAGGCCTTCTTTTGGCGGTTGATGGCTTGACCTAAGGTTACTTCATATTGACCCAGAATATGTAACAGCTGTTGGCATTTCCCTACTGTGGCTTTACAAAAGAGGAGGCTGTTATCGGCGAATAGGAGGTGGGATATGCAGACCCCATGTTGACTTGACAAGATTCCATGTAACACCTGAGTTTCAACAGCTTTCCTTAACAACGTCGAAAGGCCCTCAGCATATAGGAGGAATAGGTATGGAGATAATGGGTCTCCTTGCCTAATACCCCTAGATTGAGTAATGAAGCCCCTTGGTTCTCCATTAATTAGGACTGAATAAGAGGCAATTGTGACAGTCTCCATGGCTACTTGCACCCATCTGTGGTCAAACCCCAGTTTGCACATAATATTTTGCAAAAAATTCCACACTCGGTCATAAGATTTGCTGATGTCAAGCTTGACCGCCATGTGCCCCACTTTGCCTCTTTTTCTGTTTCTCATTCTATGTAGTAGCTCATATGCAAATGTTATGTTGTCAATAATAAGAAGGTTTGACACAAATGCACTCTGAGATTCAGAAACAACATTAGGCAAAATATATTTTAAATGATTTGCAATAACCTTGGAAATTATTCGTGAGACCACATTACTCAAACTAATAGGTCTATAGTTCGTTAAGTGTGTGGGGCCTTTCTTTTTTGGAATTAGGACAATGTTTGTATGGTTCATTTTCTTCAACATATGACCCGAGTGCAAAACTAATAAGATAGCTTCAGTGACATCATGACCTACAATATGCCAGTATTTCTAAAAGAAAAAGGGAGACATGCCATCTGGCCCTAGTGCTTTTGATGGGTGCATTTGGAAAAAGGCAGTATGGACTTCATCTCGAGTGTACCGCTGGGTGAGTCTGTCATTCATTTGTGGGGTGACCCATCTTTCAACAGCTTGTACAACACCTTCAAATATTGACTGTTGGGGTTGTTGCAAACAGGTCCTTGAAATAAGATTCGGCCACCCTGGCTATACCATCCTTCGTATTGCATCATTGACCCTCTCCATCGAATACACCATGGATATGGTTTTTGTGTCGGTGTAGGCTGGCCTGATTATGGAAATACTTTGTGTTCTTGTTTCTAGCAGGTAGCGAGACCGTTGTCGCCAGAATAGCTCATCCTGGTGAATCAGGTTGCTAATGTCAGCTTTGAGTATTGAGCTGATATAGTTGGCATTATTTTGCAAGCAAAGTTTCTGCAGTAATTTTTGTTTTTCCTGCAATTGCATGTTAGAGGATCCAAAAACCTCACGGCCCCAATCAACTAGAGCAAACCTGCATTTTTTTATTTTTTCGAACAGCCTTGCCATTGGGCTACCAGGGGTCACCTCAGCCTCCCAAGCCATCTGGATGACATTTACACAGTTAGGGTGAGTGGCCCATCTCTTTTCAAAACACTGTGGTATTTTTTTCTTTTTGGCTTGCCTCTGGGATTGTATGGTGATGAGGATTGGTATATGATCAGAATATGCTGCTTGTAGGTGAGCGACATGGTTGTTAGGGAACTTATCTCTCCATAGGGTCGTCGCGCATGCCCTGCCCAATCTTTCCTGCACAGAAGCTTCTCCCTCCCGACCGTTATTCCAAGTAAAGATATTCCCTTGGAAGCCCAAGTCTGCCTAACCACAGTGTAGGAGTGTTGTCCAAAAGAGCTACATTGGGGCCAGTGGCTTTGGTAGTTGACCTTGCTTCTCTTCTGATTAGAGGTTCTCGTTAAAGTCCCTAAAGTAAAGCCAGGGTGCTGAGTGTCTAGAGTGGAGATGTTTCAAGAGTTTCAATGAATCATGCTTTCCTTGCTCCTCAGGCCATCCGTAATAAGTGCGTCAATATGATTTTGGGTTAAAGTTTGGACATGCAACTCAATTTCCTCCATCCATAGTAAAGCTAAACCTCCATTACGACGAATACTAGGTACCACAAACATACATCGATACAGTAAACTAGCTTGAATCTGTTTCATCTCTAATACAGATTGTTTTGTTCCATAAGAAACAAGATTTTGGGAGCTTTTTCCCTCACAAGATGAGAGAGCACATCCACTGCACGTTGGTTCCCAAGCTCCCGGCAGTTCCAGCTCAATATTTCCATTGTTCTCGGCGGGGTTGCCCAGCAGCCTCCATTGTTTAGATGATGATATTTTATGGGTTACATTCCATGGCTTTACTTCTCTTCTCATTTTGTTTCAGTTCTTCTTCCAAAGGTAGGTTGTCCTCAGGCTTGTCTCTTTTCAAGTTGTGGCTTATAGTTTCTTTAGGATCTGTGTGGGTTTGGGTTATTTTGTGGTGTGATATTTTGTTTTGAGAAGTTTTATTTCCTGAGGTACATGGTTTGTGTTTCTTGCCCATGCATGGTGGGCTTTCACGTGGTTTATTGATGTGAGTTTGGAATGGGTCACATGGCTGGGTTATAGGAGTTGGGAGTGGGTCATATGGTTGGTTTAAGTGAGTTGGAAGTGGCTGGTTTACGTGGGTTTGGAGTAGGTCACATGGTTGGTTTGAGTGGGTTGGGAGTGGGTCATGTGGTTGTTGGTTTGAGTGGGTTGGGAGTGGGTCACGTGGCTGGTTTAAGTGAGTTGAGAGTGTCACATGCCTATTGTTCATCATACTTAACTGGCACATTGATGAGGCTTGGGTCCAACAAATCGGTTGCCATAATTCCGGACCCATTAATCTCCATTCCCATGATTTTAGTTCGCCCATAATCATCAGCCTTGATGTGGTCGGTTTCCTTAAATTGCACTCCAAGTAAATGCTTAGACGTTACAGCCGCAATCATTGATTGCTTGGTTGTCTAAGTAACTGACCTATGGGAGTCATAATTGCTTTTAATGCCGATGAGGTCAGTAGTTGCCACGTGGGTTGTGGTTTGGCTCCTTGTCTGTTCATCACTCTCTGGCGCCGTTTGCTGCATCGGTGGGTTGCTGGTTGTCCGATCCGATGCACTCTCCTTCCTCCATACTCTAGCCTTCAACCATTCCCCATACGGTCTTGCCGTCTATTGTGTGGGTCCCAGAGATGGACATTCCTTCACCTCATGGTCGAATCTCCCACACTGGTAGCACAAACCCACCAAACGCTCGTACTTAAAGCCCACACATACTTGGTCACCCTCCGGGTTAGCAACCCACCCTCCTCGCCAAATCAGTTTCTCCAGTGGAAGCTCGGTCCTGATCCTGATGAAGCGCGCTTGGTCAGATAGGAATGTTTTCTTGTCCACCTCCACTACGTGCCCCAGACCTTTATCAATCTCCTAGCCAGTCTCTTCGTTCATTAAGTCGAACGACAGTCCCCACACCTGGACCCATATAGGGCGAAACTGAAAAAATCACTAAGTTGGCTGTCATACCCTTTTCCCACCGTCGGAGGACCAACAAGATGTTGTTGAAGCTCCATGGACCATTGTTCAATACCAATGTCAGTTGGCTATCAAGTTTGAATTTAAACTGAAACAACCCCTCTCCCACGTCCACTATTCGCAAATCATTCCCTAGTTTCCACACCGTCCTTAACAGTGCTTTTGCCGCTCTTTGGTTGTAAGGACGAGTAGTAAGAAAATGGCCCAATAAGGTGAGGGAATAGTCTTCAATGGTTTTCTCTCTTCTGGTGGACCGAATGTGCACTACTTCACCCTCTTCCTCTGTGAGTTGCATGTTTTGTAATCGGTCAATGAATTCTTGGTCCATGTTAAGTGTTTTGGAAGTCCACTGTGTCTACACAGTGGAAAGGAAGACTCACCTGAGCGTGAGAGAAAGAGCTCCTACGTAGAGGAGAAAAAAGATCAGAATACTTGGTATTTAAAAAAGAAAAAAAGAAAATGAAGAATGATCTTCACTGGAAGTCGTGGACAGTGGTTTGAGGCTTGGAGCTCCAGCACCTTCTTTATTCAGATTTGCTATAAAGCATTAAACAAAAGGATGCTTTGTCCACCATGGATTTCAGTAAGGAAAAGGTTAATTTGACGTACAAAAACCTTTCTAAACTTTCTAAAATGCGATTCCTTTGAATCATCCATGGCAAACCTTTCCATGCATGCTTTGTCCATGGATGCTTGCATTGCTTTTAACTGAATATGGGTGAACTCCGCATGGGAGATATTGGTAATACAAGCAAATCATTTCCTTTCACTCCATATTTATTGATTTCCTCTTATTTGCTCACAGTAATTAGTCACATTACCTTCTGGAACTTTCACAACTGTTTGGTCACTTCTACGAGATCCACTACTACTACTCCTTTCGAGCTCTCATCAATAATGATACCTGCAGGCCTGAGAGTGAGGGAGAGCGGGTCTGACGAGACAGAGTGAGAGTTAGGGATTTAATTTTCCCCCCAATCTAACTCACGTGAGATGAATTTTGTTCTTAATTTTTTTTTTTTTAAAGTATGATGTGGCTGTATTGTTGGCCCATTGATGTGATAGAAAAAATTATTTTTTAATTATACCATTAGACATATCAGATATTTTGACATAACGGTAAGGACCAAATTAATACGACTCCAAAAGTTTAGGGACTAAATTGACACAATTGATAGGCCAAAGACTAAATTGTAATATAGTGTAAAAGAAAGAGACCAATTATGTAATTTATCCTAATTATTTTAGAGGAAATTTCAATTAAACTTTGTCATTAATTGAGTAATTAATGACTCAATATTTTTTAAAAGAATTTTTTGAGATATATATATATATATATATTTAAAGTTTAGATTAAAGCCTTTATTATTATTATTATTATTTCAATGTATAAAGCCTTTATTAATTCCTGCAAAGGGGTTTATATTCAGAAATTAAAGAGATTTCTATTATTAAGATTACTTGGAAAAAGAAATGCTGCCTTACTAATTGATAATTTTGATCTTATTAATTCATGAATTCTAACATTAGTAATCTTATGCTTATATTGCTCAAGCTTAGGGAACGATAAGAAATCCCACTGGACTAATGTTCGCAATTTTAAGGTCCCCGACAACAGTCTCCCCTATGTACTTCAAGGGTGATTCCAGGTGGCCCACAGGAGAATTGGGGCACTTGGACTTGATGTACGGTGAGAAAACCAATAAATTGCAATTCTTCAATAAATTGGGGCACTTGGATTGGGAGTGCTTGCTGGACCTTTGTCACTTCCTTGGGGACTATAGGTGTTAATATGTCAGAGAACTCCAGAGAAGCCATGCTTGAATGATGTGACAGAGGTTGGAACATGGAGGAAAATACTTGTTTCAGCGTGTATTTTCCTTGTTGGTTTGACACTTCTTCCTGTATGGGATGAGCTTGCAGAGGAGCTAGGTATAGGTCTTGTAACTACCATTTGATGTGTACTACGCATAGATTAAGGCCAATTTTTAAAACTAAAATCAAAAGTATAACGTTGAGAATCCATGTAAAACACAAATCCTCCGTTGTCGTTGGTAGAGGCATTTGAAACCATTTGACCTCCACACGTAACTTGTATTTCTGCCTCTATAAGTAAATTAAAAAAAAAAAAAAAAAAAAAAAAAAAAAAAACCACCATGTTGATGCTGCAGAATTAATTAGTACCATATATATAGTTGAGACTAATGTGTGTGTGTGTGTGTATATATATATATATATATTTATTTATATTTATATATGTATAGTCGTGGTGTAAATATTTTGGGGAAAAAAGAAAGTATAACCAACACAAACACGCTAACAAGATATAAAGATATTACACAACCTTGCATGCTGAGCTAGCTAGGGAGCTACGCAGGTTAAATATTTAATCTGAGCAAACATATATACCTGGGATTACGGTGTTGTTGGTACCACTGGCACCTATATTGTTGTTTTCTGGGCAATACACAGTCCCGTTGATGCGGATATCATAACTCAAGGCGTCACCTCCAGATATTGGAACTGCTAGTGCAGCAACTATAAGGGAAACAAAGAGAGCTAATTTCATTGCCATGGTTATCTCTTACAATTGACTTGCTAAAATGCTATGCATTGGAACCAATGTTGTCTAAAACCATGGTTTACTGGGATGTGGTTTTGTAACACCTAATATGTTGTTTTAGGATAACCATATATATTGATTTTTATTAATTAAAAAAAATGATTACCATATATATCTTATAATTTATATATTTATTTACCAATATACAATACTAAACAATAAAGATGTAGTTGTATTTATTCATGACTGTATATCTTCTTACAATGTTTGACGTAGATCAAAAAGCAACATCCATGCATGTGTGTATATATAGAAGGAGAATACAAGTAGGGTGATCGACAAATTCAGTGAAGAGAGATAATAACATTCTTGTTGTTAGTTCCCCTCTTCAGCTAGATAATAATAATAATAATAATAATAATAATAATAATAATAATAAAAATAATAATAATAATAATAATATAAAAGAAACAATAGAGAAACAAAAATATAAGATTTTATGATTGGTGCAACATAATTTTCATTTAGATACATCGTTAACATCACTTTCATATATTATATATTGTAGGGTTACAATTTGTAGTTTAAGCCCAAAAGATTTATGATTTGAGCCTAATACAATAAATTTGTAGAGAGTGAGCGAAAGAGCTAGGCTTTTAACGAATTGGATAACGGCTAGTAAGGATTTTAAAGATGAACTAACATGAAAATACACTTAAAACTCCATGAAATGAACGTTCGAGAAGTTTAATTATTGAACAACATTTCTGGACACTAACACAATTCTTAGTGCTACCATCATTCTTTCTCTCTCTTTCACTCCTATTTTTTCTCCTCCTTTTTCTCCCCCCCCCCCCCCCCCCATCTTATGGGAGGTCTTTTACAGTATATAATTCTTTTCAAGCCATTCTGACCGTACACTTGTTAACTATCTAAGCCTTCATTTGAGTATATGTCCCATAAAACCACTTCTTTAGTTCTCTATGAGTGGTGATAGTTGAGATTGCACTGTTCAAGAGTCTTCTCCACATAAATGTAGTCAAAAAAGTTGCTGCAGTGCATTTAATGCTGTGGTAGCAGCTTTTCTTTTAAATATTTTTGTATTCTTATCATCTTTGTATGTGTTTAAGGTTCATTTGTATTGTTAGAATTTGTTAGGAAGTCACCTAAATTGCCCAAATATCTGTTTGACCAATACTCACTGTATCCGAGAAGGAGATACTCCTCAGACTACATTTTTCCACTCTTTCCTTGCATGATTATCAACTTTGGGGCCTTTCTTGATTGTTTTCTCCTCTTCGGACATATCCACGTCCTCAAATGGCCCAATAGACGAATTTGGGCTCTTACCCCCACATATACCAATTACAATACACCACTTTAATGATTGTGAAAAAAAAAATTATGAATTTTGTAGTATTGGAGAGCCCAAGCAACTATTATAATAAGAAAGACCCATATTTTTCTAAAACCATGGTCTACAATGGAGTATAGGTGTGGTTTTGTAATTGAAAAAAAAATCCTAAGAAGATATTAAATATCATAAGTTTTATCACAATTGTCTACGTGTTAGACCATGAGTAGTAATGCCTCTAATATGTGGTTTTTGAATTGCCATATATATTTTGTTTTATGTTATAGTAATAATTTATATATTTATTTAGAGATGGGTTCAAATTACGCTTAATTTATATCTCCAAAATATATATATATATATATCTCAAAAAAAAAAAAAAAAAAAAGTTATGCTTAATTTAATTTTATATGGGTTGCACATTTTTTAGACTAAAAATTTTTAAGATATCTAATGGTTAAAATACACTATTAACATGTCGGTTTTGAAGCATTTATTTTTTACCATATTAAATTATCCATTTAATGACAATTCAAAAATTTTATTGCCTTAGCCTTTATTTTGAGAGAGAGAGAGAGAGAGAGAGAGAGAGAGAGAGAGAGAGAGAGAGAGAGAGAGAGAGAGAGAGAGAGAGAGAATTAATGAATTTTAAGTATCAACAATTCAAAACATTAGGGTATTTTTGGTAACTGATTTTTCCCCTTATTTTCTGTTTTCCAAAATAAATTTCTATTTTTGAAACTAAAAAACTTATTTGACAATTCAAAATGAGCAGAAAATAAAAACTGTTCTCAAAACTCAATTTGTGAAAGAAACTGAAAACATGTAAAAGATTGTTTTCAGTTTTTAGTTCTTAAAAGTAAAAAAAAAAAAAAAAAAACGTATTTAATTTAATGAATCTGTCTCATTTAATGAGTTAGCATCGACGTTCAAATCTTAGTAACAACATATTTTTTTATTATTATTATTTTAATTTCAACTAACCAAACATGTTTTTGGATTAAAAAAATACAAGAAAATTGTTTTTTCTTTATATTCCCAAAAACAAATTTTTAAAAATAGAAAATAAAAACTGTTACCAAACATAATCTTAGTGATCAGTAATTGAGTTTTATTTATTTATTTATTATTTTTAAGAAAAAAATATTATTATACGACAGTTCAACATGTTAGTAATCATGTTCCAAAAAGAGAAAGAAATAAGTAATTAGCAACAATGGGTCATTGTTTCAAATGTTTTCATCACATTATCAATTAAAGTATGGAACTGATTATGTAGAACTTAATTAGTAATTCCTAAATTTTAGAACATTTTATAAAACATTAATTGTAATGAAATTTGTATTTCACCACCGCGTACCCTTGGTGTGGTGGTTACTCCACAAGAATAAATGCTTGTGGGGTGAGGGGATTAAGAGTCGAGGTTCAAGTCTCCAGGAGGGAGTTTCACACACATATACACTTAGATTAGACTAGAGTAGAAATTCTATCTTGTATTAAAAAAAAAAAAAAAAGTATTTCTCTAAAGCCCCATTATTTATGTTGCTTAATGGGCTTTGGCTTATTATCATTTGGACTATAATTTAACAAAGTAGGTTATGACCTTTTGAGCCGAAATTTTTTGCTAGCAATAGTTACACAACTACTCCTTGGAGGTTGCGCTTTAGGAGTTGTAAACTTTAGGCATTTTAAGAGCATCTACAGCAGCTATGGTATAATTTATGCCATTTTGCCACACTAAAGACTTACTTTATTATTTTACCACATCATTTTACAACATCCAATTTATTAAATGTTTTATTATTCAATTCTATACATTAAAATAATATTTACTACACATTAAAATAATATAAATAACACAATAAAAAAATATATCTAACATAATAAATAACAACCACAACACTACTGTTGCCCCTGCCACCACCACCACTACTGTGGCATCCACAATCCATTACAAAACAAAAAACTGAAAACAAAACCACCACCACAACCATTGTTATCAACAACCCACCACAAAACCCATTAAAACACACTTAACCAAACTCATAAAACACAGCAACTTAAACTCAAAAAACACAACTAAAACCCACTAGCACTGGCAACCCAAACCCAATAAAACTACTAGCATCACCAACCTAAAGCCACGAATCCACTTGCACCGGCACCCAAAACCCCCTAGCACCAGCAACCCATGATTCTGATCTCACCTCAACGCCAATCTTCATGGCTTCACCGTCCCTGGCACCAAGCTCTACCTCGCTTCCATCGCCGATTCCTTTGTTCTTTCTAGGTTTGTGATGGTTCCATTTCTGGGTTTTGTTTTGAACTGGGAATTGGAGCTTGATTTGAGGTGCAAAGAGAGAAGAAAGAAGATTTTTGGGTTTGATTTGAGGAAAGAACACCGGTTGGGAGAGAACATCGGTTGGGAGAGAGAGACAAATTGTGAGGAGAGAGAAAAAATCAATTAAAGAAGTGAGAGGAGAGAGAAAAGCTGAATAAAAAAATAATAAATATATTTTTGGAAATATATTAATCTACAATTGATGTGGATTAATGCAACATAAAATGATTTAATTTTTTTAATTGCACATGAGTAAAGAGATAGGCTAATTTAAGAATATTTTGAAATTGTTTTGAACTTTTGCTATTTCCCCAAAATGACTCAATTAAAAAAAAAAAAAAAAAAAAAAGTCTTTATCAAGTACTGAAAAGGAAGTTTACACCCTCCAATGTTCATAGTCATATATTTAAAAATGGTTCGGTTAACCGGTACTCTTAATCTTAAAGTATTTGTTGATGAATTATTTTACTTTTACGAGAAATATAAAAAATTGTAATAAAAAGTAGATTTTTTTTCCTTTAAAAATATTTTTTAAACTAATATCCTTAGAGTATCAATTAACTTTTCCTATTTAAAAGAACTATTTTTAAGAGTACATGGAAAGAAAAATGAAGCTACAATAGATTGATCTTATTAATGAATAGTTGAACACTAACAATGGTAAACTTGAGCTTTTGTTCCTCATTAAGCTGAGTGAACGAGAATAAATCCATTTGGAATAATGTTCGCAACTGAATTAATATCCCCGAAAACAGTCTTCCCTATGTACTTCAAGGGTGATACCAAGCGCCCCACAGTAGATTCGGGAATGTACTGATCGAAGGGTGAGATAATCACTATTTGCAACTCTTCAACAATATAGGAACAAAATACTGTTGAGGAACTATGGAAATCAAAAATCGTTGTGTGGCATTGGTATAACCAGAAGCAACCACATGTCCTCTAGCTCCACACGAGAGTAGTACTTCAGCATCTATAAGTAAATAAATAAAAAACCATGGTGAGGCTACAGATGATGAAGAATTACCCTAGTTTAGACTAAGGTGTATATATAGCCGTGGTGTAAATACTTTAGGAGGAATAGTAATCACAAACAGTACTCTAATGTTAATGTATATTATGTTATGGGCTTTAGGCCCAGCTAGGTTACTTGTACTTGTACTACACTTTACTTGTACAGCACACATATGTCTACTTGTACCGCACACATATGCCTCCTATATAAAGGCATCACATGTATATTTCTCACTTATGAAATACGATACAAATCATTCAGTATTTCTAACATGGTATCAGAGCCACTGCTCTAATACTTTGGTGTGTCGCTCTTAAGCAGTCTTGTCTTCTTGGGTGTCATCTGCAGCCGTTCTTGTGAGCAGCACCACTGCCCCCACCGCGACTCCAGCACATCAAAGACCACTGCCTTGCCGCCACCATCGCTTCCGCCTCTCCGATCAGACCACAGATTGTACCATCGGAAAGAAATATCTCCGATCTACTTTTCTGTGAAATTTCATCATCATCGGACCTGACACGCGCCCCCACGCGCCACTACAATTCTCGGCGTCCTTGCCACGCGCCGCCAAGATCATTCACGCGCCACCACGCGCCCCCACGCGCTTCCACGCGCCGGAGACTAGCTTCCACGCGCCTACACGCGCTTGCACGCGCCGGACACGCGCCTCCACGCGCTTGCACGCGCCTCCACGCGCCAGACACACGCTCCACGGTCTGCTGACGTCATCATATTGCCACGTCAGCCCTAGTGACGTCATCAGTGATTACGTCAGCACACGTCAGCTTGCTTACGCCATCATTCCAGACTGTTGACCGCGTTGACTTTTGACCGTTGACCGCGTTGACTTTTGACCGTTGACTTTGACCGTTGACTTTTTGCCAGAGTTGACTTTTTCAGTCCAGGTTCTCCTTACCCAGTTTTTCGCGTAGATTTCATTTTTGCAGTCTGTTTTTGCATATTGTGTTTCTAAATGGATAAAAAGGATGTTTTTCTTCCTCGCCCCATCAATACTGTATTGGAGGGGAACAAGAATTACTTATCTTGGTCTCAAGCTATGCGCAGTTTTCTTAAGGGTCGCATGCTCTGGCAATACTGTACTGGTGCAATTACCATTCCTGTCAAGGGAGCAAGTGAAGAAGATGCTGCCTTCCTTGGTCGCATGATTGAATGGGATAGTCACAACCACATGATCCTCACATGGATTCGGAACACTTCCATTCCCTCCATCTCCAATCTGTTGGGCAGCTTTGACGATGCAAAATCAGCATGGGATATGTTGGCCAAAAGGTACTCCACTACTCACGGATCCATGAAATATCAATTGGTAGTTGAATTGCATCAACTTCGACAAGAACCAGGGCGATCCATCAATGACTACTATGATCAGCTTCGCTTCATTTGGGACCAAATTGACCTTTCTGATCCGATTTGGGCATGCTCAAAAGATGCTCAGCAATATGCTACAGTTAGAGATGAATTTCGCCTCTATGAGTTCCTGATGTCACTTCACAAGGACTTTGAGCCCATCCGAGGTCAGCTTCTTAATCGCGATCCTCCTCCCTCTCTTGACACTGCTGTAAACGAGTTGGTTAGAGAAGAAGCTCGGCTTGCAACCCTTCAAGCCCAGAATAAGTTCAATGTTTTGGCTATTACTCCTTCTGCTCCTTTCATTGAGCAACCTCAGCAATCAGGTGATTCTTCTGGGTCTAACAATCGTCGTAAGCAGACCAACAAGAAGTTCTGCAATTATTGCAAGCGTCCTGGCCACACCATTGAGACTTGTTACTGTCGCAACAAATCTACTGCTGCTGTTGCTAATACTGAGCCTACTCCGCCGATGCCTTCCATTTCAGCTGAGTCCCAGTCTTCTGGATCCACTATCAACCTCTCCCCCACTGAATTGCAGGAGATCATAGCTCAGGCTGTTCGTATGGCTGGTAATGCATCTCTTTCCACTGCTCTCTCAGTTCTGCCCGGTAAGTCTCAAACTTGGCTTTTTGATTCTGCCTGCTGCAATCACATGACACCTCACTCATCCTTGTTCTCCAAACTTGACCCTGCACCACATCCTCTTAATATTCATATAGCTGATGGTTCCACCATGCATGGAAATAGTCTAGGTTTTGTTTCAACCTCTAACCTCTCTGTTCCTGGGGTCTTCCATGTACCTGACCTATCCTATAATTTGTGCTCTGTGGGACAATTAGCTGAACTAGGATATCGCCTTATTTTTGACTATTCTGGGTGTATTGTGCAGGATCCGAGGACGGGACAAGAGCTTGGGACCGGTCCTAGGGTTGGGCGTATGTTTCCCGTGGACAATCTTCATCTTCCACCTATTGCTCCTGTCTCTGTTGCTGCTGCAGCTGCTGCAGTTTCTTCCTTACCTTCTCTTGCACTTTGGCATTCTCGTCTTGGTCATGCCTCATCTACTCGGGTACAACAGTTAGCTTCTAAGGGTCTGTTGGGTTCTGTGTCCAAAGACAATTTTGATTGTACTTCTTGTCAGTTAGGAAAACAGCCAGCTTTACCTTTCCATAATAGTGAATCTATCTCTAATAGTATTTTTGAGTTAATTCATTCTGATGTTTGGGGACCTTCTCCTGTTACTAGTATTGGTGGATCTCGTTATTTTGTTGTTTTTATTGATGATTACTCTCGTTATAGTTGGATCTTTCCTATGAAATCTCGTTCTGAAATCTTGCCAATTTACAGTAACTTTGCAAAAATGGTTGAAACACAATTCTCCAAACATATCAAAATTTTTCGTTCTGATAATGCTCTTGAATATACTCAATATGCTTTTCAAGCTCTGTTACATTCCTATGGCACTGTACATCATCTAACCTGTCCAGGCACCTCTCAACAAAATGGTCGAGCCGAAAGAAAACTTCGTCATATCCTTGACACTGTCCGTGCTCTTCTTCTTTCTGCCAAAGTTCCTGCCCCATTTTGGGGTGAAGCTGCTCTTCATGCTGTTTATGCCATTAATCGCATTCCAAGCACTGTCATCCATAATCAGACTCCATATGAGCGCCTTTTTGGGTCACCCCCTGATTATCATTACCTTCGCTCTTTTGGATCTGCTTGTTTCGTTCTTCTTCAGCCTCATGAGCACAACAAACTTGAGCCTCGATCTAGACTTTGTTGTTTCCTTGGTTATGGTGAAACTCAAAAAGGGTATCGGTGCTATGATCCTGTCTCTCATCGTCTTCGTGTTTCTCGTAATGTTGTCTTTTGGGAACACCGCTTATTTGTTGAACTCTCTCATTTTCGTTCTTCCCTAACTAACTCTTCTGTTTTAGAAATCTTTCCAGATGAGTCTCCTGTTCCTTCTACAGATACTCTTGATCCTCCTTTGGACTTCTCTATTCCATCTCCAGATATTTTTGATGATGAACAGGTTGTTGACGAGCTACCCCATCTTGAGCCTAGGTCCCCTGCTCCTGCTCCGCCTGAAGATCCTCCACAAGACATTCCACCTCGCCACTCAACCCGGGTAAGATCCATTCCTGCACATTTACTTGATTATCATTGTTACACTGCCCTTGCCACACTCCATGAGCCTCAAACCTATCGTGAGGCCTCTACTGACCCTTTATGGCAGATTGCAATGAAAGAGGAAATTGATGCATTAACCAAAAACCATACTTGGGATCTGGTTACTCTCCCTCCTAGTCAGTCTGTGGTTGGTTGTAAGTGGATCTATAAGATCAAGACTCGCTCTGATGGGTCCATCGAGCGCTACAAGGCTCGGCTTGTTGCCAAAGGTTTTACACAGGAGTATGGAATTGATTATGAAGAGACTTTTGCTCCAGTTGCCCGTATCTCCTCTGTTCGTGCCCTCTTAGCTGTTGCTGCTGCTAGTAAATGGGATCTTTTTCAGATGGATGTTAAAAATGCCTTCCTTAATGGGGATCTGCATGAAGAAGTCTATATGCAACCTCCTCCTGGTCTTTCTGTTGAAACAAACAAGGTTTGTCGCCTTCGACGTGCACTTTATGGCCTTAAACAAGCTCCACGAGCTTGGTTTGCCAAGTTCAGCTCCACCATCTTTCGCTTGGGTTACACTGCCAGTCCTTATGATTCTGCCTTATTTCTTCGTCGCAATGATAAAGGCACCATTTTGCTTCTCCTATATGTGGATGATATGATCATAACTGGTGATGACCTCAGTGGCATTCAAGAACTCAAGGATTTTCTTAGTCAGCAGTTCGAGATGAAAGACCTTGGACATCTCAGCTATTTCTTGGGTCTTGAGATCACTCGTTCCACAGATGGTCTGTATATTACTCAAGCCAAGTATGCTTCTGACCTTTTATCTCGAGCTGGACTCACTGACAGCAAGACTGTTGACACTCCAGTTGAACTTAATGCGCATCTGACACCCTCGGGGGGGAAACCATTGTCTAATCCCTCTCTTTACAGACGATTGGTTGGCAGCCTAGTTTATCTCACAGTTACTCGTCCAGACATTTCTTATGCTGTTCATCAGGTAAGCCAGTATCTGTCTGCTCCACGATCAACTCACTATGCTGCTGTTTTGCGCATTCTACGATACCTGAAAGGCACTCTCTTCCATGGCCTTTTCTACTCAGCTCAGTCTCCTCTTGTACTCCGTGCATTCTCTGATGCTGATTGGGCAGGGGATCCCACTGATCGCAGGTCCACTACAGGTTATTGCTTTCTCCTTGGTTCTTCTTTGATTTCTTGGCGAAGTAAGAAACAAACTTTCGTGGCGCGCTCCAGTACTGAAGCAGAATATCGTGCTCTTGCTGACACCACATCTGAGCTCCTTTGGTTACGATGGCTTCTTAAGGATTTGGGTGTGTCCACATCCTCTGCTACTCCCCTTTATTGTGACAACCAGAGTGCCATTCACATTGCTCACAATGACGTCTTCCATGAACGGACTAAACACATCGAGATTGATTGTCATTTTATCCGTTATCATCTTGTCCATGGTGCTCTCAAGCTTTTCTCCGTCTCCTCCAAAGATCAACTTGCAGATATCTTCACCAAGGCACTTCCTAAGGGACGCACTCGTGATTTGGTTGACAACCTCAAGTTGGTCTCACATCCACCTTGAGTTTGAGGGGGGCTGTTAATGTATATTATGTTATGGGCTTTAGGCCCAGCTAGGTTACTTGTACTTGTACTACACTTTACTTGTACAGCACACATATGTCTACTTGTACCGCACACATATGCCTCCTATATAAAGGCATCACATGTATATTTCTCACTTATGAAATACGATACAAATCATTCAGTATTTCTAACATCTAACAAGATATAAAGCTATTACATAACCTTGCATGCTGAGCTAGCTAGGAAACTATGCAAGTAATATAACTTGAGCAAACTTACTCGGGAAAACAGGGGTGGTTACAGAGTCCCCCGGATGGCAAACTTACCAGTCGGCACCCATACTGGTGTTGACTGTGCAATACAGAGTCCCCCGGATGTGTATCAAATCGAAGACGATACTTCCAAGCCCTGGTTCGGCTTCAGATATTGGAGCTCCTAGTGCAGCAATCAAAAGGGAAACAAAGAGAGCTAATTTCATTGTCATGGCTTGTATTCTATTATTAATGACTATTAGTCTCTTACAATTGACTGGCGAAAATGCTAGGTATTGGAATCCTTCTATAGAATATGAGAAAGTACAAGACTACAAGCAACTTTTACAATAAGGAACGTTATAGCTACGGTTCAACAATGTTTTGTCAAAAACCATGGTCTACTGGGACGTGGTTTTGTAACGTCTAATATGTGGTTTTAGGATTACCATATATATTGATTCTTAAAAAAAGAAAAGAAAAGAAAAAAAAGCATTACCATATAGAATGATTCTTCTGTATTTTGTGATAAAATAACCGTATCACCCGAATTTTACTAAAATATGGAATGATTTTCTTCAGTATATATATCATGATTTAAATTTGAGGTGGGTTGTATCATTGTTATTGATTCCGTTCCGTTCTGGCCGGAACGGCCGGAATTTTTCGTACCGGTATGCAAACCGGTACCGGAATACTCATGTTCCACCTCGGGTCAAATTCCGGGTCATTCCGGTCCATTCTAGCCATTCCGGTCAATTCCGGCCAATTTCGGCCGAGATGCAAATTCCGACCGGTACCGGATTTGGCCTATTATTAAAAAAAAAAAAAAAAAAAGAGTAAAGGTCCAATGGGTGTTGGTAGTTCTTGGGAGTTCTTTTGATGATGAATTTGATCATTCTCTCATGAATGATGATGAGGAGGAGGAGTAAATCTTGTATTTTTTTATATTTAGTTATTGTCTTGTAAATCTTCTTATTGTGTGATGTTATATTGATGTTTAAGACTTAATAGTTAAGACTAAATGATTTGTATTATTTGATATTTAGTTATTTATTTATTAGAATTGAGAATTTTATGTTCAACAAGGATATATGTAAATTATTTTTTAAGAACCCCGAAACACCCTGAAACAGTACGCTGAAATCGGCCGATACCGAAATATTCCATTCCACTAGATAAATCGAAATGGGGTCTGAAACGGTATTAATAACAATGGGTTGTATATCGTAATTTGAGTGGAGATATCTTTGTCAATGAAGTTCTGACCCCTTTTTTTATTTTTTATTATAATATGTATAAAGATATTATTTAATAAAGTATTAATTAATGCACCTTGATATATGTGTGCATTTTGACTAAAATAACCATGAATTATCAATACACTTAAATAAAGCATTTAATGCATCTTAAAATGATTTAATTTTTCTAATTACACGTGTAAGGAGATACGCTAATTTATATAAACGGTTAAACCGAAGCTTTTGACCAACATTTGACCCTTTTTTTTTTTTTTGGGAGCTAGGTTTTGCTTGCGTTGTTGTTTTGGTATGGATCGCGTAATTGGATATTAGTGTTTGTTTTTGTGAGAAATGTACGTAGGTTGATTCGGTTTTGGATGTGAAGTTCGAGCCTTATTTGGATGTCTTGAGTGAGTGAAAATGGCAGAGATTCATAATTGAAGTGGTGTTGGTAATTAGTACTGGAATTTGATAAACGACAATAACTTTAGGCAGTTAGAAGCGTTTGTTAGTTTGTGTTTTGTTTGAAAACTAAGGTTTCGGCGGCAAGGAGCAATGACAAGATCCGATGGCGAGGTCCAGCTCTGTTCTGGTCAGGGGCGGAGGCACGTACAAGAGTGGGGGGCAATGGGCCCCCCCCCCCCCAAATTTTAAATTTTTTAAAAATATATATATATACAGTTATTTTTATGTTTTCAAAGTTTAGTCTAAAAAATAAGAGTTGGCCCCTCCAAATATTTGAATCAGTCCAATAATGCTATTAAAAAAATAATTGGTCTAATAGTTATAAAGATATAATTTTATTTTTTGCAATTCTATTTTTTATTGTAAAATGTGCTTTTATATTTGTTAAATATTTAATAAAATTTGATATCAAACATGTTTAAATCTGTATTTTTCAACCTGTTATGTGACGATTAACAAGTTATTGACTCATTAAAAAAAATTTGTCACTAAAACTAGACATGAAATGTGTCTTTAATTGCCATATAATGTGTTAAAGCAAGGTAGCTTTAAATATGTTTGGAACCTAACTTATTTCTCCAAGTTTTGGATCATTCATGTTTTTGAAAATTTTATTAGTTCAATTGAAAATTTTTTTACTTACTTTTGCATAAAATTTGATAATTTGTGTTTAAAATGAAACTTTTTAAGATTTTGACTATGAAAATGGAAAAAATGAATTTTATTTTATGGAATATAGCTGTCAAAAATAATTTTGATTGAAAATACTAAGATCTTTTTTTTTTTTTTTTGGTTGGGTGTGTGTATATATATAACTTATCAAATAAAAAAATGTGTATATATATATATGTGTGTGTGTGTGTGTATATATAATAAAAAGCGCACGTGTGTACATATATGTGTGTATGGGTGTGGAAATTGTCTTGATAAATATATTAGTATCACAACTTGGCCTCCCAAACAAAAATTCCTGGCTTCGCCCCTGGTTCCGGTCAATTTTGGACCTCTCTATCTCGTGATCTCTCTCTTGCGATCTATCTCTCTCTGTCTCAGACTAAAATGGATCAGAGACTTTAATTTCATAGTTTAATCTCTTGGGTTTTGCTTGTTTTGGATGTTGGATGTTGGGTGTTCTTCAGATCTTTGTTTTGATTTCACGGGAAGTTTGTTGTTCTAATCCCCTTAATGGTTTTTTTTTTTTTTTTTTCATATTTTTTTTCTTTTAATTCTGAAATTATAAAAAAAAAAAAAAAAAAAAAAAGGGCAAAAGGGCGTCGTTTTAGAAGTTCTAATGGTAGCTACTAACTGAATTATAACAGAGTCTTGCATTGACAAAAATTGAAAGTTACAAGATTAAAATGAAAAAAAGTGAAAGTTAGAAGGTCAGTTTTGTATTTTTGCCTTATATATATATATATATATATATATATTTCTTAAAAAAAAAAAAACACTATACTTTCTAAAACTAAAACCCGATACGTGCCCTCTTCTCTCTGTGTATAGCAGCCTTTTGTTGGTCATCGTCCTTCCATGAGTTTTCTGAACGAGAAGCAGCTACTATACGTAATTCTGGTACAGAAAGATTGAAGGATCAAGACAACAGAGAGGCTTTGATTCGCCACACCAAGGTGAATCTATCTCTCTTGCTCTTGCTCTGACACGTAGAATTTGCAACTTTCACATTTTTCCACATAAGTTGTATTTAAAAATATATATATATTCCTCCAAAAAAAAAAAAAAACTATACTTTCTAGAACTAAAACCTAATACGTGCCCTCTTCTCTCTGTGGATAGCAGCCTTTTGTTGGTCATCGTCTTTCCATGAGTTTTCTGAACGAGAAGCAGCTACTTACCTAATTCTGGTGCCGAAAGATTGAAGGAGCAAAGGCTGCAAGGTGGCTTTGATTCTCCAAACTAAGGTGAATCTATCTCTCTTGCTCTCGCTTTCTCTGTCTCCCTTTGGCATCTTAACTCTCATTCTCTCACTGCTTCGTTGCCTCTTTTATTTTTACTTTTTCTTTCCTTTTGTTCGTCGTCATTTACAATGTAATAAATCATGTGAATAATAATTGCAGACAATACTTATCCTCGTCCACTAGATAACCATGTGTGTGGTTGAAATCCTTTCTACAAAAGCAAGTGTGTAGCCGTGTAGGCTACTCCCACTTTTCCAAGTACTTTTATTTTATTTTCTTTTTATCATTTGATTTTTCTTATCTATTATAATATGTTTATCTGTTCTTTTTAGAGATTATTTGTTGCATTATTATAAGTCAAAGTTGGAGTGAATATTGTTGGAATTATACTTAAAAAGTAATAACTCAAGAGAAACAAATATAATACATCTATCAATTAACAATTATATCATGTGCATATGCAATAAAAAACAACAATAAGATGTGAGTAATTTACATACTAGATTATGTTATTCAAGGACCTCACAAGCAATCAGGATGCTCTCCCCAGCTGATTAGGATTAACAAGAGCTTTATTTTCTCTTTCACACCTCCTTGCAAGTGTGGCCTTGACAATATTTATAATATTCAGAAAGGACATGACCAGCCATAAAATCCTTCCTATCGTAATAACACTTCATGTAACAGAAATGTTACATTTGTTAATAAACAACTTTATTAATTAGATTCATTAATGAAGAAGTTCATTAATGTGTTATTACTTTTGTAACTCCATGCTAATACATGGATACATCTATCGTTCATATCCAGAACTATTATAATAACAATACCTTTAATAGGAGTTCAAGTTACTAGTATTGACATAATAAATTTATTAAAGCCAACACTCAACGTGCATGAATCTCATTATGGAAGGACTTCCGAGATTATTATGCACTGACCATCGAAAGACTAGCCCTTTTTGTCTTCCATAGTTTGAGCAATTTTAACTTGCACCTCCTTTCCATCATGGTCCAACAATGTACCTATCAGAATAGGCTACATCATGATGGATATGGTCAAGTCAAGGACTACAATGAATGAATTCATAATCTTAGTCTACTAAATCAAGTAGACCTATTTCAATATATCAATATCTTATATCATAAAAATATTGCATAATTTCATAAGAGACTGAACATTTATTTGTTAATAATAAAGGCATTATATATATATATATATATATATATATATATATATATATATATATTATGTTGGGCCACATTATTCTAACAAATATATAATTGCAACTCACGGCTGAAAATTTGTATTTTTTAGTAACCAAAGTGAGAATTTTTATAGCTCTCTTTGTTTGTTTGGATTAGTTGAAATTTTTTGGAATTTTTATTGCTCTCTTTATTTATTTTTGTTGGTTGAAAAATTCTGATTGTAAATAAAATTTATTGGAAATATTTTATTATGCTATAAGTTTTGGTTTAGTACCCAATATTATGTATTTGGTTAGATGGCTATACTAGTGTGATGATTTTGAGTGTTGTGTGGAATTTTGTGTAGCTTAGAAACCCGATATATATATATATATATATATATATATATTTGTATTCATAATGTGCATAGGATGTAGACAATTGCTGAATTTGGAGTTGTCTTCATATTGTTAAATACTAACCTTGAGTTCTCTACTAAAAGGTTAATATTTTGTTTGATGGGGTTGCAAAATATTTTAATGCTCCCATATGGCTTGCTTTTTTTGTTCTTCAAAAAGATTTTTAAAAGTCATTTATTTGGCACAAAAGAAAACAAAATCTTCATACATAATAACTTTTTCGCGCATCGTACACTAGTTTAAGAATTTAGTGAAATTGTTGTGAACTTTAGTTATTTCCCTAAAATGACTTAGTTTTTAAAAAATAATTTCTAAAAAACCTTTATTATTATTATTATTATTATTAATGTGAGATAAAGTGTTTCTTAAGTATGGCAAAGGAGTTTTGATGAACATTATCAAGATTAAGATCCTACATGGGATCGGTGCCAATTTTTCACACGTTCAACGTCCACAATTTTTCTAAAAGATTTGCATATTTAATGAACACTACGATTCATACAATATTGGACGTTCAAAAGACGCAATTTATCGAGGAACACTTAAAATTTTGCACGGTTAATGAACATGATTTTTCGAAAAGTTTTGTGCATTTAACGAACACTATTACTAAAAAAACAATTTACATAATTATGTACATTTGAAGTGCGCAATTTTTTGAAAAATTATCTTTGGGGATCAGATTGTAGGATCAACGATTCTAGGATCAGCGATTCTATTTTTAGATTAAAAAATTACCTAAAAAGACCTATAATTATAATTCATAATATATATTAAAGAAACTTTGGGAAAAAAAAAAGTAATTTTTGACACAAATTAGTGAAATTACTAATAAAAGTTAAAGTACCAAATTCCAAATACATAAACAAAGTTCAAAAGTTACAACTCACAAATACCAAGTTCTAAGTTAAACAATTCAAATACCCGAAAATAAACAATTTTTTTTTTTTTTTTTAATTTTCCTTTATAATACGGGATCTTTAGTATTGTTATGAGATTGGGATCTTATAAGATCTGAAGATCTAGATGGGATCTCACACAAATTTCACTTTAGTAGAGATTCTATTGAGATTTAGAACGTTTTAGGGATATAGGATCTTAAGATTCGGATTAGGATACTAAACAAAATGAAGAATTTTATTAAAACAAAGACATAAATTAAATTTAGGAAATTCTTGAGAGGCAAAGCTTATTACAAAAGAACCAAATATTCTTTTCAAGTATTGCAAAGGAGTTTACACCTCTGATGTTCACAGTAATATATTAAGTACTTTATTAGTTACTTTTCTATTTCCAATATAAAGTTTTTAAAAATAATTTCTAAAGAGTTTATGAAATGAAAAATCCTGCTACCATTGTTATAGGTAAGGTTGATCTTGTTAATGAATAGTTGAATGCGAACATTGGTCAACTTATGCTTTTATTGCTCAAGATTAGTGAACGAGGTGAAATCCTGCTGGAATAGTGTGTAGTCATGGTGCATTGGACTAACTGTAACAAATTCTGAGCAAGCTTACTTTGGAAACCTAGGTTGGCAGTAACATTCGCACCTAAACTGCAAGGCACAAAAGACGGCAGGACCTGTAGCACAACGCCAAGGCTAGTCGAGGGGTTGATGGATAACTGGGCTTTAGCTATTGGAAGTGCCAACGCAACAACCATTACGAAAACAAAAAGAACTAATTTCGAGGCCATTTCTCAATCACAGTGTATTGCTCTATCGAAAGTCGAAACTGGCAGTAGAAATGCTAGCCATTCAACCATTTTATAGGATAAGTGTGGCCAAGTTGCAGCCGAATTTTCTGACATAAATCACGAAGCTAGAGCTCTGTGTGCAAGTCAAGAGAGATAATAACTCCCATGTTGTATGACATGAAGTTCACCTTCACCATGGATGCTGGCTTTATGGGGTTACACCTACTAGCAGGCATTAGCTTGATGTAGTTTGAGGCTTAGTGCAATAAATTTAAGTGGAATTTCTTTCTTTGTTTCATATTCCAATTGGTAGCGTGTTCATCAGTTCATGTTCATGTTATGCACAAATTAATTTCAAATTACACACATATATATATATATATATATATATATTATCACACCCTTCACAATGTTATGTGGAAGTTTGTTCATATTATTTCGTTATCTTATATTATATATAATAAGTGAATAAAAATATATAATTTTTTGTTGACGTGTGAGATTTTCATTAAAATCTTGAGCTATATTTTTTATGTTGTGAGGAAAAATTTATCAAAAAATCCTATCTAAGATTCAATTAACAAATTTATCACTATTTCATAAGTTTGTATATTAAAATTGATATTTTCTGGTAAACATTTATAATTAAAAAATATTTTCAAATAAAAACGAACTATCTAGAATATTAAATATTTGATTGCAAGAGTCGTATCCTCGGGATCCACCCGAATGAACGGTTAGAAGAAGTGCGCTAATATCTCAATAAAATCAACTCATTATATTTGCCTCCGTATATCGGGGGCTCTACAATGAATTACCCCCTAATTTATTAAAATTTAAAAATAAGAAAATAATAACAATAAAGTAATATATATTCCATTATAATTAAAATTTTAACTTTAATTTATTTTTTAGCAGGAAAAAAAAATTACACAATGTTTTTTCCTAGTTACAATTTGAGAAAATTTATATGACTTTGTTTTGTAAATACATTCTAAAATATAAAAATTTACATGACTTTGTTTTATAAATGCATTCTTAAATATATATATATATATATATATATATATATATATAATAGGGACAATGTTAGCCTACAAACTTGGTTGAAGCCAAAATCTACAACTTCCACTAAAAAAACTTAACATTACTATATTTTTTTGAAAATCTAACTATTGAATTGCTTATTCTTTATGTTCTTAACAAGTATGTCAAATTTTATCACAATAATACGTATTTTACTATTTGATCTATAAACTTATTTTTAGGCATAATTTCATATGACAAAAACTTAAAAATTAAACATTCGATTGATGATATAACAATCGATTTTTGATTTTCTGGAAATTTTGCATACATGGAAGATATAACAAAAAGTAAATGTTATTAAATAGTGCATTTGTCAAAATTCATATTCAATATGAAAAAATAAATATTGAGTAAGTTATTGCCATTGACAACAACCAAGTTTGTTACCAAACTTTATCCAAATTTTAGCATGTATTTTAATAATAGTTGGATCATCAATATAAAAAATGTTGACAACAACTTAAGATCAAGATTTGAATCTAATCTTGAGACCAAGTGATGCCATGGCCTTCCCAGCCCCGAAGACTCTTTTTTTTTGGATGGGGTTTATAGTAAAAGTATGTAGTCCATACTCTGGAGACTTGTAAGTAACTCCCTCTCAAAAGTTAAATTGGTCCAAAGTGGCCCAAAAAATATAAGTAGCCAACTTGCCCATATGTAGTGTTTCTATATTGAAGGTATCAACTCATCTAGGACCACCAGTACCTCAAGGACCTCAACACTACCATCAATATGGGTTTGACAAAAGCTCTGACTTCCGTTCCTCTAAGCCTGCTCTCTCTTTGTGGAATTAATTTTATGAAATGGAAGATTTTGAATTTATCATTATTAACGATTTTTATTATTTTTCTTGAATACAAAAGGCTTAAATTTTTGAGTTGGAAAATATGCCATTTTTTCTATACTTTATTTATTATTTTTTTTAGTTAATTTACAAATTTCAACCATTAGAATATGAATTTGAAAAAATTAAGAAATGAAGGCTAGTTGTATTTGTATGTTTTGGTGCTGATGTAGTTAAAAGAACGAGGAATAGATTATAATGTAAAAATGATCTCTTTTTTCTTTTGTAGTTTTGGTGAGTAAAACATAATGTTGTGAGTTTTGATAGAGTCAAATTGAAAATACTATTCTTCAATCAATTTTTTAAGTTTTTGGATTTTATCAAATTTATATCGAAGATTTCCAACAGTTACAATCTATTATGTTATCATATCATAATGAGATGAGTAAAAACAAAATTTATAGGAAATGTGATGCAATAATTAGATAACTAATTAAATATTAGAAACAATTAAAAAAACTACCAAAATATTTAAAATGTTAAAGAAATGGGGTTTATGATATATAAATGGGTGAGATAAGAGTAAAAGGAGTAATGAAAAGTGGGAAAAGTTTAGTTCCAAACTTGTTTGGAGATACTCTTTTCAACTTATTATGTAACAATTTATAACACTATTTATATGTATTATTTAAATAAGCCACAAAATATATTAAAAGGCCATGTGACAAAAACTACTGATAAATTGTCTCTTTAACCGTCATATAATAAGTTAAAGCAAAATAACATCAAATTAACATGTTTGGAGCCAAACGTTTTCCATGAAAAATTTATATGAAAAATAAGATGGAAGAGGAAGAATTGTTGGAAGAATATTGCTTGGATCCAAAAGAAGAGGAGGAGAATAAGAGTGAAAATGAGGAGAGGAAGAGTTGCACAAAATGTAATTGGAAGAATATAAGAAGTCATGAATGAAAGAATTGAAGAAGGCCTTAAGGGAATGGATTCGAAAAATCAAATATTACAACAAAAACAATAAAAATAAAAAAAATGTTGCCAGTGGATTAGAGGAGATTCCTTTAGATCGGTTTGTTTGGAAAAATTTAGTGATATTTTTTTCTTCCTTTTTTTAGTCTTTGACTCCTTGAAAAAATTCTCTTTCTGTACTGCCCTTACTTGGCTTTTTAGGGCAATATTAGAGCTCTAACTCTATTTGAGGCTCATTGCTAGATGTCCTCAAATCAAATTAATTGGTTTCTTACGTGATCCTTGATAACTCCACCACTTCCAAAAGTCATAAAACTGGTTTTTTCAACTCTATTCTGTGATCTCATGCTCTAGCCACATGAAGTTGCTTCCTGCTACGAGCATTCATTGTGGAATATGCTTGCAGATATTCAATGATTTGCATTGGCTATGAAATATTACTGCATGAAGAGATCAATGCTAGTGTGGACATGTTCATTTTGAATTTGACACAAGATGTGGCCTAATTACACTATGCATGCCACCATCAAGATACAACAACTCAACCACCTTGCTAATTGTCCTTACAAGCCTACGCTGCTTATAGAATAGGAAACTCTTAATTGTACTTTTCTTTTAGCCAAAAATATAGTGTATCGAACGATATCTTATTTTCATGAAATTAGATTTTGATTCAACAAAAATGTAGGTAGTTTTCTTTTTTACATGAAAATGGTGAAACTAAGAAAATTGATTTTCTCATCTAAAATCGGACATGTTGGCTGCATATTCATATTGGCTGAAGAAACATACACTAAAGATCAACTTTATTTGGGTTTTAAATTTACTTTATTGTTGTTATAATTATCTTTAAAATGGATGGTAAATAGTAATTATATTGAATTGTAATATATCAATGCCAACGGTAACATAAAAACTGTTCAAACTCAATCAACTAAAGATGATAGTTTCAAGCAATGAATTAAGATTGAATAACAAAAAAACGTTAGCCACTAACGTTTACTATGCAGCCAACTCATAGAAAATAGTTAAAAATAATAATAAATATAAAATATTATGATTTGTATAAAAATATTACAACACTTAACACTGTAGTTTACCAAATATTCTAAAGGCTATAATTCCTTCCGGTTAAAATAAGTTTTAAAATTAAACTTTTACTTCCTACGTACAATAATTCCAAAATGAACACCATCGAAAAGGCTTTTTGCCAATTAACATGGCCTTGATTATCATATACAAGTCAAACGAAATCCACAACTAAGTCCATATTCATTAGAGGGACGTTAAAGGCTTTATTAATTATATATAGCAACAGGAGTACTCCTTAATTAGGAAAGGAGTTTACAGATTCGATGACAATCTTCATAACATTATTAAAGAGTTGGAAAGGAAAATACTATATCATTGGTTCAATTGACCTTATCCATGTAAATACTCTTCTATTCCTCAAGTTGAGGAAATGTAACGGAACCCAGCTGGCCTATAAATGAAAACAACACGCCCGCCGATCGAAACATCGGTTCGAACGAACTGTATGGCCGATTGCAAGACTCCCACAGCAGGAAGCGTGGCGTTGCAGGTGGAGAGGGGTGTTACAACCACTAGATTGCAATCACTCAAGCGTATTGTTGCTGAGATAACAAGTCGTGCAAAATCCACGGATAATGAAAATATTCCACTGGCATTGGTTGTATTCCTAGCAACCACATTTCCAGCTCCACACTGCAGTTGTACTTCAGCATCTAGAAGTAAACATAACAAAACAATGGTGAGATTGAAGTACCTTATTAGCTGAGATTAAAGTGTTTAGTCATGGTGCATTGGACTAACTGTAACAAATTCTGAGCAAACTTACTTGGGAAACCTGGGTTGGCAGTAACATTCGCACCTAAACTGCAAGGCACAAAAGACGGCTGGACCTGCACCACAACGCCAACGCCAGTCAAGGGGTTGATGGATAACTGGGCTTTAGCTATTGGAAGTGCCAATGCAGCAACCATTACGGAAACAAAGAGAACTAATTTCAAGGCGATTTCTCAATCATAGTGTATTGCTCTATCAAAAGTCGAAACTGGCTTGCATTAGAAATGCTGGCCATTCAACCATTTTATAGGATAAGTGTGGCCAAGTTGCAACCGAATTTTCTGACATAAATCACGAAGCTAGAGCTCTGTGTGCAAGTCAAGAGAGATAATAACTCTTATGTTGTATGACATGAAGTTCACCTTCACCATGGATGCCGGCTTTGTGGGGTTACACCTACTAGCAGGGAACAGCTTGATGTAGTTTGAGGCTTAGTGCAATAAATTTAAGCGGAATTTCTTTCTTTGTTTCACATTTAAATTGGTAGCGTGTTCTTCAGTTCATGTTCATGTTATGCACAAATTAATTACAAATTGTATATAAATATATATATATATATATATATATATATTATCACAACCTTCGTAATAATAGTGAGTCACTTGAAATTTTAAATTAACTAATATAACAAATATATTTATATATATTGAGCCATTTAATGTAGTTAAAGACAAAATGTTACGTGAAAGTTTATTAATATTATTTCATTATCTTATATTATATATAGTAAGTGACTAAAAATATATATTTTTTGTTGACGTGTGAGATTTTCCTTAAAATCTTGTGCTATTTTTTTATGTTGTGAGTAAAAATTTATCAAAAAATCCTATCTGAGATTCAATTATCAAATTTATCTCTTTTTCATAAGTTTGTATATCAAAATTGATATTTTCTTGTAAACATTTATAATTAAAAAATATTTTCAAATAAAAACGAACTATCTAGAATATTAAATATTTGATTGCAAGAGTCATAACCTCAGGATCCACCCCAGTGAACGGGTAGAAGAAGGGCGTTAATATCTCAATAAAATAGACTGATTATATTTGCCTCCGAATATTTGGGGTTCTACAATGAATTACCCACTAATTTGTTAAAATTTAAAAATAATAAAATAATAACAATAAAGTAATATTTGATCCATTATAATTAAAATTTTAATTTTAATTTTAATTTTAGTTTTAGTAGGAAAAAAAATTGCATAACGTTTTTTTCTAGTTATAATTTGAGAAAATTTATATGACTTTGTTTTCTGAATACATTCTAAAAAATAAAAATTTCCATGACTTTTTTTTATAAATGAATTCCTAAAAAAAATTACAAATATTAGGGATAACGTTAGCCTACAAACTTGGTTGTAGCCAAAATCTACAACTCCCACTAAAAAAATTTACAATTACTATATTTTTTGAAAATTGAACTATCGAATTGCTTATTCTTTAAGTTCTTAACAAGTATGTCAAATTCATATCAATAATATGTTATTTACTATTTGGTCTATAAACTTATTTTTAGGCATAATTTTATACAACAAAAACTTAAAAATTAAACATTCGATTGATGATATAACAATCAATTTTTGATTTTCTAGAAATTTTGAATACATGGAAGATATAACAAAAATTAAATGTTATTAAATAGTGAATTTGTCAAAATTCATATTTCAATATGAAAAAATAAATATTGAGTAAGTTACTGTCATTGACTACAACCAAGTTTGTTCCCAACTTTATCCAAATTTTAGCATGTATTTTAATAATAGTTGGATCATCAATATAAAAAATGTTGACAACCATTTAGGATCAAAGATTTGAATCTAATCTTCAGACCAAGTGATGCTATGGCCTTCCCAACCCCTACGATTCTTTTTTTTTTCTTTTTTTTTTTTTTTGGACGGGGTTTATAGTAAAAGTAGGTAGTCTATACTTTGGAGACTTGTAAGTAATTCCCTCTCAAAAGTTAAATTGGTCCAAAGTGGCCCAAAAAATATAAGTAGCCAACTTGCCCATATGTAGTGTTTCTATATTGAAGGTATCAACTCATCTAGGACCACCAGTACCTCAAGGAACTCAACACTACCATCAATATGGGTTTGACAAAAGCTTTGACTTCCGTTCCTCTAAGCTTGCTCTCTCATTGTGGAATTAATTTTATGAAAAGGAAGATTTTGAATTTTTCATTATTAATGATTTTTATTATTTTTCTTGAATACAAAAGGCTTAAATTTTTGAGTTGGAAAATTTGCCATTTTCTCTATGCTTTATTTATTAATATTTTTAGTTAATTTACAAATTTCAACCATTAGAATATGAATTTGGAAAAATTAAGAAATGAAGGCTAATGGTATTTGTATGTTTTGGTGCTGATGTAGTTAAAAGAACGAGGAATAGATTATAATGTAAAAATGATCTCTTTCTTCTTTTGTAGTTTTGGTGAGTAAAACATAATGTTGTGAGTTTTCATAGAGTCAAATTGAAAATACTATTCTTGAATCAATTTTTTTAGTTTTTGGATTTTATCAAATTTATATCGAAGATTTCCAACAGTTACAATCTATTATGTTATCATATCATAATGAGATGAGTAAAAAGAAAATTTATAGGAAATGTGATGCAGTAATTAGATCACTAATAAAATATTAGAAACAATTAAAAAAACTACCAAAATATTTAAAATGTTAAAGAAATGGGGTTTATGATATATAAATGGGTGAGATAAGGGTAAAAGGAGTAATGAAAAGTGGGAAAAGTTTAGTTCCAAACTTGTTTGGAGAAACCTTTTTCAACTTATTATGTGACAATTTATAACACTGCTTATATGTAGTATTTAAATAAGCCACAAAATATATTAAAAAGGCATGTGACAAAAACTACTGATAAATGGTCTCTTTAACCATCATATAATAAGTTAAAGCAAAATAACTTCAAATTAACATGTTTGGAGCCAAACGTTTTCCACGAAAAATTTATATAAAAAATAAGGTGGAAGAGGAAGAACTGTTGGAAGAATATTGCTTGGATCCAAAAGAAGAGGGGGAGAATAAGAGTGAAAATGAGGAGAGGAAGAGTTGTACAAAATGTAATGGGAAGAATATAAGAAGTCAGGAATGAAAGAATTGAAGAAGGCCTTAAGAGAATGGATTTGAAAAATCAAATATTACAACAACAACAACAAAAAAAAAAAAAAAAAAAAAAATGTTACTAGTGGATTAGAGGAGATTCCTTCAGATCGGTTTATTTGGAAAAATTTAGTGATATTTTTTTCTTCCTTTTTTTATTCTTTGACTCCTTGAAAAAATTCTCTTACTGTACTGTCCTTACTTGCCTTTTTAGGGAAATATTAGAGCTCTAACTCTATTTGAGGCTCATTGCAAGATGTCCCCAGATCAAATTAATTGGTTTCTTACGTGGTCATTGATAACTCCACCACTTCCAAAAGTCATAAAACTGGTTTTTTCAACTCTTCTGTGATCACATGCTCTAGCCACATGAAGTTGCTTCTTGCTGCGAGCATTCATTGTGGAATATGGTTGCAGACATTCACAGATTTGCATTGGCTACGAAATATTACGGCATGAAGAGATCAATGCTAGTGTGTACATGTTCATTTCGAATTTGACACAAGATGTGGCCTAATTACACTGTGCATGCCACCATCAAGATACAACAACTCAGCCACCTTGCTAATTGTCCTTACAAGCCTACGCTGCTTATAGAATAGGAAACTCTTAATTGTACTTTTCTTTTAGCCAAAAATATAGTGTATCGAAGGATATCTTATTTTCATGAAATTAGATTTTGATTCGGCAAAAATGTAGGTAGTTTTCTTTTTTACATGAAAATGGTGGAAGTATGAAAATTGATTTTCTCATCTAAAATCGGACATGTTGGCTGCATATTCATATTGTCTGAAGAAACATACACAAAAGATCAAGTTTATTTGGGTTTTAAATTTACTTTATTGTTGTTATAATTACCTTTAAAATGGATAGTAAATAGTAATTATATTGAATCATAATATATCAATGCCAACGGTAACATAAAAACTGTACAAACTCAATCAACTAAAGATGATGGTTTCAAGCAATGAATTAAGATTGAATAACAGAAAAACGTTAGCCACTAACGTTTACTATGCAGCCAACTCATAGAAAATAGTTAAAAATAATAATAAATATAAAATATTATGATTTGTATAAAAATATTCCAACACTTAACACTGTAGTTTACCAAATATTCTAAAGGCTATAATTCCTTCCGGTTAAAATAAGTTTTAAAATTAAACTTTTACTTCCTACGTACAATAATTCCAAAATGAACACCATCAAAAAGGCTTTTTGCCAATTAACACGGCCTTGATTATCATATACAAGTCAAACGAAATCCACAACTAAGTCCATATTCATTAGAGGGACGTTAAAGGATTTATTAATTATATATAGCAACAGGAGTACTCCTTAATTAGGAAAGGAGTTTACAGATTCGATGACAATCTTCATAACATTATTAAAGAGTTGGAAAGGAAAATACTATATCATTGGTTCAATTGACCTTATTCATGTAAATAGTCTTCTATTCCTCAAGTTGAGGAAATGTAACGGAACCCAGCTGGCCTATAAATGAAAACAACACGCCCGCCGATCGAAACATCGATTCGAACGAACTGTATGGCCGATTGCAAGACTCCCACAGCAGGAAGCGTGGCGTTGCAGGTGGAGAGGGGTGTTACAACCACTAGATTGCAATCACTCAAGCGTATTGTTGCTGAGATAACAAGTCGTGCAAAATCCACGGATAATGAAAATATTCCACTGGCATTGGTTGTATTCCTAGCAACCACATTTCCAGCTCCACACTGCAGTTGTACTTCAGCATCTAGAAGTAAACATAACAAAACAATGGTGAGATTGAAGTACCTTATTAGCTGAGATTAAAGTGTTTAGTCATGGTGCATTGGACTAACTATAACAAATTCTGAGCAGACTTACTTGGGAAACCTGGGTTGGCAGTAACATTCGCACCTAAGCTGCAAGGCACAAAAGACGGCTGGACCTGCACCACAACGCCAACGCCAGTCGAGGGGTTGATGGATAACTGGGCTTTAGCTATTGGAAGTGCCAATGCAGCAACCATTACGGAAACAAAGAGAACTAATTTCAAGGCCATTTCTCAATCTCAGTGTATTGCTCTATCAAAAGTCGAAACTGGCTTGCAGTGGAAATGCTGGCCATTCAACCATTTTATAGGATAAGTGTGGCCAAGTTGCAGCTGAATTTTCTGACATAAATCACGAAGCTAGAGCTCTGTGTGCAAGTCAAGAGAGATAATAACTCTCATGTTGTATGACATGAAGTTCACCTTCACCATGGATGCTGGCTTTGTGGGGTTAAACCTACTAGCAGGCAACAGCTTGATGTAGTTTGAGGCTTAGTGCAATAAATTTAAGCGGAATTTAATTCTTTGTTTCACATTTAAATTGGTAGCGTGTTCGTCAGTTCATGTTCATGTTATGCACTAATTAATTACGTGAAAGTTTATTAATATTATTTCATTATCTTATATTAATAAACTTCCACGTAACATTTTCTCTTTAATTACATTAAATGGCTCAATATATATAAATATATTTGTTATATTAGTTAATTTAGAATTTCAAGTGACTCACTATTATTACGAAGGTTGTGATAATATATATATATATATATATACAATTTGTAATTAATTTGTGCATAACATGAACGTGAACTGACGAACACGCTACCAATTTAAATGTGAAACAAAGAAAGAAATTCTGCTTAAATTTATTGCACTAAGCCTCAAACTACATCAAGCTGTTGCCTGCTAGTAGGTGTAACCCCACAAAGCCGGCATCGATGGCGAAGGTGAACTTCATGTCATACAACATGAGAGTTATTATCTCTCTTGACTTGCACACAGAGCTCTAGCTCTAGCTTCGTGATTTTTGTCACATGCCCTTTTAATATATTTTGTGGCTTATTTAAATACTACATATAAGCAGTGTTATAAATTGTCACATAATAAGTTGAAAAAGGTATCTCCAAACAAGTTTGGAACTATACTTTTCCCACTTTTCATTACTACTGTTACCCTTATCTCACCCATTTATATATCATAAACCCCATTTCTTTAACATTTTAAATATTTTGGTAGTTTTTTTAATTGTTTCTAATATTTTATAAGTTATCTAATTACTGCATCACATTTCCTATAAATTTTCTTTTTACTCATCTCATTATGATATGATAACAAAATAGATTGTAACTATTGGAAATCTTCGATATAAATTTGATAAAATCCAAAAACTAAAAAAATTGATTCAAGAATAGCATTTTCAATTTGACTCTATGAAAACTCACAGCATTATGTTTTACTCACCAAAACTGCAAAAGAAGAAAGAGATCATTTTTACATTATAATCTATTTCTCGATCTTTTAACTACATCAGCACCAAAACACACAAATACAACTAGCCTTCATTTTTTTATTTTTCCAAATTCATATTCTAATGGTTGAAATTTGTAAATTAACTAAAAATATTAATAAATAAAGCATAGAGAAAATGGCATATTTTCCAACTCAAAAATTTAAGCCTTTTGTATTCAAGAAAAATAATAAAAATCATTAATAATGAAAAATTCAAAATCTTCCTTTTCATAAAATTAATTCCACAAAGAGAGAGCAAGCTTAGAGGAACGGAAGTCAAAGCTTTTGTCAAACCCATATTGATGGTAGTGTTGAGTTCCTTGAGGTACTGGTGGTCCGAGATGAGTTGATACCTTCAATATAGAAACACTACATATGGGCAAGTTGGCAACTTATATTTTTTGGGCCACTTTGGACCAATTTAACTTTTGAGAGGGAATTACTTACAAGTCTCCAAAGTATAGACTACCTACTTTTACTATAAACCCCATCCAAAAAAAAAGAAAAAAAAAAAAGAATCGTAGGGGTTGGGAATGCCATAGCATCACTTGGTCTCAAGATTAGATTCAAATCTTTGATCCTAAATGGTTGTCAACATTTTTTATATTGATGATCCAACTATTATTAAAATACATGCTAAAATTTGGGTAAAGTTTGGCAACAAACTTGGTTGTAGTCAATGATAGTAACTTACTCAATATTTATTTTTTCATATTGAATATGAATTTTGACAAATTCACTATTTAATAACATTTACTTTTTGTTCTATCTTCCATGTATGCAAAATTTCCAGAAAATCAAAAATTGATTGTTATATCATCAATTGAATGTTTAATTTTTAAGTTTTTGTTATATAAAATTATGCCTAAAAATAAGTTTATAGACCAAATAGTAAATAACATATTATTGATATGAATTTGACATACTTGTTAAGAACTTAAAGAATAAGCAATTCGATAGTTCAATTTTCAAAAAATATAGTAATGTTAAATTTTTTTAGTGGGAGTTGTAGATTTTGGCTACTACCAAGTTTGTAGGCTAACGTTATCCCTAATATTTTTATTTTTTTTTAGGAATGCATTTATAAAACAAAGTCACGTAAATCTTTATTTTTTAGAATGTATTTAGAAAACAAAGTCATATAGCTTTTCTCAAATTGTAACTAGAAAAAAACATTATGCAATTTTTTTTCCTAATAAAACTAAAATTAAAATTAAAATTAAAATTTTAATTATAATGGATCAAATATTACTTTATTGTTATTATTTTCTTATTTTTAAATTTTAACAAATTAGTGGGTAATTCATTGTAGAACCCCAAATATACGGAGGCAAATATAATCAGTCTATTTTATTGAGATATTAACGCCCTTCTTCTACCCGTTCACCGGGGTGGATCCTGAGGTTATGACTCTTGCAATCAAATATTTAATATTCTAGATTGTTTGTTTTTATTTGAAAATATTTTTAAATTATAAATGTTTACAAGAAAATATCAATTTTGATATACAAACTTATGAAAAAGAGATAAATTTGATAATTGAATCTCAGATAGGATTTTTTGATAAATTTTTTACTCACAACATAAAAAAATAGCACAAGATTTTAAGGAAAATCTCACACGTCAACAAAAAATATATATTTTTAGTCACTTACTATATATAATATAAGATAATGAAATAACATTAATAAACTTCCACGTAACATTTTGTCTTTAATTACATTAAATGGCTCAATATATATAAATATATTTGTTATATTAGTTAATTTAGAATTTCAAGTGACTCACTATTATTACGAACGTTGTGATAATATATATATATATATATATACACAATTTGTAATTAATTTGTGCATAACATGAACATGAACCTACGAACACGCTATCAATTTAAATGTGAAACAAAGAAAGAAATTCCGCTTAAATTTATTGCACTAAGCCTCAAACTATATCAAGTTGTTGCCTGCTAGTAGGTGTAACCCCGCAAAGCCGGCATCCATGGTGAAGGTGAACTTCATGTCATACAACATGAGAGTTATTATCTCTCTTGACTTGCACACAGAGCTCTAGCTTCGTGATTTATGTCAGAAAATTCGGCTGCAACTTGGCCACACTTATCCTATAAAATGGTTGAATGGCCAGCATTTCTACTGCAAGCCAATTTCGACTTTTGATAGAGCAATACACTGTGATTGAGAAATGGCCTTGAAATTAGTTCTCTTTGTTTCCGTAATGGTTGCTGCATTGGCACTTCCAATAGCTAAAGCCCAGTTATCCATCAACCCCTCGACTGGCATTGGCGTTGTGGTGCAGGTCCAGCCGTCTTTTGTGCCTTGCAGTTTAGGTGCGAATGTTACTGCCAACCCAGGTTTCCCAAGTAAGTTTGCTCAGAATTTGTTACAGTTAGTCCAATGCACCATGACTAAACACTTTAATCTCAGCTAATAAGGTACTTCTATCTCACCATTGTTTTGTTATGTTTACTTCTAGATGCTGAAGTACAACTGCAGTGTGGAGTTGGAAATGTGGTTGCTAGGAATACAACCAATGCCAGTGGAATATTTTCATTATCCGTGGATTTTGCACGACTTGTTATCTCAGCAACAATACGCTTGAGTGATTGCAATCTAGTGGTTGTAACACCCCTCTCCACCTGCAACGCCACGCTTCCTGCTGTGGGAGTCTTGCAATCGGCCATACAATTCATTCGAACCGATGTTTCGATCGGCGGGCGTGTTGTTTTCATTTATAGGCCAGCTGGGTTCCGTTACATTTCCTCAACTTGAGGAATAGAAGAGTATTTACATGAATAAGGTCAATTGAACCAATGATATAGTATTTTCCTTTCCAACTCTTTAATAATGTGATGAAGATTGTCATCGAATCTGTAAACTCCTTTCCTAATTAAGGAGTACTCCTGTTGCTATATATAATTAATAAAGCCTTTAACGTCCCTCTAATGAATATGGACTTAATTGTGGATTTCGTTTGACTTGTATATGATAATCTAGGCCGTGTTAATTGGCAAAAAGCCTTTTTGATGGTGTTCATTTTGGAATTATTGTACATAGGAAGTGAAAGTTTAATTTTAAAACTTATTTTAACCGGAAGGGATTATAGCCTTTAGAATATTTGGTAAACTACAGTGTTAAGTGTTGGAATATTTTTATACAAATCATAATATTTTATATTTATTATTATTTTTAACTATTTTCTATGAGTTGGCTGCATAGTAAACGTTAGTGGCTAACGTTTTTCTGTCATTCGATCTTAATTCATTGCTTGAAACCATCATCTTTAGTTGATTGAGTTTGTATAGTTTTTACGTTACCGTTGGCATTGATATATTATGATTCAATATAATTACTATTTACTATCCATTTTAAAGGTAATTATAACAACAATAAAGTAAATTTAAAACCCAAATAAACTTGATCTTTAGTGTATGTTTCTTCAGACAATATGAATATGCAGCCTCCATGTCCGATTTTAGATGAGAAAATCAATTTTCATACTTCCACCATTTTCATGTTAAAAAGAAAACTACCTACATTTTTGCTGATTCAAAATCTAATTTCATGAAAATAAGATATCGTTCGATACACTATATTTTTGGCTAAAAGAAAACTGCAATTAAGAGTTTCCTATTCTATAAGCAGCGTAGGCTTGTAAGGACAATTAGCAAGGTGGCTGAGTTGTTGTATCTTGATGGTGGCATGCACAGTGTAATTAGGCCACATCTTGTGTCAAATTCAAAATGAACATGTCCACACTAGCATTGATCTCTTCATGCAGTAATATTTCGTAGCCAATGCAAATCTGTGAATGTCTACAACCATATTCCACAATGAATGCTCGCAGCAAGAAGCAACTTCATGTGGCTAGAGCATGAGATCACAAAAAAGAGTTGAAAAAACCAGTTTTATGACTTTTGGAAGTGGTGGAGTTATCAATGACCACGTGAGAAACCAATTAATTTGATCTGGGGACATCTAGCAATGAGCCTCAAATAGAGTTAGAGCTCTAATATTGCCCTAAAAAGGCAAGTAAGGACAGTACAGAAAAAGAATTTTTTCAAGGAGTCAAAGATTAAAAAAAGGAAGAAAAAAATATCACTAAATTTTTCCAAATAAACCGATCTGAAGGAATCTCCTCTAATCCACTAGTAACATTTTTTTTTTTTTTTTTTTTTTTGTTGTTGTTGTTGTTGTTGTAATATTTGATTTTTCAAATCCATTCCCTTAAGGCCTTCTTCAATTCTTTCATTCATGACTTCTTATATTCTTCTCATTACATTTTGTACAACTCTTCCTCTCCTCATTTTCACTCTTATTCTCCCCCTCTTCTTTTGGATCCAAGCAATATTCTTCCAACAGTTCTTCCTCTTCCACCTTATTTTTTATATAAATTTTTCGTGGAAAACGTTTGGCTCCAAACATGTTAATTTGAAGTTATTTTTCTTTAACTTATTATATGACGGTTAAAGAGACCATTTATCAGTAGTTTTTGTCACATGCCCTTTTAATATATTTTGTGGCTTATTTAAATACTACATATAAGCAGTGTTATAAATTGTCACATAATAAGTTGAAAAAGGTTTCTCCAAACAAGTTTGGAACTAAACTTTTCCCACTTTTCATTACTCCTTTTACCCTTATCTCACCCATTTATATATAATAAACCCCATTTCTTTAACATTTTAAATATTTTGGTAGTTTTTTTAATTGTTTCTAATATTTTATCAGTTATCTAATTACTGCATCACATTTCCTATAAATTTTCTTTTTACTCATCTCATTATGATATGATAACATAATAGATTGTAACTGTTGGAAATCTTCGATATAAATTTGATAAAATCCAAAAACTAAAAAAATTGATTCAAGAATAGTATTTTCAATTTGACTCTATCAAAACTCACAACATTATGTTTTACTCACCAAAACTACAAAAGAAGAAAGAGATCATTTTTACATTATAATCTATTCCTCGTTCTTTTAACTACATCAGCACCAAAACATACAAATACAATTAGCCTTCATTTCTTAATTTTTCCAAATTCATATTCTAATGGTTGAAATTTGTAAATTAACTAAAAATATTAATAAATAAAGCATAGAGAAAATGGCATATTTTCCAACTCAAAAATTTAAGCCTTTTGTATTCAAGAAAAATAATAAAAATCATTAATAATGATAAATTCAAAATCTTCCTTTTCATAAAATTAATTCCATAAAGAGAGAGCAAGCTTAGAGGAACGGAATTCAAAGCTTTTGTCAAACCCATATTGATGGTAGTGTTGAGTTCCTTGAGGTACTGGTGGTCCTAGATGAGTTGATACCTTTAATATAGAAGCACTACATATGAGCAAGTTGGCTACTTATATTTTTTGGGCCACTTTGGACCAATTTAACTTTTGAGAGGGAATTACTTACAAGTCTCCAAAGTATAGACTACCTACGTTTAGTACAAACCCCATCCAAAAAAAAAAAGAAAAAAAAAAAGAAAAAAGAATCGTAGGGGTTGGGAAGGCAATAGCATCACTTGGTCTCAAGATTAGATTCAAATCTTTGATCCTAAATGGTTGTCAACATTTTTTATATTGATGATCCAACTATTATTAAAATACATGCTAAAATTTGGATAAAGTTTGGTAACAAATTTGGTTGTAGTCAATGACAGTAACTTACTCAATATTTATTTTTTCATATTGAATATGAATTTTGACAAATTCACTATTTAATAACATTTACTTTTTGTTATATCTTCCATGTATGCAAAATTTCCAGAAAATCAAAAATTGATTGTTATATCATCAATCGAATGTTTAATTTTTAAGTTTTTGTTATATAAAATTATGCCTAAAAATAAGTTTATAGACCAAATAGTAAATAACATATTATTGATACGAATTTGACATACTTGTTAAGAACTTAAAGAATAAGCAATTCGATAGTTCAATTTTCAAAAAATATAGTAACTTTAAATTTTTTTAGTGGGAGTTGTAGATTTTGGCTACAACCAAGTTTGTAGGCTAACGTTATCCCTAATATTTTTAATTTTTTTTAGGAATGCATTTATAAAACAAAGTCAGGTAAATTTTTATTTTTTAGAATGTAATTAGAAAAAAAAGTCATATAAATTTTCTCAAATTGTAACTAGAAAAAAACGTTATGCAATTTTTTTTCCTACTAAAACTAAAATTAAAATTAAAATTAAAATTTTAATTATAATGGATCAAATATTACTTTCTTGTTATTATTTTATTATTTTTAAAATTTAACAAATTAGTGGGTAATTCATTGTAGAACCCCAAATATACGGAGGCAAATATAATTAGTCTATTTTATTGAGATATTAACGCCCTTCTTCTACCCGTTCACTGGGGTGGATCCTGAGGTTATGACTCTTGCAATCAAATATTTGATATTCTACATAGTTCGTTTTTATTTGAAAATATTTTTTAATTATAAATGTTTACAAGAAAATATCAATTTTGATATACAAACTTATGAAAAAGAGATAAATTTGATAATGAATCTCAGATAGGATTTTTTGATAAATTTTTACTCACAACATAAAAAAATAGCACAAGATTTTAAGGAAAATCTCACACGTCAACAAAAAATATATATTTTTAGTCACTTACTATATATAATATAAGATAATGAAATAATATTAATAAACTTCCACGTAACATTTTGCCTTTAATTACATTAAATGGCTCAATATATATAAATATATTTGTTATATTAGTTAATTTAGAATTTCAAGTGACTCACTATTATTATGAAGGTTGTGATAATATATATATATATATATACAATTTGTAATTAATTAGTGCATAACATGAACATGAACTGACGAACACGCTACCAATTTAAATGTGAAACAAAGAATTAAATTCCGCTTAAATTTATTGCACTAGGCCTTAAACTACATCAAGCTGTTGCCTGCTAGTAGGTTTAACCCCACAAACCCAGCATCCATGGTGAAGGTGAACTTCATGTCATACAACATGAGAGTTATTATCTCTCTTGACTTGCACACAGAGCTCTAGCTTCGTGATTTATGTCAAAAAATTCAGCTGCAACTTGGCCACACTTATCCTATAAAATGGTTGAATGGCCAGCATTTCTACTGCAAGCCAGTTTCGACTTTTGATAGAGCAATACACTGAGATTGAGAAATGGCCTTGAAATTAGTTCTCTTTGTTTCCGTAATGGTTGCTGCATTGGCACTTCCAATAGCTAAAGCCCAGTTATCCATCAACCCCTCGACTGGCGTTGGCGTTGTGGTGCAGGTCCAGCCGTCTTTTGTGCCTTGCAGCTTAGGTGCGAATGTTACTGCCAACCCAGGTTTCCCGAGTAAGTTTACTCAGAATTTGTTACAGTTAGTCCAATGCACCATGACTAAACACTTTAATCTCAGCTAATAAGGTACTTCAATCTAACCATTGTTTTGTTATGTTTACTTCTAGATGCTGAAGTACAACTGCAGTGTGGAGCTGGAAATGTGGTTGCTAGGAATACAACCAATGCCAGTGGAATATTTTCATTATCCGTGGATTTTACACGACTTGTTATCTCAGCAACAATACGCTTGAGTGATTGCAATCTAGTGGTTGTAACACCCCTCTCCACCTGCAACGCCACGCTTCCTGCTGTGGGAGTCTTGCAATCGGCCATACAGTTCGTTCGAATCGATGTTTCGATCGGCGGGCGTGTTGTTTTCATTTATAGGCCAGCTGGGTTCCGTTACATTTCCTCAACTTGAGGAATAGAAGACTATTTACATGAATAAGGTCAATTGAACCAATGATATAGTATTTTCCTTTCCAACTCTTTAATAATGTTATAAAGATTGTCATCGAATCTGTAAACTCCTTTCCTAATTAAGGAGTACTCCTGTTGCTATATATAATTAATAAAGCCTTTAACGTCCCTCTAATGAATATGGACTTAGTTGTGGATTTCGTTTGACTTGTATATGATAATCAAGGCCGTGTTAATTGGCAAAAAGCCTTTTTGATGGTGTTCATTTTGGAATTATTGTACGTAGGAAGTGAAAGTTTAATTTTAAAACTTATTTTAACCGGAAGGAATTATAGCCTTTAGAATATTTGGTAAACTACAGTGTTAAGTGTTGGAATATTTTTATACAAATCATAATATTTTATATTTATTATTATTTTTAACTATTTTCTATGAGTTGGCTGCATAGTAAACGTTAGTGGCTAACGTTTTTCTGTTATTCAATCTTAATTCATTGCTTGAAACCATCATCTTTAGTTGATTGAGTTTGTACAATTTTTATGTTACCGTTGGCATTGATATATTATGATTCAATATAATTACTATTTACTATCCATTTTAAAGGTAATTATAACAACAATAAAGTAAATTTAAAACCCAAATAAACTTGATCTTTGGTGTATGTTTCTTCAGACAATATGAATATGCAACCAACATGTCCGATTTTAGATGAGAAAATCAATTTTCATACTTCCACCATTTTCATGTAAAAAAGAAAACTACCTACATTTTTGCCGAATCAAAATCTAATTTCATGAAAATAAGATATCCTTCGATACACTATATTTTTGGCTAAAAGAAAAGTACAATTAAGAGTTTCCTATTCTATAAGCAGCGTAGGCTTGTAAGGACAATTAGCAAGGTGGCTGAGTTGTTGTATCTCGATGGTGGCATGCACAGTGTAATTAGGCCACATCTTGTGTCAAATTCGAAATGAACATGTACACACTAGCATTGATCTCTTCATGCCATAATATTTCGTAGCCAATGCAAATCTGTGAATGTCTGCAACCATATTCCACAATGAATGCTCGCAGCAAGAAGCAACTTCATGTGGCTAGAGCATGAGATCACAGAAGAGTTGAAAAAACCAGTTTTATGACTTTTGGAAGTGGTGGAGTTATCAATGACCACGTAAGAAACCAATTAATTTGATCTGGGGACATCTTGCAATGAGCCTCAAATAGAGTTAGAGCTCTAATATTTCCCTGAAAAGGCAAGTAAGGACAGTACAGTAAGAGAATTTTTTCAAGGAGTCAAAGAATAAAAAAAGGGAGAAAAAAATATCACTAAATTTTTCCAAATAAACCGATCTGAAGGAATCTCCTCTAATCCACTAGTAACATTTTTTTTTTTTTTTTGTTGTTGTTGTAATATTTGATTTTTCAAATCCATTCCCTTAAGGCCTTCTTCAATTCTTTCATTCATGACTTCTTATATTCTTCCCATTACATTTTGTACAACTCTTCCTCTCCTCATTTTCACTCTTATTCTCCCCCTCTTCTTTTGGATCCAAGCAATATTCTTCCAACTATTCTTCCTCTTCCACCTTATTTTTTATATAAAATTTTCGTGGAAAACGTTTGGCTCCAAACATGTTAATTTGAAGTTATTTTGCTTTAACTTATTATATGACGGTTAAAGAGACCATTTATCAGTAGTTTTTGTCACATGCCTTTTTAATATATTTTGTGGCTTATTTAAATACTACATATAAGCAGTGTTATAAATTGTCACATAATAAGTTGAAAAAGGTTTCTCCAAACAAGTTTGGAACTAAACTTTTCCCAATTTTCATTACTCCTTTTACCCTTATCTCACCCATTTATATATCATAAACCCCATTTCTTTAACATTTTAAATATTTTGGTAGTTTTTTAAATTGTTTCTAATATTTTATTAGTGATCTAATTACTGCATCACATTTCCTATAAATTTTCTTTTTACTCATCTCATTATGATATGATAACATAATAGATTGTAACTGTTGGAAATCTTCGATATAAATTTGATAAAATCCAAAAACTAAAAAAATTGATTCAAGAATAGTATTTTCAATTTGACTCTATGAAAACTCACAACATTATGTTTTACTCACCAAAACTACAAAAGAAGAAAGAGATCATTTTTACATTATAATCTATTCCTCGTTCTTTTAAATACATCAGCACCAAAACATACAAATACCATTAGCCTTCATTTCTTAATTTTTCCAAATTCATATTCTAATGGTTGAAATTTGTAAATTAACTAAAAATATTAATAAATAAAGCATAGAGAAAATGGCAAATTTTCCAACTCAAAAATTTAAGCCTTTTGTATTCAAGAAAAATAATAAAAATCATTAATAATGAAAAATTCAAAATCTTCCTTTTCATAAAATTAATTCCACAATGAGAGAGCAAGCTTAGAGGAACCGAAGTCAAAGCTTTTGTCAAACCCATATTGATGGTAGTGTTGAGTTCCTTGAGGTACTGGTGGTCCTAGATGAGTTGATACCTTCAATATAGAAACACTACATATGGGCAAGTTGGCTACTTATATTTTTTGGGCCACTTTGGACCAATTTAACTTTTGAGAGGGAATTACTTACAAGTCTCCAAAGTATAGACTACCTACTTTTACTATAAACCCCGTCCAAAAAAAAAAAAGAAAAAAAAAAAAGAATCGTAGGGGTTGGGAAGGCCATAGCATCACTTGGTCTGAAGATTAGATTCAAATCTTTGATCCTAAATGGTTGTCAACATTTTTTATATTGATGATCCAACTATTATTAAAATACATGCTAAAATTTGGATAAAGTTGGGAACAAACTTGGTTGTAGTCAATAACAGTAACTTACTCAATATTTATTTTTTCATATTGAAATATGAATTTTGACAAATTCACTATTTAATAACATTTAATTTTTGTTATATCTTCCATGTATTCAAAATTTCTAGAAAGTCAAAAATTGATTGTTATATCATCAATCGAATGTTTAATTTTTAAGTTTTTGTTGTATAAAATTATGCCTAAAAATAAGTTGATGGACCAAATAGTAAATAACATATTATTGATATGAATTTGACATACTTGTTAAGAACTTAAAGAATAAGCAATTCGATAGTTCAATTTTCAAAAAATATAGTAATTTTAAATTTTTTTAGTGGGAGTTGTAGATTTTGGCTACAACTAAGTTTGTAGGCTAACGTTATCCCTAATATTTGTAATTTTTTTTAGGAATGCATTTATAAAACAAAGTCACGTAAATTTTTATTTTTTAGAATGTATTCAGAAAACAAAGTCGTATAAATTTTCTCAAATTATAACTAGAAAAAAACGTTATGCAATTTTTTTTCCTACTAAAACTAAAATTAAAATTTTAATTATAATGGATCAAATATTACTTTATTGTTATTATTTTATTATTTTTAAATTTTAACAAATTAGTGGGTAATTCATTGTAGAACCCCAAATATACGGAGGCAAATATAATCAGTCTATTTTATTGAGATATTAACGCCCTTCTTCTACCCGTTCACTGGGGTGGATCTTGAGGTTATGACTCTTGCAATCAAATATTTAATATTCTAGATAGTTCGTTTTTATTTGAAAATATTTTTTAATTATAAATGTTTACAAGAAAATATCAATTTTGATATACAAACTTATGAAAAAGAGATAAATTTGATAATTGAATCTCAGATAGGATTTTTTGATAAATTTTTACTCACAACATAAAAAAATAGCACAAGATTTTAAGGAAAATCTCACACGTCAACAAAAAATATATATTATTAGTCACTTACTATATATAATATAAGATAATGAAATAATATTAATAAACTTTCACGTAACATTTTGTCTTCAACTACATTAAATGGCTCAATATATATAAATATATTTGTTATATTAGTTAATTTAAAATTTCAAGTGACTCACTATTATTACGAAGGTTGTGATAATATATATATATATATATATATATATTTATATACAATTTGTAATTAATTTGTGCATAACATGAACATGAACTGAAGAACACGCTACCAATTTAAATGTGAAACAAAGAAAGAAATTCCGCTTAAATTTATTGCACTAAGCCTCAAACTACATCAAGCTGTTGCCTGCTAGTAGGTGTAACCCCACAAACCCGGCATCCATGGTGAAGGTGAACTTCATGTCATACAACATGAGAGTTATTATCTCTCTTGACTTGCACACAGAGCTCTAGCTTCGTGATTTATGTCAGAAAATTCAGCTGCAACTTGGCCACACTTATCCTATAAAATGGTTGAATGGCCAGCATTTCTAATGCAAGCCAGTTTCGACTTTTGATAGAGCAATACACTATGATTGAGAAATCGCCTTGAAATTAGTTCTCTTTGTTTCCGTAATGGTTGCTGCATTGGCACTTCCAATAGCTAATGCCCAGTTATCCATCAACCCCTCGACTGGCGTTGGCGTTGTGGTGCAGGTCCAGCCGTCTTTTGTGCCTTGCAGTTTAGGTGCGAATGTTACTGCCAACCCAGGTTTCCCAAGTAAGTTTGCTCAGAATTTGTTACAGTTAGTCCAATGCACCATGACTAAACACTTTAATCTCAGCTAATAAGGTACTTCAATCTCACCATTGTTTTGTTATGTTTACTTCTAGATGCTGAAGTACAACTGCAGTGTGGAGCTGGAAATGTGGTTGCTAGGAATACAACCAATGCCAGTGGAATATTTTCATTATCCGTGGATTTTGCACGACTTGTTATCTCAGCAACAATACGCTTGAGTGATTGCAATCTAGTGGTTGTAACACCCCTCTCCACCTGCAACGCCACGCTTCCTGCTGTGGGAGTCTTGCAATCGGCCATACAGTTCGTTCGAACCGATGTTTCAATCGGCGGGCGTGTTGTTTTCATTTATAGGCCAGCTGGGTTCCGTTACATTTCCTCAACTTGAGGAATAGAAGAGTATTTACATGGATAAGGTCAATTGAACCAATGATATATTATTTTCCTTTCCAACTCTTTAATAATGTTATGAAGATTGTCATCGAATCTGTAAACTCCTTTCCTAATTAAGGAGTACTCCTGTTGCTATATATAATTAATAAAGCCTTTAACGTCCCTCTAATGAATATGGACTTAGTTGTGGATTTCGTTTGACTTGTACATGAAAATCAAGGCCATGTTAATTGGCAAAAAGCCTTTTCGATGGTGTTCATTTTGGAATTATTGTACGTAGGAAGTAAAAGTTTAATTTTAAAACTTATTTTAACCGGAAGGAATTATAGCCTTTAGAATATTTGGTAAACTACAGTGTTAAGTGTTGGAATATTTTTATACAAATCATAATATTTTATATTTATTATTATTTTTAACTATTTTCTATGAGTTGGCTGCATAGTAAACGTTAGTGGCTAACGTTTTTTGTTATTCAATCTTAATTCATTGCTTGAAACTATCATCTTTAGTTGATTGAGTTTGAACAGTTTTTATGTTACCGTTGGCATTGATATATTACAATTCAATATAATTACTATTTACTATCCATTTTAAAGATAATTATAACAACAATAAAGTAAATTTAAAACCCAAATAAAGTTGATCTTTAGTGTATGTTTCTTCAGCCAATATGAATATGCAGCCAACATGTCCGATTTTAGATGAGAAAATCAATTTTCTTAGTTTCACCATTTTCATGTAAAAAAGAAAACTACCTACATTTTTGTTGAATCAAAATCTAATTTCATGAAAATAAGATATCGTTCGATACACTATATTTTTGGCTAAAAGAAAAGTACAATTAAGAGTTTCCTATTCTATAAGCAGCGTAGGCTTGTAAGGACAATTAGCAAGGTGGTTGAGTTGTTGTATCTTGATGGTGGCATGCATAGTGTAATTAGGCCACATCTTGTGTCAAATTCAAAATGAACATGTCCACACTAGCATTGATCTCTTCATGCAGTAATATTTCATAGCCAATGCAAATCATTGAATATCTGCAAGCATATTCCACAATGAATGCTCGTAGCAGGAAGCAACTTCATGTGGCTAGAGCATGAGATCACAGAATAGAGTTGAAAAAACCAGTTTTATGACTTTTGGAAGTGGTGGAGTTATCAAGGATCACGTAAGAAACCAATTAATTTGATTTGAGGACATCTAGCAATGAGCCTCAAATAGAGTTAGAGCTCTAATATTGCCCTAAAAAGCCAAGTAAGGGCAGTACAGAAAGAGAATTTTTTCAAGGAGTCAAAGACTAAAAAAAGGAAGAAAAAAATATCACTAAATTTTTCCAAACAAACCGATCTAAAGGAATCTCCTCTAATCCACTGGCAACATTTTTTTTATTTTTATTGTTTTTGTTGTAATATTTGATTTTTCGAATCCATTCCCTTAAGGCCTTCTTCAATTCTTTCATTCATGACTTCTTATATTCTTCCAATTACATTTTGTGCAACTCTTCCTCTCCTCATTTTCACTCTTATTCTCCTCCTCTTCTTTTGGATCCAAGCAATATTCTTCCAACAATTCTTCCTCTTCCATCTTATTTTTCATATAAATTTTTCATGGAAAACGTTTGGCTCCAAACATGTTAATTTGATGTTATTTTGCTTTAACTTATTATATGACGGTTAAAGAGACAATTTATCAGTAGTTTTTGTCACATGGCCTTTTAATATATTTTGTGGCTTATTTAAATAATACATATAAATAGTGTTATAAATTGTTACATAATAAGTTGAAAAGAGTATCTCCAAACAAGTTTGGAACTAAACTTTTCCCACTTTTCATTACTCCTTTTACTCTTATCTCACCCATTTATATATCATAAACCCCATTTCTTTAACATTTTAAATATTTTGGTAGTTTTTTTAATTGTTTCTAATATTTTGTTAGTTATCTAATTATTGCATCACATTTCCTATAAATTTTGTTTTTACTCATCTCATTATGATATGATAACATAATAGATTGTAATTGTTGGAAATCTTCGATATAAATTTGATAAAATCCAAAAACTTAAAAAATTGATTGAAGAATAGTATTTTCAATTTGACTCTATCAAAACTCACAACATTATGTTTTACTCACCAAAACTACAAAAGAAAAAAGAGATCATTTTTACATTATAATCTATTCCTCGTTCTTTTAACTACATCAGCACCAAAACATACAAATACAACTAGCCTTCATTTCTTAATTTTTTCAAATTCATATTCTAATGGTTGAAATTTGTAAATTAACTAAAAATAATAATAAATAAAGTATAGAAAAAATGGCATATTTTCCAACTCAAAAATTTAAGCCTTTTGTATTCAAGAAAAATAATAAAAATCGTTAATAATGATAAATTCAAAATCTTCCTTTTCATAAAATTAATTCCACAAAGAGAGAGCAGGCTTAGAGGAACGGAAGTCAGAGCTTTTGTCAAACCCATATTGATGGTAGTGTTGAGGTCCTTGAGGTACTGGTGGTCCTAGATGAGTTGATACCTTCAATATAGAAACACTACATATGGGCAAGTTGGCTACTTATATTTTTTGGGCCACTTTGGACCAATTTAACTTTTGAGAGGGAGTTACTTACAAGTCTCCAGAGTATGGACTACATACTTTTACTATAAACCCCATCCAAAAAAAAGAGTCTTCGGGGCTGGGAAGGCCATGGCATCACTTGGTCTCAAGATTAGATTCAAATCTTGATCTTAAGTTGTTGTCAACATTTTTTATATTGATGATCCAACTATTATTAAAATACATACTAAAATTTGGATAAAGTTTGGTAACAAACTTGGTTGTTGTCAATGGCAATAACTTACTCAATATTTATTTTTTCATATTGAATATGAATTTTGACAAATTCACTATTTAATAACATTTACTTTTTGTTATATCTTCCATGTATGCAAAATTTCCAGAAAATCAAAAATCGATTGTTATATCATCAATCGAATGTTTAATTTTTAAGTTTTTGTCATATGAAATTATGCCTAAAAATAAGTTTATAGATCAAATAGTAAAATACGTATTATTGAGATAAAATTTGACATACTTGTTAAGAACATAAAGAATAAGCAATTCAATAGTTAGATTTTCAAAAAAATATAGTAATGTTAAGTTTTTTTAGTGGAAGTTGTAGATTTTGGCTTCAACCAAGTTTGTAGGCTAACATTGTCCCTATTATATATATATATATATATATATATATATATATTTTAAGAATGCATTTATAAAACAAAGTCATGTAAATTTTTATATTTTAGAATGTATTTACAAAACAAAGTCATATAAATTTTCTCAAATTGTAACTAGGAAAAAACATTGTGTAATTTTTTTTTCCTGCTAAAAAATAAATTAAAGTTAAAATTTTAATTATAATGGAATATATATTACTTTATTGTTATTATTTTCTTATTTTTAAATTTTAATAAATTAGGGGGTAATTCATTGTAGAGCCCCCGACATACGGAGGCAAATATAATGAGTTGATTTTATTGAGATATTAGCGCACTTCTTCTACCCGTTCATTCGGGTGGATCCCGAGGATACGACTCTTGCAATCAAATATTTAATATTCTAGATAGTTCGTTTTTATTTGAAAATATTTTTTAATTATAAATGTTTACCAGAAAATATCAATTTTAATATACAAACTTATGAAATAGTGATAAATTTGTTAATTGAATCTTAGATAGGATTTTTTGATAAATTTTTACTCACAACATAAAAAATATAGCTCAAGATTTTAATGAAAATCTCACACGTCAACAAAAAATATATATTTTTATTCACTTATTATATATAATATAAGATAACGAAATAATATGAACAAACTTCCACATAACATTGTGAAGGGTGTGATAATATATATATATATATATATGTAATTTGAAATTAATTTGTGCATAACATGAACATGAACTGATGAACACGCTACCAATTTGAATATGAAACAAAGAAAGAAATTCCACTTAAATTTATTGCACTAAGCCTCAAACTACATCAAGCTAATGCCTGCTAGTAGGTGTAACCCCATAAAGCCAGCATCCATGGTGAAGGTGAACTTCATGTCATACAACATGGGAGTTATTATCTCTCTTGACTTGCACACAGAGCTCTAGCTTCGTGATTTATGTCAGAAAATTCGGCTGCAACTTGGCCACACTTATCCTATAAAATGGTTGAATGGCTAGCATTTCTACTGCAAGCCAGTTTCGACTTTCGATAGAGCAATACACTGTGATTGAGAAATGGCCTCGAAATTAGTTCTTTTTGTTTTCGTAATGGTTGTTGCGTTGGCACTTCCAATAGCTAAAGCCCAGTTATCCATCAACCCCTCGACTAGCCTTGGCGTTGTGCTACAGGTCCTGCCGTCTTTTGTGCCTTGCAGTTTAGGTGCGAATGTTACTGCCAACCTAGGTTTCCAAAGTAAGCTTGCTCAGAATTTGTTACAGTTAGTCCAATGCACCATGACTACACACTATTCCAGCAGGATTTCACCTCGTTCACTAATCTTGAGCAATAAAAGCATAAGTTGACCAATGTTCGCATTCAACTATTCATTAACAAGATCAACCTTACCTATAACAATGGTAGCAGGATTTTTCATTTCATAAACTCTTTAGAAATTATTTTTAAAAACTTTATATTGGAAATAGAAAAGTAACTAATAAAGTACTTAATATATTACTGTGAACATCAGAGGTGTAAACTCCTTTGCAATACTTGAAAAGAATATTTGGTTCTTTTGTAATAAGCTTTGCCTCTCAAGAATTTCCTAAATTTAATTTATGTCTTTGTTTTAATAAAATTCTTCATTTTGTTTAGTATCCTAATCCGAATCTTAAGATCCTATATCCCTAAAACGTTCTAAATCTCAATAGAATCTCTACTAAAGTGAAATTTGTGTGAGATCCCATCTAGATCTTCAGATCTTATAAGATCCCAATCTCATAACAATACTAAAGATCCCGTATTATAAAGGAAAATTAAAAAAAAAAAAAAATTGTTTATTTTCGGGTATTTGAATTGTTTAACTTAGAACTTGGTATTTGTGAGTTGTAACTTTTGAACTTTGTTTATGTATTTGGAATTTGGTACTTTAACTTTTATTAGTAATTTCACTAATTTGTGTCAAAAATTACTTTTTTTTTTCCCAAAGTTTCTTTAATATATATTATGAATTATAATTATAGGTCTTTTTAGGTAATTTTTTAATCTAAAAATAGAATCGCTGATCCTACAATCGCTGATCCTACAATCTGATCCCCAAAGATAATTTTTCAAAAAATTGCGCACTTCAAATGTACATAATTATGTAAATTGTTTTTTTAGTAATAGTGTTCGTTAAATGCACAAAACTTTTCGAAAAATCATGTTCATTAACCGTGCAAAATTTTAAGTGTTCCTCGATAAATTGCGTCTTTTGAACGTCCAATATTGTATGAATCATAGTGTTCATTAAATATGCAAATCTTTTAGAAAAATTGTGGACGTTGAACGTGTGAAAAATTGGCACCGATCCCATGTAGGATCTTAATCTTGATAATGTTCATCAAAACTCCTTTGCCATACTTAAGAAACACTTTATCTCACATTAATAATAATAATAATAATAATAATAATAATAAAGGTTTTTTAGAAATTATTTTTTAAAAACTAAGTCATTTTAGGGAAATAACTAAAGTTCACAACAATTTCACTAAATTCTTAAACTAGTGTGCGATGCGCGAAAAAGTTATTATGTATGAAGATTTTGTTTTCTTTTGTGCCAAATAAATGACTTTTAAAAATCTTTTTGAAGAACAAAAAAAGCAAGCCATATGGGAGCATTAAAATATTTTGCAACCCCATCAAACAAAATATTAACCTTTTAGTAGAGAACTCAAGGTTAGTATTTAACAATATGAAGACAACTCCAAATTCAGCAATTGTCTACATCCTATGCACATTATGAATACAAATATATATATGTATATATATATATATATATCGGGTTTCTAAGCTACACAAAATTCCACACAACACTCAAAATCATCACACTAGTATAGCCATCTAACCAAATACATAATATTGGGTACTAAACCAAAACTTATAGCATAATAAAATATTTCCAATAAATTTTATTTACAATCAGAATTTTTCAACCAACAAAAACAAATAAAGAGAGCAATACAAATTCCAAAAATTTTCAACTAATCCAAACAAACAAAGAGAGCTATAAAAATTCTCACTTTGGTTACTAAAAAATACAAATTTTCAGCCGTGAGTTGCAATTATATATTTGTTAGAATAATGTGGCCCAACATAATATATATATATATATATATATATATATATATATATATATATAATGCCTTTATTATTAACAAGTAAATGTTCAGTCTCTTATGAAATTATGCAATATTTTTATGATGTAAGATATTGATATATTGAAATAGGCCTACTTAATTTAGTAGACTAAGATTATGAATTCATTCATTGTAGTCCTTGACTTGACCATATCCATCATGATGTAGCCCATTCTGATAGGTACATTGTTGGACCATGATGGAAAGGAGGTGCAAGTTAAAATTGCTCAGACTATGGAAGACAAAAAGGGCTAGTCTTTCGATGGTCAGTGCATAATAATCTCGGAAGTCCTTCCATAATGAGATTCATGCATGTTGAGTGTTGGCTTTAATAAATTTATCATGTCAATACTAGTAACTTGAACTCCTATTAAAGGTGTTGTTATTATAATAGTTCTGGATATGAACGATAGATGTATCCATGTATTAGCATGAAGTTACAAAAGTAATAACACATTAATGAACTTCTTCATTAATGAATCTAATTAATAAAGTTGTTTATTAACAAATGTAACATTTCTGTTACATGAAGTGTTATTACGATAGGAAGGATTTTATGGCTGGTCATGTCCTTTCTGAATATTATAAATATTGTCAAGGCCACACTTGCAAGGAGGTGTGAAAGAGAAAATAAAGCTCTTGTTAATCCTAATCAGCTGGGGAGAGCATCCTGATTGCTTGTAAGGTCCTTGAATAACATAATCTAGTATGTAAATTTTCCACATCTTATTGTTGTTTTTTATTACATATGCACATGATATAATTGTTAATTGATAGATGTATTATATTTGTTTCTCTTGAGTTATTACTTTTTAAGTATAATTCCAACAATATTCACTCCAACTTTGACTTATAATAATGCAACAAATAATCTCTAAAAAGAACAGATAAACATATTATAATAGATAAGAAAAATCAAATGATAAAAAGAAAATAAAATAAAAGTACTTGGAAAAGTGGGAGTAGCCTACACGGCTACACACTTGCTTTTGTAGAAAGGATTTCAACCACACACATGGTTATCTAGTGGACGAGGATAAGTATTGTCTGCAATTATTATTCACATGATTTATTACATTGTAAATGACGACGAACAAAAGGAAAGAAAAAGTAAAAATAAAAGAGGCAACGAAGCAGTGAGAGAATGAGAGTTAAGATGCCAAAGGGAGACAGAGAAAGCGAGAGCAAGAGAGATAGATTCACCTTAGTTTGGAGAATCAAAGCCTCCTTGCAGCCTTTGCTCCTTCAATCTTTCGGCACCAGAATTAGGTAAGTAGCTGCTTCTCGTTCAGAAAACTCATGGAAAGACGATGACCAACAAAAGGCTGCTATCCACAGAGAGAAGAGGGCACGTATTAGGTTTTAGTTCTAGAAAGTATAGTTTTTTTTTTTTTTGGAGGAATATATATATTTTTAAATACAACTTATGTGGAAAAATGTGAAAGTTGCAAATTCTACGTGTCAGAGCAAGAGCAAGAGAGATAGATTCACCTTGGTGTGGCGAATCAAAGCCTCTCTGTTGTCTTGATCCTTCAATCTTTCGGTACCAGAATTACGTATAGTAGCTGCTTCTCGTTCAGAAAACTCATGGAAGGACGATGACCAACAAAAGGCTGCTATACACAGAGAGAAGAGGGCACGTATCGGGCTTTAGTTTTAGAAAGTATAGTGTTTTTTTTTTTTTTTTTTTTTTTTTTAAGAAATATATATATATATATATATATATATATATAAGGCAAAAATACAAAACTGACCTTCTAACTTTCACTTTTTTTCATTTTAATTTTGTAACTTTCAATTTTTGTCAATGCAAGACTCTGTTATAATTCAGTTAGTAGCTGCCATTAGAACGTCTAAAACGACGCTCTTTTGCCCTTTTTTTTTTTTTTTAAAAAATTTCAGAATTAAAAGAAAAAAAATATGAAAAAAAAAAAAAAACCATTAAGGGGATCAGAACAACAAAATTCCTGTGAAATCAAAACAAAGATCTGAAGAACACCCAACATCCAACATCCAAAACAAGCAAAACCCAAGAGATTAAACTATGAAATTAAAGTCTCTGATCCATTTTAGTCTGAGACAGAGAGAGATAGATCGCAAGAGAGAGATCACGAGATAAAGAGGTCCAAAATTGACCGGAACCAGGGGCGAACCAGGAATTTTTGTTTGGGAGGCCAAGTTGTGATGCTAATATATTTATCAAGACAACTTCCACACCCACACACACATATATGTACACACGTGCGCTTTTTATTATATACACACACACACACACACATATATATATATACACACTTTTTTATTTGATAAGTTATATATATACACACACCCAACAAAAAAAAAAAAAAAAAAGATCTTAGTATTTTCAATCAAAATTATTTTTGACAGCTATATTCCATAAAAAAAAAAAAAATTCATTTTTTCCATTTTCATAGTCAAAATCTTAAAAAGTTTCATTTTAAACACAAATTATCAAATTTTATGCTAAAGTAAGTAAAAAAATTTTCAATTGAACTAATAAAATTTTCAAAAACATGAATGATCCAAAACTTGGAGAAATAAGTTAGGCTCCAAACATATTTAAAGCTACCTTGCTTTAACACATTATATGGCAATTAAAGACACATTTCATGTGTAGTTTTAGTGACAAATTTTTTTTAATGAGTCAATAACTTGTTAATCGTCACATAACAGGTTGAAAAATATAGATTTAAACATATTTGATATCAAATTTTATTAAATATTTAACAAATATAAAAGCACATTTTACAATAAAAAATAGAATTGCAAAAAATAAAGTTATATCTTTATAACTATTAGACTAATTATTTTTTTTAATAGCATTATCGGACTGATTCAAATATTTGGAGGGGCCAACTTTTATTTTTTAGACTAAACTTTGAAAACATAAAAATAATTGTATATATATATATATTTTAAAAATTTAAAATTTGGGGGGGGGGTGGGGGGGGGGGGATGGGCCCCCACTCTTGTACGTGCCTCCGCCCCTGACCAGAACAGAGCTGGACCTCGCCATCGGATCTTGTCATTGCTCCTTGCCGCCGAAACCTTAGTTTTCAAACAAAACACAAACTAACAAACAGTGGCGGCTCCAGGAATTTTGTTTAGAGGGTTCATTAAAAAATTTTATTAAAAAAAGAACTTGAATATATTGAGTTACCGACCAAAATAATAATAATAATAATAATAATACACGAAGTTTTACAATTTTCTTTTACAAGTATTCAAATTTTGAATTGTTATATGATAGTTCATTATAAGTATTTATTGCCAATACAGGTAGTTATGAGCCTATAATCATTTTATTTTATTAAGTTTATATAACATTTTTATTTTTATGCAGTTTTTATTATCTATTTGTTATTGTTTTTATAAAAATATTTTAAACTAAATGACTAAACTAAACTCATTGGTTTTGTATTAATTATTGACGCACACAACCACACTTATTCCTACATAAAATTATACAATAGTGTCTACTTAACTAATCAAATGCTTGGACAATCACTAACTTTACATTTTTTTTCTTCAATTTTACTACGTTTATAACAAAAAGTTATTATAACATGATAACAATATACACAAACGTAACAAACCATATCTATTTCCTAATTATTAGATTATATATATTTATATTATAATGTACATATAAACATCCACACACATCGTAATTCACACAAATAATATTATAATAAAAATAATGCATACAATCAATATTAGACACACTCACACACATAATATAAATTTATAAAAAAATAATGACACTTACAATTTACAAACACTTACATTTTATTCTTAGAGTTGGAAATACTTGTAATAAGGGTGTGTAAAATTTAAGTCAGAGTGTGCAAATATATTTTTAAGAAAAAAATAATAGTATTAAACTAAAAAAAATATTTTTTATATATAATTTTATTTTTATTTTTTTGAAAGTCAGGGGGTTCATTTGAACCCCCTGAGAATAGTGTAGAGCCGCCCATGCTAACAAACGCTTCTAACTGCCTAAATTTATTGTCGTTTATCAAATTCCAGTACTAATTACCAACACCACTTCAATTATGAATCTCTGCCATTTTCACTCACTCAAGACATCCAAATAAGGCTCGAACTTCACATCCAAAACCGAATCAACCTACGTACATTTCTCACAAAAACAAACACTAATATCCAATTACGCGATCCATACCAAAACAACAACGCAAGCAAAACCTAGCTCCCAAAAAAAAAAAAAAAAAAAAAAAAAGGGTCAAATGTTGGTCAAAAGCTTCGGTTTAACCGTTTATATAAATTAGCGTATCTCCTTACACGTGTAATTAGAAAAATTAAATCATTTTAAGATGCATTAAATGCTTTATTTAAGTGTATTGATAATTCATGGTTATTTTAGTCAAAATGCACACATATATCAAGGTGCATTAATTAATACTTTATTAAATAATATCTTTATACATATTAAAAAAAAAAAAAAAAAAAAAAGGGGTCAGAACTTCATTGACAAAGATATCTCCACTCAAATTACGATATACAACCCACCTCAAATTTAAATCATGATATATATACTGAAGAAAATCATTCCATATTTTAGTAAAATTCGGGTGATACGGTTATTTTATCACAAAATACAGAAGAATCATTCTATATGGTAATGCTTTTTTTTCTTTTCTTTTCTTTTTTTAAGAATCAATATATATGGTAATCCTAAAACCACATATTAGACGTTACAAAACCACGTCCCAGTAGACCATGGTTTTTGACAAAACATTGTTGAACCGTAGCTATAACGTTCCTTATTGTAAAAGTTGCTTGTAGTCTTGTACTTTCTCATATTCTATAGAAGGATTCCAATACCTAGCATTTTCGCCAGTCAATTGTAAGAGACTAATAGTCATTAATAATAGAATACAAGCCATGACAATGAAATTAGCTCTCTTTGTTTCCCTTTTGATTGCTGCACTAGGAGCTCCAATATCTGAAGCCGAACCAGGGCTTGGAAGTATCGTCTTCGATTTGATACACATCCGGGGGACTCTGTATTGCACAGTCAACACCAGTATGGGTGCCGACTGGTAAGTTTGCCATCCGGGGGACTCTGTAACCACCCCTGTTTTCCCGAGTAAGTTTGCTCAAGTTATATTACTTGCATAGTTTCCTAGCTAGCTCAGCATGCAAGGTTATGTAATAGCTTTATATCTTGTTAGAGTACTGTTTGTGATTACTATTCCTCCTAAAGTATTTACACCACGGCTATATATACACCTTAGTCTAAACTAGGGTAATTCTTCATCATCTGTAGCCTCACCATGGTTTTTTATTTATTTACTTATAGATGCTGAAGTACTACTCTCGTGTGGAGCTAGAGGACATGTGGTTGCTTCTGGTTATACCAATGCCACAGAACGATTTTTGATTTCCATAGTTCCTCAACAGTATTTTGTTCCTATATTGTTGAAGAGTTGCAAATAGTGATTATCTCACCCTTCGATCAGTACATTCCCGAATCTACTGTGGGGCGCTTGGTATCACCCTTGAAGTACATAGGGAAGACTGTTTTCGGGGATATTAATTCAGTTGCGAACATTATTCCAAATGGATTTATTCTCGTTCACTCAGCTTAATGAGGAACAAAAGCTCAAGTTTACCATTGTTAGTGTTCAACTATTCATTAATAAGATCAATCTATTGTAGCTTCATTTTTCTTTCCATGTACTCTTAAAAATAGTTCTTTTAAATAGGAAAAGTTAATTGATACTTTAAGGATATTAGTTTAAAAAATATTTTTAAAGGAAAAAAAATCTACTTTTTATTACAATTTTTTATATTTCTCGTAAAAGTAAAATAATTCATCAACAAATACTTTAAGATTAAGAGTACCGGTTAACCGAACCATTTTTAAATATATGACTATGAACATTGGAGGGTGTAAACTTCCTTTTCAGTACTTGATAAAGACTTTTTTTTTTTTTTTTTTTTTTTAATTGAGTCATTTTGGGGAAATAGCAAAAGTTCAAAACAATTCCAAAATATTCTTAAATTAGCCTATCTCTTTACTCATGTGCAATTAAAAAAATTAAATCATTTTATGTTGCATTAATCCACATCAATTGTAGATTAATATATTTCCAAAAATAAGCCAAAGCTCTACAACAAATACAAAGACAACTAACCACAAAAGAATGGACGTTTGTATATAAATTGTACATCATTGTTAGATTTTTAAATGGGATAAAAGTCATTACCAACAAATTCAATTACAAAATCATCATATATGAATTCTTCCTTAGGATGTGCAACCCTAGTGGCAAGTCTTGGCTCTTAAGAGTTAGAGCAACCACAGCAGGTGTGGCAAATGTGCCAAATGCCAAATATTTGGCACATTTGCCACACCAAACACAAAAATGGAGCTTTATCAGATGTGTTAAATGTGTCAAAATTTTGCAACATTGAACAGTACCCTCACAAATTTGGCACGGTACGGATGAAATGTGGCATATGATTTATTATTTTTTTATTCAGCTTTTCTCTCTCCTCTCACTTCTTTAATTGATTTTTTCTCTCTCCTCACAATTTGTCTCTCTCTCCCAACCGGTGTTCTTTCCTCAAATCAAACCCAAAAATCTTCTTTCTTCTCTCTTTGCACCTCAAATCAAGCTCCAATTCCCAGTTCAAAACAAAACCTAGAAATGGATCACAAACCCAGAAAGAACAAAGGAATCGGCGATGGAAGCGAGGTAGAGCTTGGTGCCAAGGACGGCGAAGCCATGAAGATCGGCGTTGAGGTGAGATCAGAATCATGGGTTGCTGGTGCTAGGGGGTTTTGGGTGCCGGTGCAAGTGGATTTGTGGCTTTAGGTTGGTGATGCTAGTAGTTTTATTGGGTTTGGGTTGCCAATGCTAGTGGGTTTTAGTTGTGTTTTTTGAGTTTAAGTTGCTGTGTTTTATGAGTTTGGTTAAGTGTGTTTTAATGGGTTTTGTGGTGGGTTGTTGATAACAATGGTTGTGGTGGTGGTTTTGTTTTCAGTTTTTTGTTTTGCAATGGATTGTGGATGCCACAGTAGTGGTGGTGGTGGTAGGGGCAATAGTAGTGTTGTGGTTGTTATTTATTATGTTAGATATATTATTTTATTGTGTTATTTATATTATTTTAATGTGTAATAAATATTATTTTAATGTATAGAATTGAATAATAAAACATTTAATAAATTGGATGTTGTAAAATGATGTGGTAAAATAATAAAGTAAGTCTTTAGTGTGGCAAAATGGCATAAATTATACCATAGCTGCTGTAGATGCTCTTAAAATGCCTAAAGTTTACAACTCCTAAAGCACAACCTCCAAGGAGTAGTTGTGTAACTATTGCTAGCAAAAAATTTCGGCTCAAAAGGTCATAACCTACTTTGTTAAATTATAGTCCAAATGATAATAAGCCAAAGCCCATTAAGCAACATAAATAATGGGGCTTTAGAGAAATACTTTTTTTTTTTTTAATACAAGATAGAATTTCTACTCTAGTCTAATCTAAGTGTATATGTGTGTGAAACTCCCTCCTGGAGACTTGAACCTCGACTCTTAATCCCCTCACCCCACAAGCATTTATTCTTGTGGAGTAACCACCGCACCAAGGGTACGCGGTGGTGAAATACAAATTTCATTACAATTAATGTTTTATAAAATGTTCTAAAATTTAGGAATTAGTAATTAAGTTCTACATAATCAGTTCCATACTTTAATTGATAATGTGATGAAAACATTTGAAACAATGACCCATTGTTGCTAATTACTTATTTCTTTCTCTTTTTGGAACATGATTACTAACGTGTTGAACTGTCGTATAATAATATTTTTTTCTTAAAAATAATAAATAAATAAATAAAACACAATTACTGATCACTAAGATTATGTTTGGTAACAGTTTTTATTTTCTATTTTTAAAAATTTGTTTTTGGGAATATAAAGAAAAAACAATTTTCTTGTATTTTTTTAATCCAAAAACATGTTTGGTTAGTTGAAATTAAAATAATAATAATAATAAAATATGTTGTTACTAAGATTTGAACGTCGATGCTAACTCATTAAATGAGACAGATTCATTAAATTAAATACGTTTTTTTTTTTTTTTTTACTTTTAAGAACTAAAAACTGAAAACAATCTTTTACATGTTTTCAGTTTCTTTCACAAATTGAGTTTTGAGAACAGTTTTTATTTTCTGCTCATTTTGAATTGTCAAATAAGTTTTTTAGTTTCAAAAATAGAAATTTATTTTGGAAAACAGAAAATAAGGGGAAAAATCAGTTACCAAAAATACCCTAATGTTTTGAATTGTTGATACTTAAAATTCATTAATTCTCTCTCTCTCTCTCTCTCTCTCTCTCTCTCTCTCTCTCTCTCTCTCTCTCTCTCTCTCTCTCTCTCTCTCTCTCTCTCTCAAAATAAAGGCTAAGGCAATAAAATTTTTGAATTGTCATTAAATGGATAATTTAATATGGTAAAAAATAAATGCTTCAAAACCGACATGTTAATAGTGTATTTTAACCATTAGATATCTTAAAAATTTTTAGTCTAAAAAATGTGCAACCCATATAAAATTAAATTAAGCATAACTTCTTTTTATTTTTTGAGATATATATATATATATATATATTTTGGAGATATAAATTAAGCGTAATTTGAACCCATCTCTAAATAAATATATAAATTATTACTATAACATAAAACAAAATATATATGGCAATTCAAAAACCACATATTAGAGGCATTACTACTCATGGTCTAACACGTAGACAATTGTGATAAAACTTATGATATTTAATATCTTCTTAGGATTTTTTTTTTCATTACAAAACCACACCTATACTCCATTGTAGACCATGGTTTTAGAAAAATATGGGTCTTTCTTATTATAATAGTTGCTTGGGCTCTCCAATACTACAAAATTCATAATTTTTTTTTTCACAATCATTAAAGTGGTGTATTGTAATTGGTATATGTGGGGGTAAGAGCCCAAATTCGTCTATTGGGCCATTTGAGGACGTGGATATGTCCGAAGAGGAGAAAACAATCAAGAAAGGCCCCAAAGTTGATAATCATGCAAGGAAAGAGTGGAAAAATGTAGTCTGAGGAGTATCTCCTTCTCGGATACAGTGAGTATTGGTCAAACAGATATTTGGGCAATTTAGGTGACCTCCCAACAAATTCTAACGATAAAAATGAACCTTAAACACATACAAAGATGATAAGAATACAAAAATATTTAAAAGAAAAGCTGCTACCACAGCATTAAATGCACTGCAGCAACTTTTTTGACTACATTTATGTGGAGAAGACTCTTGAACAGTGCAATCTCAATTATCACCACTCATAGAGAACTAAAGAAGCGGTTTTATGGGACATATACTCAAATGAAGGCTTAGATAGTTAACAAGTGTACGGTCAGAATGTCTTGAAAAGAATTATATACTGTAAAAGACCTCCCATAAGATAGGGGGGAGAAAAAGGAGGAGAAAAAATAGGAGCGAAAGAGAGAGAAAGAATGATTGTAGCACTAAGAATTGTGTTAGTGTCCAGAAATGTTGTTCAATAATTAAACTTCTCGAACGTTCATTTCATGGAGTTTTAAGTGTATTTTCATGTTAGTTCATCTTTAAAATCCTTACTAGCCGTTATCCAATTCGTTAAAAGCCTAGCTCTTTCACTCACTCTCTACAAATTTATTGTATTAGGCTCAAATCATAAATCTTTTGGGCTTAAACTACAAATTGTAACCCTACAATATATAATATATGAAAGTGATGTTAACGATGTATCTAAATGAAAATTATGTTGCACCAATCATAAAATCTTATATTTTTGTTTCTCTATTGTTTCTTTTATATTATTATTATTATTATTATTATTATTATTATTATTATTATTATTATCTAGCTGAAGAGGGGAACTAACAACAAGAATGTTATTATCTCTCTTCACTGAATTTGTCGATCACCCTACTTGTATTCTCCTTCTATATATTCACACATGCATGGATGTTGCTTTTTGATCTACGTCAAACATTGTAAGAAGATATACAGTCATGAATAAATACAACTACATCTTTATTGTTTAGTATTGTATATTGGTAAATAAATATATAAATTATAAGATATATATGGTAATCATTTTTTTAATTAATAAAAATCAATATATATGGTTATCCTAAAACAACATATTAGGTGTTACAAAACCACATCCCAGTAAACCATGGTTTTAGACAACATTGGTTCCAATGCATAGCATTTTAGCAAGTCAATTGTAAGAGATAACCATGGCAATGAAATTAGCTCTCTTTGTTTCCCTTATAGTTGCTGCACTAGCAGTTCCAATATCTGGAGGTGACGCCTTGAGTTATGATATCCGCATCAACGGGACTGTGTATTGCCCAGAAAACAACAATATAGGTGCCAGTGGTACCAACAACACCGTAATCCCAGGTATATATGTTTGCTCAGATTAAATATTTAACCTGCGTAGCTCCCTAGCTAGCTCAGCATGCAAGGTTGTGTAATATCTTTATATCTTGTTAGCGTGTTTGTGTTGGTTATACTTTCTTTTTTCCCCAAAGTATTTACACCACGACTATACATATATAAATATAAATAAATATATATATATATACACACACACACACACACACATTAGTCTCAACTATATATATGGTACTAATTAATTCTGCAGCATCAACATGGTGGTTTTTTTTTTTTTTAATTTACTTATAGAGGCAGAAATACAAGTTACGTGTGGAGGTCAAATGGTTTCAAATGCCTCTACCAACGACAACGGAGGATTTGTGTTTTACATGGATTCTCAACGTTATACTTTTGATTTTAGTTTTAAAAATTGGCCTTAATCTATGCGTAGTACACATCAAATGGTAGTTACAAGACCTATACCTAGCTCCTCTGCAAGCTCATCCCATACAGGAAGAAGTGTCAAACCAACAAGGAAAATACACGCTGAAACAAGTATTTTCCTCCATGTTCCAACCTCTGTCACATCATTCAAGCATGGCTTCTCTGGAGTTCTCTGACATATTAACACCTATAGTCCCCAAGGAAGTGACAAAGGTCCAGCAAGCACTCCCAATCCAAGTGCCCCAATTTATTGAAGAATTGCAATTTATTGGTTTTCTCACCGTACATCAAGTCCAAGTGCCCCAATTCTCCTGTGGGCCACCTGGAATCACCCTTGAAGTACATAGGGGAGACTGTTGTCGGGGACCTTAAAATTGCGAACATTAGTCCAGTGGGATTTCTTATCGTTCCCTAAGCTTGAGCAATATAAGCATAAGATTACTAATGTTAGAATTCATGAATTAATAAGATCAAAATTATCAATTAGTAAGGCAGCATTTCTTTTTCCAAGTAATCTTAATAATAGAAATCTCTTTAATTTCTGAATATAAACCCCTTTGCAGGAATTAATAAAGGCTTTATACATTGAAATAATAATAATAATAATAATAAAGGCTTTAATCTAAACTTTAAATATATATATATATATATCTCAAAAAATTCTTTTAAAAAATATTGAGTCATTAATTACTCAATTAATGACAAAGTTTAATTGAAATTTCCTCTAAAATAATTAGGATAAATTACATAATTGGTCCCTTTCTTTTACACTATATTACAATTTAGTCTTTGGCCTATCAATTGTGTCAATTTAGTCCCTAAACTTTTAGAGTCGTATTAATTTGGTCCTTACCGTTATGTCAAAATATCTGATATGTCTAATGGTATAATTAAAAAATAATTTTTTCTATCACATCAATGGGCCAACAATACAGCCACATCATACTTTAAAAAAAAAAAATTAAGAACAAAATTCATCTCACGTGAGTTAGATTGGGGGGAAAATTAAATCCCTAACTCTCACTCTGTCTCGTCAGACCCGCTCTCCCTCACTCTCAGGCCTGCAGGTATCATTATTGATGAGAGCTCGAAAGGAGTAGTAGTAGTGGATCTCGTAGAAGTGACCAAACAGTTGTGAAAGTTCCAGAAGGTAATGTGACTAATTACTGTGAGCAAATAAGAGGAAATCAATAAATATGGAGTGAAAGGAAATGATTTGCTTGTATTACCAATATCTCCCATGCGGAGTTCACCCATATTCAGTTAAAAGCAATGCAAGCATCCATGGACAAAGCATGCATGGAAAGGTTTGCCATGGATGATTCAAAGGAATCGCATTTTAGAAAGTTTAGAAAGGTTTTTGTACGTCAAATTAACCTTTTCCTTACTGAAATCCATGGTGGACAAAGCATCCTTTTGTTTAATGCTTTATAGCAAATCTGAATAAAGAAGGTGCTGGAGCTCCAAGCCTCAAACCACGGTCCACGACTTCCAGTGAAGATCATTCTTCATTTTCTTTTTTTCTTTTTTAAATACCAAGTATTCTGATCTTTTTTCTCCTCTACGTAGGAGCTCTTTCTCTCACGCTCAGGTGAGTCTTCCTTTCCACTGTGTACACACAGTGGACTTCCAAAACACTTAACATGGACCAAGAATTCATTGACCGATTACAAAACATGCAACTCACAGAGGAAGAGGGTGAAGTAGTGCACATTCGGTCCACCAGAAGAGAGAAAACCATTGAAGACTATTCCCTCACCTTATTGGGCCATTTTCTTACTACTCGTCCTTACAACCAAAGAGCGGCAAAAGCACTGTTAAGGACGGTGTGGAAACTAGGGAATGATTTGCGAATAGTGGACGTGGGAGAGGGGTTGTTTCAGTTTAAATTCAAACTTGATAGCCAACTGACATTGGTATTGAACAATGATCCATGGAGCTTCAACAACATCTTGTTGGTCCTCCGACGGTGGGAAAAGGGTATGACAGCCAACTTAGTGATTTTTTTAGTTTCGCCCTATATGGGTCCAAGTGTGGGGACTGCCGTTCGACTTAATGAACGAAGAGACTGGCTAGGAGATTGATAAAGGTCTGGGGCACGTAGTGGAGGTGGACAAGAAAACATTCCTATCTGACCAAGCGCGCTTCATCAGGATCAGGACCGAGCTTCCACTGGAGAAACCGATTTGGCGAGGAGGGTGGGTTGCTAACCCGGAGGGTGACCAAGTATGTGTGGGCTTCAAGTACGAGTGTTTGGTGGGTTTGTGCTACCAGTGTGGGAGATTCGACCATGAGGTGAAGGAATGTCCATCTCTGGGACCCACACAACAGACGGCAAGACCGTATGGGGAATGGTTGAAGGCTAGAGTATGGAGGAAGGAGAGTGCATCGGATCGGACAACCAACAACCCACCGATGCAGCAAACGGCGCCAGAGAGTGATGAACAGACAAGGAGCCAAACCACAACCCATGTGGCAACTACTGACCTCATCGGCATTAAAAGCAATTATGACTCCCACAGGTCGGTTACTCAGACAACCAAGCAATCAATGATTGCGGCTGTAACGTCTAAGCATTTACTTGGAGTGCAATTTAAGGAAACCGACCACATCAAGGCTGATGATTATGGGCGAACTAAAATCATGGGAATGGAGATTAATGGGTCCGGAATTATGGCAACCGATTTGTTGGACCCAAGCCTCATCAATGTGCCAGTTAAGTATGATGAACAATAGGCATGTGACACTCTCAACTCACTTAAACCAGCCACGTGACCCACTCCCAACCCACTCAAACCAACAACCACATGACCCACTCCCAACCCACTCAAACCAACCATGTGACCTACTCCAAACCCACGTAAACCAGCCACTTCCAACTCACTTAAACCAACCATATGACCCACTCCCAACTCCTATAACCCAGCCATGTGACCCATTCCAAACTCACATCAATAAACCACGTGAAAGCCCACCATGCATGGGCAAGAAACACAAACCATGTACCTCAGGAAATAAAACTTCTCAAAACAAAATATCACACCACAAAATAACCCAAACCCACACAGATCCTAAAGAAACTATAAGCCACAACTTGAAAAGAGACAAGCCTGAGGACAACCTACCTTTGGAAGAAGAACTGAAACAAAATGAGAAGAGAAGTAAAGCCATGGAATGTAACCCAGAAAATATCATCATCTAAACAATGGAGGCTGCTGGGCAACCCCGCCGAGAACAATGGAAATATTGAGCTGGAACTACCGGGAGCTTGGGAACCAACATGCAGTGGATGTGCTTTCTCATCTTGTGAGGGAAAAAGCTCCCAAAATCTTGTTTCTTATGGAACAAAACAATCTGTATTAGAGATGAAACAGATTCAAGCTAGTTTACTGTATCGATGTATGTTTGTGGTACCTAGTATTCGTCGTAATGGAGGTTTAGCTTTACTATGGATGGAGGAAATTGAGTTGCATGTCCAAACTTTAACCCAAAATCATATTGACGCACTTATTACGGATGGCCTGAGGAGCAAGGAAAGCATGATTCATTGAAACTCTTGAAACATCTCCACTCTAGACACTCAGCACCCTGGCTTTACTTTAGGGACTTTAACGAGAACCTCCAATCAGAAGAGAAGCAAGGTCAACTACCAAAGCCACTGGCCCCAATGTAGCTCTTTTGGACAACACTCCTACACTGTGGTTAGGCAGACTTGGGCTTCCAAGGGAATATCTTTACTTGGAATAACGGTCGGGAGGGAGAAGCTTCTGTGCAGGAAAGATTGGGCAGGGCATGCGCGACGACCCTATGGAGAGATAAGTTCCCTAACAACCATGTCGCTCACCTACAAGCAGCATATTCTGATCATATACCAATCCTCATCACCATACAATCCCAGAGGCAAGCCAAAAAGAAAAAAATACCACAGTGTTTTGAAAAGAGATGGGCCACTCACCCTAACTGTGTAAATGTCATCCAGATGGCTTGGGAGGCTGAGGTGACCCCTGGTAGCCCAATGGCAAGGCTGTTCGAAAAAATAAAAAAATGCAGGTTTGCTCAAGTTGATTGGGGCCGTGAGGTTTTTGGATCCTCTAACATGCAATTGCAGGAAAAACAAAAATTACTGCAGAAACTTTGCTTGCAAAATAATGCCAACTATATCAGCTCAATACTCAAAGCTGACATTAGCAACCTGATTCACCAGGATGAGCTATTCTGGCGACAACGGTCTCGCTACCTGCTAGAAACAAGAACACAAAGTATTTCCATAATCAAGCCAGCCTACACCGACGCAAAAACCATATCCATGGTGTATTCGATGGAGAGGGTCAATGATGCAATACGAAGGATGGTATAGCCAGGGTGGCCGAATCTTATTTCAAGGACCTGTTTGCAACAACCCCTACAGTCAATATTTGAAGGTGTTGTACAAGCTGTTGAAAGATGGGTCACCCCACAAATGAATGACAGACTCACCCAGCGGTACACTCGAGATGAAGTCCATACTGCCTTTTTCCAAATGCACCCATCAAAAGCACCAGGGCCAGATGGCATGTCTCCCTTTTTCTTTTAGAAATACTGGCATATTGTAGGTCATGATGTCACTGAAGCTATCTTATTAGTTTTGCACTCGGGTCATATGTTGAAGAAAATGAACCATACAAACATTGTCCTAATTCCAAAAAAGAAAGGCCCCACACACTTAACGAACTATAGACCTATTAGTTTGAGTAATGTGGTCTCGCGAATAATTTCCAAGGTTATTGCAAATCGTTTAAAATATATTTTGCCTAATGTTGTTTCTGAATCTCAGAGTGCATTTGTGTCAAACCGTCTTATTATTGACAACATAACATTTGCATATGAGCTACTACATAGAATGAGAAACAGAAAAAGAGGCAAAGTGGGGCACATGGCGGTCAAGCTTGACATCAGCAAATCTTATAACCGAGTGTGGAATTTTTTGCAAAATATTATGTGCAAACTGGGGTTTGACCACAGATGGGTGCAAGTAGCCATGGAGACTGTCACAACTGCCTCTTATTCAGTCCTAATTAATGGAGAACCAAGGGGCTTCATTACTCAATCTAGGGGTATTAGGCAAGGAGACCCATTATCTCCATACCTATTCCTCCTATATGCTGAGGGCCTTTCGACGTTGTTAAGGAAAGCTGTTGAAACTCAGGTGTTACATGGAATCTTGTCAAGTCAACATGGGGTCTGCATATCCCACCTCCTATTCGCCGATAACAGCCTCCTCTTTTGTAAAGCCACAGTAGGGGAATGCCAACAGCTATTACATATTCTGGGTCAATATGAAGTAACCTTAGGTCAAGCCATCAACCGCCAAAAGAAGGCCTTGTTTTTTAGTAAGAACACAAAGCCAAAAGTTATAAAATTGATCTAGTAGACGTTGGGGGGAAGAATAATGACACAAACCGACAAGTACCTTGGCTTGCCTATGGTCAGTGGAAAATCAAAAGTGTCCACTTTCAAAGACCTATAAGAGAAGATTACAAAACGAGTGATGGGGTGGAAAGAGAAGTTCATTTCAAAGGCTGGTCGAGAGGTTCTAATTAAAATGGTGGCATAAGCAATCCCGACATATGCCATGAGCATTGTCAAATTGCCCAAATCCACATGTGACAACATTAACTCTTTGCTAGCAAAATATTTGTGGGGACAAACAAAAGAAGAAAGAAAGATCCACTGGATAAATTGGAAGAAACTTTGCACACAAAAAAAGGAGGGAGGAATGGGCTTTTGTGACCTCCATTCTTTTAACTTGGCAATGCTTTCCAAGCAAGCATGGAGACTAATCCATGACACCAACTCACTATTTTACAAGGTCCACAAGGCTCGATATTTTCCAAACAGCTCCTTCATGATGGCGAATGTAGGGAGCAAACCTTCCTTTGCTTGGAGAAGCCTTTTGGCAGCAAAGGACATAATTTTTAGAGGCTCAAAGTGGCGGGTGGGTAATGGCAGAACAATTGGAGTTTACACCCATAAATGGCTCACACACAAGCCAATATCACGAACAGAGGCAGCGTTGGATATGAGAGTTTGTGAACTCATAGACGAAGACACTCGGCAGTGGGACCGTGGGAAGCTTGATGCCATGTTCAGCCAGAGGACGAGGGAGGAGATTCTATCCATTCCACTTGACCATTTGTAGTCCCAAGACACGCTTGTATGGATTGAAAATGCGGCCAAAAAATTCTAGGTAAAAACTACGTACCGCATCACTCTTCACTCCAGTACGCAGAGTTAGGCGGAGCACTTTGGTGCTCGGGAGGATGGGCCAACCTGGAACAAAGTATAGGATCTGAAAGTGCCGCCGAAGGTCGGGATGTTCCTATGGAGAGCTGTTTCGAACTATCTTCCAACTAGAGACAAGCTGCATCAATGTCGAGTGAATGTGGACACACGGTGCGAATTCTGCCTTCATAGTACTGAGACTGTGCACCACATCTTATGGGAATGCCCTTTTGCTCAAAATGTATGGGCTTTGTTCAGTGGCCGAACCCAAAAGTGCAGCAACGTTGTCAGCGACTTCTTCCTCTTATTTTGGCAAATGCGGAGCAAGATCAGTCAGCAGGAGTTGGAGAAATATGCAATCATAGCATGGGCGATATGGGCGTCAAGGAACAAATTTAATTTCCAACACTACCAAACTCACCCAAAGGTGATAGCAGACATGGCATGTGGACTGCTTGAAGAGTATCAAAGGTTCATGGACACACAGGGACAGGACTAGGCTTCTACATTTTTGTGTTTGCATGTGTTATGTTTCTATAATTTACTGTAGCCATTTCTATTTTGGGCTACTCCTTGGGCCCACCTTTGTATGTATTTCTTTACCATATAAATGCAATTCTATAGTTTTGGATCAACCAAAGAAAAAAAAAAACCAAGTATTCTGATTATATTGGATTTTAATCAGGTTTTATGGGGGTGTATTTGTCGTCAGTGTTCTATTTTAAAAATTCTGACGCCGCATTTATTTATCAAAGGGTGTAAAAAGAGGATTTACATTATTTCCTTATTTAATTTAATTTTTTTATTGATAACATAACTATCAAATTTTTATTTTTAAAAAATTTTACAAGCATGGATAATATAAGAAGTAAATGTAATTTAACGGTAAATTTAATTTGCATTCAATAGAAAAATAGATTTTACTAACATATGCTCTTATGACATGTTAATAAACCTTTTAAAGAATTTTTTTATGAGAAAATGAAAAAGTGACTAACTTTTTTGATAATTTTTTTAATTTTTCATTAAAAAAATATTAAGTGGATTTATAGTTAAACTTTGTCAAGAAAAAAATAACAAATGTTTACAACTTCACAGCAATTTGATAACTTTATTCAATTAGCCTATCTTCTTACACGTGTACAATTATAAATAAATAAACTTTAAATTACGTTGGATCTACTACAGGTAGTTGTATGACTTGCATGTACAGCCCGGTCCAGGTATTAAAAAAACAACTAATTATTTTTAATGTCACACCCCGTACCTACTCAAGGTTTTTTTTTTTTACTTGTATTAGTTCTTCTTCTTTTTTCCAAGATAATTCATTTCATAAAAGATTGTCAACCCACATCTAGAAAGCTGCATAAATTTGTATTATACAATTTAATCCATATCAAATGTAGATTAATAAATTCACAAAAATAAGTCAAAGCTCTACACCAAATACCCAAATACGAAGACAATTGACCACAAAAGAAAGGATGTTTCTATATTAATTGCACGTCATTGTTAGATTTTTAAATGGGATATAAATTATCACCAACAAGTTTACTTGTAACCCGTGCAATGTATGAGATGTTATTTCTATTTTGTTGTTAATGAAATTAGTTTAAGTTATTTAGCAAATTGAGGGGAAAATGCCAAGAGATCCTCTAAACCTTGGAGTAGTGATCATTATAGGAAAAAATGTCATCACACCCCTTGAACTTTAATATAATGACCAGTACACCTCCTTAAACTTTTAATTTGGCCAAATTTAGCCCTTGAACGTTCACCTGTTAAATAAATACTTATATCACTTTGCCATTAAATACTTAACAGAAAATTCACATCACGTGAAAGAAAAAAAAGAAAGAAAGGGACGAATTGAGATAGAGCTGGGTTCAGTTGAGAAAGAAAGGGAAACTTAACAGAAAATTCACATTACGTTAGCTAATTTACTCCTTAAACTCTACTCAATTGACAAATCATCGCATCTGTTGCTCTACCGTTTAAACTCACTAGCGCTGCTCACGTGACACTAACGTGCAACTATAAATTACTAAAGCCAGAAGCCCAAACCGGTGGATAGGGAGATATAAAACCTTGGGTTCAATGGTGAAATGGAGAGAGGCTGAGAGGAGAGAGAAGCTATGGCTCACCAGACTTCATGGTCCTGTTGCTGCTGCCAATATCCCTGTCCTTGGCAGCCACTCACGGTTTTTTAACAGCAACTAATATATAAATAGGTGCACACACAATAACCAAACATATAAAAGTCCATTAAATGTAAACTGTAATTCTAATGTTTTGTTCCATGAAAAACCAATTGGAAAACACTGAACAGTGAACACGATAAAATAATTGGGATGAATGGATCAAATCTAAGTTAAAAAAAATTAAAAACAAATAAATATAGAGTTATTTTAGTTACTTGCTGTGTGCGATTGGGGATCTTTGACAAGAGAGAGAGAGGGGTTCATGACTTTCACGGGTTAATGAAGAAGCTTAACAACAACAACAGGTACATGTGCAAAGGTCAAGAGCTAATCTAAATGGAGCAGTAGTACAGTATACTGTTGATTCCAGTCAATGTTCCAGATAGTGCCTATTTATTTATGAGAAAACATTGGGTTCGAAGCTGGCGTAAAAGGTGTGTTCTATGCCAGCCAATCCTGACTTGCCACGTCACTTTTTTTTTTTTTTTTCGTCGGTAGAAAAGATTAAGCCTTAAGCCTCTCTTCTCTTCTCTCTTCACCTGATCTCTCCATCTTTGAATCAAACCCACGACCTCCATGGCCGGAGCTTCAAAGCTCAACACAAGCCACCAACATCACTACCATGGCCAAAACTCCATGGTTCAACCAATAGCTGCCGCCGCGAGCCACCACTAAACTCAACTCCCTCCTAAAGATTTGAACACAGTCTTACCTCAATCCTCACCCCCACAATAACTTGTAATTGTGGAGTGACCATCACACTAAGGGTTCGTGGTGGGAATTCTCATTACTCTCTCTCTCTCTCTCTCTCTCTCTCTCTCTCTCTCTGTCTCTCTCTCTCAATAAATAATGTTATTAAAGGGACAATTTAAAATTGCAAGCAATAAATGTTTCAAAGATGACATGTCAATAATGTATTTTTAACCATTAGATTTAATAAAATTTCTAATAGTTGAATAAGAGATATGAGGTTCAATCATTGTCTACACCAAAAACTGATTAGTATCTTGGTCAATGATAAAAAAACACAATTATCATAAACGAATATCATAGGTTAAAACTCTCAAAAAATAATCTTTCAAAACGATATCTTGAATCCACCTCTAAATAAATATATAAATTATTATAGAATATAACAAGATATATATGGTAATCCTAGAACCACATATTAGAGGTATTAAACAACCACACCTATACTCCATTGTGGACCATTGTTTTAGACAAAACACTGGTCAACTATTGTTATAATGTTTTAAATTGTAACAGTTGCTTGTGCTCTTTCATATCCAATCAAATTCATAATTTTTTTATTTATTTTTTATGATCATCAAGGTGGTGTATTTTAAATTATATAACAAGTTATTGAGTAGTGTAACATTGCTTAGAATTACATCAAGTGTAACTTGAAGAGTTGAGTTCAAGTTACACCTGAAGTAATTTTAAGCAATGTTACATCACTCAATAACTTGTTATAGAATTTATATTTTGAAATTAAATCTATATGTTCTTAACAATCATATCAATTTTCATGTCAATTGGATGTAATTTACCATTTGATAGGAAAAATATAAGATATATATGTGTGTTTGGAAATCCTAAAACCCCATTTTAGGGGTTACAAAACCACATCCTAGTAGTCCATGGTTTTAGGCAAAAACATTGGTGAAACGTAGTTATGTTGTTTCTTATTGTAACAGTTACTTGTGCTCTCTCATATGCTATAAATTGGTTCCAATCCACAGCATTTTAGCTAGTTAATTGTAAGAAACTAATAGTAAAATAACCATGGCAATGAAATTAGCTCTCTTTGTTTCCGTTACAGTTGTTGCACTAGCAGCTCCAATCTCTGGAGCCCAACACATGCGTTACCTTATCAAAATCCACGGCACTATTTATTGCCCAGGCAACAGCAATACAAATGCCAGTGGTACCAACAACGTCGTTTTCGCAAGTAAGTTTGCTCAGGTTAATTATTTTACCTGCATATATATATATATATATATGTTAGAAATACTAAATGATTGTATAGTATTTCATGATGAAGGAATATACATACAATGTCTTTATATAGGAGGTATATGTGTGTGGTACAAGTAAACATATGTGTGCGGTACAAGTAAACATATGTGTGCGGTACAAGTAAAGTGTAGTACAAGTACAAGTGTGTTATACAAGTAAAGTAGCTGGGCCTAAAGCCCATAACATAATAGACATTAACAGCCCCCCTCAAACTCAAGGTGGATGTGAGACCAGCTTGAGGTTGTCAACCAAATCAATAGTGCGTTCCATAGGAAGTGCCTTGGTGAAGATATCTGCAAGTTGATCTTTGAAGGAAACGGAGAAAAGCTTGAAAGCACCATGAACAAGATGAGAACAGATAAAATGACAATCAATCTCAATGTGTTTAGTCCGTTCATGGAAGACATCATTGTAAGCAATATGAATGGCACTCTGGTTGTCACAGTAAAGGGAAGTAGTTGAGAATGTGGACACACCCAAATCCTTAAGAAGCCATTGTAGCCAAAGGAGCTTAGAGGTAGTGTCAGCAAGAGCATGATATTCTGCTTCAGTACTAGAGTGGGTCACGAAAGTTTGTTTCTTACTTCGCCAAGAAATCAAAGAAGAACCAAGGAGAAAACAATAACCTGTAGTTGACCTACGATCAATGGAATCTCCTGCCCAATCAGCATCAGAGAATGCACGGAGTACAAGAGGAGATTGAGCTGAGTAGAAAAGGCCATGGAAGAGAGAGCCCTTCAAGTATCATAGAATACACAGAACAGCAGCATAGTGAGTCAATTGTGAAATAGACAGATACTGGCTCACCTGATGAACAGCATAAGAAATCTCTGGATGAGTAACTGTGAGATAAACTAGGCTGCCAACCAATCATCTGTAAAGAGAGGGATTAGACAATGGTTTTCCCCCCGAGGTTGTCAGATGCGCATTAAGTTCAACTGGAATGTCAACAATCTTGCTATCAGTGAGTCCAACTCGAGATAAAAGGTCAGATGCATACTTGGCTTGAGTAATATAAAGACCATCTGCGAAACGAGTGATCTCAAGACCCAAGAAATAACTGGGATGTCTAAGGTCTTTCATCTCAAACTGCTGACTAAGAAAATCCTTGAGTTCTTGAATACCACTGAGGTCATCACCAGTTATGATCATATCATCCACATATAGGAAAAGCAAAATGGTGCCTTTATCATTGCGATGAAGAAATAAGGCAGAATCATAAGGACTGGCAGTGTAACCCAAGTGAAAGATGGTGGAGCTAAACTTGGCAAACCAAGCTCGTGGAACTTGTTTAAGGCCATGAAGTGCACGTCGAATGCGACAAACCTTGTTTGTTTCAACAAAAAGACCAGGAGGAGATTGCATATAGACTTCTTCATGCAGATCCCCATTAAGGAAGGCATTTTTAGCATCCATCTAAAAAAGGTCTCATTTACTAGCAGCGACAACAGCTAAGAAGGCACGAACAGAGGAGATATAGGCAATTGGAGCAAAAGTCTTTTCATAATCAATCCCATACTCTTATATAAAACCTTTTGCAACAAGACAAGCCTTGTAGCGCTTGATGCACCCATCAGAGCGAGTCTTGATCTTATAGAACCACAGACTAAGTAGGAGGGAGAATAACCAGATCCCAAGTATAGTTTTTGGTTAATGCATCAATTTCCTCTTTCATTGCAATCTGTCATAAAGGGTCAGTAGAGGCCTCACAATAGGTTTAAGGCACATGGAGTGTAGCAAGAGCAGTGTAACAATGATACTCCTGTGTAAAACCTTTTGCAATAAGACGAGCCTTGTAGTGCTCGATGCACCCATCAGAGCGAGTCTTGATCTTATAGATCCATTTACAACAAACCATAGATTGACTAGGAGGGAGAGTAACCAGATCTCAAGTATGGTTTTTGGTTAATGCATCAATTTCCTCTTTCATTGTAATCTGCCATAAAGGGTCAGTAGAGGCTTCACGATAGGTTTAAGATTAATGGAGTGTAGCAAGGGCTGTAACAATGACAGTCAAGTAAATGTGCAGGAATGGATCTTATCCGAGTTGAATGGTGAGGTGGAATGTCTTGTGGAGGATCTTCAAGTGGAACAAGAGCAGAGGACCTAGGCTCAAGGTGGGGTAGCTTGTTATCAACTTGTTCATCTACAACCGGTTTAGGAGAATCATCAAAAATATCTGGAGATTAAATAGAGAAGTCCAAAGGAAGATCAAGAGTATCTGTAGAAGGAACAGAAGACTCATCTGGAAATATTTCTAAAACAGAAGAGTAAGTTAGGGAAGAACAAAAGTGAGAGAGTTCAACAAACAAGCGGTGTTCCCAAAAGACAACATTACAGGAAACACGAAGACGATGAGAGATAGGATCATAGCACCGATACCCTTTTTGAGTTTTACCATAACCAAGGAAACAGTAAAGTCTAGATCAAGGCTCAAGTTTGTTGTGCTCATGAGGTTAAAGAAAAACGAAACAAGCAGATCCGAAGGAGCGAAGGTAATGATAGTTAGGGGGTGACCCAAAAAGGCGCTTATACGAAGTCAGATTATGGATAACAGTGCTTGGAATGCGATTAATGGCATAAACAGCATGAAGAGCGGTTTCACCCCAAAATGGAGCAGGAACTTTGGTAGAAAGAAAAAGAGCACAAACAGTGTCAAGAATATGACGAAGTTTTCTTTTGGCTTGACCATTTTGTTGAGAGGTGCCTGGATAGGTTAGATGATGTACAGTGCCATAGGAATGTAACAAAGCTTGAAAAGCATATTGAGTATATTCAAGAGCATTATCAGAACGAAAAGTTTTGATATGTTTGGAGAATTGTGTTTTAACCATTTTTGCAAAGTTACTGTATATTGGTAAGATTTCAGAACGAGATTTTATAGGAAAGGTCCAACTATAACGAGAATAATCATCAATAAAAATAACAAAATAACGAGATCTACCAATACTAGTAACAGGAGAAGGTCCTCAAACATTAGAATGAATTAACTCAAAAATACTATTAGAGATAGATTCACTACTATTGAAAGGTAAAGCTGGCTGTTTTCCTAACTGGCATGAAGTACAATCAAAATTGTCTTTGGACACAGAACCTAACAAACTCTTAGAAGCTAACTATTGTACCCGAATAGATGAGGCATGACCAAGACGAGAATGCCAAAGTACGAGAGAAGGTAAGAAAGAAACTGCAGCAGCTGCAGCAGCAATAGAAACAAGAGCAACATGTGGAAGATGAAGATTGTCCACGGGAAACATATGCCCAACCCTAAGACCGGTCCCAAGCTCTTGCCTCATCCTCGGATTCTACACAATACACCCATAATAGTAAAAAATAAGGCGATATCCTAGTTCAGCTAATTATCCCATATAGCACAAATTATAGGATAGGTCAAGTACATGGAAGACCCCAGGAACAGAAAGGTTAGATGTCGAAACAAAACCTAAACTATTCCCATGCATGGTGGAACCATCAGCTATATGAATATTAAGAGGATGCGGTGCAAGGTCAAGTTTGGAGAATAAGGATGAATGAGGTGTCATGTGATTGCAACAGGCAAAATCAAAAAGTCAAGTTTGAGACTTACCAAGCAGAACTGAGAGAGCAGTGGAAAGAGATGCATTACCAGTCATACAAACAGCCTGAGCTATGATCTCCTGTAGTTAAGTGGGGGAGAGGTTAATAATGGATCCAGAAGACTGGGACTCAGCTGAAATGGAAGGCATCAGCAGAGTAGACTCAGTATTAGCAACAGCAGCAGTAGATTTGTTGCGACGGTAACAAGTCTCAATGGTGTGGCCAGGTCGCTTACAATAATTACAGAACTTCTTGTTGGTCTGCTTGCGACAATTTCTAGAGCCAAAGGAATCACCTGATTGCTGAGGTTGCTCAATGGCAGTAGCAGAAGGAGTAATAGCCAAAACATTAAACTTATTCTGGGCTTGAAGGCTTGCAAGCCAAGCTTCTATTCTAACCAACTTGTTTACAGCAGTATCAAGGGAGGGAGGAGGACTGCAATTAAGAAGCTAACCTCAAATGGGCTCAAAGTCCTTGTAAAGTGACATCAGGAATTCATAGAGACGAAATTCATCTCTAACTGTAGCATATTGCTGAGCATCCTTTAAGCATGCCCAAATTGGATCAAAAAGGTCAATTTGGTCTCAAATGAAGCGAAACTAATCATAGTAGTCATTAATGGATTGCCCTGGTTCTGTCAAATTTGATGCAATTCAACTACTAATTGATATTTCATGGATCCGTGAGTAGTGGAGTACCTTTTGGTCAACATATCCCATGCTAATTTTGCATCATCAAAGCTGCCCAACAAATTGGAGATGGAGGGAATGGAAGTATTCTGAATCCATGTAAGGATCATGTGGTTGTGACTATCCCATTCAATCATGCGACCAAAGAAGACAGCATCTTCTTCACTTGCTCCCTTGACAGGAATGGTAATACAGTATTGATGAGACCAAGATAAGTAACTCTTGTTCCCCTCCAATACAGTATTGATAGGGCAAGGAAGAAAAACATCCTTTTTATCCATTTAGAAACATAATATGCAAAAACAAAATACAAAAACGAAATCTATGTGAAAAACTGGGTAAAGAGAACCTGGACTGCAAAAGTCAACCCTGTAGAAAAGTCAACCCTCGGTCAAAGTCAACTCTGGTCAACAGTCCAGTCAACGATGCTCAACGATGACGTCAGTTGCATGTGGTGGGTGATGTTAGCAGAAGGTGGATGATGACATCAGCCCTAGGTGACGTGGCAGTATGACGTCACTAATGACATCAACAAGACTTGAAGGTGGCGCGTAAGGCGCATGGCTGAGGTGTTGCTTCTTTGGGCGACGCGTGAGGGCACGTGCAGGCTCCGATGCTTGCGAGACTTCCACAGTTGTGTAGATCGAGGCGAGCCGATCACTATAGTACCTGCAAAAATGTTATTGGAGCAAGATGCACGGCGAAGACAGTGATTGCAGTGGTCTATGTGGTGCGAGACTCCTCAACGACGGCGACTGCAGACTCGAAACCCAAGGACAATGGCTGAGAGACATTGGAGGTTCAACGGTGAGTGGCTGCAACGGCTGTTGTGATGGCAGAAGCGATAAAGGTAAAGTAACACCAGAAGAGACAAGACTGCTAAGAGGAAGGTCAAAGCAATGGCTCTGATACCATGTTAGAAATACTAAATGATTGTATAGTATTTCATGATGAAGGAATATACAGTCGATGCCTTTATATAGGAGGCGTATGTGTACGGTACAAGTAAACATATGTGTGCAGTACAAATAAAGTGTAGTACAAGTACAAGTGTACTATACAAATAAAGTAGCTGGGCCTAAAGCCCATAACATAATATACATTAACAATATATATATATATAGTTCCCTAGCAAGCTGAGCATGCAAGGTTTTTTAATAGCTTTATATCTTGTTAGAGTGTTTGTATTAGTTATACTTTCTTGTATATATATATATATATGGTACTTCTGCAGCTAGCCTCACCAATTTTTTTTTTTTTTTTTTTTTGTTTTTGTTTTCAATTTTCTCACAGTGGTTGAAATTCATGTCATGTGTGATGGAAAAGCGATTGACTATGCCTATACCAATGGCAATGGAGGATTTTTTGTTTGCCGTTGATTATCAACGTTATATGATCTTTGAAATATTGAAGACTTGCAAATTAGTGGTTATCTCAGCCCGCACCACATGCCCCAAGCCATCTCCTTCTACGGGGCACTTGGAATCAAACTTAAAGTACATAAGGGACACTACTATTGGAGGGAATCTTTTTTTTTTTTTTTGAAAGTGGACTAATCTATTATTCATTTAAATGTAAGGAATCATAATACAATGCCTCAATAGCTGGTGGGGGGGTATCCTCCAACCAAACTATATCCTCATCTACATCTTTCGCATATCTAGCTAAAACATGTGCCACGGAATTAGCACCTCGCTTAACCTGACTAAAACATACCCATCTAATCCCATTGCCCAACCATTGGATATCCTGTATTATGTGTCCAAGTCGTGACTGATCAGCCCCAGATGATGAAATTGAAGACATGATAGCTGCATTATCCCCCTCAACGACCAAATCTATAAAACCTGTGTCTATGGCAAACTCCAACACTCTTCGACATGCTAAAATTTCTACCTCTTCACTACCTCCAACTGGTGGACCTTTTGCAGTAATTGCTGCCATTACCTCTCTCTTGCAACTCCTAATTATTACTCATACCCTAGACATGTTTAAGTCCGAGAATATGGCAGCATCAAAGTTTAACTTGAAAACAAGGTCCGGTGGCAGTTGCCATGTGCTTACACCTGCATCCGTTTGAACTGGAACGTCTAACTGGTCCTGGGACTGTTGGAATTCATTCAAGTAATCGCACGCCCTCTTGTTCAGCCACCTCGGGTCCACAACATTTTTCCCGTGAACAACTGCATTCCTTTGGTTCCATATTAACCAAGCTTGCACATTGAAAGTTCGAACTCCGGTATGGTCAAACGGTAAGTTGGAGCACATCTTGTTGACCGTGATGACTTTTGTGTAGCCTGACCAAACTCCTTGCCCAAACATCTTTTGCCACGACACAATCCCAGAAGGTGTGCACCCCTATTTCGGACTCCCTAGAGCAAAGCAAGCAAGCATCCTCTTCAACTATTTTTCTTCTCCCCAGGTTAGCTCGAGTAGGGAGGGTGTTTAAGCATGCCCTCCATCCGAAGACCTTAATCTTGTTGGGCACTTTGAGTTTCCATAATTTTGACCAAACCTGAGCTCCAAAAAGACCCGTAGATGTCTCAGCCCCATCTTCGCACTGCTTCAAAAATCTCACAACATAGTAACCTGATCTAACTGAGTATGCTCCCTTTTTTGTATGTAGCCATATTATTGCATCCAAGGCTTGTCTATGGTTCAATGGTATCCTCAAAATAGCATCGGCATCTTCTTTGTGGAATTTCACAGCAATTAAGTCACTCTTCCACTCTTGCAGGTCTTGATTAATTAGATTAGACACGTACCATTCTTGCTCCTTTTCCTTAAGTGGATGAATCACCCTCTTTGTTGGATGATTTGGAATCCACTTATCAGTAACCACCTTCACTTCTGATCCATCCCCAATCCTCTAACAACAACCAGATTTCAGAATTAGTATTGTTGCCAATATGCTCTTCCATACATATGAACAGTTAGGTACCTCCTTTGCTTCCAGAACATGACACCGTGGGAAATATTTAGGTTTAAAGCACTGGTACAGTAAAGAGTCTTGTTTTTGTATTAGCCTTCACCCCTGTTTTGCCAGCATGGCTAAATTGAAGGTTCTTAGATCCCTAAATCCCAAACCTCCCTTCTTCTTGGCCTCAGTTAATTTACCCTAACTTGTCTAGTGGATCTTCCTGTTCTCTCCTTCCTGCCCCCACCAAAACCTTGCACACATTGCATCGAGTTCGTCACAAAGCTTCATGGGCAATTGAAATACCCCTATGGTGTATATGGGAATCGATTGAGCAACTGCTTTAATCAACACCTCTTTCCCAGCTTTCGATAACAACTTACCCTTCCACCCTTGAAGCTTCTTCCACACCCTATCTTTAAGATAGGTGAATGAGTGGTATTTTGCTCAACCTACCAATGTGGGTAGCCCCAAATAAGTCTCAAACCAGTCCACCTCCTTCACTCCTAAAGAATTTTTTATCAAGTTTTTCTGCTCTACAAGTGTATTCCTGTTGAACTACATTAATGATTTCTCCAAATTTATGCATTGTCCTGAGGCTCCCGCATACACTTGCAGGATTTCAGTATTCACCTACACCTCACTCTGCCTTGCTTGACAAAAGATCAAAGAATTATCTGCAAATAAAAGGTTGGTGATTCTTGGGGCCCTTCGACAAATAGAGACTCCATGTATAAGCCCCTTAGCCTCTAAATTCTGCAACAAAGATGTGAAACCTTCTGTACACAATAGAAATAGGTAAGGTGAGAGAGGATCTCCTTGACGGAGTCCCCTGGATGGAGAGATAGTACCATAAGGTTTTCCATTTATCAAAACTGAGTAAGATGGGGTGGTGACACAACACATAACTCTATCCACCCATATTTCAGGAAAACCCAATCTGACCATAATACTACGAAGGAAATTCCATTATACATGATCATAGGCCTTACTAACATCCAGTTTAAAAGCAAGAGACCCATGTTTTCCTTTTTTCCTACCATGCATGGTGTGTAGTGTCTTATATGCTAATAGTACATTATCAGTAATCAGGCGGCCTAAGACAAAAGCACTTTATGTTGGGAAGATTATATGTGGGAGAATTTGCTTCAATCTATTGGCTAGGACTTTAGAGATGATTTTATATATGACACTACGTAAGCTAATAGGGCGGAAATCAGAAAGTTTCTCGGGTGATTTTATTTTGGGAATAAGCACAATATAAGTATAATTTATTTCAGGCACCATATGACCGGAATTTAAAAAGTCTAACACTGCATTAGTGACCGAGTCACCTACAACATGCCAAAATTTTTGGTGAAAGAAAGTATTCATACCGTCAGGTCCAGGAGCCTTTGTTAGTCCCATTTGGAATAACACTATTTTGACCTCTTCTGCACTAAACGCACTGGACAATATATGCTGCATGTCAGGAGTTATATTTGGGTTAATGGTGTTGAGACAATCCTCCATTCTGTCACATGCTCCTCCCTTAAACAAATCCTCTAAATAACCCACAACCACACCTGCCATATCTTCCACTTCCTCCACCCAAATATCATCTGCATTTTTTAATCTTTGAATATGGTTCTGAGTTGAAGAACTTTTTGTTTTTATCCCCATGTTTCAGCTAAGGAATTCTCGACCTTTGCGCCCAGTAAATCTCTTGCTTACGAAGTAGAGCATCAAGGTTTCTACCAGTCACCAAAAATTCAGCTCTACTATCTTCAGTAAGGTCAACCGAGTTTAGTTGTTCAATTCGCTTCTGTAGTTTCTTTATTTCTTTAGCCTCGAGTTGTGCTTTTGAAGAACCCAAAGCCTGTAGGTCCGAAGCACATGCATCGATTTTCTGCTTAACCACCCCAAGTCATGTAGCTTCGACCCCACCTCTCTCCCATGTTGCTTTAATTACCTCCTCACAGTCACCAAACAACAGCCACACTTCCTCGAATTTAAAACTCTTCTAGCCTTTGTACCATGACTTCCTAGAGCTTTGGACATTCAACATGATCGGCAAGTGATTAGAGGCATGACTAGATAAATGTGTCAATGTGGTTAATGGAAATTTTGTTCTCCAATCAGCCGTCGCCGTAGCTCTGTCCAATCTCAATCTGGTGTTCACATCGATTGGCCGCTTATTATTCCATGTAAACTGGTAGCCACTAAAGCCTAAATCTTCAAGTTGGCAATGATCTAGAGCCTCACGGAATGCATCCATTTGGCTGCGTTGTGGCGGTCTCCTGCTCAACTTCTCAATGGACTGCAAGATGGCGTTAAAGTTGCCAATACATACCCATGGACCATCAACCAACGTCTTGAGATGTCGAAGGAGCCCCCAAGACTTAACCTTCTGACAAGCTTCAGGCCAACCATAAAACGCAATAAAAAAACCACACAAATGCATCTTCCTCTACAACCTTGGCCAATATATGATTTGCCGTATAATTGATAACATCTAGCTGGACATCACTCTTCCAAAGTAAAGCTAACCTGCCCCCTGCATTTGGATACTTTATAATAAAGCGGTTAGTAAATGGTAAGTCCCCACAAAAATCATTAAAACCTTCTTTATTAATTCTTGTTTCCATCAAAAAACAAATCCTGGGAGCTTGATGCCTCACAAGTTTGTGAAGGCTGCGAACTCTCCAAAGGTTCCCAAGCCTTTGGCAATTCCAATTTAATATTTTCATTGCTTCCGGCAAGGGTGATCATCCACCCTCGCCGATATCTTGTCTGAGTATTTGTCATGAGCTTCCACCTTATCCCTCTTCCCACCATATGCTTCAGTACTGGTATCACCCTCCCTGTCTTGTATCTCCGTGGCTGTCCTTTTCCTCAGTGCAGATTGAATTTCTCCACTTTCTTTTTCCTTAGGCCCACAAGCCCCACGTTGCTTTCTTACCCACGTAGATATTGGGCTTTGGCACATCCGGCCCATCTTGCATGTAAATGTCCACTTGGTTAGTTTGCATTGGCTCCACCGTGTTGGCCATTTTCTCCATACCTGATACGTTAAACCCAGCTGTCCCATGCACTTCAATGCTTTCCTTATAAGCATCTACGGCTGTCTTCAAATTTGGATCCATGCACTTCAATGCGTTGACTCTAGCTGTCCCATGCATTTCAATGCTGGCCTTACCGTTGTCCCCATAAATCTCCATTACTCCACTTATTTTCCTCCTTGTGGGGAATCTTAAAATTTCCAACATTGTTCCAGTGGGATTTCATGTCGTTCCCTAAGCTTGTGCAATAAAAGCATAAGATGACTAATGTTTGTATTCATGAAGAAGTTAAAAATAATTATCAATTACTATGGTAGCATTTTTCTTCCCAACTACTCTTAATGATAGTATCGCTTTAATTTATGAATATGAACTACTTTGCAATACTTAATAAAGGATAATAAAGGGTTTGTCACATAAAAAATAAACAATTATATAAAGGGTTTGTCACACATAATAATAATAATAATAATAATAATAAAGGCTTTATCTAAACTTGTTTAAAAAATATTGATTCGTTTTTGGGAAAGGAATAAGTTTGGCACTATCATTAAAAAAAATTGGCTATATATTTTAAAATTTCAATTTTTAGATTGCTTATTCTTTATGTTCTTACAACGCATGTCAAATTAAGTATCCAGTGGATTGTTCTTTATGTTCTTAACATACATATTAAATTAAATGTCAAATGGATGTAATTTACTGTTCAATCAATAAACTTATTTTTTATATATAATTTTATATTTCAAAAACTTGAAATTTTAATATTTAATTAATGACATAACTATCAATCTTTGATTTTCTAAAAATTTTAAAAGTATAGACGATATAAAAAGAAAATGCAATGAAATATTGGATTTAGTTCACATCCAATAAAAAGATAATGCATGTAATTATATCCAAACTTTATTCATGACGAAATAACAAGTATAACGTTCACAAAAATTTGAAATATTCTTCAATTAGACTATCTTCTTACACCCGTGCAATTAAAGAAAATCAAAATTCAAATTATAGTGGATTTATGTGAGGTTGTTGTATGTGCAAAGAAGTAGGGTAATTTTGGAATATTGTGAACTTCTGTTGTGTCATACAGAATGGTTATCTTATCATAGTCGTTTTAAGGTGAATTAAAGTGCATTAAATTTTTTATTAAATAATATTTCTATACATTTAAAAAGGAAAGTCAAGTTGGGACATTAAAGTTGTTGAACACATGTTGAGATTGGCTAGATACGGTTTGGTTTGTATGTTGATTTGTCCATCATAGAGCCAATATTCAGCATTCTTCTTGCCCTTGGGTTAAAGGAAATTCCCACCCACAATTGATGGGTAGCCCACATTTCCAAAAAAACAAAAAATACATATATATATATATATATATATCCAAGAAAGCACACATAAATAAATTTGTGCATGCAAACTAAGGAATCATTAATATAGATTTTTTTTTTTTTTTGGTTGAAAAATATGTATTACAGCTCACAATTGAGAACTTATTAATTTTTAACATGTGAACCTAAGGCACTTATTAACAACAACAAAAAAACTGCTACGACAAAGACTTAATAACTTTTTTTTTTTTTAATGACCAGGACGTAATAGTCATCATTTTTTTTTTTTTAATGGAAGAGGTAATAGTCATCATACAAATGTAAAGCGTAAAGACTTCACATGTTTTATATTGTCAAATTTCATAACATTTATTTAAGTCTGATTAAAGGCTTTCAATGACAAAGATTTCCCATATAACATAAGCCACAATAATTGTTAGAAATTTCTAAATAATCAAATAAATCATAAAATCTATTATCAAAAGGTTAAATACTTCTTCTTTTTTTCTTTTCTTTTTTTATTTGAAGTAAAGTGGGTTAAATACTTAAATCAAGGTAATGCATATTAAATTTTTAATACTTCTTACCTTTTTTTTCTTCTTTTGAGTGAGGGAATAAATGTGATTAATTGAAGGTAGGTGGACACTTAGTTAATGCCGGATCCAGATCCTCTCCATTTTCCTTTGAAATGGAGAGGCTCCAGTTCACGTTGGGGATTTGTTTGAAAATTATCAAGTGCCAAAAACGTGCCACATCATTTAAAATGTAAACACCACACTTAAAACCAGTTAAACACTTAACTCTCACCAGCCGTTCAAACTCTCTCTCTCTCTCTCTCTCTCTCTCTCTCTCTCTCTCTCTCAATTTTCAAAGTTCAAACTCTCTCAACCTCCACTTCTAGCATACTGAACTCAATCCCATTAGCAAAAACAAAGAAAAAACCTTAGCTCACCAGAGATCCCGACACGCATACAGGCATCCTTTTTAGACCCAAATCAGAGAGAGAGTAAAGGTTGGGGTTTGGAGAGAATCGAGTGTAAAGAGAGACATTGATGCGTTTCAGACCTAAATCAGAGAAGGTTAGGGTTTGGGTTTGGAGAAAATCGGGAAAGAGAGAAGTTGATGATCTTTCAGGTTTAATCTATGGGAAATGAGATTGAGAGACAGAGAAAGAGATTTTGGTCGATGGAGAGAAGAAGCCACCATCGGAGGTGGTGGTTGCGGTGAGCCAACCTTGCTGATTTGGTTCAAACCCAAATCAAAGAAGGTTAGGGTTTGGGTTTGCAGAAAATCAGGAAAGAGAGAAGTTGATGCTCAATCTCCATGGCTACTGCTAGCAGCCACTGTGTTTCACTCCACCAATTCTAGCCGTGGTTCTAGTAAAGTTCCTCTGTCTCTCTCTTTGATTTTTCTTTATTTTAATTTTCTCAATAATATATATATATATATATATATATATATATATATATATATATTGTTCTTGGATGAGCTTCCTCTTGCAACAACACTACTACCGGTGGTGGTGCATATAGACGGTGTTTACACCATTGGTGGCCGCTGGTACCCCTCTTTTCTCTTTATTGTCTCTTCTCGTTTTATTTGCATTTTAGATATGACCGAAACCCCCATTTTGTTTCAGTTTTTATTAGTGACTAGGTTTCCTTTTGTATAAAACAATGGAGGTTTTTGGGTACAGCCAAATGTGCTGTGATTGAAGGGAAAGTGGCCTGCTTGTAGTTGTTGTGTGTTGTTGTCTTTGACATCAGTAAAGTAATTGTGTTGCTTGGTTTATGCTAAAAAAATCATTATGAAATTTCTCTTTTTGTCCTAATTTTTCTTAGGTACCCGTTATTTTCCTAAATTGCAGATGGGTATTTTGCCTATTGTAATTCATTTTAAAGGTATAAACTGTGGCTATTGATAGGGGAAAATTTTTGCTTGCTTGAATTGTTACCAATCATACTTAACAAGTTTAGCCCCAAAAAAAAAAAAAAAAGATTTTTCAATTTTTAGTATTGTATTAGGATTTCGTTTTCTTTTGATAAAGAAATTGAATTCCTTATTGTACTTGGGGAAAAAAATGTGGAATTTGTGTTATTGGATACAGATTATGTTCAAGTGAAAAGACAACAAAAATAACAGAATCTGTATGTATAAATGGTGGTTTACCTACTTGTTTTCCTTTTATATAAACAAGCATTTATCTTTTGTCATTTTTCACCATGAGAGGACTAAATCCCAAACGTTTGCAAAGTTTCGCTTTGCTGATTTAAAGTTGTTATATATTCATCATAATCTTTAAGTTGATGGATGCATTTTACCATTGTCAAACTAATTCATGAATTTTTCTAATTCATGTTCCATGTTTTTCTTGATTAGCTATGAACTGAAAATTACTTCAAATAATGATTTTTTTTAATTGCTTAATAGTGAGCGAGTATTTGCTCTAGCATACCTTTGAAACGAATTCCTCAAAAGTTAGGAATATTTTTTTTTTGGGGTCCAAATTGGAGTATTTCTTGATCATTTTTTTTTTCATGTGTATGACAATATGATGAGCTTAAGTTTTTATAGTCTAGCTACTTGTTTAATGTAAGAATGAATTTATCTTAGCATTTAAATGGTTATATTTTGAATCATAATTCATGGAAATAGGTATAAAGTTTTGGATTAGTTGCATGGCTTGCAACTTCATTGTGGATGTATGATATCTTGCTTTTGATAAACATATATTGAAGGAGAAAGATGGAGAAATATAACAAAATGATGGGATTTGAAATTTGTTTTAGTTGATTAAAGATCAAATTTTTATTTTGTGCTTGTCTTGTATGTTTTTAATTTGATATGTCATTGGTAATAATTGAGCCAAATAGTTTTGTTGAATTTGATCAAAGTAGATCTATTTGAAAGACTGGAGAGAACTGATGGTCAAACTCCCTCATACAAGGAGCTGTGAAGTGCCATTGGGTTAGCTATGCTTATGATCTGATTGTACTCCTTAGTAGTTAGCTAATATCTTAGATTGATACGGAGGCTTTAGGATTTATCTTGTTCTAGTACATACTGGTTGAATAATTGGTTTTTTTTTGGGACTGGCTTGTTTGTTTCCAAAGTGTTATTTCTTCAAAATGTGTTTTTAGTTGGCTAAAGGTTGAATTTTTATTTTATGCTTGTTTTATGTCTTTCATGAAATATATAATTTGTAAACAGTGGCCAAAAGGCCATTGGCTATAATTGAGAAGAATAGTTTGTTGAATTTGATCAAATTAGCTTCATTTGAAACAATGTTGAGAACAAGCATCAAAGTGCTATAAGGTCAGCTCTACTTATGATTTGGTTATACTCTTTAGCAGTTAGCAGATATGGGGGCTTTAGGATTTATCATAGCTTATTAGATATTGGTTGATTTTTGGGACTCTCTGGTTTGTTTCCAATGTGTAAGCAAACTTGCAACACTACTTCTTGCACAGAAAAAATAAAGTTCTTTTTTTACTAGAGACATGCTTTTTTATAGCTAAATTCATGGGCAGTATTTGGGTACAATTCCATTATCATGATCAACTTGTGAGTATTTGGGTAGTTTTAGCTGAATTATGGCTTGGAGTTTTGTGTAGCAAAAAGGCTTGATACAAATAGCTCAAACCTATGACTTTCAAGCTACTTACTGTGAAGCAAATGAATCCCTGCTTAATCAAATTTTTATGTTTTAGTTGTTCCCATAAAAGTTTCAAGTCCTTCAAGGCAATTGGATTAGTTGTAAATGGATGTGATGGTGGTGATCAACAGTTATTATTACCATTAAAGTAATGTATGATAGGAAGTTTTTTTGGTCTTATTATCATTTATCAAGTTTCTTTACTGCTAGATCAAGTTTTTTGGAAATTTTGATATATGTTTATCAATGAAATCACTCTTTTGTTCTTTTGTCAGGTTGAATGGCACGATTATAGGTATGCTATTCTTCTTTTGATCACTGAGAACAAGAAAAGGCAAGTGCTGGAGGGATTAGTGAAGACCATGAAGCTGGCTTTGTTCACAAATTTTTTTTTTTTTTTGGGAGAAATTGTTCATGAAATTTTAGATATAAAGAACATGACTCATATCTATTTTAGTTGGGAACAAAATCAAGATGTAGCTATTTTGGCTTTCTTGAAACATTGAAATCACATATTTATATTGTGAAGCTAATTTAGCTAAGCTATAAAGCCTTTTTGTTTTGGGTTTTGTTCATTTGGTTGTGGATAAAAATTTCAATGAATTTTTGTTGTCTTTGAGAATCATAATTATTAGCCTATCTTTGAGAAAAAATTAGTAGCTTTTACGCGCTTTGGTTGTGCCTTTTAAGTACTTTGTGATGACTGATTTGGAGTCATTGAAACAATTAAAGATTAGCTTCTTAAAGATTTATAAGATACTTAAAGCAATCCTAACATATTTATTGCTAACAAAATCAAAGGCCATAGCTTGGAGAAACTAGCATAGTTATATATTACTTGTGCAACAATTTTACATTCTTTAAGATAAGTAATATAAGGTGGAATACTACCAACCACAACAAATTTACAGTAGATACTGTAGATGCTCCTGAACTGAGAATGGTCGTGCTTCAATTTTTTTGCTGCATGACCGATGCTTTTAAAGTCAAAAGTTAAAAATCAAATTATTATTAGAAATCCGTCAACAACAAATAGAATGCATCTTAAAGTTAAGCACTAGCAGCTAAGGATTCTTTGAAATTTTATTTTAATACAAAACAAGAAAAAGGAAAGGGAGAGAGTTAAAACCATTGCACTATTCATAAGCTCAAGTGTACAATCTCAGGTGGAAAATTTGCTACTGATTGTTTGAAAAAAAAAAATCCACAATACTCTATTGTAGGAATGTGAGAATACCACATGAGAGAACAATTAGTACCTAAATATAAATAATTACTACTAAGAGAAAATTACTATGAAACAAATCATATTTTTCTATCATTCTAGTAAATTTTTTATATAAGTACAATCAACCTAAATTTATTAACCGAATAGAAAATTAAAAGAGATAAAGAATTCAAAACATTGTTTTTCCAGTACTAATCACACGTAAGTAGTGATGGTTTATATGGCAATTACAACAAATATTCTGTTACATTGAAGCTCCAACTTCATCTAAATTCACTGCAGCTCCATAGGGGCATCATCTCCATGAAGCTGAGCAGAAACATCGTCTATGACTGAATTCAACTAAGCAATCTTCTCTGTTAATATTTTGCGGGTTCTCTGTAGTCATCCCACCACCAATGCAATATCAATGCATTGCAAACATTTAAAAAAAAAATGATAACTAAAACAATATCAATAATAGTTAAAAAAAGGATGAAAATACAAATTAACACAAACAATTTGTACACTGTTTCTTTTTCTTTTCTTTTTTTTTCTTGAAGCACAATTCATAAAGCTTACTTATACATACGAACCATTATATTTTTCTTGTTTTTCTTATGACAACCAACCATAACTAAGCCTTTATTTGTAAACAAAAAGACTTTACTTTCAAAGTTGAACACATTAACAAACATGCATACACACATAATGAATAATTTAAAGGATTGCAAATGCAAGAACAACTTCTCACCTCCAAAGTTTTCTCCTCATCATATATAAATTTTGGCAACTTCCTCATCAGATCTTTTTGTCAGCTCCAGCAAGCGCCTTGCTTATCTGCAAAAACTAAACTCATCAGTAATTCAGCATAAAAAATTTTGAAAAATAAATAAATACCAAGAGGATTCCTCAAATAATCAATTCCTGCAAACACAAAACAAAACCATGAAAAGAGATGATACCTGTAAGCCTTATTATTTAACAAGTGAATCAAGCGATATAAACTGTTTTTTTTTTTTTTTTTTTGGGATAAGTATATACAAGTAGTATACATATACTCCCTTTAAAAAATTATAAACTGAAAACTTCCTTTAGAAACAGAAGCAGCAGCGAGTTAAACTCAGCTGTATTACTCAATCACAAAGATTTCTGCTATTAATCAATATTTCACAACAATTTCAAAATTTTAATTGTAAAGTAAAAACAACAAAAGCATAAACTACAACAAGCATTGCGCAAATGAATTCACTATCATTTGAGTTCATACAAAGCAATCAAATCAAAATTCACAACCTATATCCAAAACACCCTTTTTTTTCTCACAGCTCAAACCCCCAAAACAAAAACACTACATCACAACAATAACAAAGTTTCAAAAATGCCCAAAGCCCAGAACCCTAATCAGCAAAAAGTTCCAAAATTTGAATCAAACTACTACATCAGAAGCTTCTCGAAGCCGATCCGTACAAACCACCACCACCACCCAAATACACAACACAACAATAACAAGCAGAACAACAAAGCTCGCAGATCTGAGTATAATTGGAGCTTGGAAAAGGGTCAAAAAAAATCAAAGAGTTGTTAATAAGGGGGATTTACCAGAAGCCAATTCAAAATCTTTCTCGGATTCTCGAGAAACAAACACCCCTCCTCCCCTCCCCCCTTAATTTGATTGGGTTCGATGAGAGAAAGAAACCTAAGAGAGAAAGAGAGAGATAGAGATGGATGGCTGAAATACAGTTGATGCATAACCGAGTATGGGTATGGAGAACTGAAGAAGCTTGACCAATGACCATCACTGGGTTTGATGGGAGGGAGAGAGAAATGGAGAGGAGAGGGATAGAGAGTTAAAGAAGAAAACCTACATTGAAACTAGAATCTGGAGGTTGAGAGAGTTTGAACTTTGAAATTTGAGAGAGAAAGTTTAAACGATTGGTGAGAGTTAAGTGTTTAACTGGGGTTAACTGTGGTGTTTACATTTTAAATGATGTGGCACATTTTTGGCCCTTGATAATTTTCAAGCAAATCCCCACCGTGAACTGGAGCCTCTCCATCTCAAAGGGAAATGGAGAGGATCCGGATCCGTTAATGCCTTCATTTGGCTATGCCTTTGGAGAAGTTCAAGGGAAAATATAAGATCCACCTTTAGGCGGTGAGAATGGCTTTTGGTTGTTGGATTTTTGAGAGAGTAACAATCTTTAGTGGCAAGTTGAGATAATTTAGTATGATGTCGATTTGGAAAAGTTAATTAACCAAAAATTCCCTTGGTTTTCTTTTCTAACTAGTCACTAACTCATGCGACGTACAGGATTGTTTTAAATCAAATGTTAACATGTTCAGGTTTAAACATTTCTCAAATTTCAATTATTGAAAGCTAAATTGGCTCTAATATAAGATGAAACATGTAATATTATGAAGTAATATTAAAAATGAGATAAATACAAATATTATGAAGTAATATATTACAATAATCATAATGTGCTCTTACATTTGGTTTAATAAGTATTTCAAAAGAACCAATAAATAGAATAAATATACAATTGTATCTTCAAGCTTTATCCAATGCTTTTCAAGAATGTATTTCCTCCCTTTCTTAGTATCTTCTCTTTTCTCAACTTCTTCAAGCTACTTTATTTTTCACCAAATTAGTATCAAGTATAACACCAAATTATACCAATTCATCAAAGATTTACAATGTAAAACTAAACACTCTTAATGTCAATAAATTTCATAATAACCCCACCACAATTTATTCTACAATTTAACATCCAATTCTCTTTTAACAACATCCAATGATTCATTGTATATTAATAATTGAGAAAATTTTTAAATAACAATAATTTATATCAATATATCAAGTAAATTTACATATGGTTTATCATATTTGTGGTTTTCTTACTAAGTCTTAGTGATACCCATTGAGAAGCTTCAAACGGGGCAAAAAAAAAAAAAAAAAAAAAACCTTTAACAAACCTTTTCTTTTAAAGATATGTAGATAATATGTCACACAGTATTAGTTGATTTGTGGTAAATTATGATGAAAAAAAGCTTCAAGGCCCCAACATTTATAATTCACTTAAGTCAGAAGGTAAATTCCCAAAGTTGTAATCTATTTATTCTAAAGACAACCACACAAAAATACATGTAAACACTAATAGTTCTATATAAACAAAATTAAAACTTAAAGAAATAAAAATTGAGAGAAGAAAATGAAGAAAAAGAAAGATTAGAAGAAATTCTTACCCCAAAATTCTCAGCCGCAAGTTCATGTTGTCTTTCCCACCATGCCTCTTGCTTTTGCACATCATTTACAAAACTCACTCTAACTTGAAACACCTAAGCAATCCCAACCTAAATGAAAATATTACCCATTGAAAAGCCATAAAAGAGTCAAACTTTACACATTAAAAAAAAAAAAAAAGCCTTTACACACATACACATATACATGGAGAAAGACAGAGACCTTGCAGGTAGTGTAGATATCAATGGCTTGAACTGAAAACTGAAGGGGGCTTTACAAAGGTCTAAAATAGGTGGACAACCTAGGTGCTTTGGTTGGGATATTGAACAGTATTATTACTACAGTGGAAAGAATCAACAAAAAAATCAAGGTAACTCATCATATTCTAATAATTATGAAATCCTTGTAGTAAACAAAGCAAATATCATGTTGTATTGGCATGAAAATAAATAAATAAATAATCCAAAAGAAAATAGAGGATTTCCATAAAATAAACATAAAAAAATTTCCAAGCTATTTTTTTTATTTTGACTTCACTCAGACAATTGTCGAGCACATCGGGTGATGCTTTGAAGCAAGGACACCATGCAATTCAGCTTGATCCTAAATCTACCAACTAAAAAGGGCAACTGATGATATAAACTATACAATATTTTTAAATAACAAATCACAACACAGATGGGAACATAAAAATTCAATGCGTCCAATAATTTGAATTATCTAAACCCTCTACATCTAAACCCATCAATCTATGAATTCAATTATAATTCACCCATGATCCAATTCTACACATCACGTATGAAAATAATAATAATAGCAAAGTAGTGTAAATCCAAAACCAATAACCAAAAATTAAAGAAAGAATCTTCCACCTCTAGAGGAAGAAGCCCAAGTTTGAAAACCCACTAAAGTGTTCGACTATTACCACAATAAGATATAAAGTATAAGAAACCATAGCCCCTAAAGTAAATACAATTATTATTATTATTATTATTTTGGAAACCCTTTTTAAGGCTGGCGAACTAAAGGCCAATCATTCAGCCATAGCAACCAAAAACAACATAAGTAAATAAATAACAATGCAGGACATTGGAGAAGAAGCTTAGGTCTGCAACCAAACAAAGAATCAAACAAAATCCCTCAAAAAATCTATTTGGGTTTCTCATAAACAACCCTAAAAGCCCAATCTTTATGACCAATCTTGAATCTACAACAATACTCCACGACTCATGGCTTCTTTGCTTAGTTTGTGGTTTTTTAGGACTGTGAGAAACCAATCAGCAAAAGGAAAAAGTAGACTACAATTATGAAACGAAATTAAGAACCAAGGGAGTTATACACAGTAGCCATACCCTCTGCCACAGTCGGGACAGTGGTTTGTTCGATGATGCCTACTTTCTATCTCAAACCTGACAATGTGGGGACGGCTTCTTGGCACGATTGATTTTCAATGTTGGGTTTTGGGGAAGGAGAAGGTAGAGAATAGAGAAGAGAAAGGAACGGCAAAGCGTGGGTCTGCGTTTTGGAGGAAGGGTAAGGCAGAAGCGCAAAGCGTGGGTTAGGGTTTTCAAATATATATTTGCGTTTATGGGGTTTTAGAATAGGTTTTTTTTTTTTTTTTTTTTTTTGCGCTTTTTTTTTTTTGGTTGGGTTTACATTTTTTTTTCTTTTTTTTTTAATACTATGCTAATGTGGAAAATTGTGGGTATTTCAAAGTCTTCAGTTATATATATATATATATATATATTGATTAGTCTCTTCGAAAACAGCTAAATGTAAGATATTAAGGCTGTGTTTGTTTTGGGTGAAAATCATTTCCGAAAATGCTTTTCTATAATTACGGGTGTTTGGTTGCGCACGGAAAATCAATTTTCCAGAAATTGATTTCAATTGACTAGTGGTTAAAGGTGAAAATCAATTCCCTTTCTATTTTCACTTCAAATACTATTTTCGGGAAAACTGAGAAACAAAGAGCACGAAGAGAGAGAGAGAGAGAGAGAGAGAAAGAAATAAAGAGCCCAGCGCCCATTGTTGATCCAAGCCCAGCGCCCATCGCCGGCAACCACGAACCGCTGATCCAAGCCCAGAGCCCATTGCCGGCGACCACGAACCCATGAACCTAGTCTCCATCGCCTCACCACAATGAGCAGACCCAATCGCACCTTCGATCCAGACCCAGCGAGTCGCATTGGCAAGTTGCACCAGCGAGTCAAACCGCGAGCCGCACCGCGCTTGCTAATCGAACCCAGTCGCCTCACCACAACGAGCAGACCGGATTTGATGATTTTTTTTATTTGGTTTTGTTTCTTTTGTGGCTTTTGATTGCCGAAGTTTGCTGCTGTGAGTTGAGTTGGAGTTTTGGTGATGTGTGGTGTGGGGATTTGGCTGTGATTTTGAAATTTTTTGTAACAAAATTTGTTTAGATACTAAGAAAATAGCTAAGAAAATGTGAAAAATTGTAGGAAAATAACATTTTCAGAATAGAACCAAACACATGAAAATATTTTCTACAACAATTTTCATAATGCAACCAAACACTTGAAAATATTTTCCTTTTCTGAAAAATAGCATTTCCAGAAAATAGATACTTTTCAGAAAATATTTTACGAAAACCAAACGGACCCTAAGTTAGTTGCAAATTCTTCCTCCCAAAAAAAAGAAAAAGAAAAAAAAGTTAGTTGCAAATAAATGATGGCATCCAAGCATTTAATTAATTAATTAATAGTTGGAGACAATTCGACTGAAAATTAAGGTTACAACATGTTTCTAGAGTAGGTTTAACGGATGTAATTAAATTGTATTCGCTCATTAGCATATGGATGTAGCAAGTACTCTAAGCGCACTTTTCGAATTTCCACTCGGGCTCATGGGTGAGCTTAGAGGTAAGCAAAAAAAAAATCTGTTTCGCCCTCCTAAGCCCAAACCATTAATTTTTATTTTTCGTAATAGTGATCTATAATATCACTCTCACATGGTAGATTCCACAAGTGAATGACTCACTCTTCCGTAGATGAGGTGTTACGTATATATCGCATTATACATAACAGTATAACACCACATCCCAAACCACACTCTAGACTTTCCAATGATTTTCCTCGGTAGACCATGTGAAGGATCCAAATAACACCTGAAATTGCTAATTCCATTTGGATAGCCCAATATTAAAAATAAAAATAATAATAATTAAATTTTTATTTTTATGAAAACGTGGGTTTGCGTGAGATTTTATTTTAGAAATTTTTTATATTAGAATTTATGTTGAATAAATTTTAAGTTTGTTGAAATTTAAATGATAAAATTTTATCTAAATTAAACCATTGTTAAATTTATCCTTTAATTTGAGGAAATATATAACCTAACAAATTATATGGAATTAATTTACTAATTAGTAAGAGTAGTCATGTAGTAAAAATTTATCAAAAAATCCTATCTGAGATTCAATTATCAAATTTATCTCTTTTTCATAAGTTTGTAAAACAAAATTGATATTTTCTTGCAAACATTTATAATTAAAAAATATTTTCAAATAAAAACGAACTACCTAGAATATTAAATATTTGATTGCAAGAGTCATAACCTCAGGATCCACCCCAGTGAACAGGTAGAAGAAGGGCGTTAATATCTCAATAAAATAGACTAACTATATTTGCCTCCGTATATTTGGGGTTCTACAATGAATTACCCACTAATTTCTTAAAATTTAAAAATAAGAAAATAATAACAATAAAGTAATATTTGATCCATTATAATTAAAATTAAAATTTTAGTTTTAGTAGAAAAAAAATTGCATGACGTTTTTTTCTAGTTACAATTTGAGAAAATTTATATGACTTTGTTTTCGAAATACATTCTAAAAAATAAAAATTTACGTGACTTTGTTTTGTAAATGCGTTCCTAAAAAAAAAACTAAAAATATTAGGGATAACATTAGCCTACAAACTTGGTTGTAGCCAAAATCTACAACTCCCACTAAAAAAATTTAACATTACTATATTTTTTTAAAATTGAACTATCGAATTGCTTATTCTTTAAGTTCTTAACAAGTATGTCAAATTCATATCAATAATATGTTATTTACTATTTGGTCCATAAACTTATTTTTAGGCATAATTTTATATAACAAAAACTTAAAAATTAAACATTCGATTGATGATATAACAATCGATTTTTGATTTTCTGGAAATTTTGCATACATGGAAGATATAACAAAAAGTAAATGTTATTAAATAGTGAATTTGTCAAAATTCATATTCAATATGAAAAAATAAATATTGAGTAAGTTACTGTCATTGACTACAACCAAGTTTGTTAGCAAACTTTATCCAAATTTTAGCATGTATTTTAATAGTAGTTGGATCATCAATTTAAAAAATGTTGACAACAATTTTGGATCAAAGATTTGAATCTAATCTTGAGACCAAGTGATGCTATGGCCTTCCCAACCCCTACGATTCTTTTTTTTTTTCTTTTTTTTCTTTTTTTTTCTTTTTTGGATGGGGTTTATAGTAAAAGTAGGTAGTCTATACTTTGGAGACTTGTAAGTAATTCCCTCTCAAAAGTTAAATTGGTCCAAAGTGGCCCAAAAAATATAAGTAGCCAACTTGCCCATATGTAGTGTTTTTATATTGAAGGTATCAACTCATCTAGGACCACCAGTACCTCAAGGAACTCAACACTACCATCAATATGGGTTTGACAAAAGCTTTGAATTCCGTTCCTCTGAGCTTGCTCTCTCTTTGTGGAATTAATTTTATGAAAAGGAAGATTTTGAATTTATCATTATTAATGATTTTTATTATTTTTCTTGAATACAAAAGGCTTAAATTTTTGAGTTGGAAAATATGACATTTTCTCTATGCTTTATTTATTAATATTTTTAGTTAATTTACAAATTTCAACCATTACAATATGAATTTGGAAACACTAAGAAATGAAGGCTAATTGTATTTGTATGTTTTGGTGCTGATGTACTTAAAAGAACGAGGAATAGATTATAATGTAAAAATGATCTCTTTCTTCTTTTGTAGTTTTGGTGAGTAAAACATAATGTTGTGAGTTTTCATAGAGTCAAATTGAAAATACTATTCTTGAATCAATTTTTTTAGTTTTTGGATTTTATCAAATTTATATCAAAGATTTCCAACAGTTACAATCTATTATGTTATCATATCATAACGAGATGAGTAAAAAGAAAATTTATAGGAAATGTGATGCAGTAATTAGATAACTAATAAAATATTAGAAACAATTAAAAAAACTACCAAAATATTTAAAATGTTAAAGAAATGGGGTTTATGATATATAAATGGGTGAGATAAGGGTAAAAGGAGTAATGAAAAGTGGGAAAAGTTTAGTTCCAAACTTGTTTGGAGATACCTTTTTCAACTTATTATGTGACAATTTATAACACTGCTTATATGTAGTATTTAAATAAGCCACAAAATATATCAAAAGGGCATGTGACAAAAACTACTGATAAATGGTCTCTTTAACCGTCATATAATAAGTTAAAGCAAAATAACTTCAAATTAACATGTTTGGAGCCAAATGTTTTCCATGAAAATTTTATATAAAAAATAAGGTGGAAGAGGAAGAACTGTTGGAAGAATATTGCTTGGATGCAAAAGAAGAGGGGGAGAATAAGAGTGAAAATGAGGAGAGGAAGAGTTGTACAAAATGTAATTGGAAGAATATAAGAAGTCATGAATGAAAGAATTGAAGAAGGCCTTAAGGGAATGGATTTGAAAAATCAAATATTACAACAACAACAACAACAACAACAAAAAAAAAAAAAAAAAAAAAAATGTTACTAGTGGATTAGAGGAGATTCCTTCAGATCGGTTTGTTTGGAAAAATTTAGTGATATTTTTTTCTTCCTTTTTTTAATCTTTGACTCCTTGAAAAAATTCTCTTTCTGTACTGTCCTTACTTGCCTTTTTAGGGCAATATTAGAGGTCTAACTCTATTTGAGGCTCATTGCTAGATGTCCCTAGATCAAATTAATTGGTTTCTTACGTGGTCATTGATAACTCCACCACTTCCAAAAGTCATAAAACTGGTTTTTTCAACTCTTTTCTGTGATCTCATGCTCTAGCCACATGAGGTTGCTTCTTGCTGCGAGCATTCATTATGGAATATGGTTGCAGACATTCACAGATTTTCATTAGCTACGAAATATTACTGCATGAAGAGATCAATGCTAGTGTGGACATGTTCATTTCGAATTTGACACAAGATGTGGCCTAATTACACTGTGCATGCCACCATCAAGATACAACAACTCAGCCACCTTGCTAATTGTCCTTACAAGCCTACGCTGCTTATAGAATAGGAAACTCTTAATTGTACTTTTCTTTTAGCCAAAAATATAGTGTATCGAAGGATATCTTATTTTCATGAAATTAGATTTTGAATCAGCAAAAATGTAGGTAGTTTTCTTTTTTACATGAAAATGGTGGAAGTATAAAAATTGATTTTCTCATCTAAATTCGGACATGTTGGCTGCATATTCATATTGTCTGAAGAAACATACACTAAAGATCAAGTTTATTTGGGTTTTAAATTTACTTTATTGTTGTTATAATTACCTTTAAAATGGATAGTAAATAGTAATTATATTGAATCATAATATATCAATGCCAACGGTAACATAAAAACTGTACAAACTCAATCAACTAAAGATGACGGTTTCAAGCAATGAATTAAGATTGAATAACAGAAAAACGTTAGCCACTAACGTTTACTATGCAGCCAACTCATAGAAAATAGTTAAAAATAATAATAAATATAAAATATTATGATTTGTATAAAAATATTCCAACACTTAACACTAGAGTTTACCAAATATTCTAAAGGCTATAATTCCTTCCGGTTAAAATAAGTTTTAAAATTAAACTTTTACTTCCTACGTACAATAATTACAAAATGAACACCATCAAAAAGGCTTTTTGCCAATTAACATGGCCTTGATTATCATATACAAGTCAAACGAATCCACAACTAAGTCCATATTCATTAGAGGGACGTTAAAGGCTTTATTGTACTCCTTAATTAGGAAAGGAGTTTACAGATTCGATGACAATCTTCATAACATTATTAAAGAGTTGGAAAGGAAAATACTATATCATTGGTTCAATTGACCTTATTCATGTAAATACTCTTCTATTCCTCAAGTTGAGGAAATGTAACGGAACCCAGCTGGCCTATAAATGAAAACAACACGCCCGCCGATCGAAACATCGGTTCGAACGAACTGTATGGCCGATTGCAAGACTCCCACAGCAGGAAGCGTGGCGTTGCAGGTGGAGAGGGGTGTTACAACCACTAGATTGCAATCACTCAAGCGTATTGTTGCTGAGATAACAAGTCGTGCAAAATCCACGGATAATGAAAATATTCCACTGGCATTGGTTGTATTCCTAGCAACCACATTTCCAGCTCCACACTGCAGTTGTACTTCAGCATCTAGAAGTAAACATAACAAAACAATGGTGAGATTGAAGTACCTTATTAGCTGAGATTAAAGTGTTTAGTCATGGTGCATTGGACTAACTGTAACAAATTCTGAGCAAACTTACTTGGGAAACCTGGGTTGGCAGTAACATTCGCACCTAAGCTGCAAGGCACAAAAGACGGCTGGACCTGCACCACAACGCCAACGCCAGTCGAGGGGTTGATTGATAACTGGGCTTTAGCTATTGGAGGTGCCAATGCAGCAACCATTACGGAAACAAAGAGAACTAATTTCAAGGCCATTTCTCAATCACAGTGTATTGCTCTATCAAAAGTCGAAACTGGCTTGCAGTAGAAATGCTGGCCATTCAACCATTTTATAGGATAAGTGTGGCCAAGTTGCAGCCGAATTTTCTGACATAAATCACGAAGCTAGAGCTTTGTGTGCAAGTCAAGAGAGATAATAACTCTCATGTTGTATGACATGAAGTTCACCTTCACCATGGATGCCGGCTTTGTGGGGTTACACCTACTAGCAGGCAACAGCTTGATGTAGTTTGAGGCTTAGTGCAATAAATTTAAGCGGAATTTCTTTCTTTGTTTCACATTTAAATTGATAGCGTGTTCATCAGTTCATGTTCATGTTATGCACAAATTAATTACAAATTGTATATATATATATATATATATTATCACAACCTTCGTAATAATAGTGAGTCACTTGAAATTCTAAATTAACTAATATAACAAATATATTTATATATATTGAGCCATTTAATGTAATTAAAGACAAAATGTTACGTGGAAGTTTATTAATATTATTTCATTATCTTATATTCTATATAGTAAGTGACTAAAAATATATATTTTTTGTTGACGTGTGAGATTTTCCTTAAAATCTTGTGCTATGTTTTTTTTGTTGTGAGTAAAAATTTATCAAAAAATCCTATCTGAGATTCAATTATCAAATTTATCTCTTTTTCATAAGTTTGTATATCAAAATTGATATTTTCTTGTAAACAATTATAATTAAAAAATATTTTCAAATAAAAAAGAACTATCTAGAATATTAAATATTTGATTGCAAGAGTCATAACCTCAAGATCCACCCCAGTGAACGGGTAGAAGAAGGGAGTTAATATCTCAATAAAATAGACTGACTATATTTGCCTCCGTATATTTGGGGTTCTACAATGAATTACCCACTAATTTCTTAAAATTTAAAAATAAGAAAATAATAACAATAAAGTAATATTTGATCCGTTATAATTAAAATTTTAATTTTAGTTTTAGTAGAAAAAAAATTGCATGACATTTTTTTCTAGTTACAATTTGAGAAAATTTATATGACTTTGTTTTCGAAATACATTCTAAGAAATAAAAATTTACATGACTTTGTTTTGTAAATGCATTCCTAAAAAAAATTAAAAATATTAGGGATAACGTTAGCCTACAAACTTGGTTGTAGCCAAAATCTACAACTCCCACTAAAAAAATTTAAAATTACTATATTTTTTGAAAATTGAACTATCAAATTGCTTATTCTTTAAGTTCTTAACAAGTATGTCAAATTCATATCAATAATATGTTATTTACTATTTGGTCTATAAACTTATTTTTAGGCATAATTTTATATAACAAAAACTTAAAAATTAAACATTCGATTGATGATATAACAATCAATTTTTGATTTTCTAGAAATTTTGCATACATGGAAGATATAACAAAAAGTAAATGTTATTAAATAGTGAATTTGTCAAAATTCATATTCAATATGAAAAAATAAATATTGAGTAAGTTACTGTCATTGACTACAGCCAAGTTTGTTACCAAACTTTATCCAAATTTTAGCATGTATTTTAATAATAGTTGGATCATCAATATAAAAAATGTTGACAACCATTTAGGATCAAAGATTTGAATCTAATCTTGAGACCAAGTGATGCTATGGCCTTCCCAACCCCTACGATTCTTTTTTTTTTCTTTTTTTTCTTTTTTTTTTTTTTTGGATGGGGTTTATAGTAAAAGTAGGTAGTCTATACTTTGGAGACTTGTAAGTAATTCCCTCTCAAAAGTTAAATTGGTCCAAAGTGGCCCCAAAAATATAAGTAGCCAACTTGCCCATATGTAGTGTTTCTATATTGAAGGTATCAACTCATCTAGGACCACCAGTACCTCAAGGAACTCAACACTACCATCAATATGGGTTTGACAAAAGCTTTGAATTCCGTTCCTCTGAGCTTGCTCTCTCTTTGTGGAATTAATTTTATGAAAAGGAAGATTTTGAATTTTTCATTATTAATGATTTTTATTATTTTTCTTGAATACAAAAGGCTTAAATTTTTGAGTTGGAAAATATGCCATTTTCTCTATGCTTTATTTATTAATATTTTTAGTTAATTTACAAATTTCAACCATTAGAATATGAATTTGGAAAAATTAAGAAATGAAGGCTAATTGTATTTGTATGTTTTGGTGCTGATGTAGTTAAAAGAACGAGGAATAGATTATAATGTAAAAATGATCTCTTTCTTCTTTTGTAGTTTTGGTGAGTAAAACATAATGTTGTGAGTTTTCATAGAGTCAAATTGAAAATACTATTCTTGAATCAATTTTTTTAGTTTTTGGATTTTATCAAATTTATATCGAAGATTTCCAACAGTTACAATCTATTATGTTATCATATCATAATGAGATGAGTAAAAACTACAAAAGAAGAAAGAGATCATTTTTACATTATAATCTATTCCTCGTTCTTTTAACTACATCAGCACCAAAACATACAAATACAATTAGCCTTCATTTCTTAATGTTTCCAAATTCTTATTGTAATGGTTGAAATTTGTAAATTAACTAAAAATATTAATAAATAAAGCATAGAGAAAATGGCATATTTTCCAACTCAAAAATTTAAGCCTTTTGTATTCAAGAAAAATAATAAAAATCATTAATAATGAAAAATTCAAAATCTTCCTTTTCATAAAATTAATTCCACAAAGAGAGAGCAAGCTTAGAGGAACGGAAGTCAAAGCTTTTGTCAAACCCATATTGATGGTAGTGTTGAGTTCCTCGAGGTACTGGTGGTCCTAGATGAGTTGATACCTTCAATATAGAAACACCACATATGGGCAAGTTGGCTACTTATATTTCTTGGGCCACTTTGGACCAATTTAACTTTTGAGAGGGAATTACTTACAAGTCTCCAAAGTTCAGACTACCTACTTTTACTATAAACCACATCCAAAAAAAAAGAAAAAAAAAAAGAATCACAGGGGTTGGGAATGCCATAGCATCACTTGGTCTCAAGATTAGATTCAAATCTTTGATCCTAAATGGTTGTCAACATTTTTTATATTGATGATCCAATTATTATTAAAATAGATGCTAAAATTTGGATAAAGTTTGGTAACAAACTTTGTTGTAGTCAATGACAGTAACTTACTCAATATTTATTTTTTCATATTGAATACGAATTTTGACAAATTCACTATTTAATAACACTTACTTTTTGTTATATCTTCCATGTATGCAAAATTTCCAGAAAATAAAAAATTGATTGTTATGTCATCAATCGAATGTTTAATTTTTAAGTTTTTGTTATATAAAATTATGCCTAAAAATAAGTTTATAGACCAAATAGTAAATAACATATTATTGATATGAATTTGACATACTTGTTAAGAACTTAAAAAATAAGCAATTCGACAGTTCAATTTCCAAAAAATATAGTAATGTTAAATTTTTTTAGTGGGAGTTGTAGATTTTGGCTACAACCAAGTTTGTAGGCTAACGTTATCCCTAATATTTTTAATTTTTTTAGGAATGCATTTATAAAACAAAGTCACGTAAATTTTTATTTTTTAGAATGTATTTAGAAAACAAAGTCATATAAATTTTCTCAAATTGTAACTAGAAAAAAACGTTGTGCAATTTTTTTTCCTACTAAAACTAAAATTAAAATTAAAATTAAAATTTTAATTATAACGGATCAAATATTACTTTATTGTTATTATTTTCTTATTTTTAAATTCTAACAAATTAGTGGGTAATTCATTGTAGAACAGCAAATATACGGAGGCAAATATAATCAGTCTATTTTATTGAGATATTAACTCCCTTCTTCTACCCGTTCACTGGGGTGGATCCTGAGGTTATGACTCTTGCAATCAAATATTTAATATTCTAGATAGTTCTTTTTTATTTGAAAATATTTTTTAATTATAATTGTTTACAAGAAAATATCAATTTTGATATACAAACTTATGAAAAAGAGATAAATTTGATAATTGAATCTCAGATAGGATTTTTTGATAAATTTTTACTCACAACAAAAAAAACATAGCACAAGATTTTAAGGAAAATCTCACACGTCAACAAAAAATATATATTTTTAGTCACTTACTATATAGAATATAAGTTAATCAAATAATATTAATAAACTTCCACGTAACATTTTGTCTTTAATTACATTAAATGGCTCAATATATATAAATATATTTGTTATATTAGTTAATTTAGAATTTCAAGTGACTCACTATTATTACGAAGGTTGTGATAATATATATATATATATATACAATTTGTAATTAATTTGTGCATAACATGAACATGAACTGATGAACACGCTATCAATTTAAATGTGAAACAAAGAAAGAAATTCCGCTTAAATTTATTGCACTAAGCCTCAAACTACATCAAGTTGTTGCCTGCTAGTAGGTGTAACCCCACAAAGCCGGCATCCATGGTGAAGGTGAACTTCATGTCATACAACATGAGAGTTATTATCTCTCTTGACTTGCACACAAAGCTCTAGCTTCGTGATTTATGTCAGAAAATTCGGCTGCAACTTGGCCACACTTATCCTATAAAATGGTTGAATGGCCAGCATTTCTACTGCAAGCCAGTTTCGACTTTTGATAGAGCAATACACTGTGATTGAGAAATGGCCTTGAAATTAGTTCTCTTTGTTTCCGTAATGGTTGCTGCATTGGCACCTCCAATAGCTAAAGCCCAGTTATCCATCAACCCCTCGACTGGCGTTGGCGTTGTGGTGCAGGTCCAGCCGTCTTTTGTGCCTTGCAGCTTAGGTGCGAATGTTACTGCCAACCCAGGTTTCCCAAGTAAGTTTGCTCAGAATTTGTTACAGTTAGTCCAATGCACCATGACTAAACACTTTAATCTCAGCTAATAAGGTACTTCAATCTCACCATTGTTTTGTTATGTTTACTTCTAGATGCTGAAGTACAACTGTAGTGTGGAGCTGGAAATGTGGTTGCTAGGAATACAACAATGCCAGTGGAATATTTTCATTATCCGTGGATTTTGCACGACTTGTTATCTCAGCAACAATACGCTTGAGTGATTGCAATCTAGTGGTTGTAACACTCCTCTCCACCTGCAACGCCACGCTTCCTGCTGTGGGAGTCTTGCAATCAGCCATACAGTTCGTTCGAACCGATGTTTCGATCGGCGGGCGTGTTGTTTTCATTTATAGGCCAGCTGGGTTCCGTTACATTTCCTCAACTTGAGGAATAGAAGAGTATTTACATGAATAAGGTCAATTGAACCAATGATATAGTATTTTCCTTTCCAACTCTTTAATAATGTTATGAAGATTGTCATCGAATCTGTAAACTCCTTTCCTAATTAAGGAGTACAATAAAGCCTTTAACGTCCCTCTAATGAATATGGACTTAGTTGTGGATTTCGTTTGACTTGTATATGATAATCAAGGCCATGTTAATTGGCAAAAAGCCTTTTTGATGGTGTTCATTTTGTAATTATTGTACGTAGGAAGTAAAAGTTTAATTTTAAAACTTATTTTAACCGGAAGGAATTATAGCCTTTAGAATATTTGGTAAACTACAGTGTTAAGTGTTGGAATATTTTTATACAAATCATAATATTTTATATTTATTATTATTTTTAACTATTTTCTATGAGTTGGCTGCATAGTAAACGTTAGTGGCTAACGTTTTTCTGTTATTCAATCTTAATTCATTGCTTGAAACCGTCATCTTTAGTTGATTGAGTTTGTACAGTTTTATGTTACCGTTGGCATTGATATATTATGATTCAATATAATTACTATTTACTATCCATTTTAAAGGTAATTATAACAACAATAAAGTAAATTTAAAACCCAAATAAACTTGATCTTTAGTGTATGTTTCTTCAGACAATATGAATATGCAGCCAACATGTCCGAATTTAGATGAGAAAATCAATTTTTATACTTCCACCATTTTCATGTAAAAAAGAAAACTACCTACATTTTTGCTGATTCAAAATCTAATTTCATGAAAATAAGATATCCTTCGATACACTATATTTTTGGCTAAAAGAAAAGTACAATTAAGAGTTTCCTATTCTATAAGCAGCGTAGGCTTGTAAGGACAATTAGCAAGGTGGCTGAGTTGTTGTATCTTGATGGTGGCATGCACAGTGTAATTAGGCCACATCTTGTGTCAAATTCGAAATGAACATGTCCACACTAGCATTGATCTCTTCACGCAGTAATATTTCATAGCTAATGAAAATCTATGAATGTCTGCAACCATATTCCATAATGAATGCTCGCAGCAAGAAGCAACCTCATGTGGCTAGAGCATGAGATCACAGAAAAGAGTTGAAAAAACCAGTTTTATGACTTTTGGAAGTGGTGGAGTTATCAATGACCACGTAAGAAACCAATTAATTTGATCTAGGGACATCTAGCAATGAGCCTCAAATAGAGTTAGACCTCTAATAGTGCCCTAAAAAGGCAAGTAAGGACAGTACAGAAAGAGAATTTTTTCAAGGAGTCAAAGATTAAAAAAAGGAAGAAAAAAATATCACTAAATTTTTCCAAACAAACCGATCTGAAGGAATCTCCTCTAATCCACTAGTAACATTTTTTTTTTTTTTTTTTGTTGTTGTTGTTGTTGTAATATTTGATTTTTCAAATCCATTCCCTTAAGGCCTTCTTCAATTCTTTCGTTCATGACTTCTTATATTCGTCCAATTACATTTTGTACAACTCTTCCTCTCCTCATTTTCACTCTTATTCTCCCCCTCTTCTTTTGCATCCAAGCAATATTCTTCCAACAGTTCTTCCTCTTCCACCTTATTTTTTATATAAAATTTTCATGGAAAACGTTTGGCTCCAAACATGTTAATTTGAAGTTATTTTGCTTTAACTTATTATATGACGGTTAAAGAGACCATTTATCAGTAGTTTTTGTCACATGCCCTTTTGATATATTTTGTGGCTTATTTAAATACTACATATAAGCAGTGTTATAAATTGTCACATAATAAGTTGAAAAAGGTATCTCCAAACAAGTTTGGAACTAAACTTTTCCCACTTTTCATTACTCCTTTTACCCTTATCTCACCCATTTATATATCCATTTCTTTAACATTTTAAATATTTTGGTAGTTTTTTTAATTGTTTCTAATATTTTATTAGTTATCTAATTACTGCATCACATTTCCTATAAATTTTCTTTTTACTCATCTCGTTATGATATGATAACATAATAGATTGTAACTGTTGGAAATCTTTGATATAAATTTGAAAAAATCCAAAAACTAAAAAAATTGATTCAAGAATAGTATTTTCAATTTGACTCTATGAAAACTCACAACATTATGTTTTACTCACCAAAACTACAAAAGAAGAAAGAGATCATTTTTACATTATAATCTATTCCTCGTTCTTTTAACTACATCAGCACCAAAACATACAAATACAATTAGCCTTCATTTCTTAATGTTTCCAAATTCATATTGTAATGGTTGAAATTTGTAAATTAACTAAAAATATTAATAAATAAAGCATAGAGAAAATGTCATATTTTCCAACTCAAAAATTTAAGCCTTTTGTATTCAAGAAAAATAATAAAAATCATTAATAATGATAAATTCAAAATCTTCCTTTTCATAAAATTAATTCCACAAAGAGAGAGCAAGCTCAGAGAAACGGAATTCAAAGCTTTTATCAAACCCATATTGATGGTAGTGTTGAGTTCCTTGAGGTACTGGTGGTCCTAGATGAGTTGATACCTTCAATATAAAAACACTACATATGGGCAAGTTGGCTACTTATATTTTTTGGGCCACTTTGGACCAATTTAACTTTTGAGAGGGAATTACTTACAAGTCTCCAAAGTATAGACTACCTACTTTTACTATAAACCCCATCCAAAAAAGAAAAAAAAGAAAAAGAAAAAAAAGAAAAAAAAAAAGAATCGTAGGGGTTGGGAAGGCCATAGCATCACTTGGTCTCAAGATTAGATTCAAATCTTTGATCCAAAATTGTTGTCAACATTTTTTAAATTGATGATCCAACTACTATTAAAATACATGCTAAAATTTGGATAAAGTTTGCTAACAAACTTGGTTGTAGTCAATGACAGTAACTTACTCAATATTTATTTTTTCATATTGAATATGAATTTTGACAAATTCACTATTTAATAACATTTACTTTTTGTTATATCTTCCATGTATGCAAAATTTCCAGAAAATCAAAAATCGATTGTTATATCATCAATCGAATGTTTAATTTTTAAGTTTTTGTTATATAAAATTATGCCTAAAAATAAGTTTATGGACCAAATAGTAAATAACATATTATTGATATGAATTTGACATACTTGTTAAGAACTTAAAGAATAAGCAATTCGATAGTTCAATTTTAAAAAAATATAGTAATGTTAAATTTTTTTAGTGGGAGTTGTAGATTTTGGCTACAACCAAGTTTGTAGGCTAATGTTATCCCTAATATTTTTAGTTTTTTTTTAGGAATGCATTTACAAAACAAAGTCACGTAAATTTTTATTTTTTAGAATGTATTTCGAAAACAAAGTCATATAAATTTTCTCAAATTGTAACTAGAAAAAAACGTCATGCAATTTTTTTTCTACTAAAACTAAAATTAAAATTTTAATTATAATGGATCAAATATTACTTTATTGTTATTATTTTCTTATTTTTAAATTTTAAGAAATTAGTGGGTAATTCATTGTAGAACCCCAAATATACGGAGCCAAATATAGTTAGTCTATTTTATTGAGATATTAACGCCCTTCTTCTACCTGTTCACTGGGGTGGATCCTGAGGTTATGACTCTTGCAATCAAATATTTAATATTCTAAGTAGTTCGTTTTTATTTGAAAATATTTTTTAATTATAAATGTTTGCAAGAAAATATCAATTTTGTTTTACAAACTTATGAAAAAGAGATAAATTTGATAATTGAATCTCAGATAGGATTTTTTGATAAATTTTTACTCATGACACAACTACAGCTTCTAAGCACAACTTTTATTATATAATAATAATAATGAGTCATGCTAACGAGTGTCATTAAAGGAGGAAATATATAACCCAACAAATTATATGAAATTAATTTACTAAATAGTAAGAGTAGTCACTTGACACAACTACAGCTTCTAATCATTATTATATAATAATAATGGGTCATGCTAACGAGTGCCCTTAGAACACTTGTTAATAATCTATTTTAAGAAAGTTTTGATACTACTTTTATGGAAAATGAAAAAAACTGTTAAAATATTAATTACTTTTTTTCATTTCTTATAAAAACTTTTTTTAAATTGGTTATTAACCAATGCTCTAAAGGCACTCGTTAGCATTTCTCAATAATAATATATGATATGATGTGTGTGAAGCTCCCTCCTAGAGGATTAAACCTGGTCTTACCCCGATCCCACTCCCACAATAACTAGTAATTGTAAAGTGACCATCACACTAAAAGTTCGTGGTGGGAATTCTCATTACTCTCTCTCTCTCTCTCTCTCAAAATAAATAATGTTATTAAAGGGACAAAATTAAAATGGTAAGCAATAAATGTTTCAAAGATGACATGTCAATAGTGTATTTTTAACCATTATATTTAGTAAAATCTATGATATTTAAATAAGAGATATGAAGTTCAATCATCGCCTATACAAGAATCAATTGATGTTTTATTCTGATGATAAAGAACATAATCATTAGAAATTGATACTATAAATTGAAACTTTCAAAAAATAATCTTCTAAAAAAATGTCTTGAACCCAGCTCTAAATAAATATATAAATTATTATAAAATATAACAAGATATATATGGTAATCCTAAAACCACGTATTAGAGATATTAAAGAACCACACCTATACTCCATTGTGGACCATTGTTTTAGACAAAACACTGGTCAACTATTGTTATTATGTTTTAAATTGTAACCGTTGCTTTGCTCTTTCATATCCAACCAAATTCATAATTTTTTTATTTATTTTTCATGATCATCAAGGTGGTGTATTTTAATTTGTGTATAATAAAAGTAATGTCAATAATATATCTAAACAATAATTATGTTTAGTAAGTTATGATTTTTCCTTTTTTTTTTTTTTAATTATTATTATAGCTGAAAAGGGGAACTAACAACAAGAATGCAACTCTTTCTCTTCACTGAATTTGTCGATCGCCATTCTTGTATTCTCTAAAACACATGTATAATCAAATACATCTGCATCTTTATTATTTACTATTTAGTATTATATCTCACAATATTGAGAATAAATATATAAAATATAACATATATATATATATATATATATTTGATAGGAAAATATAAGATATATATCTGTGTGGTAATCCTAAAACCACATTTCAGGCGTTACAAAACCACATCCTAGTAGTCCATGGTTTTAGGCAAAAACATTGGTGAAGTTATGTTGTTTCTTATTATAACAGTTACTTGTGCTCTCCCATCCACAGCATTTTAGTCAATTGTAAGAGACTAATAGTAAAATAACCATGGCAATGAAATTAGCTCTCTTTGTTTCCATTATGGTTGCTGCACTAGCAGTTCCAATCTCTGGAGCCCAACGCATGGGTCACCTTATCGAAATCCACGGCACTGTGTATTGCCCAGGCAACAGCAATACAAATGCCAGTGGTACCAACAAAGGCATTTTCCCAGGTAAGTTTGCTCAGGTCAATTATTTTACCTGCATATATATATATATATATAAAATACTTCCCTAGCAAGCTCAGCATGCAAGGTTTTGTAATAGCTTTATATCTTGTTAGAGTGTTTGTGTTAGTTATACTTTTCTTGTTTATATATATATATATATGGTACTTCTGCTGCTAGCATCACCAAGTTTTTTTGTTTTCAATTTTCTTACAGTCGCTGAAATACATGTCGTGTGTGATGGAAAAGCGATTGAATATGCCTATACCGATGCCGGTGGAGGATTTTTGTTTACCATTGATTATCAACGTTATACGATCCCTAAAATATTGAAGACTTGCAAATTAGTGGTTATCGCAGCCCTCACCAGGTGCCCCAAACCATCTCCTTCTGCGGGGCACTTGGAATCAAACTTAAAGTACATGGGGGACTTTACTGTTGGAGGGGATCTTAAAATCTCCAGCATTGTTCCAGTGGGATTTCATGTCGTTCCCTATGCTTTTGCAATAAAAGCATAAGATGACTAATGTTTGTATTCATGAAGAAGATTAAAAGAAAAAAATTATCAATTACTCTGGTAGCATTTTTCTTCCCAACTCTTAATAATAGTATATCTTTAATTTATGAATATGAACTACTTTGCAGTACTTAATAAAGTGTTTGTCACATAAAAAAAATAAATAATAAATAAAGGGTTTCTCTCACATAATAATAATAATAATAATAATAAATGTCAAATGGATAATAAATAAATAAAGGGTTTATCTCACATAATAATAATAATAATAATAATAATAATAAATGACAAATTAAATGTCAAATAAATGTTATTTACTGTTCGATTTATAAATTTATTTTTTATGCATAATTTTATATTACAAAAACTTAAAATTTAAATATTTGATTTATAACATAACTATCAATCTTTGATTTTCTAAAAATTTTACAAGTATAATGATATAAGAAGAAAATACAATGTAATGACGGATTTAGTTCACGCCCAATAAAAAGATATTGCGTGTAATTGTATCCAAACTTTAACTGTGAGGAAATAACAAATTTTCACAACAATTTGAAATATTCTTCAATTAGCCTATCTTCTTACACGTGCAATTAAAGAAAATTAAATTTCAAGTTATAGTGGATCTATGTGAGGTTACTATATGTGCAAAGTAGTAGGCTAATTTTGAAATATTGTGAATTTTAATTGTGTCATATAAAATGATTATCTTATCACATTCATTTTAAGGTGAATTTAAGTGCATTAAATGCTTTATTATAATCACAATTATTTCAAGTCAAACTTTGCACATATATCAATGTACAGTAAGTGTTTTATTAAATAATATTTCTATACATTTTAAAAGGAAAGTCAAGTTGGGATATTAAAGTTGTTGAATGTATGTTAGGATTAGCTAGATGAGATGTGGTTTGTATGTTCATTGGTCCAGGGAGGATCAATATTCAACGTACTTTGTGAAACGCTGCTATAGCCCAACCGCACAAAAACAAATTAAGGGGCCTATAGGAGCATTTCATAAACGCCACTATAAGTCCTTTAAAAAAAAACAACCGAAAAAATTTTAAAAAATTTCTCTCATATATATATATATATATATCCCCTATTTGGATTCCTCAATTTTGATGCTTAAAATACCTTCATCATACCTACTTACAAGTTTTCAATTAATGGAGATAAATATTGTAGGGATAAAAGCACAAATTTGTATATTGGGCCTTAGGCCTTATCCAAAGATGTGGACATGTCCGAGGAGAAATAAATGATTGAAAAAGGTCTCAAAGTTGAGAATCACATAAGGAAAGAATGGAGGAACATAGTCCGAGAAGCGGCTCCTTCTCGGATACGATGAATATCGGTCAAACCTATATTTGGGCAATTTAGGTGACCTTCTAAAAGAAAAGCTGCTACCATTGTATTAAATGTACTGCAGAAACTTTTCAAGCAACATTTATGTGGAGAGAACCCCTGAGCAGTGCAGTCTCAGCTACCACCATTCACAGAAAGCAATAAAAAGATGTATGATGGGACATACACTCAAGTGAAGGCTTAGATAATTAACAAGCGTACAAGCAAGATGATCTGAAAAGAACTATATAATGTAAAAAAATCTCCCATAATAAAGGGATCGGAGAAAGCGGAGAAGAGGATTGGTAGCACTAAAAAACTGAATTAGGACTGAATTCTATTGGTTCGTTTTATAATCAGTTTCCTCGGCCAAGCATTTCATCTAGTTTTTGCGTGCCTTTCTTATTTGTTTATCTTTTAAATCCCTATTAGCCGTTGTTAAATTCACAAAAGGCCCAGTTCCTTCACCCACTCTTTACAAATTTATTATACTGAACTCATTGAGCCTACTTCCCATATCTTTTGAACTTGGGCAATAAATTGTGACCCTACAAATATGTTAATTGAAATTCCTACACTTTAAGACTCACAAACTCACATACACTTTACCACTTTCTATCTCTTATTCTTGTTCAGATTGAAGACATTTAGTTTAGCTCTACATCCTCCTTTCTTTTTCTTCAGATTAGAGACATTTACTGTCATTGGGTCCAACAACTTTCAGGTTCTATCTTTTGCAAGTTTGTCTTTGTTTTCTTTTCTTTTCTTTTGTTTATGATTGACTTTCTTTGAGTTCTTACATGCAATGGCAAACAAAATCACAGGGGTGAACTTTACCAAAATCTAGAAAAACAAAATAAATAAATAAAAATAAGGTAATATGATATGAAATTCTATGTTTCTTTCAACGTTTGTTAATATTATTATTAAAAAAAAAATTACTATATATATGATGTATCATGTTAATGGTTACCCAATTTAAAACAAATACAAGCTCTCTTTTTGTTTTGTTTTTTTTTTTTAAATGTAATTCTTAAATGAATTGTTCCTCCGTATACCCTACCACTATACTTCTTAATGAATTGTCATTTCATGTTGTCGGTATCATCATTCAAAGACAAGGCTGCCTTATGCTACAAAAGAAGCATTCAAAATCATTCGTGAATAGTATGGCTTCCCTTACCACCTTTACTAGCTTTTTTTTACATTTTATTTAAGAAATTTGTCATATAGTTTCGGCCAATAAGCTTGCACCTATATGTTGATTATAATTTTTATTTCTCTCCGTGTCTATCATCATATTGGGCACTAATGTATCTTAAATTGTAATAGCAACGCCACCTTGTTATTCAATATTTTATGACTAATATTTTGATAAGTAATGAATATTCTATGTTTCTTTTAGCTTTTGTTATTTTTTTTTTAATTATTATATATTTGATGTATCATGTTAATTGTTACCCTATTGAAAACAAACACAAACTCTCTTTTTGGGTTTTTTATTTTTTATTTTTAAAAATGTAATTTACACTACTTTTTTTAGAGAATATTATAATATATTTGATGTATCATGTTAATGGTTACCCAACTTAAAAACACTTAATAATTAGTTATTTATTTAAATAGTTGATGATGTGGTGATAAGATTTAAAGGCTCCATAAAAGAGTTAAACTCTAAAAAACCTTTATCTTTATTTTGAACAATTTTATTAGGATTTTCAGGAAAATTTATCTCATCAAAATTTAGATCAAACATAAACTCTAACAAATTTATACTATTTTCTTTAATAACACGCATGCTAACTTTGGTTTGTTGATTAAAGATTTTTTTTTTTTTAACCCTAATTCTTTTATCTCTCTCAGGTTCACATACGAACAAATTTTTTGGATTACATTGAGGAGTCATTTGAATGGAATATTAGATAAGTTCGGGCGAGAGACTTTACAAGAATTATTATATGATTTGAACCTTACATAAAGTAGTTGTTATCTAAGAAATTGTTGTTAGAAAAATGTCTTTTGTAACATAAACTATATTTTTCATTTGTATAATTCTATGTGAAATTCAATTTACATTTTTTTTATATAAGTATTAGTTTACTACTTCATCAAAAATGTTACATACCTTTCCTCAGTTTTAAAGGTAATTGATAAATTTCAAACTTAAGCTCTTTTTAACTTTTCTTATGGATGTGTAGTAAGTGGCTAACTTTTAGGACTAAAAAACTAAATTTTTGGATTAAACAAAAATTGATAAGTGTTATTGAATTTTTAAAAAAAAAGAACAACAACAACAAAAAAAAATTGTATCTCTAAAAATTTTTAATTTAAACTTTTATTTACGTCTATTATAGATGTGTAGTAAATGGCTAAATTTTAGGTTTAAAAAACTACATTTTAGGATTTGACAAAAAATTATAACTGCCATACATAAAAATTTGAAAAAAGAACAACATCATTTCCTTTAACAAAAATTTATTAATTTACTACTCCATAAAAAATATTACATACCTTTTTCTCAGTTTTAAATGTAGTTGACATATTTGAAATTTAAACTCTTTTTAACTTTTGTTATGGATGTGTAGTAAGTGGCTAACTTTTAGGATTAAACACTACATTTTAGGATAAAAATTGAGCCTTTTACTGTAAAAGGAAAAAAAAAAAAAAAAAAAAAAAAAAAAAAAAAAAAAAAAAAAAAAGAGGTGAATACACATTTGGAGCCTTTCCTTAACAAAAAAAAAATAAATAAATAATTGACACTTTTACCGTAAAAGAAAAAAATGGTAGTTAGAATTGCTCACATTTATTCTAACCAAATAAATATGAGTTAGAATTGTCATGAACGTGAACTTAATTATTGTCAAATAGGTCAAGCCCCGAGTACAATATTAGCATTATAATTAAACCATAAGTAAAGCAAATTAGTCATCATAAAATTATCAAATAACACTATTATTATTAATTAACTCAATATAATATATATATATATATATATATATATATATTACTTTTATTATTAATGCATTACTAATATTTTTCAATCACAAAAAAAAAAAAAAAAAAAAAAAAAAAAAAAAAACTAGGAGTGTGATGAGTGTGATGCATTTGCAGGTGATTTTTTTTTTTTTTTTTCCATCACACCCCTAGTTTTTTTTTTTTTTTTTTTTTTTTTGTGATTGGAAAATGTAGTAATCTTAAATTATAATAAATGCTCTAAATTAATCCTTACCCAAAAGAATAGAAGAGTCTCCTTTTATCCCAATGTTTTCATTCTTAAGTTTCAAACTATTGGAATGCTCTCTCTTGGTCTCTCCTCTCTCTCAATTTCTTGTTATTCTTTCTTTCTTTGCTGCTTCTATTTCATTTTGTTCTTCATTTTTTTTTTCTTTTTTCATCTTGTCTTTTAAATAGAGATGAAGGTAGTGGATTTTTATTTTTTTTTTTCCCTAGAAAGGCAATGGCTCAAGGCCTCAGACATCAAACACAGGGAGGAAAAAAAAGCCAAAAATTTATACCGGTATTAATAACAATATGTGGAATTTCATTGTTTTTGATTGTTTAGGTGGGTATCTCTGTGTATTGGTATGTGAAACTCTTTCATTTCTTAATTATTTTAATGTGTTTTATTATTGTTTGTTTTTGTTAATTTTATCATCTGAGTATCTGGTTTCTTTGTGATTATTGATTTAACTTACCTTTTGTCCATGTTTCTCTTAATTGCTTATTATGGATGTGGAATTTTGAAGGTTTTTTTTTTTCCTATTAATATTTGAATATACTTGTGCTTTTGTTTTCCTTGAATAGACTGTGCACTGGATTTGGGTTGGTTTCACTAAAGAAGATGTGTCTATGTTCTTGTATTTCAGAGCTGTGTTTGTATTGTGGGCATGTTTGTGTTTGATTTTGAATTTTATAGGTTTGTGTTTTATTTCGAATTTGCTGAGCTTGTGTTTGTTTTTTTTTTTTTTTTTTTTTCCTATTTTTAATCTTTCAAATTTTAAAAATTAAAAAAAAAAAATTGATTACCAAAAATTAATTTTTGGTAATAAAAATTTTTGTGTTAGTAGTTTTTGGCTATAGTGGCATTTTGAAACGCTACTATAGCCAAATTTTTTTAAAAATATAGATAATGGCCAATAGTAGCATTTTAAAAATGTCTTTATAGGGTATGGAGCAATAATGGCATTTTGAAACACTACTATAGCCAATTTTTTTAAAATATATATATATATATATATATATAAGAATCTATAGTAGTATTTTAAAAACGCCACTATAGGGCATGGAGCTACAGTGGCATTTTAAAACACCATTATAGCTTAATTAAAAATAATAAAAAAATTCAGCCTATAGCAGTGTTTTACAAACGCCACTCTAAGTCTATAGTCACGGTACAATAGTGGCATTTGTAACTGCCACTATAGGTCCAGTTTTTTGTAGTATTAGTTGATAAACAAAATATACATAAACTAATATCCCAACTCAATTATAAACAAATAAGAGTGGAGAGAGAGAGTGGGAGTGGGATGTGACAGAGAGAGAAATAAAATTGTTAGAGTTTGCAAGGTAATTGAGTTTTATATAGGAAAAGTTGACAAGGGAAAAATTTTAAATAAACAAATTATAAATTATATAATATAGTTTTAAATTTATATTGAATATATATAATTTAAAATTTTAACATATAGATGAGTCGGGTCGGGTTAGGTGGGTTGTGGTTGTTATGACCTAAACCCAACCCAACCCAACCCATGTTGGAAATACACATGTACGCAGTGGAAAAATAACGAATCTACTTCATTCAGAATTGATAACATGCATAATGTAAGTTTCAAAATTTAGAACAAGAGAGTGTACCTTGGTATAATGAATTTCAAAACCAAAGATCAGAAGTTCTCAGGAACACTTTCAATCTTCACTCCAATTCGACTAACGTCCAAGATGTGTGGTCTCTCAATCAGTTTTCAAGGGAAAGTAATTGAGTGGCTTCACTCATACATACACACCATTTCACAAACTTGTTGTCTGTTATAAAATTATGTATGTTTCTCTCCTAATAACTGATTGTCTAATTGGGCTAGCCTTTTAGGCCTTTCCAATTGGGCTTTAGTATGTGGCTTGGAGTGGAACCAAAAGGGACCAATAAGACACTAGCTCCAATGGGTCTTGGGGTTTTTTATGTCAACTCTTGACAAATTTAAAGTTACCTTTAATTATATTTAATACCACTATATAAATATAATTGCACTCGAGGCCTTACTAATAAATTATATCTCAAGACTTTATTATACATGCAACCCTTCATAAAATATCCGTAATAATACAAAGTTATGAAAGTAGACTACCACTTTGTAAATTACTATATCTTAATCCTTGAGTACCCGGTTTAATCCTTTTTATTCACTATATATTTATGAAATCCAATTTCATAAATATATATATACTTTAGTAATTTTTTACTAAAGTGGTTAGGCCTAACTCTCTGAATAACTGAACCCAATAAACTTATCTCAAGAGAATATTTTAAATCTCTGTTAAGAGACTATGAATTCCATCTTGAGAATATATGTTACATTAACACTAAATGTAGCTACCCAACATACTGAGATATTGACCGTTACTTTAGATCTCACTCCTGATATGTCAAAACAACCTACACTTCATGATCATATCCATTATTCTCTCAGGATTAAGAGTTCGTGCAAATATAAGTCGTGAGATTTATTATTCAATTCACAGTTATTAGGAGAATAATAAATCTCACAACAGTCCAGTTCAATATGTCTTAACTCTTAAAACATATCAACATATCAATTAGAAGTCTCCACTTCCATAATCAAGACAAATCATCTTAATTGATATGTTATAGTCTTCGCAGATGAAACACCTAATTTCATCACCGACTACGAACTAAAATTCTAAGTTTACAAAAAACTTGTGACTTATATCTTCTGTAACTAAATCATATAAATCACATACTATTCATCTCATGGACTAAATGATAATGTCCGAATATTTATGTTACCATTATTTTAGATAATAATAAAAACAACTTTATTAATTACAATATTAAGTCATACATCATGTCAAACATAATGTCATACATAATATCATACATAACATCATACAATAAAATTCTAGGGTATTAATCCCAACAATCTCCCAATTACCCTAAAGACTATTGTGCACTAATCTAACTCTCATTCCCTCCAAATGTGACTCAAAGGTCCTTTAAGGCAAAGCTTTGGTAAAGGGACCTGTTAAATTATTTGCACTTTCAATCTTTGCAACCACTACATCTCCATAAGCAATGATGTCTCGAATGATGTGGTATTTTCTCTCAATGTGCTTTCCTTTCTTGTGCTTCCTTGAATCTTTTGATTGTGCAACTGCACCACTATTGTCACAAAACAATGTGATGGGAACTTGTTCCATTCTCATTACACCAAGGTCAAAAAAAGAATTTCTTGAGCCATACAGCCTCTTTTGCTGCTTCACAAGCAGCAACATATTCTACTTCCATGGTGGAGTCTGCAATACAAGATTGCTTGACACTCCTCCATGTTATGGCTCCACCTCCCAAGATGAAAACACATCCTGATATGGACTTTCTGAAATCTAGATCCAATTGAAAGTCTGAATCTGTATAGCCAATAGGAATCAAATCCTCACTACGGTAAACAAGCATATAATCTCTCGTTCTTTGTAGATACTTGAGAATATGCTTTACAGCTTACCAATGTTTTGATCCTGGATTTAATTGATATCAGCTAACCATTCCCACTGAATAACAAATATATGGCCTAGTACATAGCATGACATACTTAAGACTTCCCACTGCAAAGCATAAGGAACTTGTCTCATCATTTCTACTTTCTCTTGAGTCTTAGACCTTTGGCCATCAGACAAAGGAACTCCATGTCTAAAAGGAAGTAATCCTTTCTTGGAGTTTTGCATGCTAAACCGTTCTAGAACCTTATCTATATATTCAGCTTGTGATAAGCCTAACATCTTATTCTTGCGATCTCACCAAAACTTGATCCCTAGAATAAATTTAGCCTCACCTAAGTCCTTCATATCAAATTGACTTGACAACCAAACCTTTACGGATGATACTACCCCTACATCATTTCCAATGAGTAGAATATCATCAACATAAAGCACTAGGAACATTACTACTTTATCTCGATGTCTCTTGTACACACATAGTTCATCAAGAATTTGTTCAAAACCAAATGACTTGATTGCTTGATCAAATCTGATATTCCATGACCTAGATGCTTGCTTAAGTCCATAAATGGACCTTTTCAACTTGCATACCATATGTTCTTGGTTCTTTGCTACGAAACCTTCTGGTTGCACCATATAGATTTCCTATTCAAGATTGCCATTAAGAAATGCAGTCTTAACATCCATTTGCCAAATCTCATAACCATAATGATCAGCAATGGATAAGAGAATTCTAAGAGATTTAGGCATTGCTACTGGTGAAAAGGTTTTTTCATAATCAATATCTTCTTTTTGAGTATACCCTTTCACCACTAGCCTTACTTTAAAGGTTTCAAACTTTCCATCTATCATCCTCTTTCTTGTTTAAACTTATTTGCAACCAACAAGTTTAATGCCATTAGGCGCCTTTACAAGATCCCAAACTTAATTGGAATACATTGAATCTAATTCAGATTTCATAACTTTAACCCAATGATGTACATCTATATCATTCATTACTTCTTCGTAAGGATCGGTTTCGACATCTTCCGAGATAGCTTCACAAGTTTCTCCTAGACCTATAAACCTTATAGGGCCTAACAATCCTTCTACTACAACGAGGCACATGTGTACTAGACATCTCATGAGTGGTATCTTGTGGTGTATCCAATACATCCACATCATCCCTAGTCTCATCTATTGGTTGTTCAACTACAGGTTCATTCATTTCAACCAAAACAACTTTATTTCTAGGATTAAAATTATTCATATAATCATCTTCCAAAAATTTGGCATGTGTGCTAACAAACACTTTGTTATCTTTATGATTATAGAAAAAATAACCCTTTGTTTCTTTCGAATATCCTAAAAACATGTACACTTCGGTTTTAGATTCCAACTTATCAGAATTCCTTTTCAACACATATGCTGGACATCCCCAAATGTGGAGATAGCCCACTCCACAATACCTTAGGTATGTTAGAAACAAATTTTGATGGAACTAAATTCAAAATGTGCATTGCAGTTTTTAGTGCATATCCTCAAAAAAAAACTGGTAAAGTTGAGTACTCATCATGGACCTAACCATTTTCAAAAGAGTCGTATTCCTTCTTTCTGCTACACCATTCTGTTGGGGAGTTCCAGGTGCAGTTAATTGGTATATGATCCCATTTGAGTTAAGCATTCCTTGAAATCCCCAAAAAGGTATTCGCCACCACGATCAAATCGAATGGCTTTTATATGTTTACCTAATTGATTCTTAACTTCTGCCCTAAACTCTTTGAACTTTTCAAAGGCTTCGAACTTCTGTCTCATTAGGTATACATAACTATATCTTGAGTAATCATCAGTAAAAGTGATGAAATACTTTTAACCTCCTTTTGCTTGGGTTGACATAGGACCACATACATCTGTATGAACTAATTCAAGCAAATCTTGGATTCTTCTACCTTTTGCATTAAAAGTCGTTTGGTCATTTTTCCTTCCAAACAAGATTCACAAACTGGAAATTCATCAAAGTCCAATGGCTCTAGGAGTCCATCATTGATCAATTTTTGAATTTTGTTTGGATTAATATGACCCAAACGCAAGTGCCAAAGATATGCTTCATTACTAGAAGGAAACTTTCTCTTTAATAATTTTACATGAGTGTTATTATCTAATTCAGAATTATATCATTCATGCTTATCAGGAGTTAAAATATAAAAATCATCCAAAATATTGCCAAAACAGATAAATACTTTACCCTTCTTTATTACAACATTGTCTTTAAGGATAACACAATATCCATGTTTACCTAAATAAGTTGCAGAAATTAAATTCCTACTAACATTAGGTACATACAGACAGTCTTCCAATATTAAAACTTTAAACTCGAAACATAAATTATAAACACCAACAACTACAACTGAAATCCTGCTCCCATCAGCCAAAGTAAGAAACAATTCTCCTTCATTAAGTTTTCTGGTCTCCTAGAACCCTGCAATGAATTGCACATATGATTAGTAATACCTGAATCCATACACCAAGAATCTATGGGATTTTGTACCAAACATATTTCAAGGAGGAATGAACTATTCATACCCTTATTTTTTTGCAGCCTTGAATTTTGGACAATTCCTCTTCCAATGTCCTTTCTCACCAAAATGGAAACATTTTCCTTTGAGGCTGTGTTTGTTTTGTGTAAAATGTTTTCCGGAAAATACATATTTTCCGGAAATGCTATTTTCCGAAAAAGGAAAATATTTTTAATTGTTTGGTTGAATTATGAAAATTATTGTGGAAAATTGAGTTCATGTGTTTGGTTTTATTAGGAAAATGCTATTTTCCTACCATTTTTTCATTCCGGCGACAACAACGCAACAACAACAACAACAACAACAACAATCAAACTTTAAACAAACAAAAGTCTGGGTATAGGTCGAACACTTTGGGCTTTGGGTTCGTGGGTCGCCAGCAAAGGCGAGATCGCGAGCAGAGGCGAGCTTGAGCAGAGGCGAGATCGAGCGAAGGCGACGCGGTGCTTGGTGTGGATCGGAGCTCGAATCGAAGGTGATCGCCGGCGATCGAAGGCGAGATCGAGCGAAGGCGACGAGCTCGAGCGAAGGCAACGCGGTGCTTGGTGTGGATCGGAGCTCGGATCGAAGGCAATCGAAGGTGAGTTCGAGCGAAGGCGACGCGGTGCTTAGTGTGGATCGGAGCTCGGATCGAAGGCGATCGCCGGAGAGTAGATCAGAGCTTGGAGCTCGTCGGTGTGTGGATCGCCGGTGTGAGCTTGGAGCTTGGAGAGCGGTTGGTCTCTTCACGTGTGAGAGATGAGAGAGCTGTGTGAGAGAACTTGGAGAGTTGAGAGAGTTTTCTCCGGAAATTGGTTTAAGGTAAAATAGAAGGTGAAATCCATTTCCACCAGGGGAGGGCTTATTTTCGGTCAAAGGGGAAATTATTTTCCATTGACCCAATTTTCCTAAGCAGCCAAACACATCAATTTTACGGAAATTGATTTCCGGAAGTAGTTTGAAGTTGAAACAAACACAGCCTAAGTTTCTTTCCTTAGTCAACAACCCCTAAGGCAATTTGTTTACCATCTTGCTTGGTGAAGTCCTTCTTCTTCTTCTTCTTACCTTTGCCTTTCAACTTAGATTGAGAAGTAGAAACTTCACCCACATTGGCTTCAACATTAGAAGTACCAAGAATGCCTTTCGCCGCTACCAATTCATTCATTAATTTAGACAATGAATAAATCTTTTTGTTTATGTTATAATTGAGTCTGAATTCCTTGACTAATTCTAGTAGTGACTAGAGGATCATATCCACTTGGGATTCTCTATCAATATCGGCACCTAAAACCTCTAATGTATTCAGATTAGAAATCATTGTAAGACAATACTCCCTCACTGAACTACCTTTAGCCATTTTGGTATTATAAATTTGCCTCATGATTTCATGCCTTGCAGAACGACCTTGCTCACCAAACATCTCCTTTAGACTTAACATAATGTCCGAAACTAGTTCTATATCCTGCATTTGATGCTGTAGAACATTTGAAATAGATGCTAGGATGTAATACTTGGCCATCTCATTAGATTTCTGCCAACGATCATATCATTGTTTTTCCTCAGGAGGAGCATCTAACAAAGGAAAGCTAGGACATGGTTTAGTTAGCACATATTTATGCTCTTCAACAGTGAGAACTATGTCCAAATTTCTTTTCCAGTCAACATCGTTGGATCCAGTCAGTTTGTTTTGATTAAGAATAGTAACAAGTGGGCTTAATGATGCCATAAACAAATCTGAAAATAATAAACATGAATATAATAAGTAAACTGGACATTATCAATTTAGCATATAAACATATAGTATAGAACCTTAATAAAACCACAAAATAATATATGCAACGACAACCCAATCCATGTCTATAATTCCTTGGTAGCAAGTTTATTATAAACACAATAATTGATTGAGAATTATTCTCATTATTAGTGCTATCATGATAACTCTTATCAAACACTAATAATATGTCATATTAAATTTAGCCTCTAAGTAATAATGACATAGCTCCTTTGGGAGGTTAACATTACATTTAGTCTAGTGTATACCATTATCTAAAATCATGTGTAGCCACATTTCATCTCCCTTTATGGTGTTTAAACTTGTAGTACCATGGAACAAAACACCCTCCTTTGGGATTGCAAGACACATACGCTAAGATGAGGTGCTTGTCCACACAACTTTAAACGGGCAAGTTCAATCTTGTAGTACTATGAAGTAAACACCCTCCTTTGGGATCGCAAGGCATATACGCCAAGATGAGGTGCTTACCTCACACTACTATGAACTAATAATAGAGGCCATGAGATTCAGCCCTTGTATCTCTCTCCCACTAGATGTTTTAAAAGAAAGGTTTTTAATTGTTTAATACATATATAAACTAATTACACATAGCCTTGCACTTTATACATGTGTTAAATAGGTGTCAGAATTTTTGGTGACTTACCCCAATCGCGAGTTTTGGCGACTTGTTTTGGCAACTTGCCTAGTCGCGAGATTCCAATCGCGAATCCATCCAGAAACTTTGGCAACTCACTGGCAACTTATCTCACGACTCACCAGTAGCGAAAAAACCTAGAAATAGCCTTTTTCTGTTTAACCGTTTTTTATGTTTCCAATGAACAAAACACATTCTTAATGATAAAAAATGATGAGATGAAGATTAAAACTTGAATTTCATTGACGTTAAATTGTTAAAATTCAATTTTACATGGTTAAAATCAAACTTAAACAACATCATAACATCAAAAACAATTTTAATCAAACAATAATTTCAAAACTATAATATGCAGAAAAATGATTGCATAATTTTCACAACTATGAAAATAGTATTCTCTAATTCTAAAACTCACTAAACATATTATACAGATTCGAAAATGAAGACCACTCTAATACCAATTATTGGAAATACAAATGTTCGCAGTGAAAAAATAACGAATCTACTTCTTTCAGAATTGATAACATGCATAATGTAAGTTTCAGAATATAAAACAAGAGAGTGTACCTTGGTGTAGTGAATTTCAAACAATTGGTATCACAGCGGTCTTCAGGAACACTTTCAATCTTCACTCCAATTCCACTAATGCTCAAGATGTGTGGTCTCAATCAGTTTTCAAGGGAGAGTAATTGAGTGGCTTCACTCACACATACACACCATTTCACAAACTTGTTGTCTGTTATAAATTTCTGTATGTTTCTCTCCTAATAACTGACTGTCTAATTGGACTAGCCTTTTGGGCCTTTCCAATTGGGCTTTAGTATGTGGCTTGGAGTGGGACCAAAAGGGACTAATAAGACATTAGCTCCAATAGGCCTTGGGTTTTTCTGTCAACTCTTGACAAGTCCAAAGTTACCATTAATTATATTTAATATCACTGTATAAATATAATTGCATTCTAAGCCTTACTAATAAATTATATCACAAGACTTTATTATACATGCAACCCCTTCATAAAATATTCGTAGTAATACAAAATTATGAAAGTAGACTACCACTTTGTAAATTACTACATCTTAATCCTTGAATATCTGGTTTAATCCTTTTTATTCACCATATATTTATGAAATCCAATTTCATTAATATATATATATATATATACTTTAGTAATTTCTTACTAAAGTAGTTAGGCCTAACTCTCTGAATAACTAAACCCAATAAACTTATCTCAAGAGAATATTTTATATCTCCGTTAAGAGACTATGAATTCCATCTTGAGAATATATGTTCCATCAACATTAAATGTGGCTGCCCAACATACTAAGATTTTGACCGTTACTTTAGATCTCACTCTTGATATATACTTTAGTAATTTCTTACTTGAGTACCCGGTTTAATCCTTTTTATTCACCATATATTTATGAAATCCAATTTCATAAATATATATATATATATATATATATTTTAGTAATTTCTTACTAAAGTGGTTAGGCCTAGCTCTCTAAACAACTGAACCCAATAAACTTATCTCAAAGGAAAATTTTATATCTCCGTTAAGAGATTATGAATTCTATCTTGAGAATATATGTTCCATCAACACTAAATGTGGCTGCCTAACATACTGAGATTTTGACTGTTACTTTAGATCTCACTCTTGATATATCAAAGCAGCATACACTTCATGATCAGGTTCATTATTCTCTCAGGATTAAGAGTTCATGCAAATATAAGTCGTGAGATTTATTATTCAATTGACAGTCATTAGGAGAATAATAAATCTAACAGCGGTCCAATTCAATATATCTTAACTCTTAAAACATATCAACGTATCAACTAGAAGTCTCCACTTCCATGATCAAGACAAATCATCTTAGTTGATATGTTATAGTCTTCGCAAATGAAATGCTCAATTTCATCACCGACTACGAACTAAAATTTTGAGTTTACAGAGAACTTGTGACTTATATCTTTCATCACATACTATTCATCTCATAGACTAAATGATAATATCCGAATATTCATGTTACCATTATTTAAATAATAATAAAACAACTTTATTAATTACAATATTAAGTCATACATCATGTCAAACATAATGTCATACATAATATCATACGATAGAACGACACCAACTCAGCATGTTGGGTTGCTTTTGGCAGGTTAGTAGGTTGGTTGCATACCCCTAATCATATGTAACTTATATAGATCTCTCAAACAATCTATGTTCTAAAAATGTGTAACTAATCCCAACAACCCACTATTAAAAAATTTTAATAACCCACACCAACCCACTCACCTCTAAAAACCGACACCAACTCAGCAAGTTAGGTTGGTTTTCATGGATTAGTGGGTTGGTTGCATACCCCTAATCATATGTAACTTATATAGATCTCTAAAACAATCTATGTTCTAAAAATGTGTAACTCATCTAAAGTTTAATTATGAATTAAAGTATTTTTCATTAAAAAAAAAAAAAGAATCAAAGTATAATTTGAACCTACCTCTAAATAAATATATAAACTGCAATAAAATATATCAAGATATATATATGGCAATCCTAAACCCATATATTACAAATATTTAAAAACCACACCCCCATACTCCATTTCCATTGTTCCCCATTGCATCAAACAAAACATTGGTCAACTATTGTTATGATGTTTCTTATTGTAATAGTTGCTTGTGCTCTCTCATATCCTATCAAATTCATAATTTCTTTCCCACTATTGTTAAGGTGGTGTATTGTGATTTGTATATAATAAAAGTGATGTCAATAATATGTTTAAACAAATTATGTTGCACCAGTCATAATTTGCTACCTCAATAAGTTATGACTTCTTTTTTGTATATCTATCATTTCTTTATTATTTTTATTATTATAGCTAAAAAGTCTTCACTATATTTACCGATTAACCTACTTCTATACTTCTTCTATACACACATGAATTGATAATACATTTTGATTTGCGTCAAACATTGTAAGTAGATATACACACATACGTAAATACATTTACATCTTTTTTATATAGTATTGTCACTACAAAAAACATGACTTGTTTCAACCCACTTTTTCCGAGGGTTCGCTGAAAATGGTTGAAACAAACGCTAACAAATTGGCACGCTAATTAAATTCTAACTAACCATGTTACAATGGTCATTAAAACCCATGAAATAAACTAAAAAAACTAAAATCCCGCATAATTGTTGCCTCCAAATTTTTACATTTTTTAATGAAATTCTTACACAACCCTTAATAAAAAAAATCCAAATGTTTCAACCCTCGATATAAAGTCTCTCTGTCTCCCTCAAACTCTGAATTCAGAAAACCAATTTTCGAATAAAATCTTTGCTCACTCTCTTAGAAAATTCTCTCTCTCTCTCTCTCTCTCTCTCTCTCTCTCTCTCTCTCTCAAAAACTTTCATGGAGTCCAACAACAACAAAAACATAGAGACCATCAAATTCCTCTACAGTTATGGCGAGAAAATCCTCCCTCACTACACCAACAGCACTCTTCGTTACGCCGGTGACCTGACACATGTCCTCACCATCGATCGCTCTATTTCTTTCACAGGTTTGTGTGCTCTCCCATTTTCGTATTCGATTTTTGTGAATTTGTTTGGTTTTTTGTGAATAATTAATCTTTTTTTTTTTTTGTTACTGAGTTGATGGTGAAGCTCAAAGAGTTCTGTGGCATATCAATGAATCTTCAGTGTCAATTGCCTACCGGCAACTTGGAAACCCTAATTTCAATCACATCTGACGATAGGTTGAGGCACAATGGTTGGCAATCCTATCTTCGATGACATCCTACCGTTGATAGTCAGAGCTCTCTCCTCTGCCCTTTTTTCCAATTATAGGTCTCTCTCTCTCTCTCTCTCTCTCTCTCTCTCTCTCTCTCTTTGTTTGTTTCCCAAGAAAAAAAATTGAATTTGGAAATTACCTAGTAGAACTTTGCAAAGAATTTTTTTGGTATTCTCTCTTGTTTTCTCTCTCTCATTCTCTCCATTGATATTTCTCTTCCTCACCAATAATATAATTTGGGGCTAGGGTTTGGATACTTTGGAAATGGAATTACATACCAGTCATTTGGAATCTGAAGTGTGGTTTGAACATATTATATTGAAGAAATGCTTAAAAAGGAGTTGGTAAGTGTTAATGGTGTAGTATTTCACTAATATCAATTTAAGTATGCGTTGGATCTATGAGGTTTTTTTGTGTTGCTGTGTTTGTTAATTTTAGGTTTCCTATGGAAACGAGCATCGATTTATCAATAGTATTAATTCAATTTTTACTTGGTTTGTGTCATTGCAATTCAATGCTCTGTTCAGCTTCTTTACATTGCAGAGATTTTTTACACTCATTTTGTTTATAAAACTTACTAGAGCTTATGAAGTTTATAAATTCATTTTCAAGTTATGTAGCTTGGAATTGGCAATCTATTTTTCTCTTATATTTGTTATTGTTTTGTTCCAATGAGTACAAAGCCTGCATACTTTTTCTTTTTGATAAGATGTTTATGTCTGACCTGAAAGTATTAACTCGATGTAGTCATGGCATGGTGTCAATGCATCATATCGATGCATTATAAACTTGTAAAACTTCCTGCAGTGCTAGAAAATTCACCATTTGAGTATGTGGATAACAGGAATAAGACCTTCCATCTAAGTTAAAATTTTGATTGCAGATATGGGCAATTTGACATTTGAATGATGACTTCCAACTTTTTATAAAGCATTCCTTTACCTTTGTTGAGGGGCGAATTGATGCCTCTATCTAAGATGTTGGGAAGCCAAACCAAAACTTGACTATGGGCTCTTAAGATGATACCCAAAAGCTTTCGATGTGATGACAAAGCCTATCCAAGCAAGAAACAAAGGCTGCACATGACAAAACAGCAACAAAAATCCAATGAAAAACACGTTACAATACTTAATTGGTACATTAATGGTCCTAGTCCGATGGTTCAAATCAGTCCTCTAGTGTTACAATATTATATCCAATGGTAGGGTAATTTCAGGCTAGTAAGTGTGTTTACATAGTAAAAATCATTTTTTTTTCCTTATTATTATTAAGTCAATATAAGGGAAAACTTTCATAGTTTCCAAAAACATTACAGCCTTCATCATAATAATACTAAAAATGGATTAAAGGCTTCATAGTTACAAATAAAAGAGGAAAAATAGGATGGAATAAAGGGAAAGAGAGCACATCCAACCGTGTGCATAGGTTGGTTAAGTTTGTCCTCTTTAATCATGCACTTAAATGACTTTCCCCATGTAATGCTCTTTAAGTTTTTTGTCAAGCATGAATGATATTATCTTTCATAAGAATAGCTTTAAGTATTAGAAATGTATGTCTTTAATGAGAATGATTTTTAATATGAAGTCTTTGTGCCTTTTAGGAAAAGGCCTTAATATTGATGTTCATATGCCTTCCATGAGAAAGGGCTTTTGTAATGTGTTCTTGGAAGAATATTTGATATGTTTTTAAGATGTGTAGAGATGGTAAGAAACATGTGTGTGTGTGTGTGTGTGTGTGTGTGTGTGTGTGTGTGTGTGTATTGTAAGATATGGAGTTTGTAATATGTATAGAAGTGTGAGATAGATAATATAGTAAATACATGAGATTATTTGTGTTATGTCATGGGTTATATTGCTTTCTAAGAAGGGAGATTTTGTATGAGGAATAAAGAATGAGATGAAGATGTGTTTTTAGGCAGCAAAAGTGATGAAGTTTCAAAATATTGAAGTGTGGGAGAGATAGATAGTGTGTAATGGTTGTGTTGTTATCCATGAAAAGTGATTTTGTAAGAGAGGTAGAGAAGTATAGAGAAGTTTAGAGATATCTACAGCAAGGTGAAGAGAAGTTTCAAAATTATTGAGGATGAGAGAGGGGATCCCCCTTTAGTGTGTGGCTTGGTTCTCTTTTTATAGAGCCAAGTGTGTAACTAGATAAGAACTTAGTTGAAGGGAAAATTAGCAAATAAGGGAAAATCTCTGACAAAGTAAGTGGTCTTATGTTTTTTAACCAAAAGAAGAAAATTTGAGACTTAAATGTTGCTGACACAACTGGATGATGTCATATGAATGACATCTTTTGCTTGGAGGAAAATACTTGGCATTAATGGTAAGATAATCTTTAAGGGATCTTTCTATTTCTAGTACCACAACTGGAGCTACTACAAGATGTGCCGAAGCTGTGGCAGCTACTGCAAAAGTTGTTTTTGCTTCTGCTGGAGCTGTTTTTGCTTCTACTAGAGCTGATATTGGTATTTTAAGCTAAGTTTTCTCTTGGAAAAATTATATGTTTAATCCATATATAATTTTGGTAAGTAATAGACTAGTTGGTAGATTTTTGATGAAGTTTTAGAGATGTAATTATGGTCTTTTTGTATTTTAACAAAATCTTGGAGAGTAAAGAGAGCATTTAATGCTAGATATGAGATACTAGTATATATTTAGCCATGTGCTTGGAATTGATTTATATGAAAATAATAATATAATTAATATGGAATGATATAATTATATTTTAAAACTTATATTATATGATGGACATTAATTTTGTAAAAAGCATGTGAGTTTTATCATTTTAACTGTTACGTGATATGAGAAGCTTTCCAAATGTTACCTATTGGACACTAACCCGTTAGAGTTCAGGGAATTAGGAAAGACATGCCAAGCAACATGCTTTCCTTTATCAACTTTGAACCACTGGAGTTTTACTGAACATACTTCTTGGCCTTCCAAACCACAACTCCAAAAATTCCCTTGATGAGACTCGTGAGCTTGGATCAAGAGCCAAAAATGAAATGATGTGCTATGAGCTTGAACTATGGGCTTTAACGCCTTTTTTGTGTAAATATGGGCTCTTTTGGGCTTTAGAAGAGATTTTCCCAAAATCCATGAAAGTGTTGACGTGGTGTGGGTCACCAATGAAATGAAGCCACGTGGTGTAAAAAAGTTTTCCTCAACAACCTTAACATTAAAATTAATTACTATGGATTAATGCTGTACAAAAATGTACTTACAAGTATGCGGTCATTGATACAAATGATTTTAATGTCTCTTACAATCATGCAAACTCTAATTACTTTTCTTCTATTATCTATTGTTTTAGCAGTGTGGAAATTCTAAAATTCCATTTGGTGTTTGCAACTAGGTTTACCATCGTGTTGCTACCGGGTTCTCTGACACATCTACTTTCCTTTGTTAACTGACTCTCAAATCCACGCTTACGCTGGCTCCTAAGGTTTGTGCATCATATTTTCTGGTTTTAGGACTCCTATTTCCTTTGTTTTCTGTGTAATGGATTTATTGATAAAAACCAATGTTGATTTTAATGAAAGCCCTTTAATGTATGTGGTATATATTGCAGTAATTCTAGTAGTTGGTGTTGAATTTTTTGAGAAGGAATATTGAATTGCATTTAAAAAGTGCAGAAATAATAAGTGTTGATTTGTTGCATTAATCTATTAGTTTGTTGAAGATTCCAAGTTGAGTTTTGGAACTAAGGCTTTGTTGTCATACAAAACATGTCGTAGGTTTTAAATCCACAACCTCACCCTCCTTCCATTTTTGTGAGATCTGGTGTCATTTGAATTATAGCTCTTTGGCATACCTATTTTAATGACTCTTAGGCCTCTATCTTTTTCTTGGTGGAGCACCATACAGTTTGGCCACCCTTTGCAAGCTGTCTTGCACCATGTCTTACAACTTGAATAAAGCACCCAAAAGCCATCCATGGCTTTGCAGAGTGGCTTACCTCTTCTTCAAAGACATTAACAACTATACCTAACTTCCTTTAAGTACTTTGTAAAGGCACGTGTAAAAAAAAAAAATTTGAGGCATATTTTCCCATAAGAATTTATAATATATTTATTTAGGCAAAAATACTATTTATTTCCTGTGTTTTGGAATCACACTTAATTCGATCTTTACATTTTAATAATAGTCAATTTGATCTTTGTTATTTTCAACTTGTAGTCACTATAGTCCCTACTATTAACATGATAACAAAAAATGTTTATGTGACAAATAGTTTGCACACATGGCACAAACATGGCTAATTAAACAATAAAAAAAGAATTAATTACTATTAAAGAAAGCCATGTAACAATTTAAAAAATAAAAATAAAAACTCCACATTGGATAAAAAAATTAAAGGGTGAATTCAAAAAATTTCTCCAGCTTTTCTTTGACTTTCTTAGCAACCAAACACAACCGAAAATCAACATATAATACCAAAACACACCCCATAAGTCAACCCAAATATAATACCAAATGCAACTATAAATCATCTCAAATACCTAAAATAGCCAGACCTCAACTCCATGGATGTACCTCTCATGATTGCCGTCAACAACCACTGCTAGTCACAATGGGGGTGGCTCTCTATCTCTCTCGGATCCTCTCTCTCATCTCACTACTGGGTCTTTGAGCTCAGCCATGATCGATTTTCGTGACACCATAACAGACACCAGTCCAAGATGGCGTCACCACTAGCGGTGGCTGCCGCTCCTCAGATTCTCTCTCTACTTCTCTTCTTTGTTTTTCTTTTTATTTCTTTTTAATTTTTTCCCTCTTGTTTTTCTCATCCATGATCGAAACCCAGTTTGTATTTAAATTCCCTTTTTTGATCTAACTTGCCTCTTTTTAGTTGATTCAATGATTGGGTTTTGCTTTAGTTGTGAGAAATTGGTAATTTTTTCTTGGGTTTACGAAGTGGAGTTTTGGGCATGAAAGTTTGTGGATCTATGGGTTTGATTCAGAGAGAATTGAGGTTGAAGCAGTTATGGGGGCTATGATGAATCACTTTTATGAAATGAGCATAGAGGAGTAGATTTATGTGGAGCATATGTAAAGGTCTTTATTTTGTAATTGCATTGAGTGGTTCACAGAGATGTTAAGCCTAGGAACTTCATCTTCTCTTGGAAGCTAAATAAAGGCTATCTCATTGATTTCAATCTTGTCATGGTTGAGTTGCTTATCCTGAGAGTGCTGCCATACTAATGTGAATTTTTAAAGCAATCATTTCATTGAATTAAAAGTTAAAACGTCAAAATAATCTAATGGTGTCTCTGGGTGTGTTTGGATTGAGCTTATTGTTGCTGAAACTGAAAACTGAAAACTGAAAACTGAAAACACTGTAGCAAAATAATTTTTAAATGTGTGAATAGTATCGTGGGACTTATTTTTTAATATTTTTTAGTGCGTAAATAGTGCCAAACAGTGCATGAACAGTATTTTTTGTCTGTGAACAGTAAAATCATGTGATTTTACTGTTCACTTTCTCGAAGAAAAAAAAAAAAAAAAAAAAAAAAAAAAGGAGGAAAACGCAGCCGGAAGACACTGACGTTGAGGCCAAACGGGCTATCTGTCTTCATTTTTCTTTTTCACAAGATTTGCAAAGCAAGTACACTATTGGAAGTGCCATTTTAATCCTTATAAGATGTCCCACATGAATCTTTGTCCACTGTATGAGTAATTTCTCTTGTTGGCTACTTAGTTATGTTCTTGAGTTCCACTGTATGAGTCAGCTTATATCTTCTTAAATGACTATATTTTATTGCTATTTTGTTCCCTGGTTAACTGTGCTGTTAGTTATACTCAGTTATCATAAATATTTAGTTTCTTCGAAATTTCTATCCTTAATTGGCCAATTCATGCGTCTGTGCAGGTAAATCAAAATCAAGTCATAATGTTTCTATTAATCATGTTCCTCTCCCTCATTCAAATTCTGCTCCATCAATTAAAGATGATAAACTTGTGAATAATTTGGATGACGTAAGTTATTTTCAGAGTTTGTTCATTACCTTAGAAATTGGTGAGTGTCTCTGAAACCATAAATCCAAAACCTTCAACCAAGACATTTATTTAATTCTTTTTGAAATTAAAAAGAATTATAGGAGAAACGTTGGTATTTGTCTCATCAATCCTTCCAAAAAGATCTCCCATATATCCCATCTCTCTATTCTGTACATGGATTTTTATATGTACTAGTATGTAGCCTCGTGCTACTGCACGGGAATAGATATATTATTAATCATAAGTTTATTCATGTTTAAAAAGAGTCTAAATTCATCTTATTAACCAGAAAATTTCATTAACAAAACTTAGTAGTACATATATTTTACACAGAAATATGAACCTTGGTGACAATGTTTATCCAAAAGATCCATTCACGCTTTTGAATCTTCAATCTCTATTAGTAATTAAAATTTTCGTAACTTAAAAAATGCCTGCAAAAAGTATCATCAATCGGTCCACAACAATGCTTTCTTCATTGTTATAAGTGCCAAACCTAAATAAAATGCCAAATATATGGATAGTGAATTTTAGGCATAATGTGCATCTAATCACATATTAGCAATTTATAACAAATGTAAAGATGCAAACTTTTAAGTGAATAGTAAACAAAACTCAGTGTTAGAACCAAGAAGAAAGCACTTTAATCCAAAACTCAGTGCAAATGTAAAGATGCAAACTTTATAAGCAATTTATAACAAAGATGCAAACTCTGGCTTTGCTATCTTTTTGAAAATTATGCAATGTACCCAAACCAAGTTCTTATCACTGATATTAATCTTTTTGGTTTTCACATTTGACTGCAAAATCAAGAAAAAACTTAATTAGCACAATAACTCACCCAATACAAAGAAGTGGTTTTAATGAGAATAAGCCCACATTCATTTATCTTTTTGGAAATTATGCAATGTACCCAAACCAAGTACTTATCACCGATATTAATTTCTTTGGTTTTCACATTTGACTGCAAAATCAAGAAAAAACTTAATTAACACAGTAACTCACTTAACCCGATACATAAAAGTGATTTTAATGAAAATGAGCCCACATACATTTAGCCACATGATGCAAAATTCAATTTTAGATTCTAGACACATGGCACAAAATTAGAACTCTAATTAGGAATTCTAATTTGGTGTGTACACGTGGCACACAATTAGAGTTCTAATTTGGAATTTAATTTTACACTCTCTCTGATTCACCTATTATTATATATATAGATATAGATGTGTTGAATTGATTTTCTTTTTTTCTTTTTTCTTTTTTTGGGTTGTGGTAGATTTTTTCTGCTTCAAGGTTGGATATACCTTGTGCTTAGCAATTGCGGCATGTAATTTTTTCTTTTTTGGTTTTTTATTGATGTGATGTAATTTGATTGCTTGGGAAACTAAATTGCTGTGTTTGCTTGGTGTGATTATTTGTAATATTAAAAATAAAATAAGAAATAATAGAGAGGTACCCACGTATTTTATGGACCTATGTTCTTTCCAAGTGTTCTTCTTAATTTTATTTTTTTATTTTTTTATGGATAACTGAATTTTTATGAAAGAAAGTAATTTCGTAAGACTCCGTTGATGAATGATGTTTCTTTAATCAGCATGTTTTATTTAGATATATATGAATTCTGTTGTGCCTTTTTTGTTCTTTTTAAAATTGTGGGTATCTTTAATTTGATATTGCAGAAATGTGTGTAGATACATTAGCCAGGAAATTAATAAACTTTTGGTATCATTCTCTCTTTTTCAAAAACTTGAGGGCACCCATAATAGTTGAAATGTTCAATTGTACTAGCTAATAACTTCTTGCTTTGGAGATAATGATGAAGAATAAAATATATAAAAACTTTTTACTCTTGGACAAATTTGGTCTTTGTACAAATTGTCGTTGTTGATATCTTTTCTTTTAAACAATAATTGACACATCGGCAGTTTGTATACGGCCTCTAATCTGTTAATTTGTAGGTTTGAGTTTAGAGATAAAAGAAAGTGTAATTGTAGCAATATACCACCTTCGTAAAAGGTTATTTAAGGGTCTCTTAGCCGTCAAAATAAGATTAGAGCACTTGTTTTGAGGGCCACAAAGGCCTTCAAAATTTCCTTTTCGATGGTATATGTTTCAAAAGTTATCAAAGGTCAATTGGACTCTTGAAATAATTTTTTTGCAAGGTTTTTTAATACTTTTTTTAAGGGTTTTGACCCTTGAAAAAAGTCAGATCTGTTGCAGTGTGTATCTCACAATATTGACAAATAAATATATAAAATATTACATATTTTCTTCTTCTTTTTTAAGAATCAATATATGTGATAATCCTAAAACCACATATTATGGGTTACAAAACCAAATCCTTGTAGTCCATGGTTTTAGGCAAAAACATTGGTGAACCATAGTTATGTTGTTTCTTATTATAACAGTTACTTGTGCTCTCTCATCTTCCTCTCTCTCTATATATATATATAAACCTCTAAAACTCTCACAATTTTTCACGTCAGTATAATATTCAAATAAAATTATCATTTTATTACTATATACGGAATATATATATATATATATATATTGTGGGGGAGAAAAGCCCAACCGAGCGCATTGGGCCCAAGGCCCTATCTAAGGACCACCGTTGTCCGAAGAGATGAAAAAACTTAGTTAGGGGCCCTGAGAAATGAGCATGTCTGGAGAAGGGTATGGCCGTGATCCGAGGATATGTTCAATGCGCCGAGGAGTCCAATACCCTCGGATCCGAAGAACCTTAGTTTGACATTCAACTCTTTGCAGCCCAAGTGATCCTCTCGACAAGTGTAGTGACGGAATGAACCTCGGACACGAATGAATATAACTGGATCGGAGAAATATCTAAGAGACAGATCTCAACCACCGCATTAAATGCACTGCACCTACTTCTCTGGCCGCATTAATGTGAAAGAAACCCCTGAACAGTATCAGCCCAGCTACCACCACTCACACAAGGCTAGAGAACACCTTTGATGGGACAGGCACTCAAGTGGATGTCCGGGTGATGAACAAGTGGACGATCGAGATAGAGTGAGGGGGTACTATATAGGTAGGCAAGCCCCCTGATAAAAAGGGGGAAAGAAAAAAGAAAAAGAGGAGAAAAAAGGAGAAGGGGGGATGATGGCACGGGAGCTCTAAGAATTGTAACCCAAGTTCATCAATGAAAATCACCTCTTTGGACGAGACACTTATATCTGTCCGAGCACACATTAATTCAAATTCCCCCACTAGCGTGGCTGTTGAATACTGTTATTTTCATTATTCGCCTAGCTCTTTCACCCACTCTCTACAAATTTATTGTTTTGGGTTCAGTGGGCCCCTAATCCACCCCTTCTTGGGCTTGGGCCGCAAAATCTGACCCTACAATTGGCGCCGTCTGTGGGAAGAGCTTGTGCAAGAGTGAAAACAACAGTTGATAATAGCAGGACAAGGTGAACAACAAGCAGAATCTAGGGCATCCCAACACGTGGACCATTTTGTCAACTTAGAGAGGAAACAAAATCGTGAGGGCAGTGCACACACTGTGCGTCTTAGCCAGAGCCAATCACAGGGCGGAAGTCACATGTCCCATGCAAAGAAGAACCGTGACTTGCAACTGGAAGTGGAAAAACTAAAGAGGGAGTTATGCTATACAAAGAGGAAACGGGCTTCCTCATACTCTGAGGATGATCTTGATGATGAGCAGGATGCCTCTTATCAACACAAATCTGAGACACCAGCCAACTAGTCCTACACTTATGAGGAAGAGTCCCATCGCAAGAGGCAACGTAGGAGCCTGTCACGTGGGGATATGGAGAACGATGCCATGAATAGGGCTCTGAATCAAATATCTAAATCACCCTTCACGCGCAGGATTGAGGAGGCTAGACTTCCTCGGCGCTTCAACCAGCCCACTTTCACCATCTACAATGGTAAAACCGACCCCGTGAAGCATGTGAGTCATTTTAACCAAAGGATGGCTGTCTACTCCAGAGACGAGGCTCTGATGTGTAAGGTTTTCCCTTCCAGTCTTGGGCCTATTTCCATGAGGTGGTTTGACGGCTTAAAGGCAGGCTCTATCAACTCCTTCAAGGAGCTTACTCAGGCATTCGGCACCCGTTTTGTCACGTGCCGAAGGGTGGCCAGGCCCTTTTCTTCGTTGCTATCATTGTCTATGCAGGAAGGCGAGTCATTGAAGGCATATTCAGACAGGTACTGGGAGATGTTCAATGAGGTGGAGGGCAACAATGATGCAATAGCCCTCAGCACGTTCAAGCTCGGTTTCCCCACTGACCATGGCTTGAGGGCATCTCTGTTTGGCAAACCGGTCACGAACGTGCGTCAGCTAATGGACCGCATATAGAAGTACAAGAGGGTTGAAGAGGATCGGCAGCAGGGCAAGGGAAAGGACAAGGTTATTTCTTAGGAAATGAGGGATTCGCGGCCGGACCGTTATAATTACAACAAACCGAGGAGGGACTTTGCCGGGAAATAAGGATCGACAAATCTCCAAGCGGTCAACACCGTGTTCAAAGAGCCAGTGCATCAGGTCCTGGAAAAAATCAAGAATGAATCATTCTTCAGGTGGCCGAACAAGATGGTAGGAAACCCCGAGAGACGCAACCACAATCTCTACTGTCAGTACCATCAAGACCATGGGCACACCACGGAGGATTGTAGGAGCCTGTGGGATCACTTGGACCAGCTGGTTCGCGACTGTAAACTGAAACACCTCTTGCACCCCTCTAGCGGCCGACGGCAGGCGGGTTCAGGGCCACACAGAGATGACCCCTCAAAGCCGCCGCTAGGCACCATAAACATCGTCTTCGCCGCGCCTGGGAGAACAGGGTCCTGGCCATTGAAAGTCATGTCGGTAGGTAGACCATCTGTAGGTGAGTCAGGCCGAGGACCGAAGAGGGCTAAGTCTGTTGCCCCTTTGGTTATAGGATTCTCGGACGAAGACATGATTGACACCATCCAACCCCATGATGATGCACTAGTCATCACCCTCAGAATAGGAGCGTACGATGTAAAGAGGGTGATGGTGGACCAGGGCAGTGCTGTGGAGATAATGCACCCGGACCTTTACAAGGGGCTAGGCCTAAAGCCCCAAGACCTGACGCCAAACGATTCTCCCCTTTTGAGCTTTGAAGGACGGCCTGTCATCCTGAAAGGCCGGATACGCTTACCGGTGCAGTCTGGCTCCGAGGTGGTGGAGTTGGACTTTATAGTTGTGGACGCATATTCGCCCTACACGGCACTCGTGGGCAGACCCTGGATTCACGCACTTGGGGCCGTTCCCTCTACTTTGCACCAGAAGGTCAAATATCCATTAGAAGGACAGATACATGAGATCCAAGGGGACCAGTCTGTCGCCCAACGGTGCTTGGTAGCTGCCATCCAGCATAAGGTCCCAGCCGAGTCTTCGGACGTAGCTGGGAGGGATTTATAGCAACTACAGTCTCGGGGAGTTCCCTCTGAAGAACCAGATGAAGACACTCGATGTGAGGATCTGACGAGAGTGGTCATTGGAGATGATCCTGATAGGTTCTTTCAAGTCGGATCTCAGCTGCCTCTTCAAGAGAAGGAGGAGCTGATAGAGTTCCTCAAGCGAAATATCGATGTGTTTGCCTAAAGTGCTTACGAAGCCCCCGGGGTGGACCCGGAGTTTATATGCCATCACTTGAAGGTGAATCCACTAGTCACCCCCAAGAAACAGCCTATTCGGCGCCCATCCAAGGAACATGCTGATGCAGTGAGAGACGAAGTAGCGAAACTCAAAGAAGCTGGGGCTATCAAAGAAGTTTTTTATCCCGAGTGGCTCGCAAACACCGTGGTGGTGAAAAAGAAGAGTGGGAAGTGGCGAGTATGCGTAGACTTCACGGATTTGAATAGGGCATGCCCCAAAGATCCGTTCCCTATGCCGAAAATTGATCAGCTGGTGGATGCCACTGTCGACCACCCTCGGATGAGCTTCCTGGATGCCTTCCAAGGCTACCACCAGATACCATTAGCCCTGGAGGACCAGAAGAAAACTGCTTTTGTCACCCCTATTGGCAACTACCACTATAAAGTGATGCCGTTCGGCCTGAAAAACGCGAGAGCTACCTACCAGAGGATGATGACGAGGATGTTCGAGCCACGGCTGGGCAAAAATATCGAGGTTTACATAGATGACATGGTGGTGAAGAGCAAGGTTATAGCTGAGCATGTAAGAGACCTTGAAAGTACCTTTAAGATTCTACGAAGGCACAAGCTACGTCTAAATGCTTCTAAGTGCTCATTTGGGGTAGGGTCCGGCAAGTTTTTAGGATACATGGTCACCCATAGAGGAATCGAAGTCAACCCCAACCAGATAAAGGCCATCAATGATCTACGTGCTCCTCGGAATCCCAAGGAGGTTCAGAAACTAACCGGAATGACCGCTGCCCTCAGTCGGTTCATCTCCAGGTCAACAGACAGGTGTTGCCCCTTCTTCTCTCTACTCAACAAGTGGAAGGGATTCGAATGGACTGAGGAATGTGCTTTGGCATTCCAGCAACTCAAGGATTATCTGGCTGGGCCACCCATCATGTCCAGTCCTAAGCCTGATGAGGTGCTGTTCGCCTACATCGCTGTAGCTCCCTACGCAGTAAGCCTGGTGCTGATACGATCGGACTCTGGTGTGCAAAGGCCCGTTTATTACATAAGCAAGTCGCTGTATGAGGCTGAGATCCGTTACTTGCCTCTAGAGAAAGCTATCCTAGCAGTAGTGCTTGGCACGCGGAAGCTACCTCACTACTTCCAAGCCCACACGGTCATCGTTCTTACACAACTCCCACTCAAACTTGTACTCCGAAGTGCTGATTACACTGTTCGGATTGCCAAGTGGGGTACAATCTTAGGGGCTTTTGATATAAGATATATGCCCCGCACTTCGGTCAAGGGACAGGTCCTTGCGGATTTGGTGGCTGAGTTCACGGAGCCCCAATTAGAAGAAGTAGAGCCCCCGTCAGGCATGGATGAAAAATCAGTTGGCATGATCTCCCAACAGAATCCCTCCCATTGGGAAGTGTACGTCAATGGCGCGGAAAATCAGAGAGGTTCCGGAGTTGGGCTAGTACTGATATCCCCTAAGAAAATCATTATCGAGAAATCGTTAAGGCTGGACTTCTCGGCAACGAATAATGAGGCGGAATACGAGGCCCTACTGATGGGAATGACTATGGTTCGTAGAATGGGTGGGAAGTTTGTGGAGTTGTTCTCAGACTCAAGACTGGTAGTAGGTCAAGTACAAGGCGAGTTTGAGGCAAAGGACGAAAGAATGCAGGGGTATTTGAGCCGTGTTAAACACTTGCAATCAGAGTTTGACTCTTTCAAATTGCTGCACATCCCTAGAAAAGGCAACTCACATGCTGACTCCTTAGCCACGCTTGCCACCTCTTCGGCGCAGGACCTGCCAAGGATCATCCTCGTCGAGGACTTGCACAGGCCTACAGAAGCAAAATCAGAGGCAGTCCAGGTTCACCAGGTCAGGGCAGGGCCGTGCTGGATGGATCCTTTAATCAAATTCCTCAAAGAAGATATATTGCCTGAAGAAAAGGATGAAGCTGATAAAGTTCAGAGGAAAGCGACTAAGTTCTGGTTATCCGAGGACCAAAAACTGTACAAACGCTCCTATTCGGGACCATATTTGTTATGCGTACACCCCGAGGCGATTGAGACATTGCTGGAAGAGCTGCACGAAGGAATCTGTGGGAGCCACACTGGAGGTAGGTCCTTGGCTCACCGAGCTCTCACCCAAGGCTATTGGTGGCCTAACATGCAAAAGGAGGCACACGAATACGTCAAAAAGTGCGATCAATGTCAGCGCTTCGCTCCAAACATTCATCAGCCAGGAGGAAATCTTAATCCGCTATCTAGCCCATGGCCCTTCGCCCAATGGGGCTTGGATATTGTGGGACCCTTCCCCAAAGCTGCAGGAAACAAGAAGTACATCTTAGTCGGAACAGATTATTTCACCAAGTGGGTCGAAGCCGAACCACTAGCCAATATCAGAGACGTTGATGTGTAAAAGTTCGTGTGGAAGAATATTGTCACTCGGTTTGGAGTTCCTCACACTCTCATCTCAGACAATGGCTTGCAGTTTGATAGCAGGGCATTCAGGAACTACTGCAGTGAGCTGGGAATTATAAACAGATACTCCACTCCAGCCTATCCCCAGGGCAATGGACAAGCGGAAGCCGTCAACAAGGTCATACTGAATGGCTTAAAGAAGAGGTTAGATGATGCAAAGGGCAGATGGGTAGATGAGCTGCCGCACGTACTTTAGGCTTACAGGACTACGCCTCGTAGGTCTACCGGGGAGACCCCCTTCTCAATGACCTATGGAGCTGAAGCTGTCATTCCTCTGGAAATCGGGTTCCGAACGATAAAAACTAGCTCATTCAGTCCAGCCGACAACAATGAGCAACTACAGAAGAGCTTAGACTTGATTGAGGAATGGAGGGAGAATGCAATGGTTCGGCTGGCACACTATCAACAGAAACTCAGGCAAGGCTATGATGCTAACGTAAAGCTAAGGCCCCTGGAGCCTGGTGATCTAGTGCTGAGGAAAGTTGTGGGCAACGCGAAGAACCCGGCATGGGGAAAACTAGGACCCAATGGGGAAGGATCGTATCGCATCACCTCTAGAGCAGGCATTGGGGCATATTTCTTGGAAGACCTAAATGGTTGCGTAATACCGCGTCCATGGAATGTAAATAACCTCAAGAGGTACTTTTATTAATCAAATCTTTTCTTCAACCGACGTGTCAACTCACTGCGTAAAGAACTCTCTCAAGTGTTTAAACTTAAATCCAATCATGCCTATAGTCCTCGGACCAGATGATTTGAGTTAGTTAGCACTCAGTTACAGTTCTATGGTGTTTAAACTTAAATCCAATCATGCCTGTAGTCCTCGGACCAGATGATTTGGGTTAGTTAGCACTCAGTTACAGTTCTATGGTGTTTAAACTTAAATCCAATCATGCCTGTAGTCCTCGGACCAGATGATTTGGGTTAGTTAGCACTCAGTTACAGTTCTATGGTATTTAAACTTAAATCCAATCATGCCTGTAGTCCTCGAACCAGATGATTTGGGTTAGTTAGCACTCAGTTACAGTTCTATGGTGTTTAAACTTAAATCCAATCATGCCTGTGGTCCTCGGACCAGATGATTTGAGTTAGTTAGCACTCAGTTACAGTTCTAGTGTTTAAACTTAAATCCAGTCATGCCTGTAGCCCTCGGACCAGATGACTAGGGTTAGTTAACACTCCGGTGCAGTTCTCTAAGTGTTTAAACTTAAAACCAGTCATGCCTGTAGTCCTCGGACCAGATGACTAGGGCTAGTTAATATTCGAATACATCCGCGTCCCATAATCCTTGAACCAAACGACAGGTTAGTCAATACCCCCATGCAGCTACTGTCACAAGGGCTTAGTGCTAAAATTCCTAATTGCGTTTAAATTGATTCTAACTTATAAATGTCTTCCTTAGTTATGTTTAATTCGAAACCGAGGGGCAACAACTTATGTTTAATTTGGAAAGGTATGTGAAACTCCCATAAGTACTCATTCCAATCATTGCTCATCAATAACTCTTATTCGACCTACTCTTTTCAATGCTAATTTCGATTACTCACGCCATCAATACGACGTATCAATCAGGTTACTTGCATTGTTATGTCATAATTGCAACGTATAATTATGTGTGTGGCAATAATAAGTAATAAAACATGTATCAAAAACATCAAAGACAAATAGGGAACTATTCCATTAAAGAAAAAAGGTCTACATGCAGGGTCAACAAAACAGAGAAAAAAAAAAAAAAGTTACAATTCCTTAAGCAAAAAAAAAAAAAAAAAAAAAAATGCAAGTGCAAAATGAAGGCCCTATGCATCTACTCTTTCGCTGGAGGAAGCCCGGGGTCAGCAACGTGGCCTATCCGTTCAAATGCTTCAGGGGCTTGGCCCTTGGCCTCATCAGGAATTTTTTCTTTGCCTGAACCTTGGCCTTCGTCTTCGGTTGGCTCAACCGATTTACCCATGTCATCCGGCCGACTGGCCCCTTTGGGTGCACCAAGAGTGAGTGGAGGCACTTGGCTGACCACGATTGGCTCTGAAGCCTCTGGAAGCTGTGGAGCAGGAGGGGGATCTGTCCCTGGGAGCTCTCGGATATCAGGATCATAGTATACGCTCCCAGGCAGCCTCAGCTCTGAGTCGGCAGGGACTCCAGCTGCATCCAGGGCCTTGCCCCAACTTATGCCGCAGTAATCTCGGCTGACCGAGGTGAATTGATCCAGAAGCTGGGATGTAGTCGTCTCTACCCCCAGCTGGTACGCCACCTTCCTTTCGGCTTTAACCGCCTCCTTGGCCAGCCTGGCGTTTCGCTCAGCCACTTGGGCGCTCGTCTTGGCCTTTTACAGTTCAGCTCTGAGACCTTTCACCAGCTCCCTCTCGGTTACCAGGTTGATCTCTACCATGTGTAATTGTTTGCGCTGTTCCTCGGCTTGTTTTTCTACATTCTTGAGCCCGGCATCGAGGCTTCGCTTTTGGGAAGTCACCTCTTTAAGCTCCTCAGACATCTGAGCATGCTCCTCTTTTAGCTTGCCAAGAGATGCCTCTGCCTCAAACTAGGACTGGGATGCTGCTTGGGCTTTGAGCCAGGACTCCTTGTTCAACCCCTCGGCCACGTAAACCTGCTGAGTAATCTGCATAATAACATCTCCAGTATCAGGCTAAGAGGGAACAAAGCCGGCTAAGGATAAAACCTAAACTTAGGAAGGGTGCACTTACCATGGCTAAATCCCTTTTAAGGGACATGAATAGCTCCTGCTGGGTGAAGCGCTTGAAGGAGGCCATATCATGTGGGAGAAGAAGTGGTTGCTGCAGGGCCTCGGCGACATAGCCTGCCCTTCCTCCATCATAATTCCTGAGGGAGGTATCCCACAGGATTGGAGCGCCATCCAACTCCAATTTTGGAGACCAGATTCGAAGTCCTCCTCCTCGACGTACATCTACACCTAAAGGCTCCTCTCGGCTTTCAGTAGAGGAGGCCCTGTGGGTTCGGCTGTCTTTCGCCACCTTTTGCTGCTTAGCCCCCTTGGTTGGTGGCACCTGTTTCTCCCCAACCTCATTGTGGGGTCTCTTCTTCTGTAGGTTTGGCATAGGTTTCAAATTTGGGTCAGGGACCTGGGTAGGCACCGGAGGAAATGTCACCACTGTTGTAGATGTCCCAGCACCTTTCGGCTCGGGCTTTTTGCCTCTGTCCTTCATCAAACTCCTCAGATCCATATCGTCGTCTGAGGAGTCTTCGAAATGACTGGCTAGCAAATTAAGATAGGGGCCTAACCGCTCGTAGGTTTCTTCCTCGGCGTCTGAAACCTCTACCACCTGGTGTACTCCTGAAGCTTCTCCCTCAAACTGAAATCCGTCTATCTGTTCTTCTAGTGAGGAAGTGGAAGAGCCAGCCCCCTCACCTTCAATCTCTTGTCCGAGGGGAACTTGCTGGAGGGGTTGAACAGGGGGAGGTATGATCCGAGGATTTGGGCGGGGTATAGGTTCAAGATCATATGGCGCCAAGATGCCCGTCCGACCAACGTCAATACGCGCAAGGCGAGGATCTCCCTGGACGATTGCGTTGCCGACCGGTTGGAAACCCTTTGGTTTCCTTGTATATCCGAGAATAAGGGGAGCAGATCGTAGTTGCCCGTCCTCGCTCACGAAGATCTCTGACCTCAAAAGGTTGTTGAGGGCGGCAATATTCGTTAGGCTGAGCCGAGGAGAAACTTGTCTCTTATCTGTCGCAAGCCAGCAAAAAAAAAAAGGGTTAGAAACTCAGAAGTAGAGACAGAAGAGGAATCAAAAACCGTTGAAAGACGAGAACCCTAAGCCTGTAGTTAGTGTGCCTAAGTCTAACATGTCCCACCTGGCTCCCCACGCGTGGTCGGGCAACCATGGCCGTCGCGCCAGGCACCCGAGACGATCACGTAGTCGTCTTTCATCCCTTTGTTGGATTTGGGAAGGCAGGAAATGAGCCTGACAACATCCGACCGGGATTTTAAGTAGTACCCAGCATCTTGCTGGCTGTGGCATTCATACATATGTACCACATCTAGCCAGGTGAGGCCCAACCCCATGTGGCGCTCAAGGTCCTCAATCGCTCCTAGGATCCTAAACATATTGGGCGCGCACTGCCAGGGAGTAAGCCTATGGTTCTGAAGGTAATTAGTGGTGATGGGACCCATGGGGATTGTCATTCCTCCTTCTTTGAAGGCGATGAGGGGGATCACCACCTCTCCCATTTTTCGGTCTGTTAGTATCTTTTCTAGGGGGCAATACCTCACACCCACGTTAGGGGGTATGCGATACGTGGCCCTAAACGCCTCTAGTTGCTCAGGGCTATCCACCATGTACTCGAGCTTTCCCATGGTGCTTAAACAAAACAGTTGGCCGAAGAGAGAACTAAATGAGTTGGTGGACGATGACTCACCAGGGCCAAGTCGGAGAGAAGATTTCAGGCTCATAGGAGGGTTCGTGATGATTCTGGGGAGGCCTGAAAGCAGCGACTGAGAGATTTGTACAGAGCGGCGCGTCTGTTCTTGCTGGAGCGTCTGAAGATTTGCAAAGTGAGGAAGAAATAACCTCCTCTGAAACTTTATACGGGGTCAAGCGAAGGGTCAGGGGCACTCCCGCCCAAATTCCAAAGAAAAAACCACAACTGTTGGATCGATCGCTCACCGTTAGATACGAAGGACAAGGCGCCACCTGGTGCAATTAATGCAGCGGCTTGGGAATATGGAAACCGCAACGGCATTAATGAAGCGTCTATCCCTAGGCCCCCACACACGTGCCAGCTCGAATTTGCCTGCACTCAAGCTTTTTGTTCCGTGGCAGGTCAAAATCCTACTTTTTCTCTTTGGATGCGAGGGAAAAACTACAATTTTTAGGGGCTATTCTGGGGGAGAAAAGCCCAACCGAGCGCATTAGGCCCAAGGCCCTATCTAAGGACCACCGTTGTCTGAAGAGATGAAAAAGCTTAGTTAGGGGCCCTGAGAAATGAGCATGTCTGGAGAAGGGTATGGCCGTGATCCGAGGATATGTTCAATGCGCCGAGGAGTCCAATACCCTCGGATCCGAAGAACCTTAGTCTGACATTCAACCCTTTGCAGCCCAAGTGATCCTCTCGACAGGTGTAGTGACGGAATGAACCTCGGACACGAATGAATATAACTGGATCGGAGAAATATCTAAGAGACAGATCTCAACCACCGCATTAAATGCACTGCACCTACTTCTCTGGCCGCATTAATGTGGAAGAGACCCCTGAACAGTATCAGCTCAGCTACCACCTCTCACACAAGGCTAGAGAACACCTTTGATGGGACAGGCACTCAAGTGAATGTCCGGGTGATGAACAAGTGGACGATCGAGATAGAGTGAGGGGGTACTATATAGGTAGGCAAGCCCCCTGATAAAAAGGGGGAAAGAAAAAAGAAAAAGAGGAGAAAAAAGGAGAAGGGGGGATGATGGCACGGGAGCTCTAAGAATTGTAACCCAAGTTCATCAATGAAAATCACCTCTTCAGACGAGACACTTATATCTGTCCGAGCACACATTAATTCAAATTCCCCCACTAGCGTGGCTGTTGAATACTGTTATTTTCATTATTCGCCTAGCTCTTTCACCCACTCTCTACAAATTTATTGTTTTGGGTTCAGTGGGCCCCTAATCCACCCCTTCTTGGGCTTGGGCCGCAAAATCTAACCCTACATATATATATAACCGAAACCTTTGAACCTCTCATAATTTTTCACGTCAACACAATATTTAAATAAAATTATCATTTTATTTAATATTTTTGTTTAGTCCAAATTTAACAACAAGTGAAACACTATCTTTCTAACAAGTCCAGCTTAGCTTAAACTTAAACTCAAACTTATCATTATCATTTTTTAAAAACAAAATTATTTTTTTTAATCCAAACTTAACAAGGAGTAAAACTCTATCTCTCTAACAAGTCTAACTTTAACACAAACTCAAACATTGATAATTTGTCTCCAAATTTGCGAGGTTAATCATGAACACTATAAAAACAAAGCAAACCCCAATTTTTTTTTTCAAAAACCGAGTATAGATATGAGCTTGTCTTATGTTATTTTCTTCTCCTTTACTTTGTTAAATATATATATATATATATATATATATATTTTGGCTTTTCATGTATTTTTTATGGTTAAGTGTAGAAAAGGGATTTTGTGATTTGAAGTTTCAAACATCATGAAGTGTGCGTGAATGTATTATAGTTTTTATTTTGGATAAATTCCACTTACACCCCCTGAGGTTTGGCCTAATTCCAACTAGGTCCATAAGATTTTAAAATTGACCACTTTAGTCCCTAAAAGACAATTTAATCCTCATTCTGTTAGCCTCCGTTACTAGTTTTTTTCCTCACCCATCACTTTTCTTCTGTCTCTCTCTCCAACTCTCTAGATCCTCTCTTTCTCCCTCTCATCCCTTTATTTCTCTCTCTCTTCTCTCATCCAAGTCCTTCACACTGCTTGTTTTACTCTCTTTGTGTCAAACCTATCTAAATCTCTCTTTCGTCCCAAAGCTCTTCTTTCTCTTTTCTCCATAAGGCTTCCTCGTCCCTCTCTCTGACCTGTCTTTGTCTTTATGGTGCACCCCGGTGGTGGGTTTGCAGTGGTTTGTGAGTTTTGGTTAGATTTGTGTTGGAAGATTTGGGTTTTTTCGTGGATTGGCTTTGGAATTTTGTGGGGTTTAGTTTGGATTGGGACTGGAGGATTTTGGTTTTTTGGTTTGGATCGGCAAAGGCATGTGGTTGTCGCCTCAAGAATTTCCCATGTTGATTCATCCTCCATAGTCACTGTCACAAAATACACACACTGCCACAGTCTCTACCAAGCCATGATCCATACATTTCCAACCTTCACACTCGAAGGGTCACTCACTAAACGCAAAGGCCAAAGAGTTACAATTGCATGCAAGTGAATGAGATCGTGAATCAAAAGAGTGGGAAGCTCCCGAGGTGACCTTCACATGATGGGTCACTCACTGATTCAACCTGGTTACAACATAGAGATGTGATTGAGATTTTTCATAGAAATCTAGAGTTTTGGTAATGGAGTGAGTTGTGCTGGGATTTGACATTTTTGTGAATTTGAGAAGATTTTTTTTTTTTTAGGGTTTTGATTTGTTGGGTTTGGTTTTGGATTTGAAGTTGAGATTGGATTTTGATTTTGTGCTAGGGTTTGACATTTTTGTGAATTTGAGTTTTTTTTTTTTTTTTTTTTTTGGGTTTTGATTTGTTGGGTTTGGTTTTTGGATTTGAAGCTGAGATTGGTGGTTGTGGCTGGTGGAGATGGTTGTGGGTTGACAATCTAATCTTGCTCTCAATCTCCTCAATTTTGTTCCTCAAGGTACAGTTTTTCCCTATTTTCAAGCACACCCATCCCAATTCCTTCCGTAGTTTCTATGTGACAGCATGTTTCCCGTATTGATGGGTGAGTGAATTGAAGAGAAGTGATCTAAGGTTAGAAAGAGAGAGAGAGAGGGAGCGATGAAGGAGGAGAGAGTTACCAAGAAGAGAGACAAGCTAACAAAGTGCTAACGGTGTTAGGGTCAAAGTTGTCTTTAGGGACTAAAGTGGTCAATTTTGAAATCTTATGGACCTGGGCATTAGGCCAAACCTCAAGGGTGGTAAGTGAAATTTACCCTTTTATTTTTTAGTTGAGAGTTAAGAGAAATACCGAGATGTTTTATTATGAATAGGATTGGGATTGGTATCATATGGGACTCATAGTAGTGGGAATAATACGAAAATACATAGTAGTGTAGCATATGTTGTAGGGGTGTGGACTGTGCTAGCTTCTTCTTTTTCTTTTCTTTTTTTTCTTTTTTGTCATGTAGTGGTACATAATATATATATATATATATATATAACCGAAACCTTTGACTTTTTATTGATTTCTTCCAAACTTGCCACATCATTATCATTTTTTTAACAAAATTATTTTTGCTTAGTCTAAACTTAACAAGGAGTGAAACTCTATCTTTCTAACAAGTTCAACTTAATCTCAAATGTTGATAATTTATCTTCATGTATTTTTTTAAAAGTAATTTTCATACATGAACCACCAAACTCTGCTTATCTGTTTTTTACAAGATAAAAAAGTTTGCAATAATTAAAAGAGGGTATGACTTTCATTATTTCATTATTAAGAGAAGGTATGACTTTCATTATTTCAATGCAAGCTCCTACTCAACATTTTTTTAGCGTGAGCTAGATGCTAAAAAGGTTTGTTTAAAGTTTAAACCCATTAAAATTTAAAACTTATTGCTTTATGGGTTTGTGTACTTTTTTTCTTTTTCTTATATTTCTCTTTTGAATAGTCATATTTTTTTTTTTAATTGTTTCAATAACTTATTCTTTAATTATATATATATTTGGCATTTTTGAAGTTTTAACATCTGAATTTGTGTAGTCTCACACACACACATGCGCACACGCGCGCGCGCACACACACACACACACACATATTATCTATAATTTGTAGGCTCTGAATCATTTAAGTCATTTCAATAGTTATAGCCATTGATTATTTTTTTGAATGTAATCCATCTTTTTCTTATATATCTCTATTGTTTAGTCATATATAATTTGTTTTATTTCAATAATTTCTAATCTTTAATATTTTTTTGTCTTTCAGAAGTTTTAATATCTAAATTATTGAGCTATTTTTTTGTAGTATCTGAAACTATCTGCCAAATTTCGTGTGAGTCATTGCACGTTCAAACAATGACTTCTTTATCAAATTGTGACACAAATCAAAGTCATACAAGAACAAATCATACAATGGTGTAGTTTCTTAATCAATTTAAGATTTTATAAAATTATATCTACTTCACAAATAGATAATTTCCGGTGCATAGCACGAGTTAGTGACTAGTGATAGGTCACAATCTGAATGACCTTTTGTGATTAACCTTAATTAATTAATTTAGCCAAGTAATTAATTAATCAATTAATCATGCAATTTTATGGAAGCACAAACAAATCACCAATCAACTAAATAAGCAGCGGAAAATAAATAACACAGTGATTTGTTTACGAATGGGGAAAACCCTAATGGCAAAAACCCCACCGAGTGATTTTCAGGTCACCACTCCTGAAACTCCACTATTATCAAATCAAGCGGTTACAAGTAAAGGAAGCCCAAGTACCTTACCAACCTGCAGTTGAACCCTTACCCCAATACCCAATTAGACTTGATCTATAGTGACAGTCTCCACCTTTGATGCACGACTCCCAAGTACGTGAATAACCAATGCGCGGATCCAAGTACGCGACTTCAGAACACCAACTGAGGAAGAATGGTTGGCTGCAAAGTTCTTCAGATCATCCTTTCTGATGAAGAGCAAGAAGATGCTTGGTTACAAAGCCCTATGATGCAAATACACAGCAACTTCTTGATGGAAGATGAACTAGGTCAAGAACTTCGTCTGTTGATCACAATTTGCTTAAACAGAGATTGCTTAATGAATATGCAACTTGTGTCACTCAAAACGACTCTTAAAATAATCCTTTTATATGTTTAGGGTTAGAAGAAAAGAAGGCCCAAAAACATATTTACGGATCCTAAGAAAATCAAATTGGAAATCTAACTTTTTAAATCTCGACAGATAGCAGGTGTCGAGGTAGCTATCGAAAGGTGTCGAGCTTTAAAAATTCTGCACTTCATCTTGCTTTCTCTTTGACAGACTTGATGACTTCAACATTTGACCTTGAAACATTGTTTCTTAAAGTATTAAAAACACCCAGAACTACCCAATTACAAGCAGAGTGCGTTTTGTCAAAGGATTAGCCAATTTACATAATTAAGTGACATATGTTCTTAAACAAGTTAAAACATATATGTCCTAACAATCTCCCCCTTTGGCAATCCGTGACAAAACCACAACAAACAAATGAGCATATGAGAGGAGTCATAAATCACTCAACTCATATTTACTTGTTGAATACAATAAAATCTATCCTAACACAAACTCTTGAAAAACTTTGCAAGAAGAGAGCTTATGATAAGTAGACTTTGACAACCTGTATTTCTGAAACACTTTAAACAAAACTCATCAAGGCATCTTGTGTGAAACAAAAATAAATAGGTTGCATACAAGTATAAAGAACATGTGTATAAAGATAGAAAAGAAACAACACATGAAGATAGAGATGAAAGAAACATACATCAACATATATAAAAGATAAGATAAGTACAATGTATGTAAAAATGGTCACAGGACCTCATATACAAGACTAATGTATCTAAAAGATAAGAAAAAAATACATATAGCCTCACTAGATCCCTCAAAAATATGATAACACTCCCCCTATCAAAAATGCCCTATACTAGCTCTCCCCCTAAGATGACTACTCTCATAGCCCAAAAACTACTCCCCCTTTTTGTCACGAGTGACAAAGGGTAGAGTGTCATGTAGACATCTCATCGGCAGAGCTAGCATCCCCATCATCATCATCATCATCATCATCCTCATCATCCTCAGAATCTGACGTTGTTGGAGTAGATGGTGAAGGAGTAGCCTCTGGAGCAAATCCACCCATGATCGCCTACCGTCGTGCAATACGACCCACACGAACATTCACCTGATACAACTCAGTAGAGAGTGTATCAAGGCGAGTGTCCATGCGCTGCAGCTGTGCCATAATATCACCAAGGGATACATCGCTCGAAGAGGAAGAAGGATCAGATGTAGATGGAGCGGATCTGGAAGGCGCCGAACGGGAGGGAGGAGTGGCACCTGGCTGTCTCGACCTGAACTGCACCTCACTACGTTTTACGGTAGTGGCGTCTATGGCAGATATGTGTGTGAAGTGGTCGGACACAGGAAAGGGAATAGAAAAATGGCGTAGAATCCGCGTGATAGCAGAAGGAAAGATGAGGTTATCACGGGACGCCGAGTCAAGATAGACCTCTATGATAGACCGGATGAAGTGAGAAGGGAAGTCTATAGTAAGATGCTCAAGTAGGGAAAGCAAAAATCGAGCACGAGGCTCTGTGATAGAGTTATAATGAGAAAGAGGATGGAGAACAAAAGTCATCACCATGTTAATGAATCTAGGACCTTTAGTAAAAGGCCTACATGATGTGAACTGATGCTCACCCCAATCAGCAGGGCGCTCACAAAAAGCAGAGATGAGCTCATCCTTGGACACAGTCCTCAGACGCTCACAAGAGGGGTAATCAGGAAACTCTATCCTAGGTACCCTAAGCACCTCCGCAACAAGTTACGGTGTGATAAAATGAGGTACTGGAAGATCAATCCCGTGCATGTTGGAGTAGAACTCCTATATCAGCACGACAGGGCAAGTGACCAGGATGTCACACAGTGACCCCCATCCCCTACTGTTTATGACAAAGGGAAGGTCAATATCGGCGAAGTCCGCCAGTATAACGTGGCATTCCGAATGAACAACTCATTTAGAAAAGTTCTCCGAAAATGCCTTATGATCATCTCCATCACGGAACCGGATGTTAAAAGGAGTATTATCTGAAGAGGAAGAAGCTCCAGAATGCAGAGGGTTCCGAGCAGGAGTAGATTTACATTTGGGTGCCATAGACACTACTAACGTAAAAGAATGAGAAAAAGATAGAGGGGGAAACAATCAGAAAAGTCCCAAACACAGTTCAATTATCAAATATGTTGAACAACAAGTACGTATGCATGGGAATGCATGGGCATGTGACATGTAAAAAAAAACATCATGGGTTCAGCCCAATCCAATCCTAGCAGCACACAAACATAAGGCACACATCTAAATGCATGTAAATATCATTATAATGCAAATGAAATGCAATGTATGACATTTTGAAATCATTTAAGTACAAACCCAACCCAAAATTTGAAGAAACACTCAACAATTTTGAAAAACCCCAAATTTTTATGAAAAATCCCAAAAACTAGGTTTTCAAACATGAAATGCATGAAAATGAAAGGGAAAAGTGATCTTACCAAGAGATTGAAGCAAGGAATGAGCAAGATCCAAGTGGGGTTGAAGAATGAGTAAAAAAAATCAAGTTGAGAAGATGAAGAGCCTCGAACAGATCGAGTGAGATCGAGAGAAATGAGAGAAAAATCGCGAACAGCATTTAAATAGGCACCTCAGTAATTCTCTACAGCTAAGGTGTCGAGAGGTATCGAGGAAGCTGTCGAGGAAGGTATCGAGGAAATGTGCCTTCGACAGATGCAGGTATCGAGAGGTATCGAGGAACAAGGCCAATTTCAGATACATGAAGCTCGATCGATCGACAAGGTATCTAGAAGCTGTCGAGAGGACAGAAGAAATCTCGATCGATCCACAAGGTGTCGAGAAAGAAGACTCAAAACTCACAAGTGAATCTCGATCGATCCAACAGGTGTCAAGCATCTATCGAGGGGACAGAGACTTTCTCGATCGATCCATCAGGTGTCGAAGAGGTAAAGAGATTGCGATAAGAAACAACATGAGAAGCTCGACAGATGACCAGGTATCGAGGAGGTGTCGAGGGAGGTGTCGAGCCATCAGAAAAATGCAGTTTTTCGAGAAGGGAAAAACACAGACATGAATGCAATCTAACACACATCTCAACTAAAGATCCACTTAAGTGATAAACCTCTCAAAACATCTCTCAACAAGAAAATATGCACAAGGATCATTCAAAATACACACACACACTAAACAAGTCTAACCAATTTTATATTTCAAAAACAAGTTATGACAGTTTAGTGAGCATACATTAGCATATGTAAAACCTTTGTGATGGCCAAATCACATTGTACCTGCACATATATCAAAAGCAGCAGAGAATATTGCGTGTTGCGTGTAAAAAACATCGCAAGAGTGCATATGTGTATAGATGTTATGACGATCTGAGATATGAGAAAATGATTTTCAACTCACACACAATCATAACTGTTTGATGGGGACTATCACCTTCGAGGTACATCCTATAACTCCCACATCTCCTAGAATACACGCTTTCAACCATCTATAAAGCATTTTTAATCTTTTTGCTTTTTATTTTTCTTTGCATGTTTTCTTTTATTTTAGCAAATCATACATGGGTATATAAAAGAGAGAAAAGAAATACCCAAGATGTTAAGCATTTGACATCACACTTTTGCTATGCCGAAGCATACGAATGTCTTTGACACTGCACTTTTGCTATGCCGAAGCATACAAGTGTCATATTATGATTGGCAGGCACCAGTGGTGAGATGGTTATTTATGCTTTTCTCTTAAAATTTTCTAGTCCTACCCATCAAAAAGAGTGATATGAGTGTTAAGTTTTGAGAGATAACCTAATCTTACTCATCACAAACAAGAGCCACAAAGCTCACTTACTTAGTTGTGCATAGAGATGCTCATCTAAGCTACAAGTGATACAAAGTTTAGAAAATTTTGTTTCATTGGCCATCCAAGGTACACAAGTACCAAAGTACACATAACACACACTGTTTTTGTATTTTTTTGATTTTTTCAATTTTTTTTTAAATCAAAAAAAATAAACAAAATCGAAAATAAACACACAAAACATGTTAAACAAAATAATGGAAAAACTAGACTGACTCAGCAGAAAAATAAAACACACAAGCAATGCAAAACACAGAAAAAGAAAAAGGAAAAAGAAAGTGATGAAATCACTTAAAGTCCTTTTTCTTCCACACCTTGGAAGAGCCTTTCCTTTGATTGAATCCTTGAATCGGCGGTGAGGGGGAAGAATTTAACCCATTCAAGTTCAAAAGGAACATGAGGGCTTTCAGAAGATCTCCAAGAGGAGCAAGAGAGGATTGAAGCTGATTGTGTTTTCCAGATGCTATCACGCCATTGCTCTGTTAAGTGGCTAACCACTTATAGCAATTTGGTCTAGTATGACCGGCAGCTCCACAATGATGACAGAGATGCTACTTCTTTTGTTTAGGCTTTTGAGAGTTAGCCTTCTTAGTCCTAGGGTTTTTATCATCTTTCTTATCTTGCTTAGGGGGTGCTCCTAAGATAGATTTACCCTTGTCTAAGTTCTCACTAGCTAATTCAGTTTTGACATCAATATTCTCAATTTTAGTATTATTAGTAGGAGGAACAAAAACAGTATTGCTAGTAGAAGCAGTGTTTGAGAAAGAAATACCATACCCCAAACCAGTTCGATCCGAAGCAGATTTCTGATTTCTCAGCATCTCATCAAGCTTTGCACTTGAAGTCCTCTCTAGTTGAGCTCTAACTTGAAACAACTCTGCTTCAAGCTTCTTGGTCTTCTCTGCTAAAAAGGTGTTTTCAAATCTCAGTGCTCCAATAGTTTGATTCGCCTCATCAAACTTTGTGGACAACTCTTCACGATCAAGTTTCACATCACTGAGCTTCTTAGTGGCCAGCCTGTATAATTTCTCATGCTTTTTAGAGAGCTTATAAAGCTTCTCATAGGCTGAATGGATATCATCTTGATCATTCATTTTCTCAAATTTTGATTCCACCAGTTCTTCTTCTTCATCCACTTCTTCAACAATCCCTTCAGTAGTATTAACTGTGGCGGTAAAAGCATTTAAGATTCCATCATCCTCATTGTCGGAATCATCTTCAGGCTCAGTGTCACTTAGAGTTACAACAAGTGCCTTGCTTTTCCCACTGCTCTTGAGATATATAGGACACTCATTTTTCATGTGTCCAAACCCATGACATCTAAAGCATTTTGGTCCTGCAGGAACAGTGTACTGACTTCCATCCTTAGCACCCTTCTTCCCTTTGTCTTGGCTTTTAGACTGTGAAGAACTGAACTGCCTTCGGTCCTTGTCGAAGCTCCTTCCATTGGCATTCTTCATAAACTTCTTGAACTGCCGAGTGATGTAGGACTTCATCTTAGAATCTTCATCATCAGAAGACTCATCTGTATCACTGTTCTTTGCCTTCAAGGCCATGCTTTTACCTTAACTTGACTTGCCAATCCTAGATAGTCCTATCTCGTAGGTTTGCAAGTTTCCTACCAGCTCAGTCAAAGGAATCTTGTCAATGTCCTTTGATTCTTCTATCATCGTAATCTTGGCATGGAATCTCTCAGGTAGAGATCTAAGCACCTTCCTTACAATCTTGGGTTCTGGGATGGTTTCCCCAAGATTGAAGGCTGAGTTTACTATGTCCTTGAGCTTGGCATAGAACTCATCAAATGACTCATTCTCCTCCATCTTAATTTCTTCAAAGCTTGTAGTGAGCCTCTGAAGCTTTGAGTCTTTGACAACCTTTGTGCCTTCATAGGTAGTATGGAGGATGGTCCAAGCTTCCTTGACAATTTCAATTGAGGATATCTTTTTGAACTCTTCATATGTGACTGCGCTAAATAGGGCATTTAACGCTCTGCTGTTGAAGTTAGCCGCCTTGATCTTAGAATCATCCCAATCGACCGGATCTTCTGTTGGCTTAGTACAGCCAATCTCTACAACTTGCCACACATTTTCATCTAAAGACTGCAAGAAAGCTCTCATGCGTACTTTCCAGAATGCATAGTTAGTGCCATCAAATAAAGGAGATATAATTAATGATTGTCCTTTATCCATGACAAACAGGGGTCAATGGATCAAACACAGCAAAGATTAAACCCTAATCAGAGTGTGCCTGCTCTGATACCACTTGATAGGTCACAATCTGAATGACCCCTTGTGATTAACCCTAATTAATTAATTTAGCCAAGTAATTAATTAATCAATTAATCATGCAATTTTATGGAAGCACAAACAAATCACCAATCAACTAAATAAGCAGCGGAAAATAAATAACACAGTGATTTGTTTACGAATGGGGAAAACCCTAATAGCAAAAACCCCACCGAGTGATTTTCAGGTTACCACTCCCGAAACTCCACTATTATCAAATCAAGCTGTTACAAGTAAAGGAATCCCAAGTACCTTACCAACCTACAGTTGAACCCTTACCCCAATACCCAATTAGACTTGATCTGTAGTGACAGTCTCCACCTTTGAAGCACGACTCCCAAGTACGTGACTAAACAATGCGCGGATCCAAGTACACGACTTTAGAACACCAACTGAGGAAGAATGGTTGGCTGCAAAGTTCTTCAGATCATCCTTTCTGATGAAGAGAAGGAAGATGCTTGGTTACAAAACCCTATGATGCAAATACACAGCAACTTCTTGATGGAAGATGAACTAGGTCAAGAACTTCGTCTGTTGATCACAATTTGCTTAAATAGAGATTGCTTAATGAATATGCAACTTGTGTCACTCAAAACGGCTCTTAAAATAATCCTTTTATATGTTTAGGGTTAGAAGAAAAGAAGGCCCAAAAACATATTCATGGATCCCAAGAAAATCAAATTGGAAATCTAACTTTTTAAATCTCGACAGATAGCAGATGTCGAGGTAGCTATCGAGAGATGTCGAGCTTTAAAAATTCTGCACTTCATCTTGCTTTCTCTTGGACAGACTTGATGACTTCAACACTTGACCTTGAAACATTGTTTCTTGAAGTATTAAAAACACCTAGAACTACCCAATTACAAGCAGAGTGCGTTTTGTCAAAGGATTAGCCAATTTACATAATTAAGTGACATATGTTCTTAAACAAGTTAAAACATATATTTCCTAACAACTAGAATTTTATAAATTGATTCCAATGCACAGCATTTTAGCAAGTCAATTGTAAGAGACTAATAGTAAAATAAGCATGGCAATGAAATTCACTCTCTTTATTTCCCCTATGGTTGCTCCACTAGCAATTCCAATCTCTGGAGCCCAACGCATGGGTTACCTTATCGAAATCCATGGCATTGTGTATTGCCCAAGCAGCAACAATACAAATGCCAGTGGTACCAATATCGTCTCTTTCGCAAGTAAGTTTGCTCATGTTGATTATTTTACCTACGTATATATATATATATATATATATATATATATATGGTACTGCTGCAGCTAGCCTCACTAAGTTTTTTTTTGTTTTCAATTTTTATTAGAAAAGAGAATTCTAAAGAAACTAGAAACTTCTCATTGAAAGATTTTACAAAAATGAAAAACTGAAATACATAATAAACAACTCTGTTTATATACACCAAGAAACAGGGACTACACTTTCTTCCCAAAATAACCGTTTAACCGTGTGACAGCTGTAATGCACCACTACTTCTTTCTGGCACGTGATGTGGCACGGGTTGCAACTAATTCTTCTTCTGTTGTTTGCTTCTCTGCTGCAATCTTCTTCTTGTCGTTTAGTTTAGTTTGTCATTTAGGCGCTAGCTCTATTTTTCCTTCAACACTCCCCCTCAAGTCCTGAGTTACAGACTCAATGACTTGCACTGAAGAAGATTTCTTCTCTTTCTTGGTCTCAAATATATCTCTTAATCCTAATTTCTTAGATAACCTTGCAAAGGAAATATAGCCTAAAGCTTTAGTAAAAATGTCAGCCACTTGTGCATTTGTTGATACATGAAATGTCTTAATCATTCCCTCTAAAATCTTATCTCTTACTAGATGGCAGTCTACTTCAATGTGCTTGGTCCTCTCATGGAAAACTGGATTAGCAACTATATGAAGTGCAACTTGATTGTCACAAAACAGCATAGCTGACCTGGAGTGATCAACCTTTAAATCCTTAAGTAATTGCAAAATCCAAGTTATTTCACAAGCTACACCAGCTATTGCTCTATACACAGCTTTGGCTAAGGACCTAGAAACCACCCTTTGTTTCTTTGATCTCCATGAAACTAGTGAGTCACCTAGATGCACAACATAGCCAGTTAAAGATCGTCTTGTATCAGCGCATCTAGCCCAATCCGCATCACAGAAGCCTTTAACGTGCAAATTAGTCTTGCTAGAAAAGAAAATACCTTTCCCTAGTGACCCTTTTATGTATTGTAATACTCTGTGAGCTGCTAGTAAATGACGTTCTTTTGGTTGTGAGACAAACTGACTTAACCTATGTACATCATAGGTGATGTCAGGTCTTGTTAAAGTTAAATACAATAGCCTTCCTATCAATCTTCTGTACTGACCCGGATTTGCAAGATCCTTGCCTTCATACTTAGACAATCTTAAATTCTGCTCCATAGGAAACTTCACAGGCTTAGAACCAAGAAATCTAGTGTCCTTTAAAATTTCAAAGGCATATTTTCTTTGGTTTAAACTTATACCTTCTTCAGTTCTTGCTACCTCAAGTCCTAAGAAATATCTTAGTGAACCAAGGTCTTTCAAGCCAAAACTATGATCAAGCAATTTCTTCAAACCAGCAACACAATCAAGGTTATTTCCAGTGAGTAATATATCATCCACATAAACCAATAACACTGTAAAAGAAGTTCCTTGAGTATAAGTGAACAAAGAGTAGTCTGACTTAGATTGCATAAACCCCATCTGCATAATAGTGTTTGAAAACTTTTCAAACCATTGTCTTGAAGCTTGCTTGAGACCATAAAGACTTTTGTTCAACTTACATACCAAATTCGGCTCCCCCTTGCTGTGAAACCCAGGTGGCAAACTCATATAAACATCCTCAATCAAGTCACCATGAAAGAATGCATTGTTGACATCCATTTGATGCAGGGACCACCCTTTCACCGCAGCTAAAGAGAGAACAATTCTGACAGAGACAGACTTTGCTACAGGAGAAAAAGTCTCTGAATAGTCTAAGCCAAGTTTTTGTGTAAATCCCTTGGCAAATAAACGAGCCTTATATCTCTCAATGGTACCATCAAGAAGATATTTGATCCTATAGACCCATTTGCAACCTATAGGAGTCTTACCTGGTGGTAAATGTTTTAAAGTCCAAGTGTCATTGACTTCCAAAGCTTCAATTTCTTTGTCCATGGCAACCCTCCATTCAGGAAATTGAACTGCCTGATGAAAAGAGACAGGTTCTGGAGGAGTTGCAGTCACTAACATGACAAAAGAATGAAATCTAGGACCAAGATGAGAGTAATCCAAGCAATCTGAGATATCATATGGCAGCCCTGAACTAGGTTTAGTGCAGACAGATTTGCAAGAATAGTCAGAAAGATAGGAAGGAGGATTATGTGGTTTGGTGGATCTTCTCAAAACAGGTGGAGAAGGACTAGGAAGGGAGTCAAAAGCAAGAGGACCAGATAAAGGAATGACAGAAGTGTCAACAGGTACAGGTAAGGAAACAATATCAGTGGATGAAATGGAATCTGCATAAACATCAACAAGTGCAATAGGATCCAGTGGAGTAATGGAAGTGGAATTAGGAGTAGGAGGAGTAGATATGGGAGCAATATGGTCTGAGGTACAATGAGGAAAGATAAAATCATCCAAGTGAGAAGATGAAGGCTGAGAGGTAGTAACATAAGGAAAGATATGTTCATAAAAAACACCATCTCTAGAAATGTACACTAAATTAGATTCAAGATCCAAAACCTTGTAACCTATAATGCCAAATGGATAACCTAAGAAAACACACTTCCTAGCTCTAGGTGCAAATTTACTCCTATTATGAGACAATGTAGAAATAAAACACAAACATCCAAAGCATTTAAGATGAAGATAGGAAGGTGGAGATTGGAAAAGCAATTCATAAGGACTTTTATTTCCTAAAGATTTTGAGGGAATTCTGTTAAACAAGTGGACTGTAGTTAAAACACAATCCCCCCAAAAACATAAAGGAACATTAGATTGGAATTTTAAAGCCCTTGCAACATTTAGAATGTGTTGATGCTTCCTCTCAACAATGGCATTTTGTTGAGGAGTATCAACACATGCTAATTGATGCAAAATCCCATTAGAATGAAAGAAATCTTTTAAGAAAAATTCAATTCCATTATCGCTTCTAATAGTTTGAATATTGCTATTAAATTGAGTATTCACCATAGTAGCAAACTAAGGCAGAAAATTTTGGGTTTCAGATTTGTGCTTGAGAAGGTAAACCCATGTGCATCTACTGAAATCATCTACAATAGTCAGAAAATACTTAAAACCATCAATTGTACTAGTTGCAAAAGGACCCCAAAGATCACAATGAATCAATTCAAATGGTTTAAAAGATACATGAGTACTAGAATTGAAAGAAAGGCTCTTTTGCTTTGAAAAATGACAAACATCACGGCAAGTAGTATTATTTGAAACTTCAGTATGTACAACTTGCTTCAACAAATCAAGTTTTGAATGAAATGGGTGACCTAATCTAATATGCCACAATTCTGAAGAAGTAAGCTAATTGACAGCAGCAGCAAGAGCAAAAATAGATGGTTTGGAACTTGAATCTTGCAGCAAGTACAAGCCATTGTGTTCCTTACCCAGACCAATCATGCTCCATTGAGCAATGTCCTGAATAAAACAGCAATCACCAAGAAAGATAAGACAACAAGAAAGATTCTTGGTGAGTTTGTTAACTGAAATCAGGTTAAAACTAAAAGAATGAACACATAAGACACTAGTGAGACTGAGTGTAAAAGTGACTTGTACAGTGCCTACATGTGTAACTAAAGCTTGTTCCCCATTTGGCCAAAAAACACAAGTTTGGACTACATAAGTAATTTCAATGAATTGAGTTACTGAATGCACCATGTGATCAGTAGCACCAGTATCAAGAATCCATGTATCAGATTTATAGGCATGCTTATCAATAACCTAAGCAGAAAATATGGAATGAGAGAAATTGGGTGGAATCCAATAAGGATTACCTGAAAAGTTTGAAGAAGAAGAAGAAGGTGAAGCTGAAGTAAAAGGTTGTGAATGTGGAATGGAAGGTGTTGCCAAGACTGAAGCAACTTGGTGACCATTCTGTGCATTCTATGCACTAGTACTTGATCCAGGAGCCATATAAGACTTCAGAAAGCTAAGAAACTGCTCACATTGGGCCTGGGAAAGAGGGCATCGAGACAAAGAAGCCTATGGACTAACTTGTGAATGAGATCCCCCAAAAGTATGACCAAGAAAGGTCTGTGAAGTAGGAACCAAATCAAATTGTGCACTCCCATTATGTAAAACACCAGTAGGAGGTAAACCTGCACCCAGTCCTGAAGAAAAACCATCCAAACCATAGGTTCTTGATGGTGAAATTGTAGAAACTTGATTTGCCATAGCTTTGTTTCCTCCTTTTGGCTTATAACTTGGAGGGTAACCATGAAGCTTATAGCATTTATCTGCTATGTGACCAGTAAGACCACAGTAAGTGCATACTAGTTTGTCCTTCTTAGAATTGCCTCCTTTTCCTCCATGAGAGTGACCTTGATTGACATGAAAACCCCTGCTGTTATTAGCAAACATATCAACAACTTATGAGGACCAAAACACATTGAAATTATGACCAATGCTCCTTCGTTTTTCCTCTTGTAAGATCAAAGAATACACCTTACTTAGAGAGGGAAAAGGCTCAATCAACAAAATTTGACTGATCACATTGCCATAGCTATTGTTTAGTTCCATTAAAAAATGAAACACATGCTCCTTGTGTTGAGCTTCCAATTGAGAAGTCTTGGAACCACAAATGCAAGCACAGGTACATACTGTGAAAGGTTGATAATTTGCAAACTCATCCCACAAGGTTTTGAACTTTGTAAAGTAGGAACTCACCGAGAGTGATCCCTATGAAAGGTGTGAAATTTCCTTTTGAAGCACAAAAAGTCTTGGAGTATTGCCTTGAGAAAGCCGATCCTTGAGATCAATCCAGAGATCCTTAGCAGTGTTGATATAGATAACACTTGCTTTAAGCTCCATACTGAGAGAATTTGTCGACCATCAAAGCACTGTGGTGTTGCATCTACTCCATGAATTGAACAATGGAGAAGACAGATCTGGCTTAGGAATTGATCCATTCACAAAGCCAAACTTGTTCCCAGAACTCAGAGCCAAGAACACTGATTGCACCCAATTCATATAGTTTTCTGGTCCAGTCAGAGGTTGCGAAGTGAGAATCATACCTAGATTCTCATTCGCTGGAAGAAAAAATGGATTATTAGTAGACTTATCTGCCATTACAGCACTGGAAGAAGATGCTGAATTTCCAGTCTGTGATTAAGTGTTGGTCGTAGAATCAGAGGCCATGATCAAGAAACAAAAATGTCAATAAACGTTGTTTGGGAACTGAGAAAAGAAAAGAAAAAAAATTATATGAGAAAAGAAAACCGCTCTGATACCATATTAGAAAAGAGAATTCTGAAGAAACTAGAAACTTCTCATTGAAAGATTTTACAAAAATGAAAAACTGAAATACATAATAAACAACTCTATTTATATACACCAAGAAACAGGGACTACACTTTCTTCCCAAAATAATCGCTTAACCATGTGACAGCTGTAATGCACCACTACTTCTTTCTGGCACGTGATGTGGCACGGGTTGCAACTAATTCTTCTTCTGTCGTTTGCTTCTCTGCTGCAATCTTCTTCTTGCCGTTTAGTTTAGTTTGTTGTATAGGCTCTGGCTCTGTTTTTCCTTCAACAATTTTCTTACAGTTGCTAAAATACATGTCGTGTGCAATGGAAAAGTGATTAACTATGCCTATACCGATGGCAACAGAGGATTTTTTTTTTGCCATTGATTGTCAACATTATATGATCCCTGAAATATTGAAGATTTGCAAATTAGTGGTTATCCCAGCCCTCACCGCGTGCCCCAAACCTTCTCCTTCTATGGGGCACTTGGAATCAAACTTAAAGTAAATAGGGGACACTACTACTGGGGGGAATCTTAAATTTTCCAACATTGTTCCAGTGGGATTTCATGTCGTTCCCTAATCTCATGCAATAAAAGCATAAGATAACTAATGTTTGTATTCATGAAGAAGATTAAAAAAAAAATTATCAATTACTATGGTAGCATTTTTCTTCCCATGTACTCTTAATGATAGTATCTCTTTAATTTATGAATATGAACTACTTTGCAGTACTTAATAAAGGGTTTGTGACATCAAAAAAATTAATAAATAAAGGGTTTCTCTCACATAATAATAATAATAACAACAACAACAACAACAAAAACAACAAATAAAAGGCTTTATCTAAACTTGTTTAAAAAATATTGATTCGTTTCTAGGAATGACTAAATTTGGAACTATCATTCAAAAAAAAAATTAATATGAGTACATATATCAAAAATTTAATTGATGAATTTCATGTTCTTTATTTTCTTAACATACATGTCAAATGGATGCTATTTACTGTTCAATCTATAAATTTATTTTTTATGCATAATTTTATATCACAAAAACTTAAAATTTACATATTTAATTAATAACATAGCTATCGATCTTTAATTTTTTAGAAATTTTACCAGTACAAATGATATAAGAAGAAAATGTAATATAATGACAGATTTAGTTTACATCCAATAAAAAGATATTGCATGTAATTATATCCAAACTTTATCTGTGAGGAAATAACAAATTTTCACAACAATTTTAAATATTCTTCAATTAGCGTATCTTCTTACACACATGCAATTAAAGAAAGTTAAATTTCAAATTATAGTGGATCTATGTGAGGTTACTATATGTGCAAAGTAGTAGGCTAATTTTGGAATATTGTGAACTTCTATTGTATCATATAAAACGATTATCTTACCATAGTTGTTTTAAGGTAAATCAAAGTGCATTAAATGCTTTATTATTATCATGGTTATTTCAAGTCTAACTTTGCACATATATCAATGTTCATTTAATGTTTTATTAAATAATATTTCTATACATTTAAAACGAAAAGTCAAGTTGGGACATTAAAGTTATTGAATATATATTGGTATTGGCTAGATAGGATGTGGTTTGTATGTTAATTTGTCTACCATTGAGTCAATATTTAGCATACTTCTTGCCCTTGAGTTAAAGGAAATTCCCACCTACAATTGATGTATATTACTTCTCAAAAAAATATATATCCAAAAAAGCACACATAATTACAATGAATTTGTGCATGCAAACCAATGAATCATTAATAAATATAATATTTTTTTATTGAAAAATATATATTATAGCTCATAATTGAGAATTTATTAATTTTTAACATGTGCCTTTGAGACACTTATTAACAACAACAACATGTACAACAATAATAATAAGCTCATTAGTCTTTCACAAAAACAAAACTGATATCACAAAGTAATAACTCTTTTTCTTTTTAATGACCAAGACGTAATAGTCATCAATTTTTTTTTTCTTTTTTTTATGAAAGACGTAATAGTCATCATACAAATATGAGAAATGTTACGTCTACAACAATTCTACAACATTTTTACAACATTGCTTACCTGTCACTGCCATGTCACAAAACACAACTTAAATAATCTGACTAGGAAAATATTTGACTAGGAAAAGAAAACAAAAAATGAAATAAAATGAGAATTCAAAACAAAATAAAAAGATTAAGAAAACAAAACAACAATCAGATCAAATTTAAAACATCAGCATATTTAGGGGTTTTGCTCTCACACACTGAAGGTGGAGGTGGAGGCAGAGACGGAGGCAAAGCGCAGAGGGCAGAGGCGGAGGCAGAGGGCAGAGGGCAAAGTCGGAGGTAGAGGGCAAAGGGCAAAGGGCAGAGGCAGAGGTAGAGACGCTCACTCCTTCTCCCCGCCGCCGCACATCGTCGCTTCTCTATCTTCCTCAAAACGGTGAGACCCATGTATCTTGCTCTAACACTGATGGGTAGAAGTGCTAAGAATATGAATCCTAGTAAATCAGCCACCCCCAAAGTAGTTAGAATAACTGACATTTATTTTGCAGAATTTTGTCATCCTCTGGAAACACAGCCACACATAACATTAGATAACTAGAGTTTATCCCTTTTGTTGTAATCTTTTTTATTTTTCATATGCTTGTAATTATCCTTATAAATGAAATCCATACGGAAGCCTAGAGATTGATTTGGCTACTAGCTTTCTTTACACTCTGTTTTCAAACTAGACGAACACTATGGAAGGGGCTGTTTTTTTTTTTTTTTTAAAGAACCCATTTTACTGCTACTTGGGTATTTTTGCTTCTTAGGATGCAAAATGGTGAAAAGATTAAAGATTTCATCATTCATTTTCATTTTTTGACAGTAAAATTTAGCCAAATGAGTCGAATTTCTGTAAAATTTTCTGGCTGTGATTATAACAAGTCTTCAGTTTTTTAAAGTGGTATTAAGTCTTCAGCTGTGATTGTAATTTTGTTGTTTCTTGCTTTGTAACATTTCATTCTCATTGAAAGAAAGCTGGACTTCTCTACATTCACAATAAAAAATAATAATAATTGGACTTCTCTATTTGTTTATTTTCCACATAAAAATGTCATTAAAATTTTTAAACTGTTTTTTTTTTTAAAGAACATATTGAGGTATAAATGATGCTCGCAAAGTGTTTGATACAATGCCTGAAAGTTTTCGAAGAGTGGAGAGTATTTGTGATGCACTTTTACTCATATTTTGCTTTGTTTTCGTTAACAAAACATAAAAATCTTACTTAATTCTTCTGTTTGATTAAACAATACTTCCTTTACTACATTAACTAATTATTATCATTGATCTCACTAATTTAACCATCATACAGCATGGGAGACTTTTACATTTCTTGCGTTATAAGCCCCCCATTTTTTGCGTTATATTTGATTATGAGAATCCATTGACTTATTTCATCTTGAATGTTTCAGGTAATTGCTGAACTTAAAGATCCTGCTATGAGTTAGTACTGTGCTTTACGCTTATTACAGGTAGAGACTAGTAGTAGTTTTTTTTTTTTTTAATTTTAATTCCATTTTCATACTTTGTTTTAAAATACTGTGCATCATATAATGTATATTGCAGACACATGGAAGAAGAAATAACAAGTGCTTCTAGGCTTGTAAAGTTGAATGAGCAAAATAGTGATAATGAAACGAAGGATACAGTAATAAAGATAATGTCGAGAATGAAAAAGAGGAAACAAGAAAGGTAGAAGATAAAGTGGAGGATCCTTGTGTAGGAATGTTGTTTGGTTCCATTGATGATATCATGAAATATTTTACAAGGTATGATAATAAAAAGGGTTTTGCAGTGGTTAAAAGAACATCTAGAAAGGGAAATGATGGGGAGGTGGAGTCCTTGACTGTAGCTTGTAATTGTGCTGGAAAGCAACAGATTAAAGCTAGCAACTCACTTAAAGCACAGCCATAATCAAAAACAGGTTGCAAAGCTCATTTTAATATGATTTGATGCTTAGATGGGCGGATATTGAAATCCATGGAACTTGACCATAATCATGGATTAAGTCCAAGCAAAATCAAATTTTATAAATGCAACAGAGTATTAAAACCACATGTGAAAAGACAACTTGAGTTGAATGCCAAAGCTGGTATCAAAATGAACAAGAGTTTCAATTCATTGGTGGTTGAGGCAGGGGGGCATGAAAACTTGCCATTTCTAGAGAAAGATTGTAGAAACCACATGGATAAAGTCAAGCGTTTGGAGCTCAGGGAAGGAGATGTTGTAGCAATGAATAAGTACTTTTTAAAAATGCAAGCTGACAATTCTAATTTTTTTTACATGATGGATTTTACTAAAGATGGTCGATTAAAGAATGTATTTTGGGCAGATGCAAGAAGTAGGGAAGCATTTAAAGAGTTTGGTGATGTGATTACATTTGACACGACGTACTTGGTTAACAAATATAACATGCCATTTGCTCCTTTTGTTGGGGTAAACCATCATGGACAATCGATATTGCTAGGATGTGGATTGATTTCAGGTGAAGATGCAGATACATTTAGATGGCTATTTGAGTCTTGGCTTACATGTATGTCTGGAGTTCCTCCTAGTGCAATAATTACAGATCAAGACAAGGCCAAGAAAAAAGCAATACAGATTGTCTTTCCAAAAGCACGACACCGATGGTGCTTGTGGCATATATTGAAAAAGATGCCTGAAAAATTTAAAGGATATAGAGAATATAAATCAATCAAATTTTGTTTGAAAAATGTTGTTTATGATTCCTTAACAAAAGAAGAATTTGAAGAAAGGTGGGGTAGGTTCATTGAAAAATATCATCTTGACAGCCATGAATGGTTACTTGAGTTGTATAATGAAAGGTATTATTGGGTGCCTACCTTTGTGAAGGATACATTTTGGGCAAGAATGTCAACCACACAATGGAGTGAAAGCATAAATGCATTCTTTGATGGGTATGTACATCATCAAACAACCTTGAAAGAATTTGTAGAACAATATGATAAGGCTTTGGCAAAAAATGTGGTAAATGAAAATACTGAAGATTTCAATTCATTTCAATCATCCATACCATGTTTTACTCATTATGCTATGGAGAAACAATTTCAAAGTGTTTACACAACAGCAAAATACAAAGAGTTTCAAAAAGAGTTGCTAGGAAAGGTTTGTTGTAATTTTCCTTCCTGTAAGGAAGATGGTGTCATTTCAGAATATGAAATATGTGAAGATGGAGCATTTGGAGAAAATTCCCAGCATGCAACCTTCCTTGTTTATTTTAACAAGGATACCAATGAAGTAAATTGTAATTGCCAGTTTTTTGAATTTAGGGGAATATTGTGTAGGCATCAAATTACGGTGCTCTTTCACATGAAGATTGATCAGGTACCAAACAAGTACGTCTTGAAAAGATGGTGCAAAAATATTAAGAGGAGCCACACCAAAGTTCGCATCAACTATGATAACCAACTTGTCAAACCTGAAACACAACGCTTTGATAAAATGTACAAAGTCTTCAATCAGGTTGCAGACTTGGTAGTAGATTCTGAAGATAAGTGTGAGAAGGTGGTGGCACGAATTCTTGAATTAAAAGGAGAGTTCAAACAAGAAAAACTTGTTTGTGGAAGTAATGAACCCATTTTTGTAGGTATTAATTGTTAGTTTATTTTTTTATTTTTTGTCTTATCATTTTATTTTGCATCATTTTTGTGCCTACTTATGTATTAGGATTGCACTTTTCTATTAATAAATTTATTAACTTAATCAAAATAAAATTTCTATAGGTATTCTTACAAATTCAACCTCATGTGGAGATGATCCTGCAATTTCTAAAGAGACTAAAAACATACTTGATCCAGTAATGGTTAGACAAAAGGGACGATCGCCATCTAAAAGGAAGCAGTCAATAGTTGAAAAAGTTGTTAGAAAAAAGGAGGAAAGGAAAAAGAAAAATAAAACCAAAGTAAGTGATAGAAATGAATTCAAGAAAAAGAAGGTTTTAGTATATTTCTTGTTAATTTTAAATTAATAATTGTTTATAGTATTTACTAACTATTATTGTTTACATTTTGTAGATAGCTACTAAGGTTGAGAATGTGTCTTGTACAACCCCTACTATGGGATTGAGGGTGCTTGGAGTACAAAAGAGTTTTAACTTAAATGTTGGAATCTTTATTTTGTATCACAAGGAAATTAAGATTTGGTTTAATCGTTTAAGTATATTGAATTTTATATTGTACATAATGTAAGAGTTGGAACTGCAACAGTCACAACAGATTGGTAAAGAGAGTTATGAAGAATCCACCACGTGGCCAAACATTAATTGCCCTCCAAATATCATCGGGATGAGTCCATATTATGGGCTGCCAAATATGCTACAAGGAGGAAACTCGCCATTTTAGTCAAGTATGATAAGACAAGTGGTTGGAATGCAACCATTTAGTTACCAGGAAAACACATCTCAGGCATGTACTTATTTACTTTGCTATTCTTATATGTTTTTTATTTTTTTTTTCTTTTTTTAGTATAGGGTTAACTGTTTGTCTATCTACACCTAATTTCTAAATATTGTAGTGTTCTCTTTACATTTAAAGAACTCATGAGACTCAATTTGAATTGTAATTTATCATGTTGTAAAGCATGGTATTACTGAGAATAATATCCTTTTAATATGCAGTTGAATTTAAATAGATTAGCCATTTTTTTTCTTTATTCAATTGCTTCTCGTATATGTAATTTTATTAAACTAAATGTTTTCATTTTATTTTTTAGGATGATTCTCCACTCCAGAAGGCATGTTATGATTTGTCAAATGAGCATCCAAGGAATTCTATTGGGAAGTTTGGTACCAATGATGCGACAAAGTTTGGAAATCCAAAATTACATGAAGATGGCAGAGGCAATTAGTTTGTTTAAGATATATAGGGTCATAAGATTAGTTTAAACACGGAAACTTGACAGTTAATATTTTTGTCTCATAATGTAGCCCATTGGGCAACCTTTTGTAATAAGGTAGGATCCTTCTCTAACTCTAGAACATTAATGTAAAAGTTCTTTTCAAATGCAAATCATTTTTTATCATCATTTGTTTGTACATAATTTCTTTCTCCTTTGCTAACATAAGTTAGCTAATATTAAGAATTAATAAGTCTGTTACAAGATAATCTCTCTTTATTGAGTTGCAAAGATGATCCACCATAGGCGGCAGATTTTGAAATAAAAAAAAAGCATCATGGCTAGTATTGCCCATCTTTGACAATAGTTGTGGTAGTTAGTTATCACAGAAATGATATATATCATATCACAACAAAGGAAAAAAGAAAAAAAAAACAAAAACAAAATCAATCTTCTAGAACTTTATTAACCACAACTGGTTTTACAATATCTACTTAATATTATAACAACTAATTTACAAAAAAAAAAAAAAAAAATCTAATAGACTAATTCTATGACTAATATAGACTCTTGTTACAAAGAAACGGTAAGTATACAACACAATAGGTGACCAAAATATACATCAACACCCAAAATAAACATATACATCAAATGATTGCAAATAGCAACTTTGACTGCATTGCATTCCAATTTCCAAAGCCAGCACTTGAGCATCTATGCTTTATGATATCCACTAGAGGAAGTACATCTTGAACAAAACCACACTTGAATTGGTGCTAATATTAGCAACATTGCCTTTCAAAGCCAAAATTTGAGCTTCCATGCTTTAAGAGATCTACAAAAGGAAGTACATTTTAGGCAACACCATAGAATTTCTTCACACTCTAACCAATATTTTCCAACTAGTTTCCAACATATCTAACTGTACCATGTGCATAAAAGCAATTAAAAATTGTGAGAGGAAATAAATCCCAAGTGATTGGTAGAATCTCAGAAAGCGAACTAGAATGAAAAGAAATATTCCTCTAACAGGTACACAGAAAATGAAATGCCTAACATGCAAAGCAAAAAGACAATAAAGATTACATATAGTTGATAACTATAGATGAACAACTCAAACTTGTTACTTCTCACTGGATAAAGTGGTGTCATCCACTTTTACTGCTAAGAACATGAAATGAAATCACCAAAGTTCCAATCTATCACTAAAACATGAAATTGTACATAACACACTCTCCCTTTCTCTTCCTGTATGTGTCCATATACTTTATACAGATTAATGGCTTATACAAAACTACAATTTTAACTTTATAATATTAGGAAACTACTAATACATCTTATTGAAGAAAAAGCAATCAAACCAAAGGCATTGAACACTTTTGACTTAACTAAATTGTCACTTCATCAATGTACCCATGTATGTTATAAGATACAAGAACATTGGATGGAAGGAGCTCAACTTGCGGCCAACAAGTACAATTTAAAAGGGTGAATCTCCATACATTTCTTTCACCACAGCCACAACATCATCGCACATAGTCTGCAAATATGAAAGTACCAATTTTCATGACAAAATAATGTATTTAAAAGGGGGCAAAAAAGGCCTAAATTACATGACCAACGGAATGCATTTTCTGCTGCTTATATTTACACCTCAATAGAAAGGTCTATGCGCTAATTGATTTCTTATTCTTATTACAACACGCACACTAGATAGTCTAGATTAAGAATGGTAGTTTGACATTACATGCAATTGTGCATCTATAGCAGCCTTAAGGATAAGGAGAATTGTGAATACCTCGTTTAGTTTTTTTATTTTCAAAAAGTTATTATATTTTAGAAATTAATTTTGTGTGTTTAGGCATGCTGATATTGACCTTATTTTGTAGGTACAGAAAAAGTGCTTGTGACCTACGAATCTTAATAACTTCTTATTTTTAGCAACGTGTGTTTTTTATGTTACCTAAATGCACTCAAATGTACAAGTTTGGTTGACTAGTTGTACACAACAATGCAATCCTTACAGTTATAAATCAATTAATAAGCAAAAAACAGCCCAGCCAGCCTGCCCTTGTTTGCCTTTTTTTGTTGTTGTTGATAAATAACAGTTATGAACTTGTATTGTTTGGGTGTATGTATATTAGGATGAATTGTGGGGCCCAAAGTGAAGGGAATGCATCAAAGTTTGGCTCCCCAATCTGCCATGAATTCAACTCATTTGTGACTTTACATTCATCTCAAGTTATTTACAGAAATTCGACCCATTTGGCTAAATTTTACTGTCAAAAAATGAAAATGAATGATGAAATCTTTAATCTTTTCACCATTTTGCATCCTAAGAAGCAAAAATACCCAAGCAGCAAGAAAATGGGTTCTTAAAAATATAAATAATAAAAATAAAAATAAAAAACAGTCCCTTCCATAGTGTTCATCTAGTTTGAAAACAGAGTGTAAAGAAAGCTAGTAGCCAAATCAATCTCTAAGCTTCCATATGGATTTCATTTAGAAGGATAATTACAAGCATATGAAAAATAAAAAAGATTACAACAAAAGGGATAAACTCTAGTTATCTAATGTTATGTGCGGCTATGTTTCCAAAGGATGACAAAATTCTGCAAAATAAATGTCAGTTATTCTAACTGCTTTGGGGGCGGCTGATTTACTAGGATTTACTAGGATTCATATTCTTAGCACTTCTACCCATCAGTGTTAGAGCAAGATACATGGGTCTCACCGTTTTGAGGAAGACAGAGAAGTGACGATGTGCGACAACGGGGAGAAGAAGTGAGCGTCTCTACCTCTGCCTTTGACTCTGCCCTCTGCCCTCTGCCTCCGCCTCTGCCCTCTGCCCTTTGCCTCCATCTCCGCCTCCACCTCCACCTTCGGTGTGTGAGAGCAAAACCCGTAAATATGCTGATGTTTTAAATTTGATCTGATTGTTGTTTTGTTTTCTTAATCTTTTTATTTTGTTTTGAATTCTTATTTTATTTTATTTTTTGTTTTCTTTTCCTAGTCGGATGTTTTCCTAGTCAGATTATTTAAGTTGTGTTTTGTGACATGGCAGTGACAGGTAAGCAATGTTGTAAAAATGTTGTAGAATTGTTATAGAAGTAGCATTTCTCTACAAATATACAATGATACAAGTGTAAACCATTAGGACTTCACATGTTTAATTAATATTGTCAAATTTCATAACATTTATCCTAGTCTAATTCAAGGCTATCAATGACAAAGATTTCCCGAATAACATAAGCCGCGATAATTGTTAGAAATTTCTAAATAATCAACTAATCATAAAATCTATTATCAAAGGGTTAACTACTTATTCTTCTTTTACGAAAAGGGGGTTAAATACTTAAATCAACGTAATGCATATTATTTTTTTTTTTAATACAAGATAGAACTTCTATTCTAATATAATTTAAGTGAATATGTGTGAAACTCTTTTTTGAAAACTTGAACCCCAACTCTTGTCCTCCACACCCCACAATTCTTATACTTATGCATAAGAATTGACAATTTTTATGCAAATTAAAATTTTAATACTTCATACTTTTTTTTTTTTTGAGTGAGTGAATAAATGTGATTAATTGAAGGTAGGTGGAAACTTGGTTAATGCCTTCATTTGGCTATGCCCTTAGAGAAGTTCAAGGGAAAATATAAGATCCACCTTTAGGCGGTGAGAATGGCTTTTGGTTGTTGGATGTTTGAGAGAGTGACAATCTTTAGTGACAGGTTTCATGGCTGGTTGAGATAATTTCGTTTGATGTCGATTTGGAAAAGTTAATTAACCAAAATTCCCTTGGTTTTCTTTTCTAACTAGTCCCTTCCAAAACATCTAAATTTAAGATATTCAGTTAGCTGCAAATAAATTATGGCAACCAACATCTAATCTAATACTATATATAATAGCAAAAACTTTAAGTAAGTGCTGCCACGTTAGGAAAAAAAGGCCCCTTAAAATTCGGCCACGTATAAGTTAATTCTTTAAAAAAAACCGTATGGTGCGTTTGAAAGACTAACTTTCAAACAACAACCTGCTTATCCAAAATAAAAGAAAAGAAAAAGAAAAATGCAAACCCTTAATAAAAACAACAAGCTTCTTATCCACACCAAAAAAAAAAACAAAAAAAAACAAAAACAAAAACAAAAACAAAAACAAAAAAAAAAACAAAAACAAAAACAAAAAATGCAAACCCTAAAACCCAAACCGTATTTCCCAATCAAAATTCAGACTCAAACTTGCGATTCTTCATTGCACCTCCATATACACACAGATTGGACTAGCGTGTTCCGACCCATCAAAAAAAAAAAAAAAAAAACCTCTGCAACAGTGAAAACCTCTGTTCGTGCTTGTTCGTGCTCTCCAACAATAGGAAATTCAGAATGTAGGCATATTTTTTCCCCTCTTTTGGTTTTCTATTCAATTATCATTTCTAGGGTTTTGAAAATTACTGTGGAGTGTAGATTTACTGATGATTTCTCTAAACTGAAATCGATTTGGTGCTGAAGAACATAGATTTATGTGTTGTCAAAAAAATAAAGTTCTGTCATTTCATTTATGTTGTTTTTAATTTTTTGTTGAAATATTTTCCCCTTTTTATATTTTTGTTTCCCATGTCTCCTCTCTACCATTGTTATTAAGGTTTTTGCAGTACATATTTAAAGTTTTTCGTTTGTATTTGCTCTGTTTTTCATTTGTAGAGATTTTTCCCCCCTTTTTTGGTTTTCTATTCAATTACCGTTTATAGGGTTTTGAAAAGGCTACCTTCTCCCTTAATTTCCAATTTATTTTTACAATTTCTTGAGTTCTATTTATTCGATTGTTGTATTTTGTTTGGCAGTTTTTGTTATGTTTGTGCTTTTTTTGGTTCACCCCTAAAATTTGATTTAATTTATGCTTTGTGCAGATCTATGTTTTGTTGAATCGTTCTTAAGAGAAAAACAAAATTGAAAAAAACACTATTCAAGCCATTTACCTGCCCTCATTAGATCGCCGAAACTACCACCAGTTATTTTTTTCCCCTTTCTTGTATTTGGGTATTTAATATGACTTAGTTTTTGGGTATTTTGTTGGATAGGTATAGATTTAGATATTTTCTTTGATGTTTTGGGATTTTCTGTTGTTATGACATATATGTTTTAACTTGTTTAAGAACATATGTCACTTAATTATGTAAATTGGCTAATCCTTTGACAAAACGCACTCTGCTTGTAATTGGGTAGATCTAGGTGTTTTTAATACTTCAAGAAACAATTTTTCAAGGTCAAGTGTTGAAGTCATCAAGTCTGTCCAAGAAAAAGCAAGTTGAAGTGCAGAATTTTTAAAGCTCGACACCTCTCGATAGCTACCTCGACACCTGCTATCTGTCGAGAATTAAAAAGTCAGAATTCCAATCTGATTTTCTTGGGATCCGTGAATGTGTTTTTGGGGCTTCTTTTCTTCTAACCCTAAACATATAAAAGGATTATTTTAAGAGCCACTTTGGGTGATACAAGTTGCATTATCATTGAGCAATCTCTGTTCAAGCAAATTGTGATCAACAGACAAAGTTCTTGACCTAGTTCATCTTCCATCAAGAAGTTGCTGTGTATGTGCACCATAGGGTTTTGTAACCAAGCATCTTCCTACTATTCATCAAGTGGATGATCTGAAGAACTTTGCAGCCAACCATTCTTCCTTAGTTGGTGTTCTGAAGTCACGTATTGGGATTCGCGCATTGGTTAGTCACGTACTTGGGAGCCGTGCATCAAAGGTGGGAACTGTCGCTACAGATCAAGTCCAATTGGGTATTGGGGTAAGGGTTCAACTGTAGGTTGGTAAGGTACTTGGGATTCCTTTACTTGTAACCGCTTGATTTGATAATAGTAGAGTTTCGGGAGTGGTGACCTGAAAATCACCCGGTGGGGTTTTTGCCATTAGGGTTTTCCCCATTCGTAAACAAATCACCGTGTTATTTATTTTTCGCTGCATATTTAGTTGATTGGTGATTTGTTTATGCTTCCACAAAATTGCATGATTAATTGGTTAATAAATTACTTGGCTAAATTAATTAATTAGGGTTAATCACAAGGGGTCATTCAGATTGTGACTGAACAAGTGGTATCAGAGCAGGCACACTCTGATTAGGATTTAATCTTTGCTGTGTTGATCCATTGACCCCTGTTGTCATTGGCTGTAACCTGCTTGATGAGATCTTTGTCTTCAAGTACATCTTGTTTTTCTAATCACTATTTGCTTAAGTGTCTCAGAAAATACAAGTTTAAAAGTTATTTGAACTCTCTTATGATGACTATTGGAAAAGATTTCAGTTTTGCTAAGAAGAAACTAGACTGTCTCAGAATGAAAATGTGCAAGGGAGTTCGTCTGAGAAGAGTGAAAGTTATAGGCTTAGCTCATAAAAGGCAGTTGAGAGAAAGAACCATTCCCTCTGATTTATCATCTAAGCATGAAGTATGTTTCATGATGAAGTCTGCATTCAAGGTAATGGACACATGTCTGTGGTATCTTGACAGTGGTTGCTCACGACACATGATTGGAGATAGATCTCTCTTCAAGATCTTTGAGTCTAAGAAAGGTGGCAATGTTACCTTCGGTGATGGAAGCAAGTAACAAATTAGAGGAAAAGGGATTATATCTTTGCCAGGACTGCCAGACATTGCGAATGTCCTTTATGTAGAAGGTCTAAGGGTGAACCTATTGAGCATCAGTCAGATATGTGATCAAGACTTCATGGTGCTATTATCAAAAGGGAAGTGTCTTGTCATGGACGAGTCTGGAAAGAAACTCATTAGTGGGGTTCGCACTTTGGACAACTGCTAGGGATTGGTTCCTGATGTTGATATTGTGTGTAATAGCATTCGCTTGCCTAATGAAGATCTGTGGCATCAACGAATGGGACATGCTAGTTACAAGCATCTTTCTATTGTATCTAAGCATAAATCAGTCTTGGGGATACCAAAGCTTAGTAGAATTAGCAATGTGGTGTGTGGACCATGTCAGCTTGGAAAACAGACAAAAGCTAAGCATCTAGGCACTCAGACAACAGCTACATCCAGACCATTGGAGCTGTTGCATTTAGATCTTATGGGTCCAACCAGAACTGAGTCTCTTGGGGGTAAGAGATACATCATGGTTGTGGTAGACGACTTCACCAAATACACTTGGGTCATTCTACTACGATCTAAGTCTGATGCTCCTGAGCACATTGAAGCTTTATGCACAAGACTGCAGAATGAAAAGAGCCTGAAGATTGATCGAATTCGAAGTGACCATGGGAAGGAATTCGAGAACTCATACATGGAATCCTTCTGTACAAGATCAGGTATATCTCGAGAATTCTCTGCTCCTATTACCCCTCAGCAGAATGGTGTGGTAGAAAGGAAGAACAGGGTTATTCAAGAGATGGCTAGAGCCATGCTGCATAACAAAGATGTGGCTAGAAACTTGTGGGGAGAAGCTGTAAACACTTCATGTCATACAGTAAATAGGGTATACTTTAGACCCGGTACCAAAAAGACTCCCTATGAGCTGTGGAAAGGAAGGAAGCCTAATGTGAAGTACTTCAGAATTTTTGGAAGTACCTGTTTCATCCTCAAGGATAGAGAGAATATGGGAAAGTTTGACTCCCGGAGTGATGAAGGCATATTTCTGGGTTACTCTTCTACAAACAAGGCTTATCGAGTGTACAACAAAAGAACTATGAAGGTAATGGAGACAGTAAATGTCGTCATTGATGAGTCTTCAGAGGCAAGTTCTGAGAAAGGCACTGAGGGACTCCCCAAGGAAATTCTTTCTTCTGAGCCTAGGGAAGTTCAAGACATTACTGAACAAGAACCTGCTTCTCCAAGTACTCCCAGTACTCCCAGTATTGTGGAAGAACCTGCAGACATACCCATTTCACCAGAGTCTGAATCTCAAGAAAGGAAGGGACCTTCATCTAGAATCAAATTAAATCATCCTCCAGAAGTCATTGTGGGAAATATGAATGAACTCACATTAAGGAAACGTACAGTTGATAAATGTGTTGCTAACTTTGTGTCTTATTCCTGCTACTTGTCACAGGTTAAACCTAAGAAAGTTGAGGAAGCACTTCAAGATGAAAGTTGGGTTGAAGCAATGCATGATGAATTACTCCAGTTTCAGAGGAATGATGTTTGGACTCTAGTACCTAGACCGGAAGGAGAACACATCATCGGTACAAAGTGGATATTTCGCAACAAGACTGATGAAGAAGGAAATGCGATTCGCAACAAAGCTCGACTTGTGGCTCAAGGATACTCCCAAATGGAAGGAGTAGATTATGATGAGACATTTGCCCCAGTTGCCCGAATGGAGTCAATCAGAATTCTTCTTGCCCTAGCATGTCAACTGAATTTCAAACTCTATCAGATGGATGTAAAGACTGCCTTCTTGAATGGGCTACTCAAAGAGGATGTCTATGTGGCTCAACCAAAAGGATTCATTGATCCACACTTTCCGGATCATGTACTGTACCTTAAAAAGGCACTTTATGGGTTGAAGCAAGCTCCTAGAGCCTGGTATGATAGACTCACACAATATCTTGTGTCACATGGGTTCACTAGAGGGAAGGCTGATCAAACCCTTTTCATCAAAAGGGAAGATGGGGAGTTGATAGTTGCTCAAGTCTATGTTGATGATATCATCTTTGGTTCAACTAAGGATGAACTGGCTCATGGCTTCTCAAAACTCATGCAAGCCGAGTTTCGAGATGAGCATGATTGGAGAGCTGACTCACTTCCTTGGATTGCAAATTCGCCAACAAGACTCAGGTATATTTCTTTCTCAATCTAAATATGCTAAGAATCTTGTGAAAAAGTTTAGTTTGGATTCTGCTAGTTCTGTTAAAACCCCTATGAGCCCTAATGTTAAACTCATTGTAGACTTGTTAGGCAAGAGTGTTGATTCTTCTCTCTATAGAAGCATGATAGGTAGTCTTCTTTACCTTACTGCTAGTAGACTTGACATTAGTTACAGTGTTGGTGTGTGTGCTAGATATCAGGCTAACCCCAAAAAATCTCACATGACTGCTTTAAAAAGAATTATAAAGTATGTCAAAACCACTGCTGAATTCGGTGTGTGGTATAGCAAGGACACTAATGGTGTCTTAGCTGGGTACTCTGATGCCGATTGGGCTGGAAATGCGGATGATAGAAAGAGTACCTCGGGGGGTTGCTTTTATGTGGGTAACAATCTTGTCTCTTGGATGAGCAAAAAGTAGAACTCCATCTCCTTATCCACTGCAAAAGCTGAGTACATTGCTGCTGGTAACTGTTGCACCCAACTCCTCTGGATGCAAAAACTCCTCCATGATTATGGTATTTGTCAGGAGCATCTCACTATTTACTGTGACAATACCAGTGCCATCAATATCTCAAAGAATCCGGTTCAACATTCTAGAACCAAACACATAGAGATTCGACATCACTTCATTAGGGAGCTTGTCGAAGATGGTACTCTCACTCTTAAGTTTATCCACACTAATGATCAGAAGGCTGATTTGTTCGCTAAACCTCTTGACAGCAAACATTTTGAATTCCTTCATCAAAACATTGATGTCATCTCCATGGATTGATCTCCTTCTCTTGTCCGTCTTCCTCATGCATTTGCATCTAGTTTTTGCTTTGTTTTGTTAACATGTTTTGTGTGTTTACTTTCAGTTTTGTTTATTTTGTTTTTGATATAAAAAAAAATTAAAAAATTGAAAAATACAAAAACAGTGTGTGTTATGTGTACTTTGGTATTTGTGTACCTTGGATGGCCAATGAAACAAAGTTTTCTAAACTTTGTATCTCTTGTGGCTTAGATAAGCATCTCTATGCACAACTAAGCAAGTGAGCTTTGTGGCTCTTGTTTGTGATGAGTAAGATTAGGTTATCTCTTAAAACTTAACACTCATATCACTCTTTTTGAAGGTTTGAACTAGAAATCCTAAGAGAAAGGCATAAATAACCATCTCACCACTGTTGCCCGCCAATCATAATATGACACATGTATGCTTCGGCATAGCAAAAGTGCAGTGTCAAAGACATTCGTATGCTTCGGCATAGCAAAAGTGTGATGTCAAATGCTTAACATCTTGGGTATTTCTTTTCTCCTTTTTATGCCCATGTATGATATGCTAAAATAAAAGAAAACATGCAAAGAATATAAAAAGCAAAAAGATTAAAAATGCTTTAAATATGGTTGCAAGCGTGTATTCTAGGAGATGTGAGAGTTATAGAATGTACCTCTAAGGTGATAGTCCCCATCAAACAGTTATGATTGTGTGTGAGTTAAAAGTTATTTTCTCATATCTCAGATCGTCATAACATGTATACACATATGCAATCTTGCGATGTTTTTCACACACAACACGCAATATTCTTCGCTACTTTTGATACATGTGCAGGTACAATGTGATTTGGCCATTACAAAGGTTTTACATGTGCTAATGTATGCTCACTAAACTGTCATAACTTGTTTTTGAAATATAAAATTAGTTAGACTTGTTTAGTGTGTGTGTGTGTGTTTTGCATGATCCTTATGGTCATTTTCTTGTTGAGAGATGTTTTGAGAGGTTTATCACTTCTGTGGATCTTTGATTGAGATGTGTGTTAGATTGCATTCATGTCTGTGTTTTTCCCTTCTCAAAAAACTGCATTTTTGTGTGATCTCAACACCTACCTCGACACCTCCTCGATACCTGGTCATCTGTCGAGCTTCTCATGTTGTTTCTTATCGCAATCTCAACACCTCCTCGACACCTGATGGATCGATCGAGAAAGTCTCTGTCCTCTCGACAGATCCTCAACACCTGTTGGATCGATCGAGATTCAATTGTGCTGTTTGTGTCTTCTTTCTCGACACCTTTCGGATCGATCGAGATTTCTTCTGCCTCTTCGATACCTTCTCGACACCTTCGCGATCGATCGAGATTCTCATATCTGAATTTCTCCTTGCATCTCGATACCTGCATCTGTCGAAGGCTTTTTCCTCGATACCTTCCTCGACAGCTTTCTCGACACCTCAACTGTCGAGAATTACTGAGGTGCCTATTTAAGTGCAGATCGCGATTTTCTTCATTTCTCACTCGATTTCTCTCGATCTCTCCGTGCCTGTTCATCTCCCTTTCACTCTCCTTTCACTCAAATCCTTCAACCCACTTGGATCTTGCTCATTTCTGGCTCAAATCACTTGGTAAGATCTCTATTCTCTTCATTTTTCATGCATTTCATGTTTTGAAAACCTAGTTTTTGGGATTTTCCATAAAATTTGGGGTTTTTCAAAATTGTTGAGTTTTTCTTGAAATTTTGGGTTGGGTTTGTACTTAAATGATTTCAAAATGTCATACATTGCATTTCATTTGCATTACAATGATATTTACATGCATTTAGATGCGTGCCTTATGTTTGTGTGCTGCTAGGATTGGATTGGGCTGAGCCCATGATGTTTTTCCTTTGCATGTCACATGCTCATGCATTCCTATGCATACGTAATTCTTGTTCAACATATTTGATATATTTGAACTGTGTTTGGGACTTTTCTGATTGTTTCCCCCTCTATCTTTTTCTCATTCTTTTTACGTTAGTCGTGTCTATGGCACCTAAACGTAAATCTACTCCTGCTCGGAACCCTCTGCGTTCTGGAGCATCTACTTCTTCTGATTCTGCTTCCTTTGATCTTCAGTTCAGTGATGGAGATGCCCATAAGGCATTTTCGGAGAACTTTTCTAGACGAGGTGTTCATTCGGAACGCCAAGTCATTCTAGCGAACTTCGCCGATACTGACCTTCCCTTTATCATTCACAGTAGGGGATGGGGGTCACTGTGTGACATTCCGGTCACTTGCCCTCTCGTGCTGATACAGGAGTTGTACTCCGACATCCACCGGATTGATCTTTCAGTACCTCATTTTTTTACCCGCGTTCAAGGTATGCGCATTCCTGTCACACCGCACCTTGTTGCAGATGTGCTTAGGGTACCTAGGATAGAGTTTCCTAATTACCCCTCTTGTGAGCGTCTGAGGACTGTGTCCAAGGATGAGCTCATCTCTGCTTTTTGTGAGCGCCCTGCTGATTGGGGTGAGCATCAGTTCACATCATGTAGGCCTTTTGCTAAAGGTCCTAGATTCATGAACATGGTGATGACTTTTGTTCTCCATCCTCTTTCTCACTATAACTCTATCACAGAGCCTCGTGCTCGATTTTTGCTCTCTTTGCTTAAGCATCTTACTATAGACTTCCCTTCTCACTTCATCCGGTCTATCATAGAGGTCTATCTTGATTCGGCGTCCCGTGATAAGCTCATTTTTCCTTCTGCTATCACGCGGATTCTATGCCATTTTTCTGTTCCCTTTCCTGTGTCCGACCACTTCACACACATATCTGCCATAGATGCCGCTACCGTAAAACGTAGTGAGGCACAGTTCAGGTCGAGATAGCCAGGTGCCACTCCTCCCTCCCGTTCAGCACCATCCAGATCCGCTTCATCTACATCTGCTCCTTTTTCCTCTTCGAGCGATGTATCCCTTGGAGATATTATGGCGCAGCTGCAACGCATGGACACTCGCCTTGATACACTCTCCGCTGAGTTGTATCGGTGAATGTTCGTGTTGGTCGTATTGCACGACGGCAGGCGACCATGGGTGGATTTGCTCCAGAGGCTACTCCTTCACCACCTACTCCAGCAGCTTCAGATTCTGAGGATGATGAGGATGATGATGATGATGATGGGGATGCTAGCTCTGCCGATGAGATGTCTACATGACACTCTACCCTTTGTCACTCGTGACAAAAAGGGGGAGTAGTTTTGGGCTATGAGAGTAGTCATCTTAGGGGGAGAGTTAGCATAGGACATTTTTTGGCATAGAACATTTTTGATAGGGGGAGTGTTATCATATTTTTGAGGGATGTAGTGAGGCTATATGTATTTTTTTCTTGTCTTTTAGATACATTGGTCTTGTATATGAGGTCCTTTGACCATTCTTACATACATTGTACTTATCCTATCTCTTATATATGTTGATGTATGTTTCTTTCACCTCTCTCTTCATGTGTTGTTTCTTTTCTATCTTTATACACATGTTCTTTATACTTGTATGCAATCTAATTATTTCTGTTTCACACAAGATGCCTTGATGAGTTTTGTTTTAAAGTGTTTCAGAAATATAGGTTGTCAAAGTCTACTTATCATAAGCTCTCTTCTTGCAAAGTTTTTCAAGAGTTTGTGTTAGGATAGATTTTATTGTATTTAACAAGTGAATATGAGTTGAGTGATTTATGACTTCTCTCATATACTCATTTGTTTGTTGTGGTTTTGTCACGGATTGCCAAAGGGGGAGATTGTTAGGACATATATGTTTTAACTTGTTTAAGAACATATGTCACTTAATTATGTAAATTGGCTAATCCTTTGACAAAACGCACTCTGCTTGTAATTGGGTAGATCTAGGTGTTTTTAATACTTCAAGAAACAATGTTTCAAGGTCAAGTGTTGAAGTCATCAAGTCTGTCCAAGAAAAAGCAAGTTGAAGTGCAGAATTTTTAAAGCTCGACACCTCTCGATAGCTACCTCGACACCTGCTATCTGTCGAGAATTAAAAAGTCAGAATTCCAATCTGATTTTCTTGGGATCCGTGAATATGTTTTTGGGGCTTCTTTTCTTCTAACCCTAAACATATAAAAGGATTATTTTAAGAGCCGTTTTGGGTGACACAAGTTACATTATCATTGAGCAATCTCTGTTCAAGCAAATTGTGATCAACAGACAAAGTTCTTGACCTAGTTCATCTTCCATCAAGAAGTTTCTGTATATGTGCACCATAGGGTTTTGTAACCAAGCATCTTCCTGCTATTCATCAAGCGGATGATCTGAAGAACTTTGCAGCCAACCATTCTTCCTCAGTTGGTGTTCTGAAGTCGCATATTGGGATTCGCGCATTAGTTAGTCACGTACTTGGGAGCCGTGCATCAAAGGTGGGAACTGTCGCTACAGATCAAGTCCAATTGGGTATTGGGGTAAGGGTTCAACTGTAGGTTGGTAAGGTACTTGGGATTCCTTTACTTGTAACCGCTTGATTTAATAATAGTGGAGTTTCGAGAGTGGTGACCTGAAAATCACCCAGTGGGGTTTTTGCCATTAGGGTTTTCCCCATTCGTAAACAAATCACCGTGTTATTTATTTTCCGCTGCATATTTAGTTGATTGGTGATTTGTTTATGCTTCCACAAAATTGCATGATTAATTGGTTAATAAATTACTTGGCTAAATTAATTAATTAGGGTTAATCACAAGGGGTCATTCAGATTGTGACCGAACATCTGTTACGGTTTGTAGATTTTAGATTTTGATGTTTGTTTGGTTCTTTCCTTCTTGCCCTAACTCACTTTTTCTCTCTAGCTTTCCATCTCTATTTCTTTCCCAAGAAAGTTATGATTATATATGCTTTGTTATTTGTTATTTTTCTTTAAAGAGTATAACCCAAGGGATTATTCAGTTTGCATAATTAGAAACAATGAGGTTTTTTATTGGTTACTGAGAAAATGGAGGATTAAGTAAGGGAATGATGAGGGAAATTGGAATTTTTTTGTGGTTCAATTGGGGACTAATTGAATGAGCAAAGTTTGAGTTTTTGGTTTTGTTAGAAACTAAACAGTAAAAAATGTGTGAAAGGTTATTAATTTAATACTTCATTTGTTGCTGGAATTTTACTGGAAAAGAAATAAATGTGAACAATATTAGGGCCTTTGCTATTGTTCTTATTTTAAATTTTATGCTTGGTATTTGATGCAACCTTTTTTCTTTTTTTAATTCAAATACTTATCTTAGGAATGTTCTCATCAAAAAAAAAAAAAAAAAAAAAAAGGAATGCTAATCTTAGCAATGAAAGGAAGTTTACATTTTTTTTCACACATATAAAAATCATAATCTTCTCTGTTGCCTATGACATTCACATCAAATGGTATTTCCTCACCCATCTATCATCCGCTTCTCTCATCTATATCTCCAGTCACGCTTCACTGCTCCTCTATTTTCTTTTTCTTTCTTTTTTCTTTTTATTTTTTGCATAATATTTGCTGCCTCTTATTGCTTGAGCTATAGCTTAAATACAAATATGACAAATTCATTTAAAATTTAATACAATTTCAATTTGTATTTTTGGGTGCAACACATCATGCTTAGAAATCCTAATTTACTTAGGTTTAGTTCAGTACTGCTAGAAATAATTCTTGCTACTGGCTAGGTCATGTAATTAAATGGATGTGGACATAAAAGAAATCCATTTATGAATGAGGAGTAGGAGGAATACATGTTGCATACACACCTTTTTTTTGGGTTTTAATTCATTCAACTGACTGCCTGCTATTGTAGTTTACTTTTAATTTTTTTTTCTTCAATCCTTATATGATGGTTGTTGTTGACAGGTAGAGATAGTTATTTTTTGCTTTTTTTTTTTTTTGGTTATTTGTTGGTTTATAAATTCTATTCAGTTCTTTTATGTGTTTCTATATAGTTCTGTAGACTCTATTCAATATTGTTAGCGAAAGCAATTGGACTTGCTCAGTGATTTTGCTAAAGGAGCTTACAAGTATTGATATAAATTATTATTATTTAAAAAATTTCATCAATTATTAATATACAATGAATCAATGGATGCTATTAAAAGAGAATTAGATGTCAAATAATAGAATAAATTTCATGGGTTTGGTTGTGTTGAGGATGTAGGGTTAATTTGAGAGGTATTTTTTGTTTTTTGTTTTTTTTTTACCCGGCAGATACACATTGCATTAACAGTAAACACAAGGAAATGAAGGAAACTCATAAACACCGCTCCATGGTAAATTATTGCTTAACATACGTGGTGAAGATCTTTTTGGAAAAAAATTATTGCTTTATGCAGATTGGAATTTTAAGCCATGTTTGCTTAACGTCACAAACCTCCTTGGCCAACGCAATCAATCATGAAACCTACATTAGTATCTGTAGGAGCGTTTCTAGGTTGTTTGTTCCAATCATGATTCTAGGCAGTAGTTGTACACCCCACTCTCGTAATTTAATATTAATTTAGACCAATTATTAATTTATTACGCGCTTCATAGGTTAAAAGAGAAGAGACAGAAAAGATGATTCAAGGTAGTTTTTGGGATGAATCGGAGGATTGTGACTTTTCACGTCCCTTTGATGTCCATAGATTTACAAGCTAGTAAGTTTATAATTTATTATTAATGTTATTGAAAGTGTCAAAGTTTATAATTTTTAGTCCAAATTTTGTAGTTTGTTATTGTGATTTTTATGTTATTTTGGTCGTTATTTTAATTTATGAAAGGATCTAAGAATATATTATGCTCTCAATAATAGTTTTTTACCCCTATTGTTTTAGAGACTCTATATACTTGAGACTCTTTGATGTTTGAAGCTTTCGAGCAGGGTATGCTTTCAGTTTTTTATATTAATTTTTGGAGTGCATGCTTTCATTTGGATTTTTTACATTGATAATGTTTGCAACCTCTTTAACAAAGAAAAGTTATTCTTAGGAGAAAATGTCAACAAAAACTTAATAGTTGAATAAATTTATTTTTTAAAATTACTGATTTTATCAAAATTTGTTGTGACTTGAGTTATATATATTTTTCCCCGGAGGATTTTAAAAAATAAGCAGATATGGGGCTTCATCGTTTCAGATTAGCTTTTTACTTATCTTAAATTCTTAATCGTGTATAAGGCAATAATCAATGAAGTAGGAGCCTATGTTGCCAAAAATATCTGTGACATGTATCTTTCTATTTTGAAAGAACGACATTCTCTTTATTTAGCCTTCACGGCTACCATTTTAGTTTGAGTAAACTTAACCATTTAAAATATGATCATTAGGTTCATATTCTTTTGTATATTAACCTTAACAAATTATATTTACTCTATTTTCAAAAACATGTAATGTAATTAAAAAATGACCCCTTAAAATTCTGCCACTTATGAGTTAAAAAGCAATAAATTTGTTGTTTGGCAATGCTACACACCGTTTAAAATATATTTGCCCCATATTTGCCCACTTTTGCATACCAAGAAGGATGCAAATGAAGCTGACTATTCTGAATGCCTAATGTATTAAAGGGGGAAACCACTGTGATTTGGAGCTCAGATTGAGCACAAGATTCTTTCTTCAATATTTGTGCTTAATTTTGGTAGAATCTTACTTTAGTCACTTATAGTAAAGAATTAAGAAATCATTTTTGAAACTAAACATGTATTTGAATAGAAACTAAAGCGTTCATATATAATATCTCAACAAAATCTCAAAATTAGCATTTTCTTTGTCCTTTAACATACAGCTAATAATTTGGTTTATAAACAATATGTTTTGTGTAGTTTTTTGGTTGGTATGTATGTCATGTGTTAAAAAAGAATGCATATATGTTTAAACTTCAATAGGATTTTTCTTTTTTCTTTTTTAGTTAGTATGGTTTAGTAGGAGTTGTGAAATTGAATTAACCATCTATTGCATGGATAAAGTATGGAGAATATGTGTCTTAAATTAATGAGGTTGAGAAAATTTGTGTCCTAAGGTAGCTTTAACAAAACATAGTTTCTTATCAAACTTTGTGGTCTATATGCATTTATGATTTTTTTTTTTTTTTTTTTTTTTTAGTTTCTTATCAAGCTTCTGAGATACATTTACTTTGTGTTGTATATAAATGTTGGGGTTGAACGAAATCTACAAAGGTCTATATTCATTCCTCATGAAAGGGACATGATAGGCAAAAAATAAAAAGGGGGTAAAAATTTGGCAGATTGGAAGGTAGTAGGAACAAATCTCACATCATTCAAAATCTTCATTACTTTGTCTCTCACTTTGTCTCAAAAGGGGGACATTTATTCATCTACCTTAAAAGAACAACTGAGATATGAAATGAGTACATAGCTACACAAAAAGCAATGTAGAGACACATTGGAATTCAGAAGAAAAAAAAATTAGCTGATGTTGAATCAACATCTTCAAGTGCACTTGGTCAGATTGTTTTAGATTTAGATATTTGAATTAGATTTGGTTTTAATTATGGTATTGGGTTTAAAATAAATTCTGTATTGGGTATTTGTATTAGATTTGGTTTTGTTTTAAATAATTGGGTTAAATTAGTTTTTGGTATTTGCTTACGGTGTTTGTAATTAGATTTGTAAATTAAAATATATGTTGGGTGTTTAGTATGTGGTGAAAGTGTATTTACATATTATTTTTTAAAAATAATTATTTCTAATAAATGTAAATAAAAAGATTCCCACATATAGTGCGGGTTAAAAACTAGTTTAACTAATAGTCGAAGGCAATTCGACTGAAAATTATGGTAATACAACATGTTTTTATAAGCCCACTTTTGAATTTCCTCTTGGGCCCATAGGTGACTTAGAGGCAAGCAAAACCGAAAACAAATCTCTTTGGTTCTGTCTAAAGCCCAAACCATTAGTTTTTATTTTGTATAACAGTGATCTCTAACGTCACTCTCACATGATGGATTCCACATGTGAATGACTTAGAGCATCCACATTTGGGGTTCTATATGCCAAATGTTAGGAGCATTTAGCATTTGAGCCCCAAAACCCATCAGCAACCAAGAGTCCATATCTCATATGCAAAAAAAAATTTTGAGATTTAGCTACAGTACCATCTCAAATGTAAGATGGTACTGTAGCTGGATTGTAAAAAAAAAAAAAAAAAAAAATTTTAATACTTTTTTATACCCGGCAATTTTCTCTCACCTCCCATTTTTCCTCTTTCTTTTCTCTCTCTGCCTCTCTCTGTTTCTCATCGCCTCTCTCTTTCTTTTCTCTCTTAGCTCTCAAGCTTCTCTCTCAGAGCTCACGCCGAATCACCAAGCCAGCTCGGAGCTCACGCCGGATCAGATTTCTAGATCGGCGTGGTGGTGAGGCTGGTGGCGTGGCTGTGATGGGCGCAGTGGCTGGACATCAACGCGGTGGAGATCGGCTTGGAGACCGATGTGTAGATCGGCATAGAGACCGGTGTTTGGTGAGTTTGGTGGTGATGACATGGTGGCTAGTTTCTGGGTCTGCTGGCCGGCGTTTGGTTGGTTGGTTGGGTTGCTTTCATATTTTGGTGGGTTTTATTTTGGGTTTTTGGTTCCGGTTTCCGACGTTTGGGTTGGATTTGGGTGGCGTTGGGTGGTTGGATTTAGGTCCGGTGGTTGTGATTTTTTCTGATGGGTTGGGGGATTTGTTCCGATGGTGGGTTTCGGTGTTTGCTGGGTTTGTGTGTTTGCTGAGTTTGCTGGGTCCGGTGGTTGTGATTTTCTCTGGTTTTTTTTTTTTTTTTTTTTTTTTTTTTTGGTGTTAATGGTAGTTTCTGGGTTGCCGGCGGTGGTGGTGGCAGCGGTAGTGGTGTGCAGCGGTGGTGGTGATTGTGGTTCTAACCAGAAGGAAAGAGAGAAAGAATAAATAATGTGTTGTATTGGATAATGGTAATGGTGAGATATATTATTTTATTATGTAAAAATATTATTTTAATAAGTAGGATTGAGATATAAAAGTTGAGATGTTGGAGAATTGTAAAATTGTATTGTATAATTGATAAAGTGATTTTTTAAGGTGGTAAAATAAGATAGGATTTAGAATTCGAATGCGGATGCTCTTACTCTTACGTAAGTGAGGTATTACGCATATATCGCGTTATACATAATAACGCCTCCCAAACCACACTCTTCTAGACTTTTCAATGATTTTCCTTGGTGGACCATGTGCCACAGATGTAGACAAAAAAAATCCAAATATCACATGAAATTGCTAATACCATTTGGGTTGCCCAATATTGGGTTAGAAAAAATGGGCCTGGCAAGTTTTTTTAGCACTCCAGGCTCCATCACAGCACAGGAAACCGACTGATCCATGAGCCCATGATAGCATGGAGAAAATGAAGCACACCCACCCACCATATATGTGGTATATAATTGGATTTGGATCCTCCATTATATGTAAATCATATAGATCTCAAAAACAATCTAAATTCTAAAAAAAAAAAAGTGTAACTCATGTAAAGTTTAATTACGAATTAATTAAAGTATTTTTCATTAAAAAAAAAATGAATCAAAGTATAACTTAAACCCACCTCTAAATAAATATATAAATTATTATAAAACATAACAAGATATATATGAGAATTCTAAAACCACATATTAAAGATATTAAAAAACCACACCCCTATACTCCATTTCCATTGTACCCCATGGTATATATCAAACAAAACATTGTTCAACTATATTGTTATGATGCTCTTATTATAATAGTTGCTTGTGCTCTCTCATATTCAAATTTATAAATTTTTTCCCATAATTGTTAACAAGGGGTATTGTGATTTGTATATAATAAAAGTAATGTCAATATTATGTCTAAACAAATTATGCTACACTAATTATAATTTGCCACCTCAATAAGTTATTATTATTTTTATTTTATTTTTTGTTTATCTATTATTTCTTTTATTATTATTATTATAGCTGAAAATTCTTCACTAACTTTTCCGATTAACCTACTTGTATTCTCCTTCTATACATACATGAATTGATAATACATTTTGATTTCCGTCAACCATTGTAAGCAGATATACACACATGCATAAATACATTTACATCTTTATTATTTAGTATTGTATCTCAACATTGATAAATAAATATATAAAATATAACATAAATATGGTAATCCTTTAATTTCTTCTTCTTCTTCTTCTTCTTCTTCTTCTTTTTTTAAGAATGTGATAATCGTAAAACCACCTATTAGGGGTTACAAAACCACATCCTAGTAGACCATGGTTTTAGACAAAACCACTGGTAATCCTTATTTGTAATAGTTGCCCGTGCTTTCTCATATTGTATAAATTGGTCCCAATGCCTAGCATTTTAGCAAGTCAATTGTAAGAGCCCATCAAAAAAAAAAAAAAAAAAGTCAATTGTAAGAGACTAATAGTAAAATAACCGTGGCAATGAAATTAACTCTCTTTGTTTCCCTTATGGTCGCTGCTCTAGCAATTCTAATATCTGGAGTCCAAGCCTTGGGCTATGATATTCTCATCTACGGCACTGTGTATTGCCCAAGCAGCAGCAGTATAGTGCCAATGGTATCAACAAACGGCCCGTTTTCCCATGTAAGTTTGTTCAAGTTAATTATTTTACTTGCATGGTTCTATTTTTATATTCCAAAATTACCTAAGAAATTTTCTTTACCCCACGACTATATATACACTATTTTTTTTTTTTTACAGATGCTAAAATACATGTCATGTGTGGAGGACAAATGGCTTCTTCTGCCGCTACTAATGGCAACGGAAAATTTTTGGCTTCCATGGATAATCAACGTTATACGGTCCCTATAATATTGAAGATTTGCAATTTAGTGGTTATCTCACCCCACTCCCAGTGCTCCAAACCTACTTTAACTACAAAAAAAAGGTTCTATAGTCATGTTTTTAAAACACAGCTATAGGTCAGAAAAACGTGGCTATAGGATGATTTGGCCTATAGTTACGTTTTTTTAGGCCGTGTTTTCAAATGTGACCTAAACCTCGTGACTATAGGCCTAAGGGGTCTATGGCCGCACTTTTTCAAACGCAACCTAAGGTGAAAGCTATAGCCGCATTTAAAATGTGGCTATAGGTAACACATTTAAAACGTGACTACAATGCGTGTGATGCTGATTAGGCGTGCGTGTGGTGCTGCAAGGTGTGCCTAGGTTGCATGGGGTGATGAGGCGTGAATATGGCATAATGCAAGTTATTTGAGATTGAAAATGTACCCATCCCTTCCATGTATAATGTATTTTATGTATTTCCCATGCAGTCATAGTGTTGGCTGCGGGAAGCCAAAAGTGAAGCACAATATAAGATTTCCTTTTATGGGATTCTCAATTTCACAAAGATTAAGAAAAAATGGTTAATGGAGTATTGAATGCAAAAATGTCTTATTTAGTAACCAAATGTGCCATTATTTTGCTCAAAACTCAAAAACTGTCTTAAAAAGGCCACAGTGATGAGTTCACATAAGTAAAGATATATACCTCTTGCTTCAAGGAACTTTGAATGTCACTGTTAGGTGGTCGTTTCTTCTTGGCTTCAATTCCAGGCCTTAGGTTGTCCGAATTCCTTTTTTGAAAAAGAAAAAAAAAAGGGGTTATAATCATTATGGGAATTATAATAGCAAAACAATTAGACCAAACTTGTAAATGAGCAAGGAATTAATTATGACTTCTGAATGAGTGCTCATGACCTATCTAATATGACTTCTTTCTCTGGTAAATGTCATCAGAAAATTACGACATATATGCAAAAAAATAAATAAATAAATAAAAAATAGTTTGTACAATGGTTATAAACTCATAATCAAAGCGGACACTGCACCATAATAAGGGTATAATATCTAGGGGCAGAGTAAAATTAACTTCTGGTTTAGTAGAAGAAGCCCTCACCAAAATGTTCAAGACTTAGGAAAGCAAGTTGCAAAACAGAGAATTTAACCCCTTAACATCTTAACTCGATAAGGAGATTCAAAGATGCTATTTGATTTCCTTGAGTTTTCTATTAATTGGATCACTGTCATTGTAAAGGAACAAAATAAATCACTAGGCAATGCAGCAAAATATGTTATGAAAGGTTAAATGACATTTTGTCTTTGAATGTACTTGCAAGCAAGCAAAAAAGGAAGTACTAGCCTTTTCTTATGAAAGTGATAAGGAGGCGGAGTTAATATTTCTCACCTTGACTGAAACATAAGAATTTCTTTCCTAAGGTTTATTTACATAAGTGCAAATAAAATCAGTTGAATTCTTAAGAGAACCAAAAAGGCAAAGTATCCAACAACTAATGGGGTTTGCTAGTGAAAAATATGTCAAAACTTTTTGAGAGCTATGGTGGCACACTTTCTTAGTTACACTAAGACAAAAGTAGTTAAGCCTGCATTGGTACACAGAATATGAAAATGGACAAGCTAAACAAAAATGATGATAAAGAAATACATGAAGCTACCTCATAGAACGCTTGTGTCTTGAAACTTTCCTGAATGCCTGAGACAACAAAAATTCAAAACTCTCAATTTACGAGCAAATCCATAAAAAACCCACAAATTATATAACTCATTCAATTCTAGTCAAACCAACCCACACAATCAAATCCTATTACCAATCCACACACTAGATTTATACCTACAACGTAATCAAAACCCAAAAAAGAAATATTTTTTTTCAAAAATTTAGTTTAATTAACAAAAAAAGAAAAAGAGAGAGTATCAGATCACCTAAATATGAGTTGTAAAAATTTTCTCAAACACTGATTGAGTTTTTGATGTGTGCAAGTGAAAGATGAAAGCTTTATAAACAAAATGGAATTGAACAGCACCAAAAAAGAGTTTACTTTTTTTTTTTTTTTTAATAAAAAACAATAACTAAAATTTAACTACCAAATAGACCCACTGAGGAGAGAGACCCAAAGGGACCGTGCCGATCGACAAGACTACAATTCGGACCACTGAGGAGGTCTCGATGCTCCGTCTAGCTCCATTGGATGATGGTGGTGAAGAAGGGTGCAACGTTTTGTAACAAGAATGGGTGTATCACATTGGGGCCATTTTGGAATCCACAGTAGTGTCAGTTCTGAAGCGAGAGACAGGTGAGGAGAATTGATTAGAGGTGGATGATTAGAAGGTAGAGATCAGGCTTGAGAGATGAAGGCTTGGAGGGTGAGGGTTGAGATCGGGCTTGAGAGATGGAGGCTGTTATGCAATGGGAAAGGCTAGGGTTGAAAATGTTTTTAGTTTTCTATTTATACAAAGCCAAAAGCAGCGTTTTTAACCTGCAGCTATAGGCAAAATTTTTAGGTCGCGTTTAAGAAATGCAACCCCATCCCAAACTAAAGCTGCGTTTTAAACACATGGCTTCAAACCAAATTTAAAGCTACGTCTATAAAACACGGCTTTAGGCAAGCTAAAGCCACATTTTATAAACGTGGCCATAGTTAAAAATTTAAAACAGAAAACAAAAAAAAAAAGAAAAAAAGAAATTTGAAATAGGAAGGTCCTATAGCCACGTTTTTTAAACGCAACAATAGCTCCACCCCCAAAAATGTGGCCATAACCACTAAAAATGCGGCTATAGACATATTCTATAGCCGCATGTTTAAAACGCGGCTTCTTTTGCCTACTTTAAGCCGCGTTTTTTAAAAACGCAACTTTATCCTGTTTGTAGCTGCGTTTTTATAAACGTAGCCTAAGACTCGCGTGTTTTTTAGTGTTTGGGGCACTTGGAATCATCCTTGAATTACATAGGGGATACTATTTCCAGGGATCTTAAAACTTCAAGCATTATTCCTGTGGGATTTCATATAGTTCCCTAAGCTTGAGCAATAAAAGCATTAGATGCATAATGATAGTTTTCATGAACAAGATCAAAATAATCAATCACTACTATGGTAGCATTTTTCTTTCCAAGTACTCTTAATGATAGTATCTCTTTAATTTATGAAAATGAACTTATTTGCAGTACTTTAGGGTTTATCTCTAATAATAATAATAATAATAATAATAATAATAAAGATTTTATCTAAACTTGTTTAAAAAGTATGAATTCATTTTAGGAAAAGGATAAAGTTTGGCATTCTTACTGTAAAAATTAACATGGCTACATATTTTAAAATTTTAATCGTTGGATTCTTTGTTTTTTGTGTTTTTAATACACATGTTAAATTTCATGCCAAATAGATGTTAATTACTATTTCATCCGTACATTTATTTTGTATACATAATTTCAAATTACAAAAACTTGAAATTTAAACATTTTATTGATGACATAGCTATTAATCTTTGATTTTTTAGAAATTTTACCAACATAAATGATATAAAAAGAAAAAAAAAATGCAATCTAGTGGTGAATTTAATCATGTCTAATAAAAAGATATTAAATGTAGTTGTAGCCAAACTTTGCCCTTGAGGAAATAACAAATGTTCACAACAATTCGAAATATTCTTCAATTAGTCTATCTTCTTACACATGCAATTAAAAAAAATTAAATTTCAAATTATAATGGATCTATGTGAGGTTGATATATGTGCAAAGTTATATATTAATTTGAAAATATCGTAAACTTTTATTATGTCACATAAAATGGTTATTTTATCACCTCCCATTTCAAGGTACTTTAAATACTTTATTTTTATCATGGGTATTTCAAGTCAAACTTTGCACATATATTAATGTGCATTAAATGTTTTATTAAATAATTTTTTTATAATTTGTTTTTAAAAAAAAAGTCAAACTGTACATTTATAATATCTATGAAAGCGCACATATCCACTATGAATTTTGGAAAATAACAAGTGCTCTAAGCCCACTTTGTGAACTTCCTCTTGGAGCCCATGGGTGAGCTTAGTGGTAAAAAAGAAAGAATGAAAAAAATTCGCTTTCACCCTCCAAAGTCTAAACCATGAATTTCCAATGATTTTCCTTGTTAGACATGTGCCAGATAGATGTAAAAACAAAAAAAAAAAACAAAAACAAAAACAAAAACAAAACAAAACAAAAACGAAGTACAAGGTTAACGGATCCAATACCACCTAAAATTGGTAATTCCATTTGGGTTGCCCAATATTGGATTAGAGAAAATGGGCCTTGATTTAATTTTTCAACAAAACTTCGAAGCTGCGAAGTTTGCTAGTATTGCGTTTGGTACAAGCAAGTTTGTCTTTAGCTCGAAGGCTCCATCACAGCACAGGGAAGCCAACCGAGCCATGATTGCATGAAGAAAACGAAGCACACCCACCCACCACCATATGCTAGGCGGCAAAGGTCGGTGCCAGTATTCCCAATGTTGTCTCTAGCCCCTATGCTTAATTTTGATCACGTCCACACTGCGTTACTCGATGCCTCCAATCTAATCTAATCTAATCACGTCGTTGTGTCCCAAAATTACACAATTTATTATTATTCTGCTGAGTTGTTGAACGACATCCACAATGAAAACTTTCGTGCAAGGTTTATGATTGATGGTGTCTATATTATATATGAGAGCAATTAACAATTAGCAATTTACATATATACACACAAGCTTTGACAGCAAATATTAACACAATATGGACTATGAAGGTATGAATTGCTTCTTCTTCTTCTTTTTTAATTGCATTTAAATGTAAGGATTATGAAAAGTTGAAGGGTTAGAATTGTGTCCAATATAGTACTAATGCACTAGACACAAATTGATATGGAACAATAATCATGACATCCGTCATGGGCGAGAACGTCAGCATAAGTTCAAGTCGACGGTCCAATGGCAAGCAAACGGGCAGAGCAAAGCTGACGGGTACAAGGTGAACAAGCTGCAAGCACGAAGCTGACGGTTACACAAACAGCGAAGAAGCTGACGGTCACTCGGCTGCTGAAAGGAAAGAAGGCTGACGGATGTAAGGCTGACGGCTCCATGAAAATTAGAAACTTGCCCACCACGTATAGGGAGATTGCTTGTACTCCACGACTAGTATCCGAGTCCTATAAGGAGAGGATCCCGTAATTTACGCTCGTAAGGATTCCTATAAGGAAAAGACTTCTGCTTCAAGGAAAAGAGTCAACCCTCAACTACTATAAAAACCCCAATACCCTCACAAATCAAGGTACGCATAATAACACCCTCTCTAGCACTCTAGAGTTGAAAAAAGTTCTAACTTGACCTTCGGAGGGTATTTGGCCGACACCACACCGGTGCTCTCTGTTAGGTCATCTCCTTTTTGTCTTGCAGGTGCAGTTTCGAGCGTGTGAGGACCGTGCGCTCACTGGTGAGATTTCCGGCATCATCAGTTGGCGCCGTCTGTGGGAAACGGGTTATTAAGCCACACTATCGTTTCCCGGACTGAAGGGTTGCATGGTACTCACTCGTTCAATGGCTACTACCAATGACATACAAGGAGAGGAACCACCCATGACCGCCCTCGAGAGGCAAGTTCGGACTCTCGGCGCCGCCGTGGAGCGTCTGACCAAACGGAACCTCGACTTAGAAGAACAGCTTCGCCAGAAAGATGCAGCGCAAAACGGCCAACCCGAAGACCAGGAAGAGAATAGCGCTCCAAGAGGGAACCAGGAAAGACCTGAAGGCAGCCTCGCCCCGAGCAGACCAGAAAGACCGCCCGCAAGCATGCCATCCCTCATGGGCGCGGCTCCACCACAAATCGCCGCCGAGATGCAGGCAATGAAGGAGCAGATGGAGGTTATGATGAACGCCCTCAAAGGGAGAGTTTCTAGTAATCTTGACGACCTCGTGAACCGTACCGACTCACCCTTCACTATCGCTGTAAACTCCTTCCCCTTACCCCACAAGTTTCGCATGCCGAATATAGATAGCTATGACGGAGCGAAGGATCCTCTCGACCACCTGGAGACTTTCAAGACCCTGATGCATCTTCAGGGAGTAGCGGATGAGATCATGTGCAGGGCCTTCCCCACAACACTTAAAGGCCCCGCGAGGATATGGTTCAGCCGGCTGACGCCCAACTCTATCAGCACCTTCAAAGAGCTAAGCGCCCAATTCACTACACATTTCATTGGAGGACACAGGTATAAGAAGTCCACAGCATGCCTGATGAGTATCAAACAAAGAGAGGACGAGACGTTGCGATCCTACATAACGCGTTTTAACAAGGAAGCGCTATCGGTCGACGAGGCTGACGATAAAATACTTGTCGCAGCATTCACAAACGGGTTACAAAAAGGCAAATTCCTGTTCTCTCTATACAAGAATGACCCGAAGACCATGTCAGAAGTGCTCTACAGGGCCACCAAGTATATGAATGCCGAGGACGCACTGCAGGCCCGAGAAGAAAAGCCCAGAAAAAGGGAGAGGCAGGAGGACGCACGGTCGGACCAGGGAAGGAAAAGACCCAGAACGGGGGATCGAAGAGACGAAAGACGGTCTAAACCTCCAGGAGGGAGATTCGCGAGCTTCACTCCGCTCACCGCCCCAATAGATCAAGTCCTAATGCAGATAAAGGACGAAGGAACTCTGACCTTCCCCGGTAAACTGAAGGGGGATCCTAATAAGCGCTCCCGAGACAAGTACTGCCGCTTCCACCGAGATCACAGTCACGACACAGCCGACTGCTACGACTTGAAGCAACAAATCGAGGCCCTGATAAGACAAGGGAAGTTACAGAAGTTTGTGAGCAAGGAAAGAACAGACCAAGCGCCTCAGGAGCACCCACCTCCGCGAGGCCATGATCGTCCCAGGCCTCCCATTGGTGATATACGAATGATCGTAGGAGGGATGGCCACCAGACCGTCAAAAAGGGCTCGAAAGACGCACCTCCGGATGGTCCAAAACGTCCAAGTGGCGAGCCCAGTGCGAAACATAGCCCAAACAAAAAGCCCCGTGATCGAGTTCTCAGAAGAAGATGCGCAGCGTATCCACCACCCGCACGACGACGCACTTGTCGTCAGCCTCCAGGTTGGGGACTACAACTTGCATCGAGTATTAGTCGATAACGGAAGCTCGGCAGACATTCTATACTACCCGGCGTACCAGCAAATGAAAATCAGCAAGGAGCAACTGGTCCCGACGAACGCTCCGCTTGTCGGTTTTGGAGGCGCAAAGGTGTTTCCGTTAGGCGCAGTCACGTTGGGTGTAACCGCAGGCGACTACCCCCAACAAACCACGAAGGAGGTAACGTTCCTCGTGGTTGACCATTCATCCGCCTATAACGCCATCATAGGACGGCCCACCCTCAACGCATGGAAAGCGGCAACTTCAACTTATCACTTGAAGATTAAGTTCCCGACAGAACACGGAATCGGGGAACTACGCGGAAACCAGATTGCCGCACGAGAATGCTATGTGGCCATGATGGAGATGGACGATCACCTCCAAACCATGAACATAGAAGAGCACCGGGGCGCGACAGAGCCGGCTGAGAGGCTTGAGGAGATACCTCTAAACGACTCCGTACCTGACCAGACAACGAGGATTGGGACCCTTGCAAACCCCGTCACTCGGCAAGCGCTTATAGCATTCCTCAAGGAGAATCGAGACGTATTCGCCTGGAGTCACGAGGATATGCCGGGAATAGATCCTTCCGTCATGGTACATAGGCTGAATGTGTCGCCATCTTTTCCACCCATCCGACAGAGGAAGCGGGTCTTCGCCCCGGAGCGAGATCAAGCCGTAGCCGAAGAAGTCCGCAAGCTGCAAGAGGCCAAATTCATTAAAGAAGTGTACTACCCCGACTGGCTAGCAAATGTGGTGATGGTCAAGAAAGCTTCCGGGAAATGGAGGATGTGTGTCGACTTCACCGATTTGAACAAAGCGTGTCCTAAAGACAGCTACCCCCTCCCAAGGGTCGACACTCTGGTAGACTCCACAGCTCAGCACCAGCTATTAAGCTTCATGGACGCTTTCTCCGGCTACAACCAGATCAAGATGCACGAGGACGATCAGGAGAAGACGTCCTTCGTTACCAGCCAAGGCCTATTCTGCTACAAGGTAATGCCGTTCGGTTTGAAAAACGCAGGCGCGACTTACCAAAGGCTTATGAACAAAATGTTCGCACAACAGATCGGGAGAAACGTCCAGGTATACGTCGATGACATGCTGGTTAAAAGTGAAAAGGAAGAAGATCATTTAGAAGACCTCAGGGAAACATTCGACACCCTCCGCTCTTACAACATGAAACTCAATCCAGGAAAATGTGCCTTCGGGGTAACGGCAGGAAAATTCCTAGGATTCATGGTGTCCCAGAGAGGCATCGAGGCCAATCCGGACAAGATCCGGGCTATAATGGAGATGGCACCACCAAGAAATGTGAAGGAAGTACAAAGCCTCAACGGCAAGATAGCAGCACTAAACAGGTTTGTCTCCAGAGCGACAGACAAGTGCCTACCCTTCTTCCGCATATTAAAAAGGTCTTTCGAATGGACCGATGAATGCCAGCGAGCGTTCGAAGAATTAAAAGCTTACCTCTCTTCCCCACCACTGCTGAGTCCCTCACAGCCAGGAGAAGAACTCTTTCTTTATCTCGCCGTCTCCCCGGCCGCCATCAGCGCCGCCTTGATCAGAGAAGAAGAGAAGATACAGAAACCCGTGTATTACATCAGTCGGGCGCTGCACGGAGCTGAAGAAAGATATCCACCCCTGGAGAAACTTGCCTTCGCACTAGTTACGGCGGCACGCAAGCTGAAGCCATATTTCCAAGCTCACACAATAACGGTCTTAACCGACAAGCCTTTGCGACGGGCCATGAGCAACCCTGAGGCGGCCGGGCGCTTGACACTTTGGGCCATAGAGTTAAGCGAATATGACATCCAATATCGCCCGCGCACCGCTATCAAGGGGCAGATCGTGGCAGACTTCATAGCTGAATTCACGAATGGCGAGGACGAGGGGGCAGAGGAATGCCCAGAGTGGAATATACATGTGGATGGATCTTCCAACAGGCAAGCTGGCGGGGCCGGCATCGTGCTACAGTCACCAGAAGGAGACACGGTAGAATGTATGGTCCGTCTCGCCTTCCCCACTACCAACAACGAGGCAAAATACGAAGCTTTGATAGCAGGGCTCGACCTCGTTAGGGCAGCAGGAGCCGAGAAAGCAATTGTTTACTGCGACTCCCAAGTCATAGTTAACCAGATAAGCGGGGAGTACGAATGCAAAGGCGAGAGAATGAAGAAGTATCTGGAGCAAGCGAAGAGGAGAATAAGCGAGCTGAAGGTCAAAATTATGCAAATCCCCCGGGGGGAAAACGAGCAAGCCGACCGCTTAGCCAAAGCCGCCTCCGCCGAGCACATGATCGCCACTGGAAGTACGCTCTCCTTCACGCAGCTCTCTCCACTCATCAGTGCGGCCGACATACAGGAGCTCGACCCCCAGAATGACTGGACTACACCATTAACCTCCTTTTTGAAAAATAGCGTATTACCAAATGATAAGGAGGCAGCAAGGAAACTGAAGGTTCAAGCGGCAAGATTCGTTCTAATCAAGGATGTATTATACAAAAGAGGTTTTTCTCGTCCCTACCTACGATGCTTGGGACCCGAAGAAGCAGATTATGTCATGAAGGAAGTGCACGAAGGAGTCTGTGGAAACCACTCCGGATCAAGGTCGCTAGTACACAAGCTAGTACGAACCGGGTACTTTTGGCCAACAATGCAGAAGGACGCCGAAGCTTATGTGAAGGCTTGCGACAAATGCCAAAGGTTTAGCAACATCATCAGGCAACCACCCGAGGAATTAACCCCAATCACGGCACCATGGCCGTTCGCCCAGTGGGGATTAGACATCATGGGACCATTCCCCACTGCGATACGACAACTGAAGTTTTTAGTTGTCGGCATCGACTACTTCACCAAGTGGGTAGAAGCGGAAGCACTGGCCACCATCACAGAGAAAAACATAAGGAGCTTCGTTTGGCGATGCATCATATGCAGGTTTGGCATTCCAAGAGTCTTGGTCTCAGACAACGGGAAACAATTCGACAACGACTCCTTCAGGGACTTCTGCTCACAGTTGGGGATACGGAACCACTACTCCTCCCCCGCTCACCCCCAAGCCAATGGACAAGTCGAAGTTACAAACCGGTCCTTGTTAAAAATCATCAAGACCCGGCTTGAGGGGGCAAAGGGCATATGAGCTGAAGAGTTGCCAAGCATACTATGGGCGTACAGGACGACAGTAAGGACACCAACAGGAGAAACACCGTTCCGATTGACATACGGAAACGAAGCGATCATCCCAGCCGAAGTCGGCCTCACAAGCTACAGAGTACACAACTACGACGAAGAAAGGAACGACGAAGCCATACGTTTGCAGCTCGACCTGGTGGACGAGGTCAGGATGGCAGCAGAGCAAAGGCTCGCACGATACCAGGATCGCATGGCCAAGAATTACAACTCCAGGGTCAGACACAGAAACTTCCAGGAAGGAGACCTTGTTTTAAGAAAGGTAATGGGAGCAGCAAGAGACCCCACTCAAGGAAAGCTCGGCCCGAATTGGGAAGGACCCTACCGAGTTACGGCATGGCAAAGGAAGGGCACCTACCATCTAGAGACTCTGGACGGACGAAAGCTCCCCCATCCATGGAACGCGGAACACCTACGAAAGTACTACCAGTAGGAGCAGCGGCATCTTTTTTTTTTCAAGACTTTTTCAATTACCTTTTTAAGCGTTTGCTACAATAAGCCCAACGGGCAGTTCCTTTCTAATGTTTTTGCTACAATAAGCCCAACATGGGCAGATTTTGTTCCTAGACTACCTTTTATATTTATGCATAACAATGAGAGTTTACTCAAAGACAAGTTTTTACTTACATAAAGTTAAAAGCAACAAAGCCCAGAATTGGGCAAGCCAAAAGGCTGACGGTCTGAATCCACAAGCTGGGTTGCCAAAAGACTGACGGTCCAAAAGTGGACAAACAAAAAAAACAGCCGACGGTCTAAAAAGACCAAGTCCAAAAGAACGATAGGCTGACGGTCTTAGCGACCAAATCCACAGGCCAAAAGGCTGACGGTCGGAATCCACAAGCTGGGTTGCCAAAAGACTAACGGTCCAAAAATGGACAAACAAAAAACAGCCGACGGTCTAAAAAGACCAAGTCCAAAAGGACGATAGGCTGACGGTCTTAATGACCAAATCCAAAAGCTAAAAGGCTGACGGTCTGAATCCACAAGCTGGGTTGCCAAAAGACTGACGGTCCAAAATGGACAAACAAAAACAGCCGACGGTCTAAAAAAGACCAAGTCCAAAAGGACGATAGGCTGACGGTCTTAATGACCAAGTCCACAAGCTGGATTGCCATAAAACTGACGGTCCAAAAAACGGACGGACCAAAAACAGCCCACGGTCTAAAAAGGCCAAGGGAAGACAGGTTAATGGCTTAAAAAACCAAGTCCACAACATGATTTACTAAAAGGGCGACGGACTAAAAACAGCCAAGTCCAAGGATGGACGAAAGGCTGACGGTCTGATCTGCAAACTAAAAGTAACCCAAGTCCAAAATTATACAAGAAGCTGACAATCTAGAATTGGCCAAGTCTAAAAAAACAGGCGAAAGGCCGACGGCCATAAGGCAGATAAACTCGTCACAAGACAACTGGATTTTTCTGAAACCTTCTACAATCATTTAAGGCAAAATGGTCAAAAGCTGACGGGCTCGTTAGAAACTAACCGACGGTTTAGTAAAACGGACGGCCCAAAAAAAGTAATAAGGCCTGCAATCTTTGTTTCAGAAACATGCATACAAAACCAAGCAAGATAAGCCACGAACAGGCAATAAAAAGCTGACGAGATTGTAACAAATCAAAGCCTAAAAGAAAGCATTTAAAAGCTGTCAAAATATTACACAACGGTGCCCAAAGGGGCACTTAATAAAATTGTCTTCTACATAGATAAAAGAAATACAAAAGGGTGATAAACAAAAAAAGAAAAAAAAAAATCTATTTAGCAGCAGGCTCCTCGTCATCAAGCAGTACAGTAGGAGGAGTGACGGCAGTCGAGGAGAGGTTCGTAGCAGGCTGGGCCAAGACAACCCCACTCTCTCCAAGAAGGGGGGAATTAACCAAGTCATCAGCAGGAGGAGTGACGGCACCAGTAGCAGGCGTCATGGGCTGAGCGTCTTCTATGTTAATGCAAGACAAGTCCAGCTCAGGAAAGGCTGACGCCACTTGTCTAAGACAGTCATCAAACCCAGTGCCATAATAGCTGCCACAGGATTCGATGAAGGCATCTGACGCCTTGAACTTCTCAACGGCATCAGCACCAACTGACTCTAACTGCCCATAAAGAGCCGTCAGCTTTTCTTCTGTCTCAACCCGTTGACGCTTCACGTCCTCCAGCTCGTCCCTCACCTCCTTCAGCTCCCGGTTAAGTGTCCGTACCCCATCCTTGTACTGGCCTTGCTCGTTTCGCAGAGTGGCATTATGCTTGCTAAGACGAGAAGCGACGCCCTCCTTGGCCACACATCGCTCCGTCAGCGCCTTTACACGGACCAAAGCCTGAACAAAAGCACTACCGTCAGCTTCCAAAAAGAAGAAGTCAGTGTACATCAGACAAAGTAAAACTGACGGCTTACCCGAGAAAGGTCGAACAAAGCCGACGACCCCAGCTCGTCCGTCCCTAACTGAGCACAAGGATCTATGTCCGTCGGCCTTATAAGTGCCTCGACGGCCTCGACGGCAAAATCTTTGTGCGTCAGCAAGCTCTGAGGTCCTTGCAAGACGGGACCAGAAGAAGTCATGGTGCCTTTTCCAGCTCCATGACCCGATGTAGGGGGCGATTTGGCTGGAGTGACGGTTGGCCTCTTCGACGGACGGATGACCACCCCGTCAGACTTCCTCTTTTGAGAGCCCTTGGTGACAGGCCTGAGGTTAGGAGTAGACGTCGTCTCTCCCTTAGCCCTCTTCTCCTCCCGCTGACGGGCAGCGGCGGCCTTAATTCGCTCCTTAGCAGCATCCATTTCTGCACCAAAAGAGAAAAAGCATAAGGGAAGTTGACGACTAAAAGAATAGAAGGTGACGGGTAGAAAAAGACTTACGATGACGAGCGAGTTCTTCCAACCTGCGAGCCTCGGGTGTTGGTTCGGGACCCCCACAGTATGTATAGAGAGTGTCTAGGGTAATCAAGTCCCGGCACGACCGCTCCTCTATACGAATCCCCAGAACCCGACGGATGAAATCCTCTTGCTCGTCAGTTATTGACGGGCGAACGAAGGCTGGAAAAGAGAAGGAAAAAATTTTAAATATGTTAGCGTCTCTCCAAAAACAAAATATGGCAAGATTGACGAGGATGAAGGTGACGACTAAAACCTGACTCCTTGACAAAACCCCAAGTGTTGTCAAAACAGCCAAAGGGTATTGTTTCCCATTCATCTTGACGGCATACCCAATCCGTCCCTTCTACAAAAAAGAACCTACCCTTCCAGGCTCTATTGGAGTCTGGCATCTCAGACACCAGCCTTAACTCCTTCTCCCTAACAGCAAAATGATACATCCCCCTTGACGAAGAAAGATGACGGGGTCTGTAACAATAAAAAAACTCATCCAAAGTAAGCTGACGGTGACCTCCACTCAGACGACCCCACAACACCTCAGCACTTATAAAAATCCTCCATGAGTTTGGGGCGATCTGACTGATTGATATGCCAAGATAGTCAGCTAGCTGACGATGCAAAGCCGTCAGGGGCAATCTCAAGCCAGCAGCAAACATGGCGTCATACATGCCAACGTCTGCAGTTTTTCCCGTGTAACACTTCTCACCTTCCATGGGTAGACGGATGGGAATATGATCAGGGATTTGAAAACGGACGCGTAGTTCGTTAAAAATTTTTAGCGTCATCTTTGGAAGAAATTTATTTACAGCCCAATCCTGGGGAAGGATGAAGGGACGACTACCTTCAGGACCTTCAGACTCCTCTTCACTAGACTCCTCGTCACCGTCATCCCCACTTCCCCCTACTAACTCAACTTCACTTCCCTCGCCTACTCCCTCCTCTTGACCAACGTCTCCCTGACCTCCTATCTCTTCGACGACAACATGGGCTGACGTCTCCCTCTCTGACGACCAGGAGGAACTCTCAGACTCACTACTTGAGCCCGAACCAAACACCTCGTCGTAGCCCGCTCCTTCGCGAACCGACGACTGATCACTCGACGCGTCACTCGACATCTACCTACAAGTGACGGATGTAAACTAAGCGCCTAGGATGACGACCTCACTTTAAAAGAAAGAATAGAAAGCGTGCAAAAAAGGAAGGGAAACTTACAAGTTCTAGAAGTAACGTTTGAAAGGACGACGGCAGAAACGTTGGAAAAGCTGACGGAGTTTGGGCGACGGATGTGCTCTCCAGGAATCAGGTAAATGAAATAGTGAAAATGGGAGGAGGGGGCCACATATATATATGAATAAAACGCACGGAAAACGAAGCGACGCCCGCGTATCAACGAGGGGCCAATCCGAGCGAGCCACCTGTCCCAGCATTTAATGACAGCAGCAATTATTTTTTGATCAAAGCAACAGTTAACGACGGAAGAAAACTCCATAACCCGTCTGGCATGGCTGACGGGCATATGGAGTAGGGGACAACTGATATGGAACAATAATCATGACATCCGTCATGGGCGAGAACGTCAGCATAAGTTCAAGTCGACGGTCCAATGGCAAGCAAACGGGCAGAGCAAAGCTGACGGGTACAAGGTGAACAAGCTGCAAGCACGAAGCTGACGGTTACACAAACAGCGAAGAAGCTGACGGTCACTCGGCTGCTGAAAGGAAAGAAGGCTGACGGATGTAAGGCTGACGGCTCCATGAAAATTAGAAACTTGCCCACCACGTATAGGGAGATTGCTTGTACTCCACGACTAGTATCCGAGTCCTATAAGGAGAGGATCCCGTAATTTACGCTCGTAAGGATTCCTATAAGGAAAAGACTTCTGCTTCAAGGAAAAGAGTCAACCCTCAACTACTATAAAAACCCCAATACCCTCACAAATCAAGGTACGCATAATAACACCCTCTCTAGCACTCTAGAGTTGAAAAAAGTTCTAACTTGACCTTCGGAGGGTATTTGGCCGACACCACACCGGTGCTCTCTGTTAGGTCATCTCCTTTTTGTCTTGCAGGTGCAGTTTCGAGCGTGTGAGGACCGTGCGCTCACTGGTGAGATTTCCGGCATCATCACAAATCATGTCTAAAGTTGAAAACCATCACAATCTTGTAGATGCTTTTGGGCCATCACGTTCTTGTTCTCCAATTTATATAATTGCAAATCTACAAATAATTTACTTTGAAGATTTTCCTAACAACTCTTCAAAATTTTCAAATTATGATGCTTTATTCTTTTACTTTGTGTGCATGATTCAAACAGTTGTAAGATGACCCTACAATTTTCCAAGTCAATTAAACTCAATACTCATAGTCAACAATAACACCCAAAATTTTTAAAAAGTAGTGTACAAACAAATAAAGCTACAAAATTGATTGTCATAAGCTTTTTCAAAAATAATTATAATGCTAAGTGTAGTTGTCGATACAAATGACTTATTTAGTTATAATGTTTAAATAATAAAAACGGTTATTTAAGCGCCCCAATATATATTTTCATATATTTTTTCACTTATACATATTTTTATAAAATTTAAACAATGTTACTAAAAATATCTTACTAAAGTACCCTAATTTGAGCTTAACTCGAAAGTGAAATATAACTTGGCACGTTGTTCACATTGATGAACCATCAATAAATCATTTCAAAAGCCATGTTTATATAGCTAACAAACAACTTTGATTTCCAGCAAAAAAAAAAAAAAAAAAAAAAAACCAAAACAAAACAAACAAACAACATTGATTGAGCTTGATTGACTGGTGACAAAGCAAAAATACAAAGGCCATAATAAAATCAAACCCCGATACTTGTAAATCACATAAAGTTAATTACTGTTCAATTAAGAAGATAAGATTGTTGCCTTGGGGAAGAAAAAATAATAATAATAATGAAGAAGATAAGATTATCTTGGTACAGACACGTATAATGGGTATCACCTTTTTGTGACCTTGTACACAGGAAATTTGGGTTAACTTTAGCAGGTTTGTGACTTGTCCAACATGCAAAAACCACGTGTCTGATCCATAGAAAAACATTTGATAAGACCTTGACACGCTCTTATTTTTCTTGACAAAGTCATTGAATTTGAAAGCACTTTCACTTCTTTCTAGAAAAGCCAACAAATCACCTCGAGCAGTGCCACCCTACTTTTCCTTCTATATAACTAAACGCAAAAACCCTAGTTTTTCTTTACGCCACCACACACAGAACAAAGAGAGCGAGCTTCAGAACAAGCTGCTGTGGAAGTCTCTTTTCTCTTCTTGGGAAAGTTTTTCCAAGAAGAAACAGCTTCTACAGCAGCAACACCAACAAAATAAGTTGTTAATAGCTGTTGGATCAAATAATATTATCAGATGGCTCGCTCTCTCACTCAGGCTAAGCTTCTTGCTGAGTCCATTGCAGATGGTTTTTCTCTCTTTATCAATCGGTAAGTTATAAAATGTTCAAAATCCACTTTTTATTTTCGTTCAAAAAATGAATATACGGTGTATTTTTTTTTTTTCTTCTTGTTATTTTTGTGTTTGATAATATCGTAGTACTAGCCATTGATTGGACTTGGAGTGGGATTTTTTGTTTTTACTTTGATTTGTTGTCATTAAAAAAAAAGTACAGTAGATGATAGGATTCTAGCTATTTTGTGTATGATCATATCAGATTGGACCTTGATTTGATTTTTTGAAGAAAACAAATCTAATCTAAATAACCTGCATTGAATGAGACTCAGGGTCTCGAGGAATAGCTCCATGATTTGAGGGGACATGAGTGCAGCGTCCCAACATTTGATTTTGACATTTTTCGAATCAAAATATGACTTTCTGTTTTTGCCCAAACAAAACAACAAATTTAACTGAATAATAAGTCCACTGCTAACTGGAGATGAATAATACTGAGTTTTTTTCTTTTGTCACAGTCTGATAATCTTTTTTTTTTTTTTCTTTTGTCACATAGTCTGATAATCGAATCAAATGCCTTCTCTTTTTAGTTGGTATGGGGTAAGTTAGGAATTTAATTTATATAATTGTTTCCTGCATAAATTTCTCGACTTAGAATGGATTTGGGTAAACATTATTTTATTAGCTTTTTTTATTAAAAAAAAAATCAGTCTTTATTTAACCAAAAAAATAAAAAGATTTTAGAAAACTAGTCTATAAATAAACCAATAGTCTTATAATTCTTTATTAAGACTTAATTAATCGAGCTAAGTTGAAAAGCTACCATATGTACTCGAATAAAATTGTCATGATTAGTCCCATTTTTGTCATGCTTTTTGAAGGGCAAAGTCCATAGTATGGCTAAGTTCGGTGCTGGAGTTAAGAGATTTATTAAAATAAGAGTGTTAGAGATATATTAGCCCAATTTGATAAACCCAAGTTGAATCATACTATGTGGCGAATTAATACATCCAAATGGAGTGAGAAATCTATAAACTACTATAGGAGTCCCATTGCCAATTTACTAACAGATTTAGCCTATAATTCTTGGCCTAAAGACACAGATCACTCGCAGGTTAATTGACTCTTCTTCGTGTTTTCAATGAAAACATCCAAATTCAAATCCCCATCTCTGATGTAACTATCACCGGAGTAGCTCCCTTTATGCATACGCAATATTATAGTCTAATACTAATCAACCTTTTAGTATTGTTCACTTAGTCCAAGAGACAAAACAAAAAACAATATGGCCAACCCATCATCTTCAGAATTAGAGTACTCTTTACATAAAGCATTTTCATATTATATTTAATTATTAATAAGCAAATTTTCATCAACGCAATTATTAATAGATAGAATAAATAATTGTTTAGCTTGTAATGATGATTTATGTCTTGACTGGTGTGGGCAGGCGGGGTTATGCGGCTGCATCACATGCCTCAGTGTCGGCAAGCTTAGCTAATGGAGGAGGGTCTACTAGTGGTAGGAGTAGAATCCTGATGAGTAAAATAGAAGAGAGGGCCTCGATGAAAGAAGATTCTGGGGCCTCTTCAGCATGGGCCCCAGATCCAGTTACTGGGTACTACAGGCCCATTAATCATGCAGCGGAAATTGATGCAGTCGAGCTTCGAAATCTGCTGTTGAACCGCAAGGTGAGAGCACGCTAAAAGCCATGGAGGTCACTGATCACATGTGGTTTTATCAGAGGATTCTGTGCTGCCTTTTGGACTTATTGTGGAACCATTTCTGACTGTGTTTGTGGTATTGCACCTTTGTTGAATTATCTATGGCAATGAGTGACTATCTAGTACGTACTGTGGTTTCAGTTATTTACATGGACTATGGAGAAGTAAACCAGTTACTTTTTATGTAATAATAATGATGATGTTCCTCGTCTTTTATTTTATTTTTTTATGCTTTGTGAGTATATCAACAAATATGCAATTCTTAGTTACATACCCCTTTATCTCAACCATATGAACATCTTGAATTTTATAATCAAACGTGATAAAATCCCAAAAATAGAGTTTATGTTTACACTATTAGTTTATCTAAGAGATCAAATCATGTCACTGGTTTCAACATTTTCTTGATCCATACTTTTTTTATTCAGTCTAAAAAGCATGGATATAACGAAATTTCAGTGTTCATGTCCACACAGTAAATTTTTCCATGTTTGTGTCCAATACGACTGTATCACACTTCTAACTTAAAATATGCTCGTGTTTGTGATATCTCGAAAAGATTTTATTTTGGACACGATCAAAACACTTCAGTGACTCGATCATATATAACATCGTTGTGATACAATCTTCTATATATGATGACTAATATAATTGAAAAGGAAAGGGAAAGATCTTGCACAATCGAAAATGTTGACTAAGTTACTTCGATTAAATCATTCAGCAAAAGAAAAGTTACTTGGATTAAATCAGTCATTGTTTTCAGCCTCAAATCAACGTTCATCTATCTCTCTCTTTGGATCAATAATCAATCAATCATCTGATCACTTTGACCACAATAATGATACAACCACTCAAAGTATCTCTCTCTCTCTCTCTCTCTCTCTCTCACATTTACACCTAACAAAAATTCGTCTTGGATTTTTTTTAAAACTTATGAATTTATGTATTATTTAATTTTTTTTTTAATTTGAGTATTTTTTATTTGTATTAAAAAAAATAATGAACTGGAAACTACTAGTACTTTCAAAGTAAAAGTTTGCCACTCTAATTTAGTTGTTCATCAAACAAAAAATAAGTAACTTGAAGACGTGGTGGGGGGCTTTCAAATCATAGTTAACTTGTACAAGACAACTCATTCTAAAACTTTGGTCTCTAGGTCAGTAGTTGAGCCAATAGGTCTCCACTCACCAGTTGAACCGTAGAGTTAGTAAATAAATAAATAAATAAAAGTGTTATTGATCATAAAAATAAATAGGTAAATTGAAAAAATAGACATGCCTAAATTACTAATTAGTGGTGGAGCATTTTAATAAATGAATGATTAATGAGTTGGCAAATTTTAATGAAAAGATGTGGGAGTTTTATATAGTAGATAAGGAGTTAGTGTGTTAATCAAATTTGAAATCCTACATTGATAAAGATATAGAGTAATTATTAATTTATGGGTCATGGTAACAGAATATTTTTAAAGTAAATATTAATAAATCATACTAGATAAGTTTTAACACCACTTTGAAAATATAAAAAACTATCAATAAAATTTATTATTTTTTTATTTTTTTAATAAAATATTTTTAAAAATAATTTTTAAACCAATATCCTTAGGCATACACACAGGATAAAAAAAAGGTATTCTCCTCTTGTACAATCAAAATAGCTAAGCAAAAAAATAAAAAGCGGAGTAACCAACCCTTACGCCGCGGTCATAAAACGCGGCCATAGACCCTCTGAGGGCTATAGTCACGCGTTTTAGGTTGCTTTAAAAAACGCGGCTTAAAGAACCACGGCTATAGGACAGACAGGGCTATAGCCGCGTTTTTGCGACCCGTAGCCGTGTTTTGAAACCGCAGCCAGAGACCTAATTTTTTGTAGTGTAGTGACTGCAAAGATTGGGATAATTTTAGATTTCAATATCCTCATGGATGAGACATGGATAATATGAGAGGCACCTCCACTTGGGGGCCACTTTTGACCCACTTAACGAGGGTACTATAACTAGTGGCCCAAGCCAGCTTGCATATATATAAACATCCTTGGCTTTGCTTCACAGTTCACAATGAAGGTTGCCTATATTTTGTTTCACCAAAATGCTGATTCTGGGGCCTCGCATTGTGCTTGTTTGGCTTGAGTAGTAGCTTTACATTAACAAGAATTATTAAATTATAAAGGGGCTATGTTTTAGAGGGATTGTATTATGGTGGGACTAGGTTTTCAAGGTCAATATTTAAAGACTCACTTCTTAACCACGACCTCACATGAACCCATGTCCGCACAAGCGATAGGGTAGTAGGGTTATGTGATACTTGTGAGTTGTGATATTGACTACATACATGTTCTTTTAGACCTTTACCTATAAATAAAACATCTCATATATTGTTCAGGTAAATCAAAGCTAAATAACGCAAACTAAGACAGAAAATTTATGGCAACTAAAAATTACATTAATATACAAGTTTCACATGAGTTTCTTACTTATTTTATTTAATTTTTACCTATTAGTATTTTTAACAAAATATTTTCAACAAAAAACTAGATAAGATGTTTTTAAACAGAAATGTCAATCTTTCTTTTTTCTTTTTCTGAAGGGGGATAATTATGTCATTTTCTATAAGACGCCTCATCATGCTAATAATGCATTAACCTCTCTAATTTCACTTTCTCACAATAGTTCACCCCAATTAGTGCTTGAATTAATTGATCTACTTGTAAAGATTTTGTGTCATAACATAGTTAGGGTAGTGATGGCTGTGTTCCTATGTTCATACAATCAAATATCGGAGGAATTATTAAGAGCATCGCAGACGATACGAAATGAGACTTATACCTAAGAAATTTGCATACAAGGAAGAGTGATCCATTTGATGGGCTCCCCATAACAATGTTGGCTTTGTGTATTTATTATTAGTCATATGTGAAGTGTGAACACCAACAACCACTAGCATAGTGTTGTCAAGTTTATCATATGTATTTTCTAGTGAATACTAAATAGAAAGTGACAACTTATAGTCGATGTTCATCATATGTCTTCATGTTCTTGTTACTTGTTTTTCGTACCTCTACACCTTTTTTTCACACCTTAGACATGTTCTTGACAACTGGCCTTGAGAAATATAGAGAGTAGACATGTTCTTGACCTTTGTCGTCACTTTAGATAAATATAGCTTAATATACTAAAACTGCATGGATCCGTGTGATCCCTAGTTGATTAAATTTAGCCAAGCATGAGTAGGAAATGAGAAATTATAGACAACAGGAGAGAGGACAAAGGAACTCAAAAACTCAGAAAAGCTATAGATCCCTTCAAAATAGAGGGACACACGCTTGGGAACATGTATACAGGTGTTAAAATAAAAAGGAAATAAATAAATGAGAGAGAGAGAGAGAGAGAGTTATTAATGTGATTTGCCTTATGGTCACTGTACACAATAGAAAACCTAAACAATTACATCTTAAACATACTGATTTGTACTTTTGTAGTTACAAGAAACCCAATAAAAATGTATGTATAAAAAAACACATTCGGTATAGCATGTTAACCCTAAATTACCATAGTCTATGGTATTATGAAATCATGATAACTAAAAAAATTAGTACAAAACTATGTTATGCACATTCAAAATTATATACTTATATGTTTTAAGGATATTGGGCTACACAATTATGAATTATGGTAATAACTCAATATGTTCTAATAATATAGTTTTTGATGACTATTTGAAGTCATGCAACCAATATGCCCCTCCTTTAGTTGCGCTATGTGTTGGATTGACTGACCCTTTTTGATATACAAGAACATCATTAAATAAAATAAAATAAAATAAAAATACAAGAAATGAAATTGCAAGTTTGCAAAATGAGATTTTTTTTTTTTTTTTTTTCACTTGAGACTTTGTTTGGTTGGGTGAATGGAAAAGTGAGAAGATATAAAATATCTGTGTTTTCCACCATATGTATTTGGTAAAGATGATAAAAAGTAAAAAGATAGAAACTAAATTATTATTATGTCCTTATTATTAAAAGTAGAAAGATAGAAAATTAGGGATGATTTTGTACTTTCATTTTCATTACCATTTTTTCTCCTATTTTATCCCCAATTTGGGAGGGAGGAAAATAGTGGGCTTGGCTGCCTGGGTGGAAAACTACATCCAACACTTTTTTTTTCCTCTACCTTTTCACTTTTTCCTCTCCCTTTTCACTCCAACCAGACCATGAAAAATTACATTTTGTATTTCCTAGGTTTTACTCTCCTCATTTTTCATCATCTTCATTTTCACCCCAACCAAACATAGCGTAAGGGACAAGATTTTGTTCCAAACAATCAAAAGGTATAATCATCCTCCATTTGCGCTTAACATGGCCTTAATGGAAGGAAAGAATGAAGAAGGCAAAACATCGACTGACTTGGTTCAACTTCAAAGAGACCAAATGATCAAAATGTGAGTTGTTACATACTTGCATTTCCTTCTCTGTTGATACCAACATAGGAGCAACACTTAGAGGTACAGACTAATAGATTTGATATTTTCTAACAGATAGATTATATCCCAATCAGGGCCGGGTTGTCTTTTGAGTCCCCATCACAGATCAAGTTGGCTATTATCATTTCTTTAGCAACATGTGCACCCCAACAATCACTCTGTGTTGTTGCCATCGGACTTCAGTGGACTAAAAGAGGGAAATTTCCCTTGACCATCCTCGAAGAACCTTGTAAATAATTGCAATAAATTGTAAAATATATACTCTGCGTTACGGTTATAAATGGTAGCTTTCAGCCATGGATTTCCATTTCCCCATGTAAATTACACAAAGAGAGAGCTCAAATTATATATTGAACAGTTTAATCTGACATGAATTTCATCATTTGAATGTTTTGCACCTCTCAAAGATTCTAAGTTCTAACCGAGTTCATTCACTTTTACAAAATTCCTGTGGGTATAGGAAAATCTAAGTAAGTCCGGTGGTCCACAGAACATATATAAAACATATAAGTCCGGTTGTCCACAGAACATATATAAAACATAATAATGTTCTAAGCCAATAACAGTAATCGGCCGAGCAACTTTCTTCTGTCTTTTAGTAACTGTGTACCTCATCGAAGAGTTTGTGTCACAATAATGACTCCTTATGACTTTTCCTAATTACGATCCAAAAGAGAAGGATTTCCTACTTTAAAAGTGTTCAGCTTTTCCTTTCACCTTTTTATTTTTTTGGATTTTACGAAACTAAATATACCCAACTCTTTTAATTCACAGGACTACCCAAATTTCCAGAATTAAATGAAGTCTAAATCAATAATTTCCTTCTCTTAAACAAATACGATACATAGCTTAATTATAACATATTTGTAAATTAAGGAAAATATTTCAATAATATCATTAAAATTGGATAAAAAAAAAAATTAAAAGTATACATAAGTTACATATGCAAAGATACATAATATAAAAAAAAGTTTCTGTTGGGCAATCATTCACTTGGATAAAGCAACAAAGTTCATGTACTTTCGGGAATATAGCACACCTTATAAATATGAATTCAGGAAAGGAGAATAGAAAATACATCAAATTTTGTGTTGTGTAGAAAAGATATATTTGATTCTTTCTTTTAAAAGACACCTTACTTGGACGTAATCATAAAAGTTCTAGTTCTGATTTTAGAAGGTCAAAAGCAAATAATACTTGAGCTGAACATTCATCAAAAATAGAACACTTATCTCAAACCAAGACCCAGTACCCTATCCCAAAAGTTTTACCAGTAATATCCTTTTATCATTGGTATTCTTAAGGATTTGTTAAATTACCTGAAAGGATATATTGATAATTTCAAATATATTTGTTTCTTTGCAAAGTACCTAGTTTTTTACTTAGTTTTTTACCACAATTTATTAAAGGAGTCCAAATACCTAGTGATTATAAAGTGGGGGCAACTAATCTCCCTGAAATGGAAGATACAGGGGACTAGAGATCCCCAACGACTCGTCAATGTCATAACATAAAGACCAACTTCTTGTCCTACAAGTAGCTGGAGAATAACTATCGTACAGTTCTAAACCTGTTCAAGCTGCAGGGACAGAGATGATAGAAATGTTAGCTGTCTACCGTAGACTACATTGGGTCTTCATTGTTCGATTTATTGAATGACCTCTGGAACATCTTTACCCTACTGGACAAATTTAGTGTTTTTTTTTTTTTTCATCAAGATAAGAAGTAAGAACATAAAGAAATGTACTTTTAATCGCACACTGATGGTCCAAAATCAAATAGCATAGGGGCCTCTCTTTTTTGGTCAAATAGCATAGGGGGTCACTAACATTGCCAGCAGCAATTGAAAAGAATTAGATCTTCCGGTGTGTGTTCAATACCAATAAACATGCGTGCACATGTGAAGATTGAAACATAAAAGTCAATTCATTGTCTCTCATCAAATTAAAAATATACATATCTCTACCATAACATGAAGGTATCCCTTATCCCCAAAAAAAAAAAAAATTACACACATCTCAGCCGTAACATTTGCAGATTACAAATTCAGGAAAATATATATATATATATATATATATATATATCAGCAAAGAAAAACATTTACAGATTACAAAATTAATTAACAAGATAAAGAGAACAGGTTCCAACTCAAAATACCAACAAATGACATAGTGAATAGGTAGCATTTCTTCTCCTTTTCTAGGCAATCCATTGCAAACGAAAATAATTTGAAAATGGAACCAAAAGAAGATTAGAAACAAAAAGTGTTACATTACTAGTGGAATTGACACCAACAAAGATAAACATGGAGATAGAGAAATAGACAAAGTAATTAACATGTACGTAATGTTGTATTAATCAATAAAGGCACAAACTAATTTTCTCTAGCCTCTCACAGCCAATAAGGAAGGAATTGCAGCCAAGTTTGGGTTGGTGTTCTTATCTGAAGCTTGCCTGATAATATCCCTTTTCCCATCTTTAGAGTTAGGCTTGCTGAAAGCTCTCATTGGACTAGCAAATGCCCAACCCCAGCTCTTACTTCGACCATGAACAAGACTACTAGCACCAGTGCTCCCTCCTGCACCCACTGCTGACTTCCCATTATTATTATTCATATGATCCCAATAAGAAGAGGAAGATGAGGATGAAGATGAAGAAGTTATCATAAACCCACCAAATAGTCCGCCACACTTGACTCTCTCTTTCATGTGCACAGCTGAAGAGGTTGACTTGGGCTTGCCTTCTCGCTGAGACTCCACTCTTCTTAGAGTGCAGTCTCCAAACCCAGTTGAGATTCTCTCAAAGAAGTCACCAGAGAAGCTCCTACTTCCACACCCAACAGATCTGGATCTTGAAACTTTACGCTCAAAGGAAGAGGCTGAGGCAGTGGCTTGGCTATTAGGACTTTCATCATCTTCCACAATGTCACTTTTCTTTCCCAAAGAAGAAGACCCAAGATGACACTTTTCTTTCTGCTTATTGTTAGAACCATTGGTTGTTGGTCCTGTTGTCAAAGTCGGTATCTTTGAGTTGCTGTTGCTATTGCTGTTGCTATTGTCGTCTCTGAAGCTTCTGTCCGTTGTCCTGGAACCACTAGGCTTTGATGAAGAAGAAGTAGAAAAGTAGAGAAATGACCAAAAGCCACCTCTTTTTCTTGGGCTAAAGTCTTCATCACCATCCTCAGCATTCAAGAACTGGTTTCTTCTCCTAGGAGTTGCAGTGGACTTGCTTCGCTTGAAAACAATATCTGCCGGTGCTGCACCACCACGATCTGATGTAACTTTCTTCTTCTTCTTAGCCAAAAGAAAAGGGATCCTGGCCCGCCTAATATTGTAATACTCATGATGATGAAAATGACTATCTTTGTTGCCACCATCATTGACACCTCTTGTTGATGATGAGGGTCGGATTGAGAGTGAAGAAGAAGAACCAGCACCAACACAAACACCGGCATTACCAATATCAGATCTAAAAGAAGGAGATGAAGAAGAAGAGGAAGAACCACGAATAGGTAAAGGAAAAGATGAAGATACAAGCTTGCCAAGCTTTTCTTGAAGACAAAAGGCACAGATCCCACCTGGGTTGTTTCTGTATGGATGGTCACTGCATTGCATTCCATCTCCCATGTCTTCTTCACCCACACCAACTCTTCCTCCACCACCACCACCACCACCAGGTACTACTATTCCTTTGATTCCTTCCATCATAATCTTCTTTTGGCTCCTGGGGAAATGTTGTTGGATTCCAATGATCTAGTTATCTTTCTTCTTCTTTCTTGTTGCTGTTACTCTTTTTTCATACCTTGAATGCCTTTCTGCAATTTTGCTTTTCAGAGAGGATAGAGATACAAACAAAGAAAAGGGGCATAGATAGTCAGAGAGTGTAATTGAGTGAACAAAAAAATAAATATATAATTATATATTTGCTTATTGCTGCATTGAAGTAAGGGTGTGGAGAGGGAAGAGAGAGGACTATGTGGGAGAGAGTCCCCAGGAGCACGTGGAAGACTGACTTACCAAGATATTAAAAAGTGTGAAAAAGACAAGCAAGACTCTATAAACTATTTTCAGAACTCTATCTCTCTCTTGCACTAGCCCAGACACAAGAATCTACAAAAGACTGTCCCTCAAATACACTTCCAAGACTCTCTACGTTTGAACAGTTTCTTTTTTTCTTTTTTCCTTCGTAAAAAAAAAGTTGTAGAATGGATAATATTTTGCTATCAGATTGGATTTGTTTTACATTGATCACAAAATTAGAAAGAAAAAAAAAAGTTTTAGAATAATAGAAAATTTCAATTGGATTTGTATTACATTGATAACAAAAAATAGTTTTTTCATTGATCTGTATTTTCTGTCAAATAAATATAAAAAAAAAATAAAGTTTAAAGGTAATTATCACCTCTCATGATATTGATGAAAAGATATTTTATACCAAAACTTCATATATCATATTATATATATATATATATATATATAAAGACAAAATCTAGTTATAAAATTGATTGAAGTCTAAAACTATAATCCTACTTAATATCTTTTTATTGGATGTGAATTTTAACAAATTCACTATTAAATTACATCTTCTTCTTATATCTTTCATACTTGCAAAATTTTTAAAAAATTAAAAATTAATAGCTATGTTACTAATAAATTGTTTAAATTGCAAGTTTTTATAGTTTAAAATTATGTATAAAATATAAACTATAGATCATATAATAAATAATTCGATTAACATAAAATTTAACATGAGTATTAAGAGCGTAGAGAACATGCAATTCAATAGTTAAATTTTCAAAATATGTAGTAATATTTATTTATTTTAGACTACAACTAGTTTTATAACTAAATTTGTTACCTAAATAAATCTTTATATACCCCCTCTTAAGCTAAAGGAGTTATAAAAAAAAGGGAAAAAAAATTAAAAATTGGCCCTAACAAAAATAATTTTCATGCTAAGTGTATTTTTTTTATAAGGTGTTTTTGCTAAAAATTCATTACCAAAAAATAAATTTTATAAAAATTCATGTGTATTTGAAGCTTTCTTGTCAGTACTTTTGAAAACTCATCAAATACATTTTATACGCGATCTTTTCTTTTTCTTTTTGTTTTTTCCCCTTGCTACGAAATAAGTAATAATAAACACAGAAAAAGATAGCTAATTCTAAAACGAAAGCTCTAGAGCTACATCACCGTCTTCCTCAGGCTCAGGCTTCGCTTGGAAGTTCATAAGAGAATGAAATAGGATGAGATGATTATAAGGAAATGGAATTGAATGGAATATATTTAAGTAAAGGAAATGAATGGAAAAGAATAGAATGGAATTTAGTAACTTTGATTGGATGTTTTAAAATGAAGGAATGAAAATGAATGGAATGTAAGTAATTTTGTTTGGAAGCAACATGGAGGGAATGGAATGGAATCATTTTATGACAATATTACTATTAGACCCTTATTTTAAAATAAATGGTTGAATATACAGGGGTATTTTGGGAGTTTTTGTGAAAAAATCATTAAATCTAATTTCATTCCCTCTCATTCCTCCCAATTTTGGGGGGAATAAAAACTTGAGATTTTAAGGGAATAGAGAGGAATGAGAGTTCCCTCCTACCCATTTCATTCCCTCTCACTTAAACTCCCAAATAAGGTAGATTTTTCATTCCCTCCATTAAAACTCCCAAACAAGAGAAGGGAAGAGTATTCTAAAATTATTCCTTTTATTCATTTCCATTCCATTCCATTCCATCCTCCCAAGCGAAGCCTCAGGCTCAGACTCAGAGAGTAGCACAGTGGAGATGGATAAGGATCCAAAACTTTCCTTTCTGGTTCTAGGTAGAGACGACTAAAATCTTTTTTTTTTTTTTCTTTTTTCCTTTTAAGTAGACCAAATCATTAAAATAGTGCCAACATATATCGAACATATATATAGTTATATACCATTTCTACTTTTTTTTTAAAGAAGTAATACATTAATAAACAAATTGGGCATAGTATGGAAACATATTAAAAGCTGGAAAGCGAATCAAATATTTGATAGAGCTTCCCAAAATTTGTTGACATGATTAACATTTTGATCAAAATGATAAATGCCGGGATGTATCACCATAATAGCGCCACGTACAACACCCATCGGCTACTTAATGAGAGTCCCAGTCTCACTTTTTCTTTTTCTTTTTCTTTTTTTAAAGTAAATAAAGAAAATAGGTGGATGCATCAAATATCAAACACATATCCATCCATATCACATGGTTAAGAAAATTAGTGATAAAGAACGGACAATAAAAATGATTTTTGGACAAAGAGATCGTTAGAAATTGACATGTACTAAGTAGGAAAGTATTAGTCAAAATTATCAAAAATAATGACTAAATTGTGTGAAAATTTGCATTAATCAAAAAAATAATATTACAGTTACAAATTATTTTACTATATTTTTACAAACTGCTGATGTAGCCAACCTTTTATTAGTTTTCATCTAAACTCACCATTAATATCATTTTTTTATTTACCAATATTCACTCATCACATCGGTAATTTGTAAAATTTTTTATAATATAGTTTATATCTCTAGCATTATTTTAATCTAAATGCCACATTTGACCACGACCTAGGCCCCTTTTGGGGGCAAATTTTTTCATGATTAATCGTTATTTTCCATTTATAGTAATTTTTCATCTAATTATAACTTTAAAATTAAAAATCAAAATAATGTCTTTTCTATTCTAACTTTTAAATTAGAAACAATATACTAGATTTGATTTTGTAATTTTCTCAATTTTGCATTTGTTTGCTAATTTTTTTTTCTATTTTATAGCCTAATTTCATTCCTAACATAAATTAAGGTTTTTAGATGTTTTCTAATTGCATTAAGGATGTGGTTAGTAGTCATAGAGTTCTTTAACCTATTTAAGAGCATTGTAGCCTCCAAATCAAATTTTAAAATTTTTAATTAATAAAAAAAAATTAGAATTTTGATTTCCTCTTTATGTTTTTAGTGGATTCCAGACTCTTCTTGTAGATTCAAATCCTACAAATCTCAATTATAAACACGAAAATGTCATTTGGTCATCAAACGAACTAACATGTTTTTAGTCCTTCAAACCCCACACGTTTGAGTCAAAGTATGTAATTACCAAAATCTTAAATCACAAAAGTAGTGGCTGTTAGACTAGTTCAATACAAGGTGAGGTGAGGTCCCATGCCAGCAAAGGGACAAACAAGATGAAATTGACATTGACAATGCAAAAATTGATGTCCGCAAGGAAGTACAGAAAATATAATTATGGAAGACGTCTGAATATCTCATTGCCCAAGTAATGAAGACTCTTAAAGAGCCTTATCTCTAATAATTTCTTTTCTTGACTTGCAGTAGGCTTACGTACCTGATATATTGCTGAAAAAGTTTTGCATTTGTATTGGTTTAATTTATTAACTTTTTTATAAATAAATTAATTTTAATATTTTGTAATCTATAATATAAAAATTTCCAAAATTATATATTTTAATTAATACTATGATCCTGTTAATGGGTACCGTTGGATTAAAATGCACATGGGGGGTGTGTCACTGTATTTGTCCTATGCAAAGCAAATGTATGAGACCCCATGAAGACAAAGTTCATTATGGTAAACGGGACTTATTCGTTAATTTAATACAAGAACTAGGTCTAGCCGCTACGTGCTGTTTCTTTGTTCTTGTTCTTTTTCAGGTCCCAGATCATGTACAAGGTACAGGGTACATCCATGCATGCAAGAGTTTAATTTAGTGGCCCCCTTAATTCATCGTCTCTTTGCTCCTATATTATATATATATAGTACTGTTTAGTCGTTGATCATTTATTAAAGTTTAAAACTAGGCCTTATTGAATGGTCATCCATCATTCATCTTCGTGATGTGAACAAATCAACGGGTCACCTGTGCCAAAGTATTAATTGTGAAGTGCTAGCTTAGATTCCACACTACCGTATAGAATTATAGATGACATCTGATCAAGGAGAAATGAAAAATCTTAACCATGAGAGCTACTTCCAAATTAATTCTCGATGCACGTTAAGGTCTATACCTAGCATTCACCATTACTTGATAATAATAACAATAATAATAATAATGGTAATAATAATAACAAACAAACAAACAAACGAAAAGAAACAAACTACTGCCTGTATAAAATATAATTTCATTTCACTGTATTGACGACTATTAGAATAGGGTAATGTGTAAGGGCGAATAAGACTTGATCCGGCTCAATCTATCGTCCAAAGTTCAAACTGATTACACTTCTATCTTGGGATGTTAAATGGAACCGGTGGTAAGAGAGAGGCCGTTTGTTGAAGATTTTTTGTATCATTGTTTAAAATGATATAAAAACTGTGGTTTAAAAATTTTATGGAAACACATATTTACAGTATTCATAAACCAAAAAATGTATTTAGTACTATATTTCAAATAATATATTTTAGTGTGTGAAAAAACATAATTGTGTGTTTAATATATGTGTGTGTTTTATTTTTAAAATGCCGACCAACATAGTACAATTTAATATTTTTTTTATTTGAGGAGAGAGAAGTCAGTTTATGTTTTGTCTAATCCTCATAATTTTTAACATATTTACAAAAGTGGTATTAAACAACATTATTTGAAAACTGAAAACTAGTAAAATGAGTTGTTGTGGCCGTGAAACTAGACTCCCACAATAATATTTTAAAATTATTGACACCAATTTTATTGTGTACAAACCATAACAAATAATTGTGAAAAAATGTTGTGTGCCTAAACTTAGTGATGAGATTATGATAACATGATAATATATTGTTATTGAGGAATATTGCATTTTTGAGATTTTTTATATATTTTTTTACTTAGGAATTTTAAAAATGTTGTAAATAAATAAATTAATTAATATTAGTCTCATTTGCTAACAGCTATTTAAAGGACTCAGTTTGTTTGGAATATGGTTCCTCCAACTTATTATGTGAAGATTCAAATGAACATTCATGCATAATTTTTTAGATAATTTAATAAGTCATGTGATTAAAATACGCTTTATAGGCTTATGATCGGTTATTTAATGAGTTTGGAAGAGTCTCTTCCAATTATGTTTAAATAAAATATTTTTTCCTGTTTGCATATGTAATTATATCATACTTAAAAGTATAAGAAGCTTAACTATTATGTTTTTTTGCATCATGACCAACAAAGAGCTCTAATCTAAATCAATAGTTTACCAACGTTAATACACAAACTTGTTTACAAAATTTTAAAAGACCAAGGGTACTCTTGTAATTCGTTTGATACGTTTTGGTATTTCAATTGAAGACATTTAGAGTTCAAATTTCTTCATTCCCAACTATCAAATTGAAAAAATAAAATAAAAGAGTATATTAATATCAATGAAAACTATAATCAAAATATTATATCCTATAAAAACTCAGTTTCATCCCCTAATTTATTAACAATCTTGCGCCGCATGTATAAGTTGATTTCGAATATGGATTCTTTGTGCAATCCAATTCAGATACACATGCATGCATTTCATAGTTCATGAACAGTCCTGACTAAAATCTTAAATTTTTCTTTCTTTTGACCAACTAAAAAAACTTGAATTTTTAGTTGTACCATGCTTGGATCTATCTTAATTATCAGAACATTATGGTTGTACTCATTCTTAATTTGCTTAGGATTAAAACTAATGTTTTAGGTAATCATGATACTTAGTTTAGTATATGAAGACAAAAAGTTTGGTGTTACCTCGAGACTTTATGGGAGGGGACCATTCATATTTTTGGAGACAATAACACTACCATACTATAAAAGCTATTTAATTATTAGTAGTATTATTTTTAAATGGTTTATATTTTATTATTTGCATGAACAGGTGAGAATAAGCATTACAAAGTACAAACCAGCTCTCAACTAGCTAGATCTGCTTCTTTGAATAACGAAAAAATATATTTGCATCAATGGTAATTCAAAGTTATTGTTTTATTTATTTATTTCTTTTTCCTTCCTTGGGGGTGTAGGGTTTTGTGAGTTGGTTGCTGTATGCAGAAGCAAGAAACCAATCGATTTGGTCTTGGACCCTGTGTTAAATGTGATACTGAGATTGATGTTGAGAGTTTGACCCAAAAAGGAGAGATCGAGTGTAGAAGAAGAAAGGAAACAAAGAAATAATAGTGTGGAAAAGCCTCGAGAATCAATGGTGTTGAAGGAGAAGGTAAGATCACATGTGCATGTTAGGATTAGCTTTTCGTTTTTAGCTCTTTAGTTTATTGATTTATGTTTAGCTTTTCTAAATCTTCACTTTCTAAGTGGATTTATAGTAAACTAAACGCACGTTAAGGAAGAAAACAATTCGGTCTTATCCCTCTACAATTATTGATACAGATTTTTAATGTTGGCTAATTTGATGACTAAGTTTGTTTGTAATTGTTGAACTATTTTCAATTGTATTTGTGACTTTGTGTGGTATAATTGAGGTTATTTGAAGACTGAAAAAATGTGCAGTAATGAAGTTTTCAGTTTGAGCAAAAACGTTAGCTCAATCGACCATGAAATTTGGATAGAATGGCTAGCTAAGTTCTAAAATATTCGGTCGTTTGACAAATTTGAAAATGTAAATTGGACAAAAAGGTTTGCCAATCATTTGTGAGACTACAATCAAGCGAACCCTTTAAGGAAAGCACAGACCTGGGCATTCATTACATCTTTATTTTTTTGGTAGCCAACCATGCCTCAAACCTTACACTTTTATATACATACGAAAATTCAACCCTAATTTACGAAGAAGGAAGACAACTACACAAAACCAAGAAAAACCTTTACCAAGCCTTCCAGTTCATACCTCTCAAATTTCCTATACTTAATTTGACCGTGTGGTGTACGAGAAGTCACATGAGTAACGTATGAATTGCAACAATATTCAATAGAGGACTTATTGATTTTGCTTTGCTCCAAGATGTTTTTAGCCATTGGGTTTTCACTCCGTGGACAAGTACTTGTCTTTGTGTGTGAGAGTTGTTCAATGTTGTTTATCTTATGCTTGTTTATCCATGATGAATGTTGCGCTTAAATTGATTAAGCAACTTCCATGACTTAAATTTGAATGATCGACTAAAATTGGTAGTAAGCCGTATTAGGGTCTAATTGCATTTTTATCTAATCTAGCAGCATGAGTTCCTTGGACAAATGTAAATAACTATTGCACTTTTTTTTTAATTAACATTTATATGTGATTGGTTTAATTGGTTAAGTAATATGTGTTGAATCCCAGGTGCTTATTAGGCTGATCTGAGCCATATAAACAATTACAACGAGTTCCAATGGTAATTTATCTGATCCAATGGTATGAGATTCTAGAAAAGAAAGCGCAGGCTAGGAATTCTTTATTGGAGTTGGGTCATAAACTGGTCACATATCCTTCCATTAACAGGTATCGAATATGCTTTTTACTCCAAAAGAGCAGGACTTGTAAGTTGTGACAACTGTCAAGATTTATAGAAGAAAAAGTACCTCCATTGAAGTTCTTACCACAAAGGGTAAAGATAACTATTATTGATATGGTTTATGAAAGACAACGAATTTATGTAATTCAAATTAGTCCACAGGTTTCTAACTTAATTTCTTTGGGTTCATTTTCATTTTCTTTTTATTAAAAAAAAAAAAAAAAAAAAAAAAAAAAAAAAAAAAAACAAAAGACTCTCTATTTGAATGAAAATGTATGTGTACATAAAGATAAAGAAAAATTTTATTTGATAAGGAAAATTTTTATATTTTATCTGACAAAGAAAATTTTATTTGACCAGTAGCATTTTCGTTTAGTAGTATTACTTCTATTAGAGAAATTCGGACTCAAATCTTGATCCACCTATTCTAAGCAAACAAATATATATTTGTATAACAAATTATTAAATTTCCCTAACAAACTTATGTCAACCAAAAATTTTCAAGTTATATAAACAAATTTTATTTATTTAAAGAAAAACAACTTATTTGTTAAACTCACTTTTTAGTAAATAAATTCGACAAACACACACACGTGGGAAGATTGCATAAGGTTCCATAAAGTATAATTAAGAACCCAACTCAGGTTGGGTAAGACTATTGGAGTTTTCATTTTAGGCCGAGCACCTTTCTCAAGATTTCATTCCAAGACCCACTAATGTTAGAGTTGGGCTTAGGTCAGCCCAACTGCAACTGGACCAGTGTTTGATTGGAAAATGTTTGTGGAGAAATTTCTCGTGGTGAGTGATGAGCGAGGTCACACGTTAGCCTTACCTTGTTCTCTTCGTTGAATTGTTATGTTGGTATGAGGAGAAACTCAATGCAATACTATTTCATAATTCTAAGCCAATTTCACTCTTTTATTCCAAGAATAAATATTGAGATAGGAACATTTATTATTTAACCAAATTTTACTCAAATCAAGTGATAATTGTTACGATTACCTCAGAATAAACTCAGCTTGGATCTATGAAATACAAGTTATCAAAAGTGGATTTGCAAAACAAACTGATTCTATGAAAGGCAATCCAGTTCACTTTGATAAGCAGATTCTTCTAATGATCTAATCTTTTTTTTCTTCATCTTCAAAGTTTTGGTATGAAAAAATATGACGAAACTATATCATTATACCTTGAAGTTTACCTTATAAATGCAATTGGTCCCTTAAGTTTAAAAAATGAACACTACTAGTCTTTTTGTTAACTCTATTAAGATTATTGTTTATATAGATGTAATGACAAAATCTAATGAGCATGTAATGACATGTCAGCTATTTAATTTTGTTACACAACCTTTCATTAATATTTATATATATTAAAAAAAAAAAAAAAAAGGAAAGAAGAAGATGAAGAAGAAGATTGGCTTCATCCCCTCCCTGCCTCCTCTTTCTCTGCTCCGCCGTCTTCCAAAGGACCAATCTAGTCACCAAATCACATCAAAGGAAACACAAATCTGCTGGCAAAGTAAGTAGATCCATCTTTGACCATACAAAGTCTTATAAAACTCTTTCTCTCTCTCTCTCTCTCTCTCTCATATCAAGATTCATTGGACACATTTATTGATGGGGTGCAAGAAACCCACCAAAAGGATTCAATGAATACATTCTTTCTTTTTAAAAGGCAACCGTTGATCCCCACAAAGATTGGTTGGGCCGGGGAAAAAAAATAATCTTTAACATTTTGCAAAAGAAAACAAATTTGAATATAATTCTTAAACCTCTTTATTTTATTTACAGATCCATTGGAAACAAATCTTAAGAACAAAGATGCATAGAGATCCTTCAAGATTAGCCGTGGAGATCCGTGGTGATTGGCGAAGGACATAAAGATGTTTTGTGCTGCTGATGTGGTGGCAATGACAACAGTTTGAATCGCCAATGGCTAATGGTAGTGGGAGTGGCTGAAGTGGCAGCAATAGTAGCTACAGTGACTGCACCACCAACTAGGAGAGGAGGAAGATAAAAGCGTAAAGGGAAGCCACTAGAAAACATGAGGAATTTTTTTAACAAAACTAAAAAACAATAATAATAATGATTCACATGCTAGCCTGGCAAATTCATCAACTGACTATTGCCGTATAGGCTTACACTAAAGACCAAAAAAAAATGCCACGTCATTTTTTCATTAACCACATAGATAATTAGATAATAATGCTAACTGCATCCCATCCAAAAAAAAAAAAAAAAAAAAAGCTAACTGCAATTAATTAAAAAACTAACAGTTTTTATTTTAATTTTTTAACTTTAGAGGAATCAATAGCCCTCATTTAAAACGTAAAAGCTACAAAGTAAACTTTAAGTGCCAAAGTAAGATAAGCCTCTTCACACAATTCTAAATTAATAACTCTTGAACTTCTGACATGTAGACTACCACAGAGCTCTAGCAAAGTGCCACTAATTTTATTTGTATAAAGCTGAGAAAGTACACCACAAAACTCTCATATGGGTAGGAGCAGCAGGGCTAGCATTGAATATGTCACAATAACAGTCTCTACTCCGCATTCTTTCAATGTGATTGATCATGACTTGAGGACGAGATGAGGCACTCATGTTGCCATTCTTCTTGCAATCTCTCTGAATCATTTTCGGATCGACTGGGCTTTCTGTAAATCGCATATAGCACTAGTTGCGCCGTTCCAAGCAGAAACCCTGACCCGTTTGGTACCTATACCACAAAATCAAACGCTACTGTGATTAATTGGAGTAACTTTTTTTTTTTTTTTTTGTTCTCGTTTGAAATGGTAAACAGCGAGAGAGGGAAGAGATGAGATTCGAAACATAGACATATAACACTACAAATAGACATAGTGCCAATACCATTGAGCTTTCATTCGAAACCCAACAAAGTGCGAATACAATCAATTTTTGTGCGCTAGTATGTACACTAATAATATATATTATACAATGAGATAGAAAATGAGACGCATAACTTTAATTCCATCTTAGAAAAGGAGGCCATAGTTGAAACAATTACATCTTTACTTTTGAACTTGTGTCTAAGGCTTGCTCAAAATAGTTGAGACCCCAATATATATATATATATATATATATATATAGGGTTGGATTCAAGTTATATCTGGTATAACTTTAAGCAATGTTACACCCTTTAATATTTTTTAATTGAATGCAATTTTAACAAATCTATCGTTAGATTATATTATCTTCATATATTTTCCATGTTTGCAAAATTTTAAGGTAATCAAAAATTAATAATCATGTCTTCAATTAATTGTTTAAATTCAAGTTTTTGTAATTTAAAATAATATAAAAGATAGGTTTATGGTCCAAATGGTAAATAACATCCAATTAATATGAAAATTGACATTAATTTTAAGAATATGTAGAACATATAATTCAACGGTGAAATTTTCAAAATATGAATCTTATAACAAACTATTGGGTGGTGTAACATTATTTAGAGTTACATTAGGTGTAACTTGAACCCAACTTATATATATATATATATATATAACTCTCTATATCATAATTTTTTAATCCTTTCTCCCCCTTCTAAGATACAAAATTACTATTACGTCTTTGAACTCAAAGTTTCCTATCATTTATTTTTCATTTAATAATATGTCTAATCCACTTTATCTTTTTGTGACATAATCTAAACTAATATTTTATCAATTTTTATATTAAAAAAATTATTTATGCAAAAAAAACTATAACAAGAATTATTAATAAAATTCTATAAACAATACATGCATTTTGAAAAATATTTTATATTTTGAAAATAAAAACTATATTAAATGCTTAAACGTCATTATTTTTTTTTTTTCTTTTCATTGTATTATTTCATTATCTTTCAACTTTTTTTTTGATGAATTTCTTATTCATTTGTGAGATTTTCATCTAAATTTCTATTATATGTTTTATATTCCTAGTAAAAAATTTCTCTCTCTCTCTCTCTCTCTCTCTCTCTCTCTCTCTCTCTCTCTCTCTCTCTCTCTCTCTCTCTCTCTCTCTCTCTCTCTCTCTCTCTCTCATTGCTAATTAGAAATATATTTTTACAAATAAGAAGTACTATCAAATAAATTTTCAACAAAAAAGCATTATATACAATATAAAATTATAATATGACAATAATAAAATAAAATAAATTTTGGAGTGGAAAACAATAGGGTCTAATTTATTTAATGCATTATTCCAACTTCACTTAACAATAAAGTCAAATCAACTAGGGTTATCTAGACCCGATTAGAGCCCGATAACCCAACCAAACCACCCGACACCAACCCGAATCCAGCTCAAACCGAAGGTCCAGTCAGTCGGCAACGGGTTTCCATTCTCAAAAACTGACACCAACGGTTGAGTGGCGGATTTGCATCTCCAAAACTCAAGCAACTCGAACCCGACAGGAGCTATAAAAAAATCCAACAAAATCCTACAAAAACAAGCTAGATCTTGCAAGATCTCGACCAGATTTGGCGAGATTTCGACCAGATTTGGCTAGATCTAGTGGGATTTAGTCAAATTCGGCCAAATCCCATTAATTTTTAGTGAAAAAAATGCAGATTCTGGCAACGCTTTTTTTTTTTTTAAGATTTCGATGCCTTTTTTTATTTCGGGTATTGACCCGACTCAATTGACACTTACCCTCACCCGAAACCGACTCAACCAATTTTTCCAGCAGTCGGTTTTAGGTTCCTCCACCCAACGCCAACGGGTCGAGTCTAGGTTGGATCCAAAGCCGACCTGGCTCGACTCGTGGACAGTCCTAAAATAATACATAACTCAGTGAGTTAATACTAATCAAACCAAAATAAATTTCATATAGATAATCAGATATGATGGTTGGAATTCAAAATTTAACAAAAAGATATTAATTTTTAAAAGATGTGACGCTTGGGGAAAAGAAAAGGCTGAAATCTAATTTCAAATTGTGATTTTGGTGGAGAGGGAGAGAGAGATATTTTGGTATGTAGTTGTATGGGATATCAGTTGACAAATGTTGAGAATCTAGGAGTATATGCTAGACAGACTTACAAAGATTAAATTCATTAGGGAAATTGGTCATCAATGATAATTCGACACACTCACAACTTTTTTGTTTTTTTAGTGAAACAATTATTGGGTTAGATTTTTATTGGACAACATTTTTGGAAACCTTCTTGTGAGTAAGAAGAAAGTACACAACTCATCTAAGGACATAAATGTAAATTGAGAAATTTAGAATTACTCATCAAATTTTACTCCAAAATACAACCTCACACACACCCACATAAAAAATAAATCAATTTCTCATAATAAAATATTGAACAAAAAAGTTTTAAAAAGTAAAAGTAAAATATTTTAATTCCATTAAATTAGGATTCATGTTGATACTTAGGGAATGTTTGGTTGGGTGGATTTTAGGGAGGATGAAAAAAAAAAAAAAAAAGAGTGGAACATAGGAGAGAAAATGAGTGGGAAGGATGTTTGGTTGAGAGGGGGAGGAGAAGAGAAAAGTGGTGGGGCCCACAAGCTTTCTCTATTCCACTTCAAAATACAATCTCTCCAAATTGGAGAAAAAATTAGAGTGAAAAGTGGGAAAAATATTTGAACAAAACTGCCTCCACCTCTTTTAATGTTTCTAGCTCTTTTTTTTTTTTCTTTTGACTTTTCCTTTCTCTAGTATCACTGGCTTTTTGTTTTGTTTTTTTTTTTTTTTTTTCTTTGATTTTGTCAAGATGTGGTGAGTTCTTCTTCTTTTCCTTCTTTTTATTTATTTATTTTTTTTTAAGAAAACACTTTTGGATGATTTCTTATGTTTTTTTTTTTTTTTTAAATGTCCACTTCCATCTATACACAATTTTTTAAAAATATATATAATGAATTACTTTTTATTTTATTTAAAAGGGACATTATGGTAAATTTATACAAACCTTATTTTCAACCAAACCAAAAAATTTTTCATCCCTCCACTTTTCCACTCTCTCAACCAAACACAAATGAGGAAAACTAAAAAAATTTTCTATCATCCCACTTTTCCATCTTTCCTCTATTTTATATCCTCTCACTTTTTCATCCTCCCAGACCCTTAAACTTTAACTACTTGTGATTACAATGTTAAAATGTAAGTTTTTTAATAAATTGTACAACGTAATGTATTTGTGGGAGAGAAACTGTAGACCAACTATGTTCTAACTATAATAAGACTAGATTACTTGTCTAACAAGTGAAGTGATCAAACGACTTGCTCTACAAGTTTTGCCTTACTGTAGGCTTGAGCCAAGCTTAGGCCTTAATAGGTCTAACAATGATCTTTATAATCCAAAAGGTTAAATATATGGTCCCAAGACTCCCAATTGGTATATGTCGTGGCTTATTGGGTTGGTTCAATCTAACCAAGGATAAAGAGGATAGCCTTGAAAGGCTGGAATACCACTCAATGCAACCAAGTTACATGCTTGGTTCTTAGAAGGAATTATTCAACTCCAAAACTCGATACACTTGCCAATAATATTTTGAATCAAAACACTCTTCTGTTTTGTATGATTTATCATTGATATAAATTGGTGATTATAGTGGATTAGAGTAAACAAGCTTACAATAATAACTATAAAATTTCTAACACAAAGACAACTTTTTGGTAGTCTTTACATTACCTAATAAACAGATAATTACCAATCAAAAAAATAAAAATAAATAAATAAGCAGATAATTAGGTTGTAACAACTACAACAAATCTCCATAAGTAACTTTTATTGGATAATAATAAAAAATTAAAGACAATTTGATACACTAAATAGATGACACGTGTCACCCACGTGGTTCTATATAAGTTGTCACGAATTATGTTATATTAATTGCTTATTTTAACTTTCATTTGTATCTCAATCAGCTGGCACTCTTGATATTTTCAATAAAGATATCTAAGGTTCGAATCCCTCTTCCCATTTAACTCTCTCTCTCTCTCTCTCTCTCTCTCTCTCTCTCTCTCTCTATATATATATATATATAACATTTAAAAAAAAATAAAGTATGGAAATTAAATCTATGCTCAAAGCCCTTTCTTAAAAGAGAAATGGTCTGTTCACAACAAATTCTAAGTGGTAGGTTTAAATTTGAACCAATAACAACTAACCACCTATGATTTGTTGTGAAAATGTTGTGGACATAAAACTTCTCTTATTAAAATAGAAGCTCTTGTTGCTCATGATGTTTTTGAGTTTTAAATTTAATAACGAAGATAATTTCCCAATTATTAGCACACACAAAAAAAAAAAAAAAAGATAACTTCCCAATTTCTTTTTTTTTTTTTAATTAAAAAAATGCCTGCTGGGCCATCCAAAGATATTTAAAGCGAAGATATAGGTCCACGGTCACAATTAGGGGTGTTCGCGATGCAATATGGCGCAGTTTTAGGTAATTTTTAGTACCGCACTTTGTTGTTTAATTTAACCAAAACTATAACTGCACTGCACCTCATTTTTGCGATTACATGTGCGGTGTAGTGCAATTTAGAGTTTACCAAAAATCATAACCGCAACGCACCTCATTTTTGCAATAACATGTGTGGTGCGGTGTACAAGATGCAGCTTGTAGCCGGTATAATTTTCAAATTTTGGGCTTTTCTTGCTTAGCCCAAAACTAATTTTCCCTTTATTTTGGGCCAAGTTTTAAACTATAGAGCTAGTTTTTCTTTATTTTGAGCTGACTTTCCTAATCAACAGTTGCTAGGGTTATTATAATATTTTTTTTTTTTGAAAACTAAGGTTACTAAACTATTAATAATATATTTAATATTAAAAAAATAAATATATTAATATATAGAAAGGGTGCGGTGCAATGCGGTTTGTGTGATTATCTTATTATAAAACCACAAACTATATTGCACCATAATGTGCGGTGCGGTGCTGTATATTATTACTTGCAATGCGGTGTAATTATGCCATTTTACGGGTGATTTTGGTACGATTTGTGTGGTTTTTACGATTTGGTGAACACTCCTAGTCACAATCGCCAATGGTCTATTTTATATATATGTATAGTTTTTTTTTTTTAGAAACTATATATATGTATATGTATGTATGTATGTATAGTTGGCAAATAGGGTTAAGTATAATTTTTAAAGTATAGCCCTAACCAAAATAATTAAGAACCTCATAGGAAAAATTATTATTGCATTAAAAAAAACACATTTGGAAATTTTCTTTTATAGTATATATAATTATTAAAAAAATTGAAGATTTAGCCCACAAAAATAAGAATTCCACCCCCTCTTAATATCTAAGTTAGTTCAGTGGTGCTCTTTAATATATATATATATATATATATATATATATATTGTCAATTAGTCTAATAGTTATAGAGAGAAGATAATTTTTGTTTTCTCAATTTCAAATTTTATTGTCAAATATGTTCTTGTATTTGTTAAAATGTTTTGGATCATTCATGTTTTCAAAATCTTCAAGGGTTCCATTAAATTTTTTTCATTCACTTCAGTTGAAAATTTTATAATTTATACCAAAGATGAAAATTTTAATAACTTCACGATGATGAAGGTAAAATGTAACATATGAGTTTTATTTTTTGTAGAAGATCATCATCAAGTATAGCTTTTATATGAGATACCAAGCTCTTTTTGTTGATATTTTTGTAGAGGTCTAATATTAAACTTGACAACCGTTGTATGCTCCTTTCCTAAAAAATTATCAAGTATATCAAATTTAATAATTTTATATATAATATATAGAGATAATAAATTATGACTTACTCCTAATATAAAAATAGCAAGTATTATATGTATGTGTTTATGTATGCGTGTGGGAGTATGTCTTGACTCTTGAGTAATATATTAATACCACAATTTAACCCCAAACAAGAAATCCTAGGCTCCTAGCTCTAGGACCACTGATCTCCCCCAAACGGGTATTTGTATAACAGTACTTAATTAATGATGACTGTGATTTCACCTTATGGTGACAGTGAGTAGTGACTAAGGTATGGTGGTGGACACATATAATAGAGGGAAGAACTTACCAAAAGGAAATAATCACGTACGAGCAAAGCATAAATAGTCCATGTCCCACCGTTCAAGAAAAGGAAAAATGAGAGAAAGAATGGCATGTACTCCACGCTCTTGGTTGTCACTACAGTCCTCTGAACAAATCACAATAACAATACATAATTAATCTCTATTGCATGTCCAACAAAGAATTTGTTCACAATCTATTCAGGCGCGCAAAAGCTTGGGTAGAGCTAGCTGAGGCACGAGTTATTTTAAGACGCCAATTAATTTCATATTCATTTTTACAATTATTTTATGAAATTGACTATAATTGATTGTTTGTCATTTTTTTTATAAATCTATACTTTTTTTTCATCACTCGTAATTAACAACATCAAATAGTTATAAAAATGAGTGTGAAATTGTTTTTGGTCATAAAAGATCCTAGGTAGCTGTCTAATAGGATACAAATAAAATTAGGGATTCAATCGTGTCTAGTATTTCAGTGCGTATAGTATAATGAACACAAGTACCCAACACGCCCGTGCGATCCTGTTAGTGCACATGTCAAGTCTTGCCCATAAAATCGTTCAAGTACTGTACACTCACAGTACTGCCATGTTAGCTGTTTTTGAGGTTAGAGTAGTATTTGGTCACTGTGTTCTTTAGGCCTTTTTGGATACTGAATAGGCAAGTCCAAATTTTATGGAAAAAATAGAAGAATAATAAGAAAGGAAAAGTGAGTAAAAAATGACAGACAATGATGTCCATCATGCTTGGTGATCATATAAGAGAGAGCTTGCAATATAAAGAAAAGTGGGGTTGACTCACGTGGATAACGAGTTCACTCTGTATAATCTACCTTTTTAAATAAATAAATAAATAATTCAATTGTCCCCAATTTGAATATTGATTTAAAAAAAATAAAAACATATTATAATTATTATTGAGTTACAAAATTCTTGACATTAAAACTCATTTGTAAAAGAGTTTGGCTAATGTATACTCTCATCAAATTTAAGAAACTCTTTATAAAAATTTGAAAAACCCGTATAAAAAACGTGCAAGTTTCTTTTTTATTTTTCAATAAAAAATTTCTTAAAATAATTTATTAAGAATTAGTGGCGGAAACATGCACAAGGGTGGGGGTCAAGGCCTCCAAAATTTTTAAAAATCATTCTATAGTAAGTATATTATTTACATTTTAAAAAATATAGTCTGTAAAAATTGAAGTTGGTTCTCCCAAATTTTGAGTCATTTTAATCATGCTCTTAAAAGAAAAATAATTTATATTTAAAATCACATAATTTAAGAGGTTTAACAAATTAAACTAGATAAAAAATGATAGATTACGACTTTTATATACTCATTAAAATTTAGAAGAAAATAAATTTTCTTAATAAATTAATTTGTGTATGTGTTTGTGAAGATTTGTCTTATTTAATATATTAATATCTTAACTTGACCCTCTAAACTAAAATTTCTAGCTTCACTCCTGTGAAGAGCATGCATTACTAAAACTCTTAATAAAAAAATATATATTCTAAAAAAACTCGTGTATTTGTGCTAACATTCGTAGACACAATCATGGCCAGAGACCGAGTCAAATGTTAGGTTATACTCGTCTCCAAGAGCCAACAAATAGTAACATCTCCGTTTAGCTAGATCTTTCGGGCATCAATTTCTCGCAACAGGTAACAAAGCTTCTGTGGTCACATTGACACTCAGACCCAATAATTAATCATGGCCGTTCACCTTTCACGCTCTCTGACAATCCCACCCATGTCCCTTTCGACCAAAGTGTCCTACTTAACATGGACCATTTCACATTAATTGAAATAAAAAAGAGCAAATCAAAAGAAAAAATATTCAAAAACTCAGCAGAAGATGTTCGTTTGTGCTAAATTGTTCAGTCCACTCATCTGATCAACACTAATTAATTAATCATCTCAGTAAAAATAAACAAAAAGATATAGAGTAAACAGAATATATATCATGTTCAGCAGGAAAATTCCGATTAAGCTTAATTAGTTGACCTATATCAGTCATCAAATTAATCCAGTTTTTTGGTCTAAACATTGATTGATGAAATGAAACATTTGCCTATGAAGCCAAAACAGATATAGATGATCAAGCTTTCCATTCTTACCATAGCGGCGAGAGGCGATCCATACATTATAATGTTAAGCCCTGCACACAAGAACCCTATCGCATCAATACGCGTTTCTCCATGCAATGCCAACTGAGTAACTAGAACAGCAGCTGCTAGAAAGCCCACATCCAAGATCCCAACAAGAATGGCAGTTTTAGCCTGAAATTTTGCACATTTTATAACATTGATCACAGCTATGGTCATATATTACTAGTAACGAAAAATATATTATTACGTACCCTTGACTTTGCCGGAGCATATATAAGAAATAAGGTAACAAAGATAGTTTCAACAAGTACGCCAAAACCATTAATAGTGGCAACTAGTAGTGCCCCAGGCTTTATAATTCCATAGTAAGTCCATAGGGCTGAGTTTAACAGTGTGCAAATGTAAGGAAGGCTCTCAAATTCCTCTGTGGAGCCATGCTTTATTATTCGCCAAAATGTTCCACTGAATTCACCATTCAAAGGTTAATACTAAATTACAGTACGCTCTCTTAATGCTTAATGTAAAAGAGAGAGAGAGAATGAATACAAATATGGCTTAGAAGTTTTATCAGCTTACACAGGAGAAAGAAACATTAGCAATGAGATGACGTTGCCTGCACAATTAAGGAGTAGCCCACATGAGTTTTATCTTTACTTGCATGTAAAATAAGATAAAGTCCTTAATAACATTATACAGAAATAGAACAAGATGGTTCCTCACCTATGACACCAATAGAAAAACTTACTACTTCCATGTCAAACAAAAGAGCTTTTGATTTGATGAAAAAAGAGAAGACTTTTAGAATGGATGGATTTCTATTAGGGGAAGAGGTGAGAGTTGAAAAGAGAGAGGGGAACCAAGTTTGCTTTTACAAATTCTCTATAATTGAAAAAGCAATAATTCAGTGGTTGAGAGTTGCTGAGTTGACGAGGATGCGAAGAAATGCCACGACATGAGGAGTAGGATTTTTTGTTTTTTTTTATTTAAAAACTACTTGACGATGAGATGTTTAAATATATGTGATAGCTACTTAGTGTCATATATTGAGATATTTCTTTTTGTTGCCCAAATTTGTAACTCTCAAATATAATCACGTGCTGAAACATGAAGTTGGGGATAAAAAACCATAGCTGAACTTTTTTTTTTTCCCCTCAACGAGCATTTACCTCTTTTTTTTTTTCTTTTTTTCTTTTTTTTTTTCTTTTTTTGTAAAATAAGAAAAAGTTACACATTTTGTCCAACTAACCCCCAAAACCTTCCTCATCTATGTACGTGTAATTGTATATAATTCATTCATAGTTACAATAACTTAGCTGTGTAAATTTATATTAACACTATTGATTTTGCATTTAGTTTTTATTCTTTCTTTATATATCTCGAAGATGAAGGAAGAGAGTGGATAGTAGTTGTTGTATATAAAGAAAAAAAAAACAATTAAAAAAAATAAGAAAATTTATATTTTAATGAAATAAAGTTTAGAATAGATATTCTAATGTGAGTATTTTTGAAAAGTAGTTATGTAAAATAAAAAAAAAGTAAGTTCTTATACTAAAAACATAAATTTTTACATAAATTGACATGAATGCTCTAACAAAATGAAAAGGAGTTTCAGACTCAAGCATTCTACAAGAAAAAAATTGGACAATAAAGTTTGCAACGTTCTAAGAGCAACCACATCAGTTGTTGCAAAAATGTGTAAAATACAAAAAGTGCTCAATTTTACACATTTTAAACAAGAAAACACCCATATCAGTCCTTGTAAAAATGTGCAAATATACACATCTGCTTTGCAAATGAATAATAACCGTGCATATATGCATGGTTACTGTTCATGTGCAAATGATTTTTGTATTTTTTTCTCTCTCCTTTATCAAACTTCTTCTCTTCCTCTACGTCTACAACAACCAACAGAGGGTGTATTCAGACTCTCAGAAAACACTCACATCAATTCTTGTAAAAATGTGCAAATATACACATCTGCTTTGCACATGAATAGTAATCGTGCATATATGCATGGTTACTGTTCATGTGCAAATGATTTTTGTATTTTTTTTTCTCTTTCCTTTATCAAACTACTTCTCTTCTTCTACATCTACAACAATCAACAGTGGGTGTATTCAGACTCTCAGAGAAAAAAGAAGTGGGTGTTAGGTGGGGGTAAGTGGGAAATAATAGAAAAAGGAAGGAGAAATATTATTTTAATAAAAAAAGTGTATATAATAGATAAACTGATATAGGTCTTTTGAAAAAGTGACTGTATAAAATAGAAACAATAAATATTTTGTGTAAAATAGACGGACATATTGATGCGGTAGCTCTAACACTACAGATTTAGACCATAACCTTCTTAGATTTGTTCCCTATGTTTATACATGCTCCTCGCACAAATTGACTCACATGAGTAAGAAATGAAAGTTTTTGCAGTCACATAACGGTTTATTGCGCTTAGCATACATAGGACATAAAAAGTTTACTTTCATCGCATTCATGGTTGAGGCGGGAATCACATGCTTTCCCACTTTATAGCACCAACTTGCTTTATGAATTATTAACAAGAGTCCCTACAAGGTAGACCCCAATAACTACGATGCATCATTACGTTAATGACAGATGGTCCCCATAGACTAATTACACTGTACACATTATTTCTTTTGTTTTTTTTCTCCTGTTGCTTCTGTGATAGCCATTTCTAACCCTCTGTTTGAATAGAGGAGAGGAGATGAGAAACACGTGGTAGAAATGTACTGGATTTTAATATATATTTTAATTACTTCTCCTCTACTTTCTTCATATTTCTCTTCATTTCAAACATTATCTAAAACTCTTAAATTCTTATCTAAAAAAAAAATTATCTAAAACAAATTCAAAAAGGTTGGACATTTATTAGTTCTTAATCGGGAATATATACATACACACACATGGTGGCCAAGATTTTCCTAAAAAATTTTATCACATGTTCAATATATATATTCATAGCCAATTTGCTGACGTCCTTTGACATAAGATTTTTTTTTTTTTTTTATAATAAAAAAAAAAACTATATTATTATTTTGTGGGGAAGAGGGTCTAAACTTTGAACTTTGAAATAAAAGAAATAAAAGTTTGATAGGACATAGCTCCACCAGCTAGAAAGAAAATTTAAAAGAGTAATGTTAGGAGTTAGGACCTCCGAGAAGTTGTGTCAATTTCGGCGGTCCTATCATTACTATTCAATTTAAAAGAAATTCTTTCCAAGCTCCCGAATATCCAAATTAAACTATGATGAAGCCTCCTTGTTACACGATTAGCATGCTACTAAATGAGGTAATTAAAATCCATCACTACTAGCATAGTTAACCAAATGAAAGTAGCGTAATTCTATAAATTTAGCTTAATAAAAACTATCCAATTTGTGTGGAACAAGAAAAGGTCACCCTTACTAATTTATTTAATTGATAGAGCGTTAGATATATTATGGCTCAAGTGACCTAAGCCAATTGTAGACCTATATATTTGTAGAACAAGCTTATTAACCTTAGTAGATTAATCACTTGACCCCAAATTTTAACGAGTAAGAATATTTTTAAACCTATAGGAGTAATAATTAGGTTCCAAATAGTAGCCAACAGATAAGATAAATAAATTAGTAATGCAATGAACGCAATAAAATGTTATAACAATATCACAATATTCCTAAATTAACATGTCAACTCACACATGGGCTCACCACAATCACTAATTTAAATTTTTTGCTATACTAATTTAAGAATATTGTGAAATTTAGGGCTGTCCAAGCAACCCGAAGACTTGAAAAAATTGACCAACCCGAAGACCTAAAAAAACTGACCAACCCGACCGAAACTAACCCGTCAAGGTCGAATCCTACACCTTCGGCAGTCGATGATGGGTTTCAGCACTCAAAACCAATTCCAGTTGGTCGAGTGGTGGGTTTCGTCCTTTAAAACCTAAGCCATCTAACCCGACTGACAAAAGCTGAAATAAGGTCAAAATCACCTCGATCTAGCAACGATTTGGCGCTCCTCAACTCTGATCCGGCCATGTTTAGCCTTCCTTTACTTAGATCCTCTCAAATCCGGCCAAGATCTACTCTCCTCCTCGCTTAAATTTGCTCAAATCCGGCAATATTTGGGTGGATCTGGCTTAGATCTACTCAAATCCGGCAATACTTGGCTTGATTTGGCCCCGATCTACTCAAATCTAGCGATATTTAGTGAGATCCGACTCAGCCCCGATCTCCTTACGCCCACCATCACTGCTCATCAGACTTGACCAAACCGACCAATGCTCTCCTGCGCCTGATCTGACTTGACCCGTGGTGGTCGGTGGTCGATTGCGGGTGCCTTCTCCTTCCACCCAACCTGAGCGGGTTGAAGCCAAAATTAACCCAAACCGACCCGTGGACAATCCTAGTGAAATTGTTGTATACTTAGCATTACTCAAAAGAAATTGTTTAAAGTAATGGTAAGTAAAAAAAAAAAAATGATGTTAGTAGTGCACATAAATTAGAACCACTAATAAATTACCAAATAGAATTTGTTGAGAAAATTTTGTGTATGTAGTATTACTCAATTGTTTATCAAAGACAATAAAAAAATAAAAATGAGAAAAAATTAGTAGTGAAGGTGGACAACTGTCCAATCATTCTTTGTTTTATTAATTGTTTTAAAAAATATTTGTAACTTTATAGTTTATATATATATATATATATATAATACTCCTTATTAACAAAAGAAAAAAGTTTTGTGAAAAATTAATCAAGTATTAAAAGGGTTCTTTGGATAATTTATTACTAGCAATACACAATATAGTAATTAAAAAAAAAAGTGAAATATAAAAAACAAATAAATTCAAAAAAGGTTATAAAAAAAATTAGATGAACAACACACATGAACAAAAAATTCATTAAAAAACTGAAAAAAATATTGCATCTAAATAAATTTGAAGAATAGATATTAAGTAAAAAAATATATATTCTTTAATTAAATTTAAATATATAAAAGACTTTAATTTAAACATTGTCTTAGGCCCAAGGGATTTTGGGCCGCCATGGGCAACCACACTCCAGCACTATGTACTTTAGGCCACCTACACCTATTGCAAGCTCACAAGGTGCCAATGGGTAAAGGATACCTGCCCTGCATAGTTGTACCTTGCCATTCGACTTTGTTGAAAGGGATTGATCCATGCTATTCGAGATGCATGGATTTGAGATTTTTTGGGGAAGGTGAGATCCTGCCATTCCTCTTTGATTTGCTCGCTACGAGAAGAAGATGAAGACGAAGAAAAAGTACTATTGAGAAACGGTGATACATTAAAACAAGCTTACTCTTAGGCTTGGTGGGCCTTACATGAAACTGAGGAAGCCTTGCACTTTCTTCCCCTTCTCTAATAGTGGGCCTTCATAGGCATAAACTTTGGGCTTTAGGTCATAACATATGGAGGAGGCAACAGGTTTCCCCTTAGACGGTCATTGTTTGAATTTTAAGCTGCTATTTGGATTTCTATGTTTTCATCACTCATCACTCAATTTTCCTCACTCATCACTCAAAAATGGTGGGTCTCACGAAGCATCAACTTGTTTGGCTTTGTTTTTTGAATTTGTTTCCATCACTCAATTCTCACTAATGATGCAGAAATCATCAGTAAGTTGCGCAGTCCTCACGTACTCCAAACAAAACTTGCGAAATAGAAACAAAGAAAATCTTACAGAAAGTACCGGTATTGTACTAGCCAAATACCCTTTGAAGGTTAAGTTAGAGAGAATTTCTACGACTCTAGAGTGCTAAAGCAGGAAAAATTACGCGTACCTTAGTTTATGAGGGATTTGGGGGTTTTATAGTGGTATAGAGCTGAACTCCGTTTCTTGATGGAGAATGTATTTCCTTCTAGAGAAGATCCTTTTTAGTGCTTCATATATCGTAGGATTTTTTCCTTGTAGAGATTCCTCTGATTACAATTAAGCATGAGATGCAAGACATTTCCATATTAGGTTTCTTTGAGAACACTTGGGCCACGTAGGTGCCACGTGGCTTTATTACCTGTCTCCCTTGCATCCGTCCATCTCATTGGAATCTATCCACTATGAAGAATCCATCCGTCTTACTTGAGTCTATCCACTTCAAAGAGTCCATCTATCTGTGTCTCTTCCTTTCTGTCCAAGACATGATTCCCTCTGCTAGTTCATTGACTGTTAGGCCATCTAGACCATCTCTTCTGGCAATATTGTCGCTTATGACTAACTCTATTGATTGGATTCGTCTACCTTGGGATTTATCCCTATCAGCTGCCCCCTCACTCTATGGGTTCATGGCCTGGTATACTAGATGGACACGTGGAGTGACAGTATCACCTAATTATAAGGAGTCATGTTTTGATTGACAAGGTAGTTGAGAGTCATAAATGCTGAGAGGACACATGGCACAATTTCAGTAGTTGGTTATTCGGACTGAAGCATCTATTCGTCTTCCGCATCATTTCCTTTATATATATGCTGCTTCTCCCCTCCATTTCTACTTTTCGCAACATTTTTCAGTGTCAGAGCGCCATCGTCATCTACAAGAATCTATCATTCCGTTACCTTAGTGAGTCCGTTCACCACACCGTTTCTGTCCCTTTTCTACATTGTACACCTATAAGTGCTCTCCGTCCTATACACATATATTTTATTTTCTTATTTCCTTTAAGTATTGTATGTCTATCACATATACAGACCTATAGAGTCTTAGGAGTTTATCCATTACTTGTAAGTGAAATAGATGTCTAGTGAAGTATCAAGTGAACAATCGTGTGTCCGCGAAGGAACGGCCTACGATGAGGTGTATCCGTTAGGTCAAGACAACTCCAATGCTTTTTATCCTAAAAGGGTTCTATCTGCCAACTCACCTTCCGAGAAGGAGGATGAGGATGAGAATGTGGACGGGTCAGAGAGGGACACAGATGGAGACTCAAATGTTGATGAGAACTTTGAATCCCCTATTAGGACTGTTATTGGCCTTGACAGCCTTAGGAATTTCATTCTTCCCCTTATGTGGACGGTCAACAATTTTAACTCAATCATAAAAAGAAAACACTTTGACACCCTACGAGAGAAATATCAGATTCTCGTCGACATCCCCATCCATCTTCCTTTTAAGTTTGAGAAGTGCTACTACCGTGGTGTTGATGATGTCAGGGTGTACGAGCAAATGTTTAAGGTAGGATTTAGACTGCCCTTGAGTGCTCTCCACCGTCACTTACTCCAATACCTAGGACTAGCTGTCACCCAAATTGCTCCAAATGCTTGGAGAATTTTCCTTGGTGTAGAGGTGTTATACAGGGTTATAAGTAAAGGGAGAAGTCAACTAACCGTGGAGGAGTTCTTCCATTATTACCGTCCTTCTGAGATTGTTAAGTCTATGGGCATTTACAACTTCCTGCAAAGGAAACAATCACTTGGGCTAGTGTACGAGACCCCTGACTCCAACCGGAACTAGAAGAATAGGTACTTTTTCATCCAAGGAGACAACTAGATGTGCCACCCTGATGAACGGGAGAACATGCCCCTTGTTGATAGAACTTTAGGAATAATGCATTCATCTGGTAGGCGTCCGTTTACTTAAATTTGCTCGTTTATTTATTTTGTCCATTTTACTTATTAGTCTAACCATCTCTTGTTGCAGCTCAAGACCGTCTAGAGGTTGACCTAGAACAGTGGAGCTTCTTAGAGAAGATCTTCAAAATTTCATTGAAAGAGAGGACGTGAAAAAAGCTCATCACCTTGGACACCCTGCACTGGTACTATGAGGGTCCCAAGCCTACAGATATTGCCCATCGTTACGACACACAAGCACGCCAACATAAGTCCATCGCTTATTCCTTGTCATTTTAGTTCCTTAGAAGTTTTCTACTTAACTCTTTATTCCCATCCCCTTTGGCGCAGAAATGGAAGACGGTAAAAGGAGGGCTTTCATCCATCAACAAGCCACCGCCCAAGTGAAGAAATGGCAGGAGGAAGGCATGCCCCCTACCGGAGGGACAGGTCCACTTAAGCCGTTCATCAAAAAGAAAACAAAGGACAAAGTTGATCATCCTACAAAGAAGCCAAAGGTGGTGACTGGTCCAACCAACGGGATAGACGCCTTCGACTGCCAAACTGCCTCCTCCGTCCTGTCATGGGACAGGGAAGGTTTAAATGACGGCCAAAGGTCCCGTTGCTAAGCAGCGCCCCCCTCCTCTGTGAGGATTCGTGATATGCCATCCGACAAATCTCGTCCATCATCAAGGACGATGATTATGAAGACTTGGGCAACCATGCAACTAAAGCCATAGGGGAAACGAGCCTCTTTAGCTTGGCTCAGGTGTGTAACCGTCCTCTTTCTCTCTGTCTCTTTACTAACCTTATTTCTAACCTTTTTTTGATTTTTGCAAGGGGTGCTAATGATGAAGTGCCTAATGGACCGTTACATGGCCCAAGAGAAGTTGGTTGACCATCTGAAAGAGAGGGCTAAAGTCGCAGAGACAGGGCTACATGAGATTAAGGCTTGAAGGGAGGTGCAGATTAAGAAGCTTGACCTAACAAAGAAGGCCTTGGAGGAGTCAGAGGGTCATGCCGAGACATTGAAGAAGGTGCTTACGAACAAGAAGGGGGAGATCTCTTCATTAAGGAAGCAAGTCCTTCGGGCTAAGGAGGAAAGGAAAACAAAGTTTCTTAACTCTAACAGCTTCCTTTACAAGCTCGGCGGTTGCTACGCTGATGGTTTCAATGAGTGCCTCCGTCAAGTCAAGGCTTCCTTCCCCGATCTGGACTTGTCTCTGATCTCCATTGACACTGTGGCCTAGACCCCAGCTAGATTCGTCAAGCCTAAAGGTACCAACAAGCTGTTTGAGGCTGACCCCACTCCCAACACTCGAGGTGACGAAGAGGCCGCTCTACAAGATGAATAGGTTAAATCCATCAAGGATGAGAACTGTCCTCTTGAGGTGGCCAAGATGGTTGAACATAAGAAGGTCGTCAACAAGGAGGCCCCCGTTGACCAGCCATAGATTTTAAAGCTTATTATTGTCTTGTTTTTCTTTTTTCTCCTTTTTCGTTATTTTTATTGTAAAAATCCTTGGGAGAACAATATTTATGTAATTTTTAACGTTGCCCGCTGTTTTTGGGCTTTGGATGTAAACATTTGCCTTCCATGGGCTTTTATCCATTATCTTTTTTTCATATTCGTTGCTTGCTTGTTTGAACATGCCTTTGCCATTATATTTCAATGGACTTTTCCGTCCATGTTAAGGTCAGGTGGGACCAAATACACCTATCCATTCCCTTTTGGGATCTGACATGCGTAGTACAAATTTTTACTCGTCAACTTAGGGATGTTGGGTTTGGACCCTTTGTATCTTCTATTCGTCCATCTATGAGCTTAGCAACCTTTGGATGTTGGTTCATATCCGTCCACTGGAGGGACTTATAACATGAGTTAAGGTCCATTCACCTTATGGACTTGGTAATTTTTTGGATACCAGGTGTACCCATCCATATATGGGCTGAAAAGTTTCAAGGCATCCCTTGGGATGCATCCATCTACTTAGGGACTAGAATCCTTTGGGATGCATTCGTCGACTTAAGACTGTAAATAAATTTCAAGGTATCCTTTGAGATGTGTCCATCCACTTAAGGACTTAAATAAATTTTAAGGCACCCCTTGGGATGTGTCCACCTGCTTAAGGACTTAAATAAATTTTGAGGCACCCCTTGGGATGCGTCTGTCTGCTTAAGGACTTCAATAAATTTCAAGGCAGCCATTGGGATGCATCTGTTCGCTTAAGGACTTAAATAAATTTCAAGGCACCCCTTAGGATGCGTCTATTCACTTAAGGACTTAAATAAATTTTAAGGCATCCCTTGGGATGCATCCGTCCACTTAAGGACTTAGTCGAAAACACGGTTTTGTAGTAATGTACATACACGTATGGTATAGTTTAATAACTCCTCTTATTATGATAAATACACTTACAAGTCAAAAAACCGTTCTTGAAAAAATGAAAAGCTACCATTTCGGCTAAAAAAGTACTGTGGATAATAAAAATTAGAAAGAAATAAACTAGAAATGAAGAGTGGTGGTCTATATGCCATCATCTACTAGTAGTATTTCTTTAGGTGCTCAGTGTTCCATGAATGATGCAACTTCTGTCCTTCGATTGTCTCCAGGTGATAGGTGTCTTTCCTCTGCTATAAAGCGATCTTGTAGGGTCCTTCCCAATTAGGTCCTATCTTTCCTTTGGATGGATCTTTTGCGGCACCTGTCACCTTCCTCAGGACGAGGTCTCTAAATTGAAAATCCCTGTGTTTGACTCTGGAGTTGTAATGCTTGGCCATGACCCATGAGGTCCTGGTATCGTGCTAACCTTTGTTCAACTGTTGCTCTAACTTCGTCCACTAGGTAAAGTTGTAGGCGCATGGTTTCATCATTCCTACTCTCATCATGGTTCTCTACTCTATAGCTCGTGAATCTGACCTTAGTAGGGATAATGGCTTCGCTCCCGTATGCTAGTCAAAATGGTGTCTCTCCTATAGGTGTTCTGGCCGTCATCCTGTACGCCCATAGTACACTTGGTAACTCATCTAACCATATAAACTTTGCCCCCTCAAGTCGAGTCTTGATAATTTTGAGTAAGGATCAATTCGTAACCTCAACTTATCCATTTGCCTGAAGGTGGGCAGGCAAGGAGTAATGGTTCTTAATCCCCAACTGTTAGCAAAAATCCTTGAATGACTCGTTGTCAAACTGCTTCCCGTTGTCTGAGACTAAGACTCTAGGGATCCAGTACCTGCAAACGATATTTCTCCAAATGAAGCTTCATATGTTTTTCTCCGTGATGGTCGCCAATGCTTTAGCTTATACCCATTTGGTAAAGTAATCTATACCAACCACTAGGAACTCCAATTGTCTTGCCGCCATTGGAAATGGGCCCATGATGTCTAAACCCCATTGAGCAAAGGGTCACAAAGCTGCCATTGAAGTGAGCTCTTCTATTGGCTATCTGATGATGTTACCAAACCTCTGACACTTGTTGTAAGCTTTGATATAGGCTTGGGCATCCTTCTGCATGGTAAGCTAATAGTACCCTGCCTAAATCAGCTCGTACACTAGTGATCAGGACCTCAAATGGTTCCCATAGATTCGTTCATGAACTTTCCTTAAGACATAATCCACTTCCTCGGGGCTTAAGCGTCTAAGGTATAATCGGGAGAAGCCTTTTTTGTACAAGACATCCTTTATTAGGACGAATCATGCCACCTGAACCTCAGCGTTCTTGCGGCCTCCTTACCGTAAGTAGTGTGCCGTCTTTCAAGTAAGAAATTATCGGTGTGGTCCAGTTACTTTTAAAACCTATTTCCTGCATACCGACGCTATCTATTAAAGGCAAAAGCTGAACAAAAGAAAGTACCTTGCTAAGGATGAGCATATGTTCTGCTAATGCGGCTTTTGCAAGACAATCGGCTTGCTCGTTCTCTTCCCGTGGAATTTGAAGGTCGCCCACCCGTTTTCTTACTTACTCCAGGTATTTCATCATTTCACCTTTGCATTCGTAGTCACTGTGCACCTAATTTGTGACCACCTGAGAGTCGCAATAAATAACCATATTTGTGGCCCCTGCTGCTTTGGCGAGATCCAGTCTTGCCACTAAGGCCTTGTACTCTGCCTCATCCCCTTCTGGAGAGTGGAGTACTATATCGGCTCTGCCAGCTTGCCGATTAGATGATTTGTCCATGTGGATACTTTATTAAAGATGCTCTACTGCCCTTTGGCCTTCCATATTGGAGAATTTAGCAATGAAGTCAGCGACCACTTGTCCCCTCATAGCAGTGCACAAGCGGTATTGTACGTCAAATTCGCTCTCAACTCAATTGCCCATAGCACCATTCATCTGGTGGCTTTAAGATTACTTGCTCTCCATAAAGGTTTGTCCGTTAGAACGACCACAGTGTGGACCTGAAAATATGGTTTGAGCTTGCAAGTTGTGGTCACTAAGGTGAAGGCTAACTTCTCCATCGGGGGTTACTTCTCTTCTACGCCTTGGAGTGCTTAGCTAGTATAGTACACGAGCTTCTGCTCCCTGTCTTCTTCTTTGACCAAGGCTGCACTGATTGCAGTTGGGGAAACAGCCAGATAGAGAAATAGCTCATCCCCCAGTTTGCAAGGACTTAGTAGCAGTAGAGAAGAGAGGTATGCTTCTAGGTTGTTAAATGCTTGCTGACACTCGACCGTCCACTCAAAAGACCTTTTCAATGTGCGAAAGAAAGGCAGGCATTTGTCTATTGCCCTTGACATGAACCTGTTTAGCGCCGCTACCTTGCCGTCAAGGTTTTACACTTCTTTTATGTTCCTAGGTGGTGCCATCTCCATTATGGCCTAAATCTTATCTAGGTTAACTTCAATGCCCCTCTGAAACACCATGAACCCTATGAATTTTCCACTCGTTACCTCAAATGCACGTCTGCTTGGATTGAGCTTCATGTTATAAGAGCGAAGGGTATCGAAGGTCTCCTTGAGGTCGTCCAAATGGTCGTCTTCCCATCGACTTTTCACTAGTATGTCGTCCACGTAGACTTGGACATTCCTCCCAATCTGATGTGCAAACACTTTGTTCATGAGCCTTTAATACGTTGCACCTACATTCTTGTGACCGAACGACATCACTTGTTTGTAGCAGAAAAGGCCTGGGCTGGTGACGAATGAAGTTTTCTCCTGATCAACCTCGTCTAGCTTGATTTGGTTGTAACCAAAAAAAACATCAATGAAGCTCAGCAACTAGTGTCGTGCTGTTGAGTCTACCAGGACATCACTTCGCGAGAGTGAGTAGCTATCCTTAGGTCACACCTTATTTAAGTCTGTAAAGTCTACACACATCCTCCACTTTCTGTTGGCTTTCTTGACCATCACTACATTGGCCAGCCAGTCGGAATAGTATACTTCTCTTATGAATTCAGCCTCTTGCAACTTGCGAACTTCTTCCGTTATAGTCTTGTCTCGCTCCTGGACAAACACTCTCTTCTTCTGCCAAATAAGGGGGAACGAGGGTGATACATTCAACATGTGAACCATGATTGAAGGGTCGATCTCAGGCATGTCTTCGTGGCTCCAAGCAAAGATATCCTGGTTCTCTTAGGAATGTCATTAGTGCTTGACGGACTGACAGACTGGCGAAGGTGCCAATCCTGGTCATTCGTTCAGGTTTGGAGTTATCAAGAAGTATCTCCTCCAACCCTTTAACGGGCTCTGCAACCATCTGTTACTCTTCTATGCTCATGATCTGTAAGTGGTCATCCATCTCCAACATTGTTATGTAGCACTCGCGTGCTGCCACTTGGTCTCTACGTACCTCTCCTACTCCGTATTCGATGGGAAACTTGATCATCAGGTAATAAGTCGAAGTCATGGCCTTTCATGAATTGAGGGTAGGCCAGCCCACTATGGCATTGTAAGTAGACGAACAGTCGACAACAAGGAATGTAACATCCTTAGTAATTTGTTGAGGGTAATTATCGATCGTCACAGGCAATGTAACTGCATCGATGGGGTATACTTTCATTCTTCCAAACCTGAGGAGTGGTGCATTGGTTGGTACAAGTCATTCTCTCTCAATTATCATTTGCTGGAACACCAGGTAATAAATGATATCAGTGGAGCTTCCATTATCAACTAGAACCTAGTGAGTGTTGTAGTCCCTTACCTATATGCTAACAACGGGTGCATCTTTGTAAGGGTGGTAGAGACGTCAAGCATCTTCCTCCGAAAACCTAATTATGGGGTTGTCAACCCGTGCCATCTTTGGAACAAATCCTATTAGTTGGACGTTCTAAACCATCCTAAAGTAAGTCTTACATGCCTTCCTAGATGAACCAGACACTGTGGTGCCCCCTACAATCATCTTTATGTCTCCTAAAGGTGGCATGGGGTGCTCGCCATCCCTTCTGACAGCCCGTTCCTGCGGTAGATCTACCCTTTCTTTGCTGACAAATTGTTGTAGTTTCCCTTGTCTGATAAAGGTGTCAATTTGTTGCTTCAAGTCATACTTGTCTCGAACCTCTTACTAGGATCTCCCTTTAACTTGCCATGCCATGTCAAGGTCGTATCGTCCTTAATCTACATCAATACCTGATCAATCGAGGCAGTCAGCGGGGTGAAGTTTGTGAACCTTCTAGTGGGGGGTTTGGAGTGCCAATCCTCCCATCAATCTCCGATTCTAGTTGTCTTCCATCTCTTGTCCTGCCGTGTATCTTCTTGCCTTTCCCTCTTTTTAGCTTTCTCCTCTCAAGCCAATAGCGTGTCCCCTAAGTTCATGTACTTAGTGGCTCAATAAAGCACATTTGACATGGTCTTTAAGTTGTTTTTGTATAAGGAGAACAAAAACTTCCACTTCCGTAACCCATTGGTGAACGCAGCAACAAGTATCTTTTCATTAGTTTCGTCTATCGAAAGGGCTTCCTTGTTGAAGCGTATTATGTAAGACCTCAACGTCTCGTTCTTCTGTTGCTTGATGCTCATCAAGTATGCAATGGACTTCTTATACCTGTGCCTCCCAATAAAATGCAATGTAAACTGCGCACTTAGCTCCTTGAAAGTACCAATGGAGTTGAGCGTCAACTTGCTGAACCATACCCTTGCGGGACCCTTCAGCGTAGTTGGAAAAGCTCAGCATATGATCTCATCTGCAACACCTTGTAAGTACATGAGGATTTTGAATGACTCCAGGTGATCCAAGGGATCCTTAAATCCATCGTAGGCTTCTATTTGTGGCATACAGAACTTTGGTGGAAGGGGGAATGAAGTAATGAGCGTAGTAAAAGGCGAGTCCGTCCAGTGTACCAACTCATTGAGGTCATTTAACACCTGTCCCCTGAGAGCGTTCATTATGAAGTCCATCCTCTCCTTCATCATCTGCATCTCTGCAACCATGCATGGTGGTACTGTATTTGCGATGGATGGACGACTGGTGTCTTGTTACTCTTGTCTGCTCGGGGCGTTACTGCCTTCTGGTCCTTCTTGGTCCCTCATTTCGGCGTTGGTGCCCTTTTATTCCCCTCCATGATTATTGGGTCCTACGTTACTTTAGTGCAACTGTTCCTTCAGGTCATGGTTTTGCTTAGTAAGGCGTTCTACACCTGCGACGAGAGTCTGTACCTATCTTTCGAGGGCAGTAGTGCGCAGTTCATCTCCTTGGTTGTTGTTGGTTGCCATCGAGCGAGTACCATACAACTCTTTGTTTGGGAAGTAGTAGTATGGCTTCTACTACGATAGTCTTTTCCTATAGACGGTGTCAACTGATGATGCAAAAATCTTCAGTAAATTATGAAGTCCTCACGTGCTCTAAACAAAATCTGCAAAACAGAAATAAAGAAAACCCTACAGAGAGTACCGGTGTGGTACTAACCAAATACACTCTGAAGGTTAGGTTAGAGAGAATTTCTACAACTCTAGAGTGTCAAAGCTGGAAAAAGTACGCATACCTCAGTTTGTAAGGGATTTGGGGTTTTTATAATGGTATAGAGCTGACCTCCATTTCTTGATGGAAAAGGTATTTCCTTCTAGAGATGATCCTCTTCAGTGCTTCATATATTGTAGGATTTTTTCCTTGTAGGGATTCCTCTGATTACGATTAAGCATAAGATGCAACACATTTCCATATTAGGTTTCTTGGAGAACACTTGGGCCACGTAGGTGCCACATGGCTTTAGTACCCGTCTCCCCTGCGTCTATCCGTCTCATTGGAATCCATCCACTACAAAGAATCTGTCTATCTTACTTAAGTCCATCCACTTCAAAGAATCCGTCCGTCTCTTTACCTTTCGGTTCGAGAGACAATTCCCTCTACCAATTCATTAACTGTTAGGCCATCTAAACCGTCTCTATTGGCAATATCGTCCCTTATTACTAACTCTATTGATCAGATCCATTTGCCTTGAGATTTATCCCTATCACTCACCAAAGTGAGTAATGAGTGGCTGAAAATGGAAACAAGTTTTAAGTATTTTCATATAGTTGAGTTATGAGTTACAGGGCAATTTGGTAATTAAATGGAATTTTTGGGACCCAATGCTTTGTATTGTCACATCAAACACCAAAACTTTTTCATTTCTCTTTCTTTCTTTTTCACATTTGCTCCTCCTTTCTTTCCACCCATTGCAGGTTCAGTGCTTCTTTCTCTTTTTTCTTTCTTCATTTCTTCACATCTATTGCTTCTTCTTTCTTTTTTTTCTCTTCTGTTTTCATCTCTTCACACGGATGCTTTTGTGGGTTTTTGTTTGTGGGTTTTTCTATACTTTTTATGGGTTTATTTGTTTTTGTATCAGTGGGTTTTGTTTGGGCTTATGCAAAGAAGGGAGAGACATTAGTCTAATTTTTAGGTCTCTAATCTCTCTCTCTCTTGAAGGACTTCTTGTTGATTTTTGGGTCTTTAATCTTTCTCTTGCTTCATTTTCTAAGATCTTAACCCAGGTGAACCATCGTGTGCGGTTGTGGATGTTTCAACATCATGCGTTTATGGGTTCTGATGGTGAGATCAGTGGGACGAGGGTTGTGTTTTATGCGATGGTTAGGTGCTATGAATTGGGTTTTTAAGGGTTGGGATCGGTGGGTTTGTGGCTTTTTTTAGGTTGCAGTGGTTGTTGGTGGTGGTAGGAGGCGGAGTGGCATTTCTGGCCAAGGCCATGGTGGTAGGAGGTGGAGTTGGGTTTTACACTTATCTTTTTGGAAGATGATCTTGGCAGTGTGACATAGCTTGGCGTGTTTGTGAGGGAAGGAGGAGGAGGAGCATTAGTGGCTAAGTGAAGGAGGAGGAGAATTGTGACTTGTGAGTACTATATATTTTTATCATTCTGACTAGTCAAATTTTTGTGGGACCTGCTAATTTAAATTAAAGATGAGTATTTTTAACAGAAAACTAAAGCCAAACACGTCGGGGAGGAAGTTAAGAGAAAAAGAGAGAATAAAATATGAGATATGAGAATGAGTATTGAGTTATGAAAATTGAGATATGAGAAGTGAGAAATGAGTGATAGGAAAACCAAACAGGGCCTAATTTTTTGAAATATATATATATATATATATATATTTAGGGGTAAATTGCAAATTACACTCCTAATATTTAGGGTGTTTGGATTTTACCTTCTAAAGTTTCAGAATTTGAATTTTAACCCATGAAGTTTAGGAGTGCAGGGTGCTTGGATTTTATACTCTAATGTTTCATAATTTAAATTTTACCCATTTTAATTTGGGAGTATTTAGATTTTACACTCCTAAAATTTTGAAACATTAGGAAGTAAAATCAAAATACTTCCAAACTTTGGAGTGTAAAATCTCCACACCCCTAAAATTTAAGGGATAAAATCCAAATTTTAAAACGTTAAGGTGTAAAATCCAAAAACCCTTAAACTTCAAAGGGTAAAATCCAAATTCTGAAATTTCAAGATGTAAAATCCGAATACCCCCAAACATTAGAGGTATAATTTGCAATTTACCTTTTTTTTTTTTTAGAGTGATTCTTTGTATCCAGTTTGTAATCTTTTAATTGTAAAAAAATGTTGTGGGATGATCATATTAGAGTTATAAAAATAGACTTTTACATCAAGTCCTTATTGAATTTAATCATTTTAAAAAAAAAATTATTTAATTAGGCCAAATACAAGGTTGGTAAGATAACCTAGGGAGTACGAGTGGTTCTATGACCATAATTCTTCCTTAAGACATGGCAAACTGTAAATGGTTAGCTATCACTTTACATGGATACACCATTTTTTCTCAACTACTTACCATCTATCAGGTCACAATTGTGGCAATGTTATGACAAGGAGAGTTCTGGTACTAGATTTTCTCTTTCTCGAATAGTACCCAATAATTTATCCCTACAAGGAGTCCAACACACAAATTTTCACACAAAAAGTTGGCACACGCACCCACTGCAATCTACTAAATTGACTATCTCTGTTGTGAAAAATTCGTTTACGTAAGATTAAAGAAGAGATAAAAGAATTTGACATAAAAAATTTACTTAGTTCAGCAATATGCCTACATCCATAACTGGCGACAGAAAGAGTTCCACTATAAAATAACAAAATTACAATATTAGCACGCATGCATTGTCACAATACTCAAAATCCAAGTACATCATTGGCTCTCTCTCACAAAAAAAATAGAGCACTCTATTGTATTTGCCAGTGTTGTGACACAACCTTACCACAATTCTAATGTAGTAGATTGTGAGTAGTGAAGAACAAGTAATAGATTAATGTGAAAATAATAAGCAGCCAATCACAGTTTGCCATATATAATGATTGTAAAAAAAAAAAAGTACAATAAAATAGTATGGTTCTAGAATTACTCCTCTTCAATTTATTCAATTTATTTGTATCAATGTTTAGCACGCCCATTAACGGAGCCATTTCACTTTTTTTTTTTATCTAACCTTTCTCTCTAGAAATTTAAAATAAAAAACTTTTATGACCATATGTTTTAATAAGTGAAGTGACTGATTATGACCTGACACCAAAACAATTTAATTAATAAAATACATTTTTACTTGAAGTTTTATGTTCAAGGTTATTGTCTATGGAATGTAATTGAATTTTACTTGAAAACTTGGGATGTATCATTGAGTTAAAATTTATTGCTCATTCAACCTTTTTAAAAAAATAAAACGAGGATTTTTTAATAGCTTAATTTGCATTAAAAAAATATTACTTGCAAAAGTTCGATTCCACAATTTGTGCATGTTATTCTCTTTTCACGTCACCTTATCGTTGAAATTTGGAAGTGGTTTTATTTTTGAATTGATGCTTACTCTCCAAAATTGGATTTATTGGACCTAAGCCTTCAAGAAATTGAGGTGTTGCTTGATTTTTTATTTTGCTCATCAGGCCAGTTTTTGCTCTGTTCCTGAAATTGGGGTCAATTTCTTGGAAGAGAAATCATTCTAGGATATGGTTAAATGTAAGTGACGAATTGAAAGTATTACATTTGAATTGGCTACGGATTACTCGTAAAAGTATTTGATAGAATTCCTTAACCATATACTCATTGGTTTTGACAGGTGTTTGTTGGGTCTAGAGATGGCAAAACAAATTTGTATGCTACTACCTGGATATTATAAGAGCCAATTTTTGGATAAGAGAAAAGGACACAGTAGCTTCCCAGTTATCAATATGAGCAATACAAATAAATAAAAATAAATATATAAATAAAGAAGCAAAAAGACCAAATAATAATAATTATTATTATTATTATTATTGAGGCATCGATAGAATAAAATATGTGAAGGGGGAAAATGTCTTATTTATTCTTTAGAGATCATTAAGTAATTTTTTACCTGCATTGGACAATTTATCTACACGTGGTGTTCCTGTCGAAGTAGTTTGTCCAATATGCAGAACTTCTAAATTCTTTTGGTTTTATGAAAGAAAGCATAAGAAGTGATAGTTCAAAATCCAAAAATGTACAATTTTTTTCTTCAGTCTTCAACATGTGTTTTAAATTGTTGAAATCCATCTTGCCTTCTGTTTTAAATTGTTGAAATCCATCTTGCCTTCTTGTAAAAAACTAATCCTCTCCTTCAATTGGACATGAAAATCCTTGTGAATTAGAATTTTCTTTCTGATTTCATTGTCACCACCACCATCCCTACTACTTATACCCTCACCACCACCATCACTAGACCCTTTGGACAAAAGCAGAGGAGGGCCCAAATCAAATTCTAATCTCTGTGCATTTAATATGCACTCAACAAGTTCTTTATTCTTGAATCTTTCTTCAATACTCAACAATCCCTAAAACAGGTTCAGTTTGAGATAATCGGAATTTGGAGTACAATTCTTGAAAAAATCATGATCTAACAAAATCTTGATAGAAGACCTCTTAGACTCATCTACATCAAGGCACTGGATTACCATATCTTGAAACTCTTTTGAGAACTTGTGTTCATAATTCTTGTTTCTTTCATGAACATCTGTGAACCCAAACCTCCCAGAAATCTTCTTAAAAAGCATAGAGTTGGATGGAGGGAGTTGTGACAAAGGAGGGCATCCCAATGCTAACTCCACAGCGATGACTCCAAGAGCCCACATGTCAGCTTTCATATCGTACCCATCAACCAAGTTTGGGTTTGAGCTTTTGACTTCCGAAGCAATCCAATAAGGATTTCCAAGTGAGGAAAACGAAATTAGGCCCGATTAAGTGAGTCTTACAGAGCCATTATAATCCATAAGAGTGTTGGAACCTTTAATGTCACCATGAATCTCTTTTCAGTCATCGTGAAGATGGGATAGGGCTTTAAGAACATCTTTAAGAATAAAAGAAATACACGGTTCATATAACCCATTTTGGAAAGACGATGTCATAATGGATTCCATGGAATCGGCTAAGAAAAATGGCATTATCAACTAAAGACTACCATCAAAACTTTGACAATATTTGGATGAGTGTGTTGGGGTTTATGCCCTAAAATCCAATTTATTGACATGTCATAAATAATTAAATTGTTTAATTATATGAGACTATCTATAAATGAACTAATGAGACATTATCTTAGTCCATGAGATGCATAGTATGTGATTTATGTGAAAAGTCACAGAAAATATAAATCATAAGTTCTTTGTAAACTCAGAAATTTTAATTCGTAGTCGGTGATGAAATTGGGCATTTCTTCTGCAAAGATTATAACATATCAACTAAGATGATTTGTCTTGATCATGGAAATGGAGATTTCTAGGACATAAACCCCAACACACTCATCCAAATATTGTCAAGATTTTGATGGTAGTCTTTAGTTGATAATGCCATTTTTCTCAACCGATTCCATAGAATCCATTATGACATCGTCTTTCCAAAATGGGTTATCTAAACCGTGTATTTCTTTTATTCTTAAAGATGTTCTTAAAGCCCTATCCCATCTTCACGATAACTGAAAAGAGATTCACAGTGACATTAAAGGTTCCAACACTCTTATGGACTATAATGGCTCTGTAAGACTCACTCAATCGGGGCCTAATTTCGTTTTCCTCATTTGGAAATCCTTATTAGATTGCTTCGGAAGTCAAAAGCCCAAACCCAAACTTGGTTGATGGGTACGATATGAAAGCTAACATGTGGGCTCTTGGAGTCACCGCTATGGAGTTAGCATTGGGATGCCCTCCTTTATCACAACTCCCTCCATCCAACTCTATGCTTTTTAAGAAGATTTCTGGGAGGTTTGGGTTCACAGATGTTCATGAAAGAAACAAGAATTATGAAAACAAGTTATCAAAAGAGTTTCAAAATATGGTAATCCAGTGCCTTAATGTAGATGAGTCTAAGAGGCCTTCTATCAAGATTTTGTTAGATCATGATTGTTTCAAGAATTGTACTCCAAGTTCCGATTATCTCAAACTGAACCTGTTTCAGGGATTGTTGAGTATTGAAGAAAGATTCAAGAATAAAGAACTAGTTGAGTGCATATTAAATGCACAGAGATTAGAATTTGATTTGGGCCCTCCACTGCTTTTGTCCAAAGGGTCTAATAATGGTGGTGGTGAGGGTATAAGTGGTAGGGATGGTGGTGGTGACAATGAAATCAGAAAGAAAATTCTAATTCACAAGGATTTTCATGTCCAATTGAAGGAGAGGATTAGTTTTTTACAAGGCAAGATGGATTTCAACAATTTAAAACATGTTGAAGACTGAAGAAAAAAATTGTACCTTTTTGGATTTTAAACTATCACTTCTTATGCTTTCTTTCATGAAACCAAAAGAATTTATACCAAATGCCACAACATTTTTCATACAATAGAAGCCAAGGGTAATTTGTAAAAAAATAAAAAATAAAATAAAAAATAAAAAATAAATAAAAAATAAAAAAATAAAAATAAAAAAACCCCTCTATTGATGAGATTGAACCTAAAAATCAGCCATTTTGCAGAGCTTTGATAAGGTTGGAAAATAGCCTTAAACAATAGAGTGAAGAAATAATCAAGCTTATCTCTCTTTTAGATAAAGATGAGACGGAAGAGGCTTATAAGGTGGCAATGAAGTTGGCGGATATGGTGGTGGAATGCATTGAAGCACACAATCACAACCTCAAGCAATTCATTCCACTACCGAAGAAAGAGAAAAACACTAAGCCGAATCCTTGAAATTCAAGCAGCCACAACTCATGTCCCATGCATGGTTGTTTTTTGGTAATACAATTCTACCTTAGATTTCATCTCCCTTGTTCAATTATGTGTTTCGATTTTGTGTGTTGTTCCCTGATTTTTGGGCAAACTAGTAAAGCATCCAGTAGGTAGCAAAATAAAACAACCATGCAAAAAAAACAGGGAACAACACACAAAATTGGAACACAGAATTGAACGAGGGAGTTGAAATCTAAGGTAGAATTGTATTACCAAAAAAAAAAAACAACCATCCACAAGACCAAAGTTCTAGCTGCTTGAATTTCAAGGATTCAGTTGCTCCTGCCGAATGAAATGCTTAAGGTTGAGAATTTTGGTTCCTTTGCCATCCAGCACCACATCTGCCAACTTCATTGCCACCTCATAAGCCTCCTCCATCTCATCTTCATCTAAAAGAGAGATTAGCTTGGCTATTTCTTCACTCTATTGTTTAAGGCTATTTTCCAGCTTATCAAGGCTCTATGAAATGGCTGATTTCTAGGTCCAACCTCATCAATAGGTGGTTCTATTACAAAACCCACCCTTGACTCCTGCTATATGAAGATGGCTGGAGCATTTGGAATGAATACTTTTGGTTCCATGAAGGAAAACATAAGAAATGATAGTTCATAATCCAAAAATGTATAATTTTCCTCTTCAATCTTCAATTTGTCTTTTAAATTGTTCGAATCCATTTTGCCTTCTTGTAAAAAACCAATCCTCTCCTTCAATTGAACATGAAATCCCTGAGAATTAGAATCTTCCCTTGAATCCCTCTTCTTATCCATCCAACTTTTATCCATTGCGATACAATATTTACAAAATTTTACCTATAGCAAAATTTGTTATTACAAAGGTAATAATTATTAGAATTAGATTTATATGTGATTTGTTAAGAACAAACATACCCAGGTTTGCTTAAATTTTCTTAGAACACATAACACTTATTGAAGACTAACTCAGTGTGATAAGCTCTAAAAGAATTTAAGCATAATTATTTTAAAAAGATATTAACAAATCATATATGAATGTAATTGTAATAATTATTAAATCCATAATATCATGATGCTTAATTACTCCAGTCATTGGTCAAAAGTGAGTTAAAAAATATTGCTTGACAATTAAAATTGTAATGATGTTGTTTGTATGTTCATGAATATGTGCCGAATAACCAATGTGGATGCAAGAGTGTGATACTAGTTTCATACCAAACATGTGGTTCAAAATGACCTGTATGAACATAATCCAGCAACAATGCCTAAATAAAGGAGTCATGTTGTTTGCTTTATGTTTTACGCAATGTCATAACAGAAATAAATAATGCAATGATACCCAATAAATGACAAAAAGTGGGCAGGTTTTGAAAAGGAAAGTAGTTCATACCACACTTGGTTGTTCTCATCTAACTCAATGGAAAGCGTTCTTCCCCAACCTGCAATCCACAAAATTTCCATGACACATATTAGTGTCAGCAAGGGTTCATCAAATTCAAGCAAGTTTAACAGAAATAAATAAATTAATTAATTAATAGATGTGTTAAACAAGGTGAAAATCACGTGGAACAACATCATATAAATTATAACAATTTGTTTCACAATCCCCATTTTTTGTATTCTAGGTCGTCCCAGCCTACATGTGGAACCAGCAAAAGTAGGAGGGGCAAAATGGCCAGCCATTATGGATATATTTGCATATATCTAAAGAGGCCAAAGACTGCAATGCAGCCAGCAAGTTGTATTGTTATCTATCAAGTTGTATCACTGAAAGTGGACCATCTCACATATACAACAACAAGTGGAGGCCTTTATGTTTAGGCGACCATCAAAAGTAAGCACTTCCACTTTGATATTTCTATCACCCTTTCATCAAGGCCTCTATGTTACCTACGATCAAGACGATTTTGAAAACTGAAAATGTGTTCTAGACCTGAGTCTATAGGAATTGATTGTGGGTTTTGTTTAGGTGGCTCCATGCCCTCATTACTAGCATTGTGCCTGGTTCCCATGTGGGAAGTTTCTCCCTTGTGGCTATCAGTCATTCTTTGGAATGAAGCCTCCATTAAATCTATTCAGGCATGGATCCCAGTGTGATTTGATTGATCTTTGCAGATAAGTCTTGGATTGCTTTCAATAGAGTTTTCATGGTGTGTTTCATAACAAATTGGGATTCAGAACCAGAGAGGGCGGAGACTATGTGACCACTATGCCAAAGCATGTAATGTGTGCTAGGCATAGATGTGATTGAGATTAGCAAGCAAGATTCTTCACAAATTAATTTTTCATGTAAAATAAAGGCTAGAGTAGGAAGTTAGTCAATAATTCAAATGGCTAAACTGCAATCAAGTAGTACCAACATTGATGGTACTGAAGGTGACTGTTGGAAGTCAAAAACTTCAACTAGGTAAGGTGAGCTCAACAGTTCATAATGAGGTTATGCAAAGATTTATTTATTTATTTTGCCTCAAGGGGTGACCAAAGAAATAATTGTTGACAATTAATTAAAACCAGCAGTTAAAATAATGATGAATGAAACCAGAACAGCAAATATGCTTCCTGATGCTGGTAATTGTAAATTGATAATCATTGCATTATACTAATCTCAGCTCATGCAACCAGCATATTAATTGGGGTGGATGGATTAAACTTTATTGTCCCTTAACCGAGAGACTTATGTTGTGCAATGCTTGCTTCTTCAGCATAATAAGGAAGCTATTCATCCTTTGGTTGTTTTTATGCTTATGAGCATCTCCAACAAATTCTCCAAATTTTTGTACTGTTTGGAGAATGAACAGTAACTCTTACCTTTTAGCTACCCACTTTTTCAAATACATTTTCCAACAAATTCTCTATCTTATTTAAATATTATTTCTTCATTCATTCTTTATTCATTATTTATTCTTTTTTTAACAACTACATATCTTCCAACATTTTTTTATTCAATACCTAATTATTATAATAGAAAAAAACATTTGAAGGATGAATAGTAAAAGCTACAGTGTTCTCTACTTATAGAGAAGCACTTTAGCAACTCTACTCTAAAAAATAGAGATAGAGAAGCTGTTGGAGTGGTTTTTAGGGTGTTGATACTCTAAAATTGGATTTAAAGAAGCCATTGGAGATGCTCTACATATGCCAGAAATATACTGTTCAAGGGCTTGCTTCATTTTGTTGCAGCTGGAAATTGATTTTGATATCCATCAATGGTACTTCGTAAGCACCATTATCTGTGTGTTTTACATGTTCTACTTCATTCTCATATCTCTACTGGAAAATGCCTAATCGCTAAATTGTTTGGGTTTAGTTTAAACCATCAAAAATATTCAAGATCCAATATTTTTATTACCTAAACCCTTAAACATCAAATCCACTCATTGGGCAGGAAAATCCACTCCGTGTGGCACCAGGGGGTTGGTAAATTGCCACTACTACACAAGCATCACGATTAAGCAACTCATATTCACCAAGAACAAAGAGGCATTTATATAAACCTGATTGAACTAAAATAATGAAATTCTATAGCTGTAAGGCCACTGGTCTGTCTAAGGTTTGATGGTTGTAAAGAAAAAATTTCAGACTATGCTCCAATAATATAGGAGAAAGACATCCTTAAATATTCCAGGCATACGAAGACCTAAAAGGAGGCTAAATCTAAAGGCATGAGATTAAATAACAAAACCATATTATAGGTGGACCCCTATAAGACTTCCTAAAGGCTCTAATAATGCTACCTCAAAAAATGAGTCAATATAACTATCAAGGTCACATTTAGCCATATATTAAAGTTCGGTTTAGATCCTACAAAGGAATAATTGTGGCCGGATAACAAGATCTTTGAGGGAGAGGCCCAGCGAATCTTGCATTAGGGCTTAAGTTTGCTATAGGTCTCCCTAAAGATAAACGTTATGGAATCACCTCCCAACCAACTAGATCAAGCTAGATGAATTCAGATGAAATACCAAAACTATGTTATAGGTATACTGAAAATAGCACTTGAGACCACCATTTATACAAATCAAATTTATAATGCAAGTAAAAAATATAGAATAAGGAAGCTCTACTCATCCTAAAAACATCTATAGAAAAATAAAAGAAAGCAAAACAAACAGAATGCTGCCTTCCTAATGAAGCCATCCCAAAACATTGCAGAAATAACAAGAAACAAAATCTATGAAGAAAATAAAATGTACCTTAAATGTAATCTAATTCCTACTTGGAGCTTAGCCTTTTCCTTTACTCACAAAGAAACTCAAGCTATCACAAACAGCAGGAAGTTCTTCCACCAGAACTCTGTAAGTAATACAAATTGAACCAAAATAACTGATCGTTCATATAAAAATTTAATTAATTAAGTAAATAAATAAAATTTTTAATTATTTAATTAAATAAATAAAATAAGAGAGGATAGCACTACCAAATATGAACAAAGGATACAATTGAATCTAATTCATATCTTGTATCCTTATTTGATATTATTATTGCCACACTTCTGCATAACAGAGATGTAAAAAAGAAACAAAGCATCATAGGAATAATTCCAAAAACATTTAAACTTTGTTCAGTAAAATCAAGTATTTGAATATTTTCTGCCCTGTATTTGCATAAACCACGGAAATTTTTTTCCCAACAGAAGTTTTCGTGTTTTTGTAGTTCAAATACCCGTGCAGCAAGCTGATTCACATAGTTGAAGTTATCTCTTGAATGAACAATATAAACTGTGGTGATAAGAAGTTACAAGATCCCATAGTTGCAAATTGATTAAAATCAAAAGCTTTAGAGAACAAATGGAAGAAATCCAAATAGAACACCGATCGCTTTCTAAAACTCAAAAACTATCCAATATCTATATAGGGTCCTAGAGTCTTCAAGAAAATAATGGGAGAGGAAAGGGATCTTAGGTTTAGGGTTCACATCCTGACATAATATTTTCAGCTTAAATGTTGCAGAACATTAGAATAGACCTAGATTTAGAGGCAAATAAAAAATTAAGTCAGACATAATATGTTTTACAGACTTTACTAGGCACAAGAGAAGGTTATTATGCCAATAAAATGAAGTTTGATATCAATTACTTCTACTAAATTGAAAGAAATGAAATTGAGAATTACAAGTTGTATGACATCCAAAATAGCTTGAGAAAAATAATGGGTTTAGAGTGATAAGGATCTTGCAAAAAATGACTTTAGATGTGTATATGGAAAAAGAGGATTAAGGTAGGGGGGCCATGTAATTTCTAGAAGGATGAGAACTGAGGAAAGGAGCGATTACATATCTTGCATAAATGACACATAATTTGATAAGCTTCTGTTTCAATTTTGAGGTTCTTTTTGTATGGACTAATGCTTGAAATCAAATAATTCAGTACTAATGCTTGGTTGTTGTACGGACTATAGAGTCCTTTAGGAAAGAATCACTTTAGGAGTACCATTTGCTTGGCTTTCACTTTTTATCTGTACAATAGAAGGCATATAATATATATATATATATAGAGTAGTAGTAGTATAATAGAGACATAAATAGACACCAGAGTTATTATGGATCCCCAAAAGTTGTTGTCATTCTTGGGACACTTAATAGAGAAGTGGAAGGAAAGATAGAAGAAGGGAAACAAGTGCAACCCGACAAGATGCAAAAGGACATAATGGAATTGTGATAGAGACATCATTGTCCAATATATATATATATATGGTTTGAGGGGAAGAAAGGCTCTTCTGCATTTACAAATGGAAATGTGGTAGGTGTACTGTTAATATATATATATATATATATAAAAAGCTTCCTAGCACATACTAAAGCCAAACCATAACAGTCACAGTTGATATCATAAGATGAACAGTAAAAAAAGGTAGTACCTTTCAAAGAGAAACCCTTCTTCTCAAACCTGCTAATAATCTCACCAACCTGAAACATAAGTAATTGCCTTAGAAAATTGAACTACATTTAAATAACAAATTACTTACTATGCTTCCAAAAAAAATCCAACCAAAACTATTTAAATTTCACATTAAGGTTTAACTAATTAAGCTCATCCCCTTTGCTCTACTTAATAATCAAATATGAGCACTGCACCTGACATGTCTAAACTGGAACCATTTGATGGAAACCATTATAAGAGATGGTCTGAGAGGATGTTATTTTATCTTGAATCTATTCATGTGGATTATGTGTTATTCAATGATCGGGTATCTGATGAAATGCATGAGCCTGATCATTCTGCTTCTATTAGGAATTTTGAAAGGGATAATCGTACTTGTAGGGGTCATATTCTGCATTACTTGTCCAATTCATTATTTGATATTTACTGTGGTAATAACTCTGCTAAGGAAATTTGGGATGCATTGAAAAAGAAATATTCTATGGAAGATGCTGGTTTTAAAAAATATGTTGTTGGTAGGTTCCTTGATTTTAAAATGGTAGATGAAAAACCAATCATAGATTGGGTCCATGAGTATCAACATATTGTTTTAGAAATTTTGGCTGAAGGGATGACAATAGATGAGGCGTACAAGCAGCTGCTCTCATAGAGAAGTTGCCACCTTCTTGGAAGGACTATAGAAACTATTTGAAACACAAAAGGAGAGAATTATCAATGAAGGACCTGGTTGTCCACATCCGGATTGAGGAGTCAAACTGGATGAGAGATGTAACAAATTATCCTAACCTAGAGTTCACATCTAAAGCAAACTTAGTTGAACAGAAAAATTTCAGAAAAAATGGAAAGGGCCTAATGGAAAGACTGAAAGTATATTCAAGAAACAAAATAATATTGAAAAGAAAAAACAAAGTTCCTTGCTTTGTGTGTGGAAAAAATGGTCATGTGGCTTCTGATTGTAAGTTCAAGAAGGGACAAGATCACCATCACCCCAAGCCTCAAGCCAACTTGACAGAATCTGAGGTGATAGCTGCTGTTGTATCAGAAGTGAATGTGGTCAACAACATGATTGAATGGGTAGTGGACACTAGGGCCACTAGACACATTTGCTCAAACAAGGAGATGGCACTATCTGTTTTGAAGGGTCTATTTAGTTCAATTAACTATGGCTCTACTTCATCTAGGCGTAATGGTACTAATAGGGAGAGGGCACTATCTGTTTTGAAATGAATTTGAAGATACTTTCCTGGAATGTCAGAGGATTGAATGTGGTTGAGAAGAGGCTTCAGATTCGTAACTTGGAGTGCTGATATTGTATGTTTACAGGAGACTAACCTTGAATGGATAACTAGAGGAATTGTGCGAAGTATATGGGGCTGTCCATATGTAGATTGGTTATATCTGGGATCTGAAGGTGCTTCTGGAGGTATTGTTCTGATGTGGGACCGAAGAGTGGTGGAAAAAGTGGAGGAAGCAGTGGGATATTTTTTTGTTTCATGCAAATTTAAAAATGTTGGGGATCAATTTGAGTGGGCGTTTATAGGAGTATATGGGCCAAATTTGAATAAGAGGCATAGGAAAATGTGGGAGGAGCTAACAGGGCTGATTAGTTGGTTGGATTTGCCATGGTGTATAGGGGGGGACTTCAATATAATCCGCTTCCCTTCAGAAAGATTAGGGGCAGCAACTTGTACTCGGGCAATGTATGGATTTTCTGATTTTATCTCTCTCCATGGACTAATGGATGTACCTATGGATGGGGGCTCTTATACTTAGTCCAATACTTCCTCCGCTTCTAGAATAGATCGATTTCTTTTCTCTCCTCTATTGGCAGATCACTTCACTATGTTTACCCAAAAAAGACTATCCAGGGTACTCTCAAACCACTTTCCAATTCTGCCGGAGGGGGGAAGTCATTGGAAGGGTAGAACTCCTTTTCGTTTTGAAAATATGTGGTTGAGAGTGGAGAATTTTGTTGATAAAGTGAAGGCTTGGTAGACATCTTATTTGTTCCAAGGCAACCCGATTTTTGTACTAGCTAAGAAGTTGGTAGCTTTGAAGTTGGATCTAAAAAAGTGGAACGAAGTGGAATTTGGTAATGTCACTATTAAAAAACAACATCTTTGAAACAAGTTGAATGATTTGGATGTTAGAGAGGAGACTCAACCGTTAACAGCTAAGGAAAAGTTAGAACAAATTGATATCCGTACCGAGATTGAAAAGTTCACTCTTTTAGAAGAGGTTAGTTGGAGGCAGAAGTCTAGGGTGCTGCATTTGAGGGAGAGGGATGCTAATGCTAAATTTTTCCATAGAATGGCTAATTCTCGTAGAAGAAATAATGGTATTGAGAGCCTTATGGTTGATGGAATCTTGTCTTCAGATCAAGGTATGATTACTGATTGTATTACTCAATTCTTTATGAAATTATACTCTGAGGAGCAAGTTGATAGACCGTTTCCAGATGTCTTGGCATTTCCTAGGATTTTTGGTGACAATGTAGTTTGGCCAGATAGACCCTTTGATGAGGGAGAAATTTTTGAGGTCATATAGAATTTTAATGGTGACAAATCTCTTGGACCAGATGGGTTTCCAATGGCTTTCTTCCAAGCTTGTTGGGGTATTATCAAAACTGATCTTATGGCTGTTTTTCATCATTTTTTTTTTTGCTAAAGGTCAGTTTAAGAAGAGTTTGAATGCAACTTTTATCACCCTCATACCTAAAAAAAATGAAGCAATTGAAGTTAAGGATTTTCGCCCCGTTAGTCTTGTTGGGGGGGTTTATAAAATTATTGCTAAGGTCTTAGCCAACAGACTTCGCACAGTCATGGAAGATATAATTTCAGCTTCACAAAATGCTTTTGTGAGGAACCGGCAGATTCTTGACCCTGTACTTATTGCTAATGAATGTCTTGATAGTAGATTGAAAACTAGGTTGCCAGGGCTGCTTTGTAAATTAGATGTTGAGAAGGCCTTTGATCATGTGAATTGGGGATTTCTTATGCAGTTACTAGAAAATGGTGGGTTCTTTGCTAAATGGCGGCAATGGATATTCTTTTGCATATCTACAATTCGTTTCTCTATTCTGATAAATGGCTCTCTTTGTGGGTTTTTTGAGAGTTCCAGGGGGTTGAGACAAGGTGACCCATTGTCCCATTTGCTATTTATATTGGTTATGGAAGCCCTTGGGAGAATGTTGGATAAAGCTGTCCATGATGGTCACATGTCAGGCTTTTGTGTGGGTCGTGAAGAAGGAATATCATTGGCGGTGTCTCATCTTGTCTTTGCGGATGACACTTTGATTTTTTGTGGTGCTGATTTAGATCAGGTTCTATTTCTCCGTATGATTCTCATTTGGTTTGAGGCGGTCTCTGGTCTAAAGATAAATTTGGGTAAGTCAGAGTTGGTTCCTGTGGGTATGGTGGATAATTTGGATTTATTGTTGATTGTACTCGGCTGTAAACAAGGTACTCTTCTAATGAAGTATTTGGATCTTCCTTTGGGTGCTAAATTCAAGGATAATGCAATATGGAACGCAATTCTGGAGAAGATAGAACGGAGATTAGCAGGATGAAAACGCTTGTACTTATCAAAGGGAGGTAGAGTCAGTTTAATTAAAAGCACTTTATCTAATTTACCCACTTATTTACTATCTCTATTTCCTATTCCTGCATCTATGGCTAACCGAATTGAGAAACTTCAGAGAAATTTCTTATGGGGTGGCATTGGAGATGAACCAAAATTCCATTTGGTTAAATGGGCTACTGTTTGTAGCCCCATTGCATCAGGTGGCTTGGGGATAAGAAAGGTAAAACTTTTTAATGAAACTTTGCTTGGGGTATGGAGATTTGGGATGGAGAGGGATGCCCTTTGGAGGAAAGTGATAGAGGTGAAATATGGCAGTGAATGGGGTGGCTGGTGTACTAGGCCTATTAATGGTCCATATGGTGTTGGCTTGTGGAAATATATTAGTCAGGGATGGCCTTCTTTTTCTCGCCACATTCTATATGATATTAGGGATGGGTCTAAGGTGAAATTTTGGCAAGACCATTGGTGTGGTGAGACTTCTCTTGTAGTCAGTTATCCTAAATTGTTTAGAGTTTGCCGAGATAAGGAGGCTAGTGTGGCTGAGCTTATGAAGCTTGATAATGGAGTCCTTTTTTGGGATGTGAGTTTCTTTAGGGGTGTGCATGCTCGAGAATTAGAGGCACTGGTTAGTTTCATGGATACCATTTATGGTGCTTCGGTGAAAGGGTTTGGTGAGGATAAAATGTGCTGGAAACTTGATAGAAAGAAGGGATTCCTGGTTAAAGACTATTATAGTCTCTTAGTAGGCTCTAATGACTATTGCTTTCCTTGGAAAAGTATTTGAAAACAGAAGATTCCTTCTCGAGTAGCTTTCTTTGTTTGGACTGCTGCTTTGGAGAAGTGCTTAACGATTGACAATTTACGAAAAATAAGAGTTTGGATATTGGATTAGTGCTACATGTGCAAGTGTAATGGTGAATCGGTTGATCATCTTTTTCTTCATTGTCCGGTTGCAAGGGATATGTGGGCTATGGTGTTCGGATTGTTTGGAGTGAGCTGGGTTATGCCGCAGTTTGTGGGGGGCTTTTAGCATGTTGGCAAGGCATATTTGATTGTCATCGAAATGGGTATATATGGTTGATTGTTCCCCACTGCTTATTATGGTGTCTTTGGAGAGAGAGAAATAGTAGGTGCTTTGAAGATAGGGAGAAATCAATTTCAGACTTGAAGCTATTTTTCTTTAGAACTTTAATGGATTGGTTGGCTGCATTGCAGAACCAATCATTTTCATCTTTTCTTGATTTCCTAGATTCTTGTAATTTTTGTTCTTAATTGTTTGACCCCTTGTACACTCCCTGTGTACTAGGGTGCTTCCCTTTTTGATATCAATAAACTTATTACTTATCAAAAAAAAATCAAGGAGATGTTTCTTGACTATGAGGAAGTCATAGATAAAGAGAGCGTCTATTTGGGAGATGCTCATACTGCAAGTGTTGCAGGAAAAGGGAAGGTAATTTTTGAAAAAATAGACAGCAAATAACCAGTGCTTAACATCGCCTCCAACATAACTGAGACAAACCTAAATGCTACCATCAGAGAGCATATTACAGCCACAATATCTTGTTCTCATAGTCAATAGCACCTCGACAATACATCATACATAACTCAGATTCTTTTTTAGGGGGTTGGGAGGAGGGAAGGCAGGGGAGAAGGGCAAGGGGGATTTGGGGATATCGAAAGGCAGTGCTTACCTATGGTTTACGAGGCAGCAGTGGCGAACTACTATGGCTGCTGTTGCTACTGCTTCTTCCTTTAATGGGCCTACACATAAGCAAGCTTCCATTGGAACAAACCCAAATATAAATGAAAGCACAAAACATTTAAAGCTGCCAACACGTCCTATATATATATATATATATCCTCAAGAGGATAGATGGGGTGATTAAGGTGAGATCCAATGTAGATCCAACTTTTATTCGATCATGGGATCCAGGCGGTATGGGGGGGACCACCATGGCTCCTCTCTTCTCAAGAATCCATACATCCTTTATCAATATATGGACAACTATCTCTCAAGCACTGGTTTAGGTTTGGCCTCAATGGGAAAATAAAACGGAGCACCTAACAACGTATCTTCATAGACCAAGAACTACAAAATATATATACACATATATCAACAAGGAACCTAAAATGATATGTGTTTAAGGAATCAAGTTTACACTTCAGGCAAAGTCAATAGAGGAGAGACATGCAAAAACAAGGCCAAATACTCCTCCCAGCATAATCTTAGAAATTAATTTCTATTAATGACCTAGTTAGGAAATTGTTAGTCTAATAACTAACTAGAGGTTTGGCATGCACCATGTGTGAGCACCATGACTCACGCCGAACGCAGTTGGTTTTCTCTATTAGTATAGATTTAGATCACATATACTACATTTTCTTTCCTACCACGGTTCAACAATATCCCACCGAGTCCGGTTAGAGGAAATTCAATATTTTTATTCATGTGACTTCTGGCTGCACCAGCGTCACCTTAAGTTTATGTACTCTGCTTCTTAAGAAACAAGTACTGACATAAAATGTCAAAAAGGAGAGAAGGCTAAAATCTCAAATTATTTAGCTGCAACAAACTATAACCTCAACTATATGGCAATGGCTGCCTAGTTAGGATACTTGTTAATTCTGTTCATGTGGCATAATCACCCAAAATGATGCCACCTAAGGCTTTTGTTGGCTATCTCTAAAGGGGTTATAATCAAGTACAATAAGATAAGCACACCAGCAATAATATTTTTTGTGGAAAACTGGACAATAAAATCATTCCATTTTTAAAAAAACTGGCTTTTAGTGGCAGACATACATTATTTGGTGTGAGATTCATCATAAATCAGGCATTACCACAACACACAATGATTTCACATGAAGATATAAAAAATAGTTCACTGCATAAAAGATTTGAAATATTACAGCTGAACCACCTCTGATGCTCTAAATGAAATGATTTGATATTTGCAAAAAAATTAAGAAATTTCTCCTCAACATATAAAATGCAGTATTATAAAAAACGTGTGACATCAACAGCAAGAAGAGAAACTACAAATGTGCAGAGATTTATGATTTTTATTTTGGATAAATGGGGATGTGCTTTTAAAATATAGATAAAATCAATCTATAAGTTAAAGAAAACCACAACAGGAAGAACAAATTTCGGATAACTACATGAAGCACAAAAAACCCAATGAAAACAGTAAATGAATAAAAAGCAGAGTACATAAACTTAAGGTTTTAAATGAATTTTTGTTGTTAATCAATGGCTATTGATATGTATTTTGTTGGGGGGGGGGGGGGGGGGGGGGGGGGGAGGGGGAGAGAGAGCTCAATTAGTTAGCACCTCTTAGTATTTCCAATAAAAATATGTAAGGTTAAAATTCATCCACCCTCAACTAAAAAAAGAGAGTAATGAGAAAGAAGAATATAGGAGAGAGAAGAAAATTAAGAGGCCCAACATATTACATATGGTTTTTAACACTAGGTTTATGAATGAGCCAAGTTGAGCTGAGTGTTTGATTCTATTTCGTATACCAGTTAAGTTTGAACTCATCAACCAAACAAATTAAATATTCAAGTTTAGTTAATTCTTTTGTCGAACAAGTTCGAGCTTGTTCACGAGTCACTTGATTAACTTATTATTTTCTTATATATGGTAAAATTTTAACTACATTTTTTTTACTTTTTCACAAATCTATGAATTTCTACTATGAATGAATTGTTTATATTACCAATAAACTACAAATAATAACTACCTTAGTTTGGATTTCAAAAGGTGTTATTTGGTAATTTTTTATTTTAAGTGGTAAGTTTCAATTTTGAGTGAGACTTTTTGTCAAACATGTGGAGTACATATTCTAAATGGGAATGAAAAGAATGTTTTACAGCATAAATACACCCAAAAAATGCACCTAAATTAAGCACGCTACAATTGAACATTGACAGAAGCGAAGAAAAAACTTCAAAATAATCCATAACGAAATTTAAGAAACATTAGTTAAAGTTGAAAAGGCAATCCCTTGTACCTTTTCCCTGTATAGCAGAAACTTTAAAGAAATCAGGAAAGTAGACACATATTTTGTATTTGATTGTAACCCGTAATTTAAATGAAATAAATTTTATGTAACAATGATCATAGAGTTAGATATGACTGAAGCAAAATTCTTTACAATTATATCAATATTTATAAAAGATGTTGTCTCTAAAGAGAATCATCCAGAATGTCACTGTTATACACACACAAACTGCTATATTAGCAAATCCCTTTGCTAAAGTTTAAAGGATCAAATCTAAACAAAGTAGAAAGCAAACATTGAATCTTCTGCTGGAGAGAGAAACAAAATGGAGAAGATTCTAGGAAGGATGGTAACTTGGCAAATTAGTACCAATTACTGATGCTGCAGTCAAAGATTATAAAGATCACAACTCTTGCGACGTCAAAAGACTTGTCTTTGTCTCTCTCTCACACTCGCTGGTAGATTTTTTTTTTTTTTTTTTAACAAACAATAATGATTTATTAACTGAGACCCAGCATCAAACACCTATGACCTATCACGCACTGTAACTTAAAAATTGAAAACCCTAACTTTAAACTAAACGGAATAAATTAAGAATGAAAAAGAATTTGGAGAATTACCAGAAAATAGAAAGTGTCAATGTAAGACTGCAAAGCACAAAATAAAAGATTTTTGAAAATTAGAGAGAGATTCAAATAACAATGAATGTATTTGAGAGAGAGAGAGAGAACAGGTACCCACAGCAATAGAAGGGGAGGCGTTTGAAGTTTCAAAATATATATATATATATATATATTTTAATTTCAAAGAACGAAAATTGTGAATTTAGTACCTCAGTGTAGGAGCAGAACAGACAGGCAAAACAGGGAAGAGAATTTGCTCTCTGTTTGGACTCGAGGGCACTGAACCTGAGCCATTGTTGTTCACCGAACCAGACCCAATCACAGATTTCAGAACCTCAGTGTTAATCTTCGAAATGGCACTCTGCATTCCTGTCAAAACCCAAAACCCCCAAAAAAAAAAAAAAAAAAAACCTTCAATTCAACGCCTATGAAAAGCCAAAACAAAGAGCAAAGAAAAAGAGAAGAATGGAACAAACCTCGAATGCTTCTCTGGCGATCAAGAAACTTTTGGAACTGGGATTTGGAGGAAGAGGAAGAAGAGGAAGAACTCTCTTTTTCCATTCCAAAAAAGTCAAGCTCATTTGAGTTTTGGATTTTGATTTTGGGGGAAGGAGAGAGTTTTGATTTTTGGGTTTCTGAGAAGAGAGAAGTTACGGGCGCGTCTGCGTTTCTGGCGTTTTAGTGGTTTCATGCCTTTTTTTCTTTTTTTAATTGAGAAGCACTTGAACACAGACCTGCCGGTGGATCCGTGAACTGTGCACGGACCCACCAAAACCAAAATTTGCATCGAAATGCTACTGTTTAGCGAGTCTTTGTGTACTATTTACATGACCGCAAATCTCTTTTTTTAACAATTTTTTTATTAAAAATTGTCTCACAATATTATTCATATATTTAAAAATTATTTTACTATAGTATTTTCAATTTTCAGCAAAGTAAGCTGCATCAAAACAAATTAGTGTGCATTTGGGTCCCCTGAGTTTGCGATTTTTTTTTTTTTGGAACTAGAGCTTCTTGCACGGTTCATGGGACATGAATAGTGCATTTAGGCCAATGAACAGGACCCGGCCAATGAACAGTATTTTTTTTCAGTTCAATTTTTAGCAAAATAAGCTATATCCAAATAGTTTTATCATAATCTTATAAAATATATATTTTATTTGAAAAAATAACAAAATAAATCATTATTAAAAAGAAAAAAGATTGCATAAATATAACAACTATCAACTATAAAATGATAACACCACAACAAAAAATTATCTTCTAAGATCATAATTGTGCTGTAATGAAATTTGAAGTTACATGTATTAAATTGGATATCCATAAGCATCTATTGTTGTCTCATTGTAAAAAATCTTTGGAAATTTCTTAGTGCAAGAGCCATTTACCAAGGAAGAATTTATTTTTTATAACGAGTATTGAATGCTTTGCACAAAATAGTAGAATAAAAATTAGCTAACAAAATGAAGAAGGGGAAGATTTTTTTAAAAAGGGAAATTTGAGTTGTGTGTGATGATGCAACTATTCAAGCCAATGTACTGATAGTCTGACGCTGGTCACCCAAAAAAAAAAAGTGCAAAACACAAAATGTAAAATGTGGACGCTGAATCCAAATATATACTAAGCTCCGTTTGGATCACATGAACAGTGCAAGAGGCGCTGGTCACCAAAAAAAAAAAAAAAATGCAAAACACAAAATGTAAAATGTGGACGCTGAATCCAAATAAGCTCCGTTTGGATCACGTTTTGGCGTTCGCGTTTCTGCTAGGGGTGTGTCAGTTCGGTTTCGATCGGTTTCGGTGGTATTTCAGTTTCTGTCGGTTTCAGTCGGTTTTCCGTTAAGCACATGGCGCTATCTATTTTTCCAAAACTCTAAGCCAACATCACAGTCACAAAAAGAAAATAACAACTCAACATCACATTTTTTTTCAATAAGAAAATAACATCTCAACATCAGATTCACAAAAAAATAGCATTGATTTAGTATTAAACAAAACCCAAAATACAAAAAAGAGAGAGGGTTATCAAGAAATTAAAAAGAGACTAGAGAAGGTCACCGTGAGAATGAAAAGATCAAAAAGATCAAGCCGCGTGGGGAGGCCGGCGTGTGAAGGCGTGTGGAGGCGGCAGCAGAGGCGTGAGGCGTGAGGGAGATGAGGGAGATGGAGGCGTGAGGCGTGAGGCGTGAGGGCGATGAGGGAGATGGGGGCCGGCATGCGTTCGATTGGGCGATGAGGGAGATGGAGGCGTGAGGCGTGAGGGAGATGGAGGCCGGCTTGAGGCGTGAGGGAGGGCGATGAGGTAGATGGAGGCGTGAGGGAGACGAGGGAGATGACTCAGATGAGGGCGTGTAAGTGAAAGTGGGGTAGGTAGGGTAAGGGCAGGGTTTTTATTTTCTTTATTTTTAATTAGTTTCTGTTTAACTTAATTAATTTAAGTTAATTAGTTTAATTTTAGTTAATTAATCTAGATTAACTAATGGGCAGTGGGCTTCTTTCACAAAAAAAGAAAAAAAAGGGCAGTGGGCTTGAGTTATTTTGGCAAGGCCAAGCCCACGTTTACCCACCTTATATTATATATATATTTAATATAAAATATAATATAATAATATATTTCAGTTCGGTTCAGTGCATTCAAATTTGCAACCGAAAACTGAACCGAAATTTTTGGTTTTTTATATAATGAAACCGAACCGAAATTTTTGCAACGGTTCGGCTGATTTGAAGCGGTTTTTTCGATTCGTCGGTTTTTTGCACACCCCTAGTTTCTGCGTTTTGCCTTTTTTTTTTTTTTTTTTACCAATGCCTTTTACGCTATTCATGGGACATTAATAATGCATTAAGGCAAAGTTACAGTGCTAAACAGTATTTTCAGCAGTGAACAGTAACCCATAAAATATTTTTTTTTATTTTTTTCAATAATAAGTTTTCAATCTGTAACAAAACAAGTGATATCCAAACACACACTAATAATAGTTTTAAAGGGAAAAAAAAAAAAAAAAAAGACTTGCCTGGGTGATCAATTTCTTGAATGGAGATTTTCTTTTGTTGGTGCTTATTATTTATATATATATATATATATATATATATATATATATATATATATCACGTCTTTGCAAATTTGCAACAACTTTATTGAAGTATTCATAATTCAAGAAGATTAGTTTTACTTGGAAATAATTTTATTATAAAATAAATGTACACAATTGAAGCAGATAGGTTTGTAATTTGATACAAATTTATTATGTAAAATAAATGTATGACTATATTGGTTACCTTCAATTGTTCATTATTTATAGGCAAAAACACTATTTTAATCCTTATATTTTGAGATCAAGGTCAATTTGGTCTTTACATTTTTGATAACAATCAATTTGGTCCATGTTGTTTTGAATTAGTAATCAATTTGGTCCCTACCGTTAACTTATTAACGAAAAATGTCTATGTGACAAATGTTGTGTATTGTTGGCACACTTAGAGCCTATGTGGCAACTAAAATAATAATAAAACTTTTTTATTACCTTTAAACAATTCCACGTCAGTAATTAATTTATTAATTTTAAAGAAATTATAAAAAAAAAATGTTAAATTCAGATTTGAGACACGCTAATCTTAAACGGAACCCAAAAAATCAAACCCTAATCAATTTTCACAAATCCTTCTTTACTTTAGGAATCTAGACCGACCAACCTAGTTGAAACTTTATTATATAAATAATCAAAAATGCTTATTGAAATTTACACACATTACAACAATAACGTTCTAAGAAATTCCCGAGAGCTAATTTTTCCCCAAGTCTACAAAGACTACTCCAAACAAGAACTTAGCTTCTGCTAAACCTGTCATGGAAAAATCACTCAACCCACAGCTCCAAATAACTCAATCGGTTCCTCAACGAAAAGCACCAAGGCCTTGATGGGATTTTTTCTTCCACTAATCCAACAGCTTAAAGAAAGAGTAATGGATAATTTTAGATTTCAATGTTGAGGTTTTGGCTTTGTGTAATTGTGTAGAAGAAGATTAGTGGGTAATGGTCATATGCTAGTTTCTCTCTCTCTCCACGCCTTTGGATTGATTACTTGATTGAATATTTTTGGATTTAGGGTTTATTTGGTAGTGGATTATAGATGGTTGATTTTGGACTGTGGATATCTACAAGGAGATGGGAAAGAGAGACTGGTACTGTTGTGGGAAAGAGAAATTGTAGGTGGTTAAGCCACACGATGGTGTGTGTAAGTGAGGATTGAATAACTGAGATCTGTGAAAATTGATTTGAGTTAGATTTTTTGGGTTCAATTTAAGATCAGCGTATTTCAGATTTGAATTATTAAAAAAATTATTTAAAATTGATAAATTAATTATTGATGTGGAATTGTTTGAAGTTAATAAAAAAAAGTTTTATTATTATTTTAGTTGCCACGTAGGCTCCAAGTGTGCCAACAATCCATGCGCCATGTAGTTGTTTTTCATTAGTGAGTTAATGGTAGAAACCAAATTGACTGTCAATTCAAAATAACAGGGACCAAATTGACTATTATCAAAATGTATGAACCAAATTGACTGTAACTCTAAAATGTAGGGACCAAAATGATATTTTCGCCTTCTTTATATGATTTGTTTGCAAGAATAGTGTTTCTATGTCTATTATTGGCTAAATCTAAGATCTTGATAGTTGTAAATTCATAATGGATTTTCTTTTTGATCTTGTAAACGATTATAAAATATACAACCAAACTAATAGTATGCATATTTGAAAGATCAAGTGTGCATGTAAAGTGTAAAAAAAAAACTTGCCTGTGGTGGTAATGATGTCTTCCATGTCAAACCGCTTCTTGGAGAGGGAAAGAGATTTTTTATTTTTTTTTAATAAATTTACCGATAGAGAGACTTTGTTTGAAAAAGAAGTCAATATTACAATATATAGTAGCTAATTTTTTTTTATAGGTGCTAAAAAATTAATATTTGAAAGTGGTATTTGATGCGGATAGTATTTTAATTGCGATCAAATTTATCTTAGGCTTTATCTAATTAGTTTTGTTAGTCCTTGTAAATTTGTAATTCGCTTTATATTTTATGAGTTTTAGCGTCTTAGGCTTTATCTAATTAATTTTGTTGGTACTTGTAATTCCTTTTATTTTAATTAGAAAATTTTGTATTTCTACGTTAGAAATGATGGCCAGATGTTCAAACTTCTCAGATTTCCTATAACTATCAGTAGTTGCATGGCATCAGGTATTCAATAGGTATTAGTAAAGTTGATGCTTTTTTATACACTATAGGTAAAAAAATAAGGATGAGAGGAATTACATTAAAAATTTGGATTGTAACTAAATTAAGATTTTTATCAACTTAGAAATTATAGGAGACGAAAAATTATATATATCTATATATATATATATATATATATATATATATTTTTAAATCTAAAAATCTAGAAAAATTTATGCAATATGGTGAAGCCACCTAGCACAACTACAGCTTCTAATCCTGACTTTTATTATATAGTATTAGTATTAGGCCTTGCGATGCATGACTTTATTAAGAATCATATGTAAATTAATGAAAATAAAGAATAATAATTGTTATATGAATTAAAATTAAATAGATAATAAAAATAAAGTAATTTTTTGCTCTATTTTTTTATTAAAAAAAAAAGTAACTTTTTACTTTATGTTATATAATGAATGCAAATTGTGTAAGATTGAGTTTTTATAAATAAAAAAAATCATATATAAGATTGAGTTTTTATTATATAGTACTAGTATTAGGCCCATGTGATGCACGGCTTTATTAAGAATCATATGTAAATTAATGAAAATAAAGAATAATAATTTTTATATTAATTAAAATTAAATAGATAATAAAAATAAAGTAATATTTTGCTCTATTCTTTTTTTAAATAAGTAACATTTTACTTTATGTTATATAATGAATGCATATTGTGTAAGATTGAGTTTTTATAAATAAAAAAATCATATATAAGTCCAAAATTAATTGAATGGAATATGGTAAATAACATTGCAACTAATATAAAAGGAGAAGTCCAAAAAATATAAAGGGAATTTGCATAATTAAAACTCAAGTGCATATTTAAATGAAAAACCCTGAATTTAATAATTAAAAATAATAATAATTGAAATCATATTTAAGTGGGAACCTCAATGTAATAGTTAAGAATTATGAACAATTTGAATTACTAAACATTAAAAAATAAAAGTAGATAAACTTGTGTAAGAATTGAATTTTTGTCTTTGAAAATGAGGAAGGAAGCACCAAATTTCACCCTACCAAAACAAAATATGTAAATATAAACTTCAAGAAATTTTTTTGAGAAAAACTTTTGATCAAGGGCTTTGAAACCTCAAGGAAACTCCTTGGAAAAATATAATAAAAAAATAACATGAATAATAATAATAATAATAATAATAATAAAAACAAAAACAAAAACAAAATTGGGAATTTATTTTTTGAAGCAAAGTGGGACTAAATTTGAGAGAAAAACAAATAACAAATAACCCTAAAAATGATAGAAACTTGGACAAATATTAATGAAAAAAAATCATGAATTTGACTTTATTATTTATAGTGATCTGAAAATCTAAAGATGAGAGTCACAGTATAAAAAAAAAAACTATTATTCATAATCATTTATATATTTATCCAACAAACAAAATTTCAACTATGGTAACCTTTAATCCAAAGAAGTTGTTTTTATTTAAAATAATAATTTTAAATTGTGAAGAAGTTGTTATAAGCACAAAAAGAAAAAGAAAAAAAGAAGGAATCTATTTAAAATCAAATACCATGAAAATCAAGTTGTTAATATACGGTAAATATCAAGTTGTTAATGCTATTAGCTTTTTTTTTATCCAAAAATTTGATATTTATCCTAAAAATAAATTAATTAAAACAAAATATGTGAGGGCATTTTTTGCTTCAAGGCCAGGGTTTGATCCTTTTAATGTGGGGGCATTTTTTGCTTCAAGGCCAAGGGCTAGACCAATTGTAGCCTAGGCAATTTTTGCTCTTGTCTCACATGGAAAAGAAAGTCTCCCTCTTCATGCCATATAAGGGATGAGCTAATGAGAAAGAGTACCACTAGCTTAGTATCCTTTTTTTGTGGGGGTATTTTTTGCTTCAAGGCCAAGGGCTAGACCAATTAGAGCCTAGGCAATTTTTGCTCTTGTCTTACATGGAAAAGAAAACCTCTCTCTTCATGCCATATAAGGGATGAGCTAATGAGAAAGAGTACTAATCAAGCTAGTGGTACTCTTTCTCAGCTTAGTGGTACTCTTTCTTATTGGCTCATCCCTTATATGGCATGAAGAGAGATGCTTTCTTTTCCATATGGGACAAGAGTAAAAATTGCCTAGGCTCCAATTAGTCTAGCCCTTGGCCTTGAAGATGCCCCCACAAAATATATTTGAAAAAAAGTAGATAACAACTTTATTATTAATTCCTCTTGTGTGTATATCCTCCAAACGAAAGTGGGTTATATATATATATATATATATTTTTAATTTATGGGATTAGCTATACTTCTACATACACAACTACACATTTTAATATTTTATGCTTTGGATTATTTTTCTTTCTATCCTATTATTTTAGGCTTTGTTGATAATGTTTAGATAGACACAATTATAGGTAAACTGTTATCCATAATCATTCCTATGTTTATCCAACAAACAAAATTTCAACCATGGTAAACCCCAACCCAAAAAAAAAAAAAAATGATAAGAAGTTGTTTCTATTTAAAACAATAATTTAAAATTGTGAAGAAGTTGTTATAAGAAAAAAAAAAAAAGAGTTTATTTAAAATCAAATACCATAAAAATCAACCTATCAAAAAAAAAAAAAACCATAAAAATCAAGTTGTTAATGTTAATTACAATATTTTTCCCTAATATATGGTAAAGATCAAGTTGTTTATGTTATTAGCTTCCCGTGTGTATATCCTCCCAATGAAAGTGGTTTTTTTTTTTTTTTTTTACTACACATTTTAATATTTTATGCTTTGGATTTTTTTTTTCTTTCTATCCTATTATTTTAGGCTTTGTTGATAATATTTAGATAGACATAATTGTAAGCTGTAGTTGTATGGCACCAACCAACTAAATTTACTTTTCAAAGAATAAAACCAACTAAATTTAATCTCTTTTTAAAATTTTACGTTTCATTGAATGTAGGTAGCATATTTTGTTAAAACACTTATTTTTTTAATATAAGTTGCATGTTTTGTTAAAACTGTTTTTTTTTTTTTTTTTTTTTATATATATAATACACTACACGTACAAATAAGAATTAGATGGATTAGATGAAGAATTGGGTTATAATACACTACACTTAAAAAATAAGGCTTAAATGGATTAGATGAAGAATTTGGATTGTAATCAACTTAGAAATTATTGTAGATGGATTAGATGAAGAATTTGGACTGTAATCAAATTAAGATTTTTACTAACTTAAAAATTATAGGAGAAAAAAATTATATATATTTTAAAATCTAAAAAAATTTATACAATTTGGTGAAACCACTTGGTACAACCATGACTTCTAAGTCCAACTTTTATTATATAGTATATGCGGGAGGAAAAAGATCCAATCTAACATAGTGGGCCTAAAGCCCCATGTGAGGATTACTATACGTCCGAAGAGAAGGAGATGGTAAGGGTAAGGCCCATCCGGAAGAAGAATACTCGGAAAGAAGGATGATTGCCGTCCGAGGAGACCGCCTTCCGTCCGAGGAGATTTTATTTCTCGGATGCGAATAATACTGATTGATCAAGCGTGTGGAAGGTCCGAAGTATTTTCCTAGCAACAACCCTAATGATCAAGATAAGCTCTGGGTATATTTGGAGAAGATAAGAACGAGGAAATATCTAAAGAAAAAGCTGCTACCACCGCATTTAAGGCTGTGCAGCAACTTCTCTGACCGCATTTATGTGGAGAAGACCCCTGAACAGTATAACCTCACCTACCACCACTTACACAGAGCTAAATGAGATGCTTGACATGACATATACTCAAGTGGACTTACGGATGAGGTACAAGTGGGCGATGGAGATGAGGAGAAGGGAGGTCATATAAAGGAAAGAAGCTCCTGAGGATAGGGGGAAAAAAAGAGAAGAGATAAGAAAAGAGGAAGAGTTTTATTGTAACCCTAAAATCTGTATTCACCACATAATCAATAAAATAGCTCTTCGGACACCCATTCTTTACGTGTAAATTCATGTTGGTTTATGCTTGAGGGTTGAGATTAGTTGTTGTCGATCCCATAATCAACCTAGCTCTTTCACTCATACTCTACAAATTCATTGTTTTGGGCTTAGGCCACAAATCCTAACCCTACAGTATATATGATATGATATGATATAGATAATAATAATTTTATAGATTTTTTAATATATGAAAAAAGAAAATTCTAAAGAATCTAAACTACATCACACTAACAATATTTTCTAAGAAATCAATTAATTTTTTATATAGGCAAGGTTCAAATCTCATATTTATTATTCAACACAAGAAGAGACTTTACTAATTCAAGTAACTTTAATCCAACATCAACTGTGAAACTTTAAAGTTTGTTGAGTAGAATTTTGCTTTCACAATCACCAACCACAACCACACGGTCCACACCCACACCTAAACATCAAATTGTTCCTCTTATCAAATGAACTCTATGAATGAATTAAAAGAAGTAAAATCTCATACAATTATGTACCCAGAGCAAAAGAACAAAGGCAACAAGAATATGCATTAGTTCAATTGTTTAACCCATTTTTTTATTAATAAAGATGGATTTCAAAACAATTACAACACACTTACAAGACCCTCATCTTTGCCCAAAATAATTAGAAATCGATTCGAAGAAACAGAACCAATGTGAATTAAAAGAAATAACAAGAATAAATCCTAATGATCAAGAGAATCAGAGTGCTATTGTGTGAAAATTAGAAACCCTAGAATACGAGAGATTGGAATGGATGTTGTCAACACACCAAAAGAGGCTATGGTGGTGTTCATGGAAGACGGTCATTGTTTGGATTTTAATTTTTTGAAATATAGTTTTTTTTTTTTTAGAGTGATTTTTTGTATCCGGTTGTAATCTTTTAATTGTAAAAAAATGACATGGCATGATAACTTTGGAGCTATAAAAATGGACTTTTATGCCAAGTCTTTATTGAATTTAATCTTTTTTCAAAAAATGATTTGATTCGGCTGGATACAAGGACTACAATATGACATAGGGAGTGCGAGTGGTTCTTGAACCATAATTCTTCCTTAAGACATGGTAGACTATAAGTGGTTAGTTATTACTTTTACGTGAAAATGCCATTTTTTCTTCACTGCTTACTATCTATCATGTCACAATTGTGAAAAGGTTATGACAAAAAGAGTTGTGGTACTAGATTTTCTCGTTCATAGGTAGTACACAATAATTTAAACCTATAAGTAGTCCAAGTCCAAGTCCAACATACAAAATTTCACACAAAAAGTTGGTGCATGTGCTTACGCTGCAAATTTTATTTGGTTAAGCAATATGCCTACATCCACATGCAAGTGGCAAAAAAAAAAATTTCCACTATAAAATAATTAAATTACAATAGTAGCACACATACCTCTCACAATACCCAAACTCCAAATACATCATTGGCTCTCTTTCTCACATACAAATTACTACAAAAAGAACACACACACACACACACACACACACACACAAGGTTGGGCTCAAGTTATATTTAGTATAATTTTAATTAATGTTACACCACTTGATATTATTTAATTGAATGCAAATTTTGACAAATCCACTTTTAGATTACATTATCTTCATATATTTTATGTACTTTCAAAATTTTAATATGATCAAAGATCAATAACCATATCATTAATCAATTATTTAAATTCAAATTTTTATAGTTCAAAATAATGCATAAAAGATGGATCAGATAGTAATGGGTAAATCACAAATTACACCCTTGAAATTTGGAGTTGTTTAGATTTTACACTCTATATTTTCAAATTTTAGAATTTACCCCATAAAATTTAAGGGTATTTGTATTCTACACCTTGACATTTCGAAATTTAGATTTTACCCATTAAAATTTAGGAGTGTTTAAATTTCACATCTCAAAATTCTAAAACTTTAGGATATAAAATTTAAATACTTCTAAATTTTTAAAAATAAAATCTAAATAAAATAAAATCTAAATAACCTTAAAATTTAGAGGATAAAATTCAATTTATGTTTCAATAGTTACGTGGCTAGTGGGCTTGCTGTGCATTAATCCTTAAACTAGGTTTTACCTGAATCCAAGCAGATTGGCCCACTTAACAAGGACCGAATTCTCAAGCCACACGCAACACTCACGCCATAAATACAAAAAGAAAAGTACAAAAACCCTATATTATATTATGTACGATTCCCTTACCAAACCTAAGACAAAAAAAAAAAAAGATGAAGTCAATCGCTAAAGTTAACAGCCATCATCATCATCATCGGGATGAAACAGAGGCAGAAGAATCCATAGAGAAACTCCCAGATGCTATGCTGTTGGAGATCCTTTACCGACTCCCTTGTTGCCGACGTGCTGTTCAGTTCAAATCCGTCTCCAAACGCTGGCTCTCTATTATTTCCAATCCTTACTTTATTCGCCGCTTCATGGATCACCACCGCCATTATGTCTGTAAGTTTACTCATGTGTTCCAGAATACCATCGAGCTCAACGTAAATATATATATCTGACTTGTTTCATATAATCATAATGATAACCCTTCGTTCAAATTTGACCCTCGTATCGGACTCGAGTTTCTCGACTTTCTTCCTGTTCTAAGTTTACATTATCCAGTTTGCATTCAGGCATCGTTCAACGACTTGTTGCTGGTATGCACCCAAGTTCCAAAAGCCTCGTTTTTTGAGTACTACATCTGCAATCCGTTTACCAAACACTGGCTCAAGCTCCCTCCAATTCCAACTGACGGGACCAGGACAAGGGTTATGATCGGCTTTTTATGCGATCCCTGTATATGTGACTCTGACAGTGACAATGACAGAGAGCAGGGATGTATTACCAATGCTCACTACAGATTTATGGTAGTGCGCATTCTTTGTCCTGAAGAAAATACTACTCAATTCCAAACCCAACTGCAGGTGCAGATCTTTTCTTCTGAGACTAATGAATGGCGCAACTCAGTCGTTTCGTCACCACGGAAGTTGAATTTGAATCCCTTCATGCCTATTGCTTGTTACGCTGGTGTCATTGCCTGCAATGGGATGCTGCATTGGGTTTGTGTGAAAGATAAAGAAATTAAAGGCTTTGTGGTGTTAGATCCATTCAATGATTCAGAACAATGCCATTATATCCATCCACCCATCGACCTTTCACTTAGACACTATGTCTCTCTTGGGGTGTTCCGACGGCGTCTTCGAATATTCCAGCTTATTTATGCTGGCAGTTTTTCTTTATGGGAACTTGAGGATTACAGTAATGCTGGTACATGGTGCATGAAACAAAAAGTTTACTTCAGCAACATGGTTTTCGGAGACTTTCTTGAGCGTGCAAAGAATATCTATGATCTAGATTATGCTGATGAGAGAAGAAAGATGGTGCTCTATATGAACATGACTTTCTTAGCTTTCCACCCAAATGATGGCGACAGTGTATTCTTAGATTGTGGAAATTCCGTTCAATTGTGCAACCTACGGACGGGGGTGTTGAAAAGGGTTTATTATTACAGCTCTCCTGTGAGATCTAAATTCCAACTTGTGCAACCATCATGGCCAACACCAGTTCCTCCACTCCCATTGAATGCCCCTTCCATATCAAACTGAAACCTCAAAGTGGGATTTTCTGGCTTCAAGGGTTTCATTTTTAAAATCCTAGTCATGTTGAAGATGCCAACGCAAACAAGAATTTGTATCCCAAACAATTTGATATACCACAAGTCGTGACATTGGAGGCTGCAAAGTTGTACTAACTCTTCAGTTGAGACTATTGAGTCCAGTATAGCTCCATATTTAGGTAAGTCAGAGGGGCAGTGTTGTTACATGTGAATTTCGCAGTGAAACAAGACTGGGAGTTCATTAGGGATTTCCAAGATTCCTGCTTTTCGTGATTATAAGTTTAGTCGATAGGCTCTAACTAGTTACTGTAAGTTTAGTTTGCTTTTGAAATTGAGATCATTAATACATACATAATTACCTATAGTCTATGGGTCCTCGATGAATGATGAGTGCCCCATTGAAACTTACTCCTTCCTAAATGTTATATACATGACTTTTGAAAAGAGTTAAATGTGGTTTGGATAGTTATTAAAAATTCAATTATTGTTGTCAAGGCAACTGTAAATTTAATATGTTTATTTTGGTTATAATTGACTTTTCAACTGTAGACAAGTAGTTAATAGCTGAACCACTGGTAATTTTTACAAGTGAGACATCGGCCCAAAGTAAAAAGACATGAAGTTTAAAAATATAGGAACCAGATTCTCAAAAAAAAAAAAAAAAATATAGGAACCAAAATAAAAACTTGACCAAATTGAAATAAGGCAAGGACAAGAAATGTATTTTCACCTTTTGGAAACTATAGCTGAAGCTATACACAAATTATATAAATAAGAAAGATGGTCAAGTGAAAGCTTTTAACTTTTGAATTCAAACAAAATCCTGGCTTCAAATACCACATGACCATAGATAGTACATCCAGAATCATTACATAAGTTAGGAAAATAAGCATGAAGGACATTAATTAAAACAATAATTCTTCAACTTAAATATAAAAGCATTTTTCCTTTTCTTTTTTTTTTTCTTTTTTTTTTAACAATCGAAAGCACTAGCAAAATATTAAATAGCTTCAATTTTTTTTTTCCTTTTTTTACTTGCTAGAATAAACTGATTTGTTCAAGGTAGAAGTTAGAACAATACATCACTAAAAACTTTTATGATCTTCATATAGATTACTTGACATGCTTATAGAACATTATTGTCTTAAGATCCCACTTGTTGATCATGTTGTCATGTACAAGTCTCCCCCTCATACAGTATATAGCTCTTCCTGAGCCATTTATCTATAATTATTTCAAGAAAATAATAATAATAATAAAGGAAATTCTTATCCAAGCTAACAATGCAATGACCAAACTGATCTTACATCCGCGATTTTGCTTGCCCCACTGGAGAACTCTGCAAGGCAATAGTGCAAGAACCATTAGAGGAGTATTAGTAGGCAAGGAATTACAATAAATCATCAAGTAATTAAACTTGTTAAATCAGCTTATTTCTGAAATTTTAGTATACTAAACGGTGACCGACCATAATAATCTTGAACCATGAATAGTAAGTCCAATGGCATGAAAGTGGATTCATATTTCAATGATTTGTGTTGATGGGACCTAAGCCAGTCCCTAGCTCATAAATAAGTACAAAATTATTGTTTCACTAGAGTGAAATCTACAACATAAGGTTCAAAGGACAATCTTAACTCCTAAGCCCCGTGGGCAGGGATTCACTAGTTCACTTCTCTTAAACTATTACTGTAATGTGTCATGGATTTGTCCTTACGTCATTGCTATATTTAGAAAATAAACAAAAAAACTGTCTCAGATTTCTCACCAGAGGAGCCCCCTTGGAAGCTCTTTCAGCCAAATAGGCACATGGCTTGAAGAATTCTCCGTATGAGTTTGACCATTCCTCCAATCTTGAATAAATGTATTTGGAACCAAGAGAATCAGCCCAGAACATTATACCTCCCCTGATCAAAATGTACCTCAACAGTTTATAGAAAGAATTGCATGGAGATTAGGAACTCGCAGAAAGTCAATGAAATTTACTAACCTGTACGGTGGGAAACCCATGCCGTAAACAGCAGCAATGTCAAGATCTGCTGCTTTGACTGCAATACCTTCAGCAAGGACTCGGCATGCCTCGTTCACCACTGGAAAGAATATCATCTCCACAATGTCCTTTTCGGGTAACTTCACAAGCTGCATCCAAGTTCAATTTCATAAAGATTAGGAGAGGGAGGGAGAAGAGGCTTCCATATTTATACTTTTATAAACTACTGTTAAGAACAGCACCATATTGTGGTTTTATGCCGCCGACTTAGATCACATTATGGATCCCCAGCTTAGTAAACAGGTGAGAAAAAATCTAAAGAACTAAATAATAAACTCCCTGTGTGTGGGGGGTGTAAAGGAGCACATATGAGAGAGAAAGAGAGACCTTAGGGTCAATGGCTACACCAGAGATGCTCCTTGATTTCTCAATATATTTTTTTAATTCAGGATCTGGGTTAGCTCTGCGTTTGTCATCATACACATAGAAGCCTTTGCGAGTAGTTTCACCTGAATGGTCAAGCGCATGGTAAACCATGAAATAATTAAAGACCCATACTGAATTTCAATAGACTTAAATCAATAGGCTGACCACTTGACCATTCAGTTTTAACAAGAAACCAGCACCTGCTCTCTTATCCTCCTGCAGAAGTGGGATAAGCATTGATTTATAGGTTCTCTCAGGAAAATTCTCAATAAATTGCATGCCAGTCGCAATTGCAACACCAAAACCAACCAAGTCAGCCAATCTGCATGGATAAAAATATACATATAAAGCCAGTTAAGTGCATGAAATCAGATCACTTTAAGAAACAACAAGATCAAGATGACTGAGACATAAATTATTCCACAGGTATTAAATACCTGAAAGGGCCCATTGGCATTCCAAATTTGGTAATTGCCCTGTCAATTTGATAGAGATCTGTGCCACGGTCAACAAGCAAGAGACCAGCTTGTGTATAAGGGAAGAACATCCTGTTGACAGCAAAGCCTGTGCAATTTCCAACCACCACTGGAGTTTTCTTTATCTTTTTCCCAACATCTAGCAAGTCAACAATCACTTGGGGAGACGTCTGCTTAGTACGAACAATTTCCAAAAGTGGCATGACATGAGCCGGACTGCATCAGAGGCATAACTAAATTGTCAAGTAAACAAGTTGCAGAAGGAAAAATAATAACAGTAAATCTCATATTACCTAAAAAAATGAGCTCCAGCAATCCGATCTTGGGATTTTGTCCTCTCTCCAATCAGGTTCAAGTCAATTGTTGAGGTGTTACTTGCAAGAATGCAATGTGGTGGGCAATATTTCTCAAGATCAGAAAAAATTTGTTGCTTTAAAGAAACATTCTCAATAACAGCCTGTTCCAAGAATCAACAACAGACACTGAACACTTTTTCTCCCCAGTGTGAATAAACAACAATGATAAAGCTAAACTGAAATCCAAATGCATTCCAAACTACCTCAATCACCATATCCACATCTTTAAAGCTTTCATAGTCAAGAACACCCTTGAGAAGAGATATGGTTTTCTCAAACTTCTCTTGAGTCATGTTCCCTTTCTTCACACGGCTTTGCAAATTGGCTAAACGAAAAGAAATTTCACACACCCTTGAGAACTTAACTTTATTAAAATATATATATATATATATATATTGGAAAGTCATGTCTACTGGACTATAGCTATAAATTTTTCATGCAGATTAAGCGGAATACCATACGACTTTTGAAAACAAAAGCCAACTAAAAGTTTCAGTTATAAGATACTAATTATAAGTAATAACCTTTGTGGGATTCTAGCCTCACCTGTGACTCTACCAATCCCAGCCTGCAAGAACTTGTCATTTACTTCTTTCAGGATGACTGGATAATTACTAAGAACCAATGCTGTTGCAATTCCTGAGCCCATTAGTCCTCCACCAAGGATAGCAACCTTCTTCACTCTCCTTGGCACTAAACCAATATCGGTTACCCCAGGTACCTGTTTAAAGTTATGAGAAGAAACGTGCTCAGTTGAAGAATCATGTCAGAGAAGTACGGCAGAATCAAGTTTGCAACATCAAGGTGTAAGAGAAAATACTCTAATTCAACAAGATGGGACTGATCCAATGAGACCTTACCTTTGAGAAAGAATAAAAACAAAAATTAAATATTTTTCAAGATTGTTAGGTTTATAAATGTACATATTTATCCAAGCTCCTAAATTAAGAGGATCAGAATTAGTTGAAACTCAAGCTAAATATAAATCTTGTAATTCCAAGCTCAACCCAAGTTTTTAAAGACACCAATATGATTAATATTAACCATGAGCCATTCAATTTAGCATCCTGGGTTTTCACTTCAATGCCAGCTAAACCATACCATAGAATGGCATCACGAACGACAGAGCTCAAAAGTTTGAAGAAAGGTTCTGATACACAAAGAATGTCAACATATTTCAATATTCAATTACCCAGCATGGCTCCAAACTTCCTCAAACTGCCACTAATTTAAATCCTTTACTTGAGTAGCCAAACCTTTATGCAAAATATAAACTAATAATTTAATAAGAACTAAACTAAACATGTCTAAAAGTAAAAAACATCCTTAAATTCAGTAAATTAATACGAGCAGGTCCCAATTCTTGAAAAATTGAAGTTCAAAGAATTGGTTGAGTATATCTTGGCAGTATATTAATGGTAAACAATAGATACATAAAAAGAAAAAAAGAAAGTCCTATGTGCAGGGTTCTTTTCCTTACAAATTGGAGATGAATCAACAATGCATTGGAAATAAAAGTTTAATTTTCAAACCTTTGATGTTCCACGTTGAGCAAAAAAGATGTGAATCAAACTCTTGGAAGTCTCAGAACGCATAAGTACTTGAAAAGCTTCAGCCTCCTGCAAATATCAGACACAACATCAAGCAGTTGCACATCACTGTTTTTTATGGGAAGTAAAAAAACAGCACAGACAGAAATGGACCTTCAAGAGTCCAGCCCGGGGACCAGAAACTATACCCTCTTCGATAACATCAATGCAAACCAATGGGTGTGTGAGATTGGGAGCCCGTTTCCGCGCCTGAGCCCTCACAAACTTAAGTATTTCCCTTGCTTCCCCAAGGGGCTCTATCTTGTCAGTCTTGTAAAGACTAGCAACCCATGGTCTTCTACAGTCTAAGATATCGAGAGCCCACCGACGTGCAGTGTTTACCAACTCATCAGGTGAAACAATGGCATCCACAAGGCCCAAAGAATAGGCCTCCTCCCCTTTCACTGGCTTTGACGTCTGTTTAAGAACACCCCCAGACAGGGAAGAGAAAGAGAGAGAATTGAAGTTTATACAGCTAGCACGTCAAATTAATAGAGCCAAGTGAAAAAGAAGACTAATCATGACATACAAGCATCATTTCAAGTGCTTTTGAGAGACCAACAAGACGTGGAAGCCGCTGTGTTCCTGAGCCATATCAAGAGCATGTATCAAGATGAGCATAATAATCCAAGAGAATTTCATACAACAATATGTACTTGTGCATCATTCTTTTCTTACACTGGATGCTGACTTATACCAAGGCCTCTTTTTTTTTCTTTTTTCTTTTTTTTTTTATAGGTAATAAAAATTTTATATATCAAGGCCTAATTAATTAAAGAGAATGTCAAGAAAGGGGTCTCCAAAATGAACCCTAAAATCAAATAGGTGGGAGAAATTATTCGTTGATTCTATTATTCACCTGTTACTTAACAAGGTCTAGTTGATGAATATGAGAAAAGCTTAAATGGAAGGAACCTACAATAAGATGTGTGTGTGTGTGTGCACGCGCGCGCGCGTGTGCGCGTGTGCGTACATATTCTTTTAAAGAAGCAAAGAAAGAAAATGATGTGCTTATCTTTAGAGTAGCATAACCAAGTTAAATGAAATGGATAATTTTTTGTGCAGTTATATCTGTATGTATTTATGTACATTATAGAAGTCAGCTTTTATTGACAAATGATGTGGTTTAGCAAATAAATAAAAAAGTACAACGAGATCAGCTCAGCTATTCTGTTTATCTACATATGGTATGACTAACACTATGAACCATACTCCAAAGTGCCAAAGTACAAAACCATACTAAAAGCCAAAAGAGTACACCATATCTGCTCAGGAGTCAAAACCATTTTCTGATCCCGGGGTTTGAGATCTATCAAGTGAATCCCTTAATGATCATTACAATCCTACCTTCTGGAAAGGTCAGTGTATGACTTTACTCATAAAGGACCTCCACCCACATTATTCCCCCATCCTTATTAGCCTCCCCCCTAATGAATATCACTCCTTGCTAGTGCAGTCATTGGTCTTGACTCTTGAGCAGCAAATGGCAAACATTTTTAGCCAACTTCCTCTCATAATTGTTCTCCATTAGTACTATATCTGTTGCAGAAATCCTTCTCTAACATTCTCATTAACTAGCTTGATTCTACGGACAGATTGTTTCTTGAACACCTACCATATGGTACCATAATCACAGATAGCCCTATTGATGAAGTTGCTATCTCATGATGGTGTCCTATAACTAAATGCATATGTCCCAGTTATTTATTCTCTTTGCTAACAAAGGTGTCCAAAGCTCTTTGAAAACCTAACTATTCCCCCAGGTGCCAATTCAGCCAAACTATAAAACTACACTCTAAAAGCAACACATTTGACAATCTGTTCCACATGATGGAAGGAAAATCCATGCAAAACAATGAAATTGATCATCTTGAGTTTATCATGAAATGTTTATTTTCTATGTTTGATTTAACGATACCCATGTTGCATAACAATAGACATTGCAAACAGTAATGTTGTAGTTTTGGGGTCAAATGCAGAAAGAGTACTGGATTTTGGAACCCTTCATAGCTTAATTAGAAACTCTAATACTGATATGATCAAATGAAATGCATACTAACCCTTCACTCATCCAACAGGCAACCAATGACATACATAACACAATGATTCCATCAGGACTAAATATTATTTATCAAACATTCAAAAAAATAAGGACAAAGTAGTTATACCTCCAAATCCAGGAATTATTCCAAGCTGAAGTTCAGGCAACCCTAATTGTGCAGTGGGGGTTGATATTCTAGCATGGCATGCCTGATACCCAAAAAATAATAATAATAACAATAATAATAAATAAATAAATAAAAAGAAGAAGAAGACGAGAGAGAAAAGATAATATTACAAAGTTAATAGAAGAGATTCTAGTCAAAGAGAAATGGCTACGCATACCATTGCAACCTCTAATCCTCCACCTAAGGCAATGCCATCAATGGCAGCAACTGAAGGCTTTTTTGCAGCTGAAAAAAAAAAGTCAGCATTTATCAAGTACTATCTTTGAAGATCAACTCCAAATTATGAATATGCAGATAAAAATTTGAATACGTACCTTCTACAGTGTCACTGAGAATCTCCATAGCTACATATCCAGGCCTTTGTTCTATCTCCCCTGTAATACATAATTGGTGCTTCATTTTTTTTTTTTTTTAAGTACACTACCAGAACTTCATTTCAAGAACTAAGAGAGTAGTACAGAATATAAGACAGGGAAAAAGCAAAGCATACCCGTGTCCATTTGCTTTCCTTTAAATGATGAAATATCAAATCCACCAGAAAACTTTCCCTTTGCACCTACTCCAGTTACATATGATATTAGCTTCATATCTCAATCAAATCCAATGCAAGAAAAAGACATATTAATGTATCGTCACTCACCTGTAACAACAATTGCCCTTACATCATCTCTTCGTAAGGCCTGCTCATAAGTGGCTTTTAAGCTGCGTAACACTGCAAGAAAGAGAGAGAAAAGATACAAAATCTCATCAGATTATTCAAAATCCAATATTCTTTTGAAGACAAGACAATATTTGAGCAACCATCTTTCAAAACACCAAAGTGAGCCTGACTCTTTCCCTGCACCTACACAAACTTTGGGGAAATGGGTAAATGGTTCCTTTTTTGTAATGATCCAAATATGACTTCCATTCTCATCCAAACACCAAAGAATCAAGGTTTTATTAGTAAGCTACACACAGTTAGTGGGCCTTGAACCCCCATCCGCCACCTTACTATTACAAAGGGGGAAGCTCCAATATACTTGTGATAATGCTCAGCTATATGTGGTCTATTATTCTCAGGTGAAGTTGAGGCTTCTCGCTGTCCTTATACTTCACCAAATGAGTCCATCAAATTCCATGGTAGGGGTTGAGACCTGAACAACTGGTCTTAAAAAGACTAATTTCACAACCCTTGTCATAAATCATAAGAAAATCTATACCCTATTATAATAAAAATATCATAACCAATTATCAATTTAACTGTAAAATAAATAAATTAACTGAAGTTACATATGTTGGATCTTATTTTATTATTATTGGTAATTACACACGCACCCCCAAACACCTAGTGGGTTTTGAACCTACCACTTCACTCCCCCACCATGCCTTTCATAAGGGGATGAAGTGTCATTTGAGCTAGGACTCATTTGCATGTTAGATCATTAGTGTGTCTGAAAAAACAAAAGTTGGCATATGCAAATTCGATTTGTTCAAGTTGATTACTATCATGTTATTAGTTATCATCCTGTGCCCACAAATCAAGCTATAAAATTAAAAATTAAAAACAAAATAAATAAAACTACAAGCATCAATCCTATCCAAACACCCATGCCAGCTCAGTGCCTGAGGACCTCTTTGGTTGTTTTACATTTCATCCCCCATTCCTCAATTAGTAATCCTCCAATCCAAAACTCCCAGTAGCCACAACCATACCATTGTCAAACCCAATCACTATTGACCTACCAGTACACCCTGACACCAGAAGAATTTCCAAAACACAATTACCAGATTCAGCAATCCACACATCCACTCATATACACGGTTTTGATAATTGTTAATGTCAATTTCCAAAATTCAATTCAATTTAAAGACCCAGAATTGGATTCAATAGGTGATAATAGAAACACAAAATCCCATAACTAATCCAAGCAAATATTTTTGATCAAAACAAAAAACAACAAACAAAAACTCAAAATTTAGCTTAAGAAACCAATTGGGTATGTCAAAAAAAAAATTAAGAATTTGACAAGATCTGGTAAAAGTGGGAAAAGGGAAAAAAAAAAGTACCATCAAAAGAGAGGGAATTGACAGGAGGGTTGATGATGGTGATGAGTGCAACCCCATCGGCTCCAACCTCCATGACTGCTCTCCCCTTTGCATTGCTACCCATTTTGTGTTGTAAAGCTATGATCTTTTTTCACTCTGTGTGTGTGTGTGTCACTCCCTGTTTTGGTAATGGTCTCTGTGTTCGATTGGGCAAAGAAATATTAATAGAAATAATGTTTTGAGTCCTCGTTTTTAGGATGGGGTTGTTCGGATTGGTTGAATAATTAATTATTGAGAAGTTGAGTCCGAATGCGTGCAGTGACGTGTGCTAGGAAGAAACTTTAATAGCTTGCTAACTTGGACTTGGTAATAGATCAGAATGATCCACACGCTGATGACGAAAATTCTCAACGCTCACTCGTGCCTATCCAGAGTTAACAGCACACGCCTTTAGACACAGTGGAAAGTGGAAGCGCTTTTCTCTTTTTAAATGCATCTTTATATGCATAGGCTTTCCTTATTTGAGATTTTTAATTTAATTACCTAAAATAATTTTAAATTCATCCTTTTTAGGATTTAAATCAGAATAAATATGTGTAGGGGCTCCGTTTTCGGAGGTGGGCCCCCGACAATGAATTTGTAGAGAGTGGGGCAAAGGGTTTGGCTCCGGCCGGCCCCTCGTCGGTCTTCTTGGAACTTCTCGTTTATTTGCTTTGCGCCTGGGGTTGCTCCTCGGCTAGCTTCCGAGGAGGCCCCCCTTTTCCCCCCAGGGGGCTCTTTGCCTTATATATCCTTTTTAGCTCGATCCTGGCCTTACAGCTGTTGGCCATCCGGGCTAATGGTTCAGGACTTGTCCCATCAGACAGGTTCTTTTTCATACTGGGCGTTGCTGCCTCCAAGGTTTCTCAGTGAAGGGTCTTGTCATCATTAATGGGACCTGGAGGGACTGGCAGAATCGTTAAGTGTGGATGTGACCATCTACTCTGAGTCTGCCCCCTGCCTAGATTGGACTAGGTGTGCCGAGGAGGGGTGTGTCCTCGGCTTGGGCCTTGGGAGAACTAAAACCCCTAAACCGACCATCTGGGGAGATTACCCTCCTCGACTTGGGCCCTGGGCCAGCCTAAAGGTGGGCTGGGGGTTCTGGGCCTTCGGGCCCCACAATAGCCCCTCAAAACCCTGCTGCACGTATCCTCGGACGGGGAGGAGGGTTTTGCGAACCTCGGCCCCTATGGTCCGGAAGGCCTTCAGTCGGCTGATTCTTCCTTGAGTGGTTGGATCGACCCTTAGGCTCTTCAATAGGTAGTTAGTTTCTTCGCGGGAATAGGTCCTCGGACCGAGCAGTACCTTGGCTCCCTAGTGAATAGATAGCTCCCCGTAGGCTTGAGTCCGTAGACCATGCAAGACCTAGGTACAGTTGCTGCCTTAAGTACGAGTGGCCAGCTCCCTGTAGGCTTGAGTCCGAGGACCATGCAAGACCTAGGTACAATTGCTGCCATCGTTTCCAAGTGGCTAGCTCCCCTTAGGCTTGAGTCCGTAGACCATGCAAGACCTAGGTACAGTTGCTGCCTTAAGTACGAGTGGCCAGCTCCCCGTAGGCTTGAGTCCGAGGACCATGCAAGACCTAGGTACAATTGCTGCCATCGTTTCCAAGTGGCTAGCTCCCCTTAGGCTTGAGTCCGTAGATCATGCAAGACCTAGGTACAGTTGCTGCCTTAAGTACGAGTGGCCAGCTCCCCGTAGGCTTGAGTCCGAGGACCACGCAAAACCTAGGTACAATTGCTACCATCGTTTCCAAGTGGCTAGCTCCCCTTAGGCTTGAGTCCGTAGACCATGCAAGACCTAGGTACAGTTGCTGCCTTAAGTACGAGTGGCCAGCTCCCCGTAGGCTTGAGTCCGAGGACCATGCAAGACCTAGGTACAATTGCTGCCATCGTTTCCAAGTGGCTAGCTCCCCTTAGGCTTGAGTCCGTAGACCATGCAAGACCTAGGTACAGTTGCTGCCTTAAGTACGAGTGGCCAGCTCCCCGTAGGCTTGAGTCCGATGACCATGCAAGACCTAGGTACAATTGCTGCCATCGTTTCCAAGTGGCTAGCTCCCCTTAGCCCCTTGCAGGATGCTGGAGCGAGAGTCATCGTACCACTATTGCACAGTTGATTCCAATAGGAGTTTGTCCTCGGATCCGAGGACTTTGCTTTTTGGTGTGAGGACGTCCACGGGTCTTTTCCTGCGAGTTGTTTTTCCTCGGGTCGGATTGTGACTTCGCACGTGGGGCTGATCCCGCTTCTGGTTCGTGTTCCTCGTCTTTCTGATTTACGAGGCGTCGCTTGACCTTCCGCGCTCCCTGTTTGACGCTTCGGTGCCAGTAACGCGCCTCCATTAATGCCTTCGTGAATTAACATGCATCAGGCAGCTGGCAATCCCCTTGGAATTGGGGGGGGGGGAATTAATTCCTTTTGACAACTCCCCCTTCGAATTCTGCGCGGTTCAACTCCCGCTGGTTTTCGCCCTCCATAAAAGGCGTTCTGGGGGGAGCGCTTCTCCTCATTCCATGAATTCTCCCCCACGAACAGACATATGCACTTTCATCTTCTTAAGCCCCTTTGCTACCGCCATCAGAGTTGTGACCGCAGTTAGGAGCCCTGGAGTTAAGGGCCGCCATGGCCGCAGCCCCCACTGGGCTGCCGGCGAGGCAGCGTTTGGGCGTAACACTGGCCGAGTCTCGCATGGTGGCCAGGGGGGACGTCGTTGAAATACCTAACGTCTTTCCCCAGAGCGCACCTCCGACGAAGGGGGCACGCGAACTCTCGTCATGGCTGGTGCCCGAGTATTGCCATCTCCGATGGTCAATGCTCGTGCAGTTCGGAGGGGGTCGAGGAAGCATCATGAGGGAGGGTGTTCCGGGGTCTGGGGGCTCCTCACTTTGTTCAAGCTTTGGTTTGAAGGTGAGCCAGCCCCTAGCCCCCCTTCCCGTGCTTTTACTGTCCAGTTCTCCCATTCTCTGGACGCCGGTAAAAGCACGGGTTGACACTTCCCTCATTCCTGATATTAATTCTTTGCGAGCCTCTTGCCCGGCCAGTTCCAACACCGGTCCGCCTGAGCCTCTAATTGTAGGATTAGTCGATAGGAGTTTCTGTAAAACACGCCTGTCTGAGCCTCTGATTGTATTTGTAGCCTTCTTTTTTTTTTCTTTATGAAATAATGAGAATTGTAGTACTTGTAATCTCTTGTAATCTCTTCTGAATTAATAAATGATTTTTCTTTTATTTGTTGTTGAGTTTCCTTTTCGCACTGCCATTCTTCTCTTCTTCTTTTCTTTTTCTTTCTCTTTTCTTTTGCACCGCCAACTTCTGAGTAATAACTGCCTTAGAACGATCGCCGGTTGCGCCGGCCGGCGCACTAACCCTCCCCACAGACGGCGCCAATTGTAGGGGCTCCTTTTTCGGAGGTAGGCCCCCGACAATGAATTTGTAGAGAGTGGGGCAAAGGGTTTGGCTCCGGCCGGCCCCTCGTCGGTCTTCTTGGAACTTCTCGTTTATTTGCTTTGCGCCTGGGGTTGCTCCTCGGCTAGCGTCTGAGGAGGCCCCCCTTTTCCCCCCAGGGGGCTCTTTGCCTTATATATCCTTTTTAGCTCGATCCTGGCCTTACAGCTGTTGGCCATCCGGGCTAATGGTTCAGGACTTGTCCCATCAGACAGGTTCTTTTTCATACTGGGCGTTGCTGCCTCCAAGATTTCTCAGTGAAGGGTCTTGTCATCATTAATGGGACCTGAAGGGCCTGGCAGAATCGTTAAGTGTGGATGTGACCATCTACTCTGAGTTTACCCCCTGCCTAGATTGGACTAGGTGTGCCGAGGAGGGGTGTGTCCTCGGCTTGGGCCTTGGGAGAACTAAAACCCCTAAGCCGACCATCTGGGGAGATTACCCTCCTCGGCTTGGGCCCTGGGCCAGCCTAAAGGTGGGCCGGGGGTTCTGGGCTTTCGGGCCCCACAATATGTAAAATTAGTAATTTAAAATTTTTAATTTTTAGTTAAATTATAAATAAATAAATAAAACAATTTTTTCTTTAACTTTCACATTTCTCTCTCACATTAGTTGTCAGGTACTAATGCAATTTATTCTTAAAAAAAAAATTAAAAAAGAGAATTGTTTTTTTTTTTTTATCACTAAACTATTTTTTTCCCTACCTCCACATTTCCCACTCATATTAGTAGTCAAGTACTAATACAAATTATTCTTAAAATCAAAAATAAAATAAAATTGAATTGAGTAAAACTTGTAAACACAAAAAATAAAAAAATAAGAAGTTTTATCCCACAGTAAAGCGCGTGTGACAAGGTTAGTACCTTTTATAGGACTGAAATTCTTTTTTTTCTTTCCATCTTTCATAAGACTAGGACTAGGATTCTAATAATATATATAAAGTATATCATCTAGATAAGTTAATTACACTTAATTTGTTTCTAAAAAAATAGTGTGGGGCCCGAAGGCCCAGAACCCCCGGCCCACCTTTAGGCTGGCCCAGGGCCCAAGCCGAGGAGGGTAATCTCCCCAGATGGTCGGCTTAGGGGTTTTAGTTCTCCCAAGGCCCAAGCCAAGGACACACCCCTCCTCGGCACACCTAGTCCAATTTAGGCAGGGGGCAGACTCAGAGTAGATGGTCACATCCACACTTAACGATTCTGTCAGGCCCTTCAGGTCCCATTAATGATGACAAGACCCTTCACTGAGAAACCTTGGAGGCAGCAACGCCCAGTATGAAAAAGAACCTGTCTGATGGGACAAGTCCTGAACCATTAGCCCGGATGGCCAACAGCTGTAAGGCCAGGATCGAGCTAAAAAGGATATATAAGGCAAAGAGCCCCCTGGGGGGAAAAGGGGGGGCCTCCTCGGACGCTAGCCGAGGAGCAACCCCAGGCGCAAAGCAAATAAACGAGAAGTTCCAAGAAGACCGACGAGGGGCCGGCCGGAACCAAACCCTTTGCCCCACTCTCTACAAATTCATTGTCGGGGGCCCACCTCCGAAAAAGGAGCCCCTACAATTGGCGCCGTCTGTGGGAAGGGTTAGTGCGCCGGCCGGCGCAACCGGCGATCGTTCTAAGGCGGTTATTACTCAGAAGTTGGCGGTGCAAAAGAAAAGAGAAAGAAAAAGAAAAGAAGAAGAGAAGAATGGCAGTGCGAAAAGGAAACTCAACAACAAATAAAAGAAAAATCATTTATTAATTCAGAAGAGATTACAAGAGATTACAAGTACTACAATTCTCATTATTTCATAAAGAAAAAAAAAGAAGGCTACAAATACAATCAGAGGCTCAGACAGGCGTGTTTTACAGAAACTCCTACCTACTAATCCTACAATCAGAGGCTCAGGCGGACCGGTGTTGGAACTGGCCGGGCAAGAGGCTCGCAAAGAATTAATATCAGGAATGAGGGAAGTGTCAACCCGTGCTTTTACCGGCGTCCAGAGAATGGGAGAACTGGACAGTAAAAGCACGGGAAGGGGGGCTAGGGGCTGGCTCACCTTCAAACCAAAGCTTGAACAAAGTGAGGAGCCCCCAGACCCCGGAACACCCTCCCTCATGATGCTTCCTCGACCCCCTCCGAACTGCACGAGCATTGACCATCGGAGATGGCAATACTCGGGCACCAGCCGTGACGAGAGTTCGCGTGCCCCCTTCGTCGGAGGTGCGCTCTGGGGAAAGACGTTAGGTATTTCAACGACGTCCCCCCTGGCCACTATGCGAGACTCGGCCAGTGTTACGCCCAAACGCTGCCGCGCCGGCAGCCCAGTGGGGGCTGCGGCCATGACGGCCCTTAACTCCAGGGCTCCTAACTGCGGTCACAACTCTGATGGCGGTAGCAAAGGGGCTCAAGAAGATGAAAGTGCATATGTCTGTTCGTGGGGGAGAATTCATGGAATGAGGAGAAGCGCTCCCCCCAGAACGCCTTTTATGGAGGGCGAAAATCAGCGGGAGTTGAACCGCGCAGAATTCGAAGGGGGAGTTGTCAAAAGGAATTAATTCCCCCCCAATTCCAAGGGGATTGCCAGCTGCCTGATGCATGTTAATTCACGAAGGCATTAATGGAGGCGCGTTACTGGCACCGAAGCGTCAAACAGGGAGCGCGGAAGGTCAAGCGACGCCTCGTAAATCAGAAAGACAAGGAACACGAACCAGAAGCGGGATCAGCCCCACGTGCGAAGTCACAATCCGACCCGAGGAAAAACAACTCGCAGGAAAAGACCCGTGGACGTCCTCACACCAAAAAGCAAAGTCCTCGGATCCGAGGACAAACTCCTATTGGAATCAACTGTGCAATAGTGGTACGATGACTCTCGCTCCAGCATCCTGCAAGCGGCTAAGGGGAGCTAGCCACTTGGAAACGATGGCAGCAATTGTACCTAGGTCTTGCATGGTCCTCGAACTCAAGCCTACGGGGAGCTGGCCACTCGTACTTAAGGCAGCAACTGTACCTAGGTCTTGCATGGTCTACGGACTCAAGCTTAAGGGGAGCTAGCCACTTGGAAACGATGGCAGCAATTGTACCTAGGTCTTGCATGGTCCTCGGACTCAAGCCTAAGGGGAGCTAGCCACTTGGAAACGATGGCAGCAATTGTACTTAGGTCTTGCATGGTCCTCGGACTCAAGCCTACGGGGAGCTGGCCACTCGTACTTAAGGCAGCAACTGTACCTAGGTCTTGCATGGTCTACGGACTCAAGCCTAAGCGGAGCTAGCCACTTGGAAACGATGGCAGCAATTGTACCTAGGTCTTGCATGGTCCTCGGACTCAAGCCTACGGGGAGCTGGCCACTCGTACTTAAGGCAGCAACTGTACCTAGGTCTTGCATGGTCTACGGACTCAAGCCTACGGGGAGCTATCTATTCACTAGGGAGCCAAGGTACTGCTCGGTCCGAGGACCTATTCCCGTGAAGAAACTAACTACCTATTGAAGAGCCTAAGGGTCGTTCCAACCACTCAAGGAAGAATCAGCCGACTGAAAGCCTTCCGGACCATAGGGGCCGAGGTTCGTAAAACCCTCCTCCCCGTCCGAGGATACGTGCAGCAGGGTTTTGAGGGGCTATTGTGGGGCCCGAAGGCCCAGAACCCCCGGCCCACCTTTAGGCTGGCCCAGGGCCCAAGCCGAGGAGGGTAATCTCCCCAGATGGTCGGCTTAGGGGTTTTAGTTCTCCCAAGGCCCAAGCCGAGGACACACCCCTCCTCGGCACACCTAGTCCAATCTAGGCAGGGGGCAGACTCAGAGTAGATGGTCACATCCGCACTTAACGATTCTGCCAGGCCCTCCAGGTCCCATTAATGATGATAAGACCCTTCACTGAGAAACCTTGGAGGCAGCAACGCCCAGTATGAAAAAGAACCTGTCTGATGGGACAAGTCCTGAACCATTAGCCCGGATGGCCAACAGCTGTAAGGCCAGGATCGAGCTAAAAAGGATATATAAGGCAAAGAGCCCCCTGGGGGGAAAAGGGGGGGCCTCCTCGGACGCTAGCCGAGGAGCAACCCCAGGCGCAAAGCAAATAAACGAGAAGTTCCAAGAAGACTGACGAGGGGCCGGCCGGAGCCAAACCCTTTGCCCCACTCTCTACAAATTCATTGTCGGGGGCCCACCTCCGAAAAAGGAGCCCACTAATTTGTTTTTCCAAAAGAAAAAGAAGATAGATATATAAGGCAATTTGATGATAATAGTTATGTATATATATAAGATAGATAAGGTAATTACACCTCTCCCCCTCTTTTTTATAATTCATGAGAAAATATTGAATGTGTAGGAGCTCCTTTTTCGGAGGTGGGCCCCTGACAATGAATTTGTAGAGAGTAGGGCAAAGGGTTTGGCTCCGGCCGGCCCCTCGTCGGTCTTCTTAGAACTTCTCATTTATTTGCTTTGCGCCTAGGGTTGCTCCTCGGCTAGCGTCCGAGGAGGCCCCCCTTTTCCCCCCAGGGGGCTCTTTGCCTTATATATCCTTTTTAGCTCGATCCTGGCCTTACAGCTGTTGGCCATCCGGGCTAATGGTTCAGGACTTGTCCCATCAGACAGGTTCTTTATCATACTGGGCGTTGCTGCCTCCAAGGTCTCTCAGTGAAGGGTCTTGTCATCATTAATAGGACCTGGAGGGCCTGGCAGAATCGTTAAGTGTGGATGTGACCATCTACTCTGAGTCTGCCCCCTGCCTAGATTGGACTAGGTGTGCCGAGGAGGGGTGTGTCCTCGGCTTGGGCCTTGGGAGAACTAAAACCCCTAAGCCGACCATCTGGGGAGATTACCCTCCTCGGCTTGGGCCCTGAGCCAGCCTAAAGGTGGGCCGGGGGTTCTGGGCCTTCGGGCCCCACAATAGCCCCTCAAAACCCTGCTGTACGTATCCTCGGACGGGGAGAAGGGTTTTGCGAACCTCGGCCCCTATGGTCCGGAAGGCCTTCAGTTGGCTGATTCTTCCTTGAGTGGTTGGATCGACCCTTAGGCTCTTCAATAGGTAGTTAGTTTCTTCGCGGGAATAGGTCCTCGGACCGAGCAGTACCTTGGCTCCCTAGTGAATAGATAGCTCCCCGTAGGCTTGAGTCCGTAGACCATGCAAGAACTAGGTACAGTTGCTGCCTTAAGTACGAGTGGCCAGCTCCCCGTAGGCTTGAGTCCGAGGACCATGCAAGACCTAGGTACAATTTCTGCCATCGTTTCCAAGTGGCTAGCTCCCCTTAGGCTTGAGTCCGTAGACCATGCAAGACCTAGGTACAGTTGCTGCCTTAAGTACTAGTGGCCAGCTCCCCGTAGGCTTGAGTCCGAGGACCATGCAAGACCTAGGTACAATTGCTGTCATCGTTTCCAAGTGGCTAGCTCCCCTTAGGCTTGAGTCCGTAGACCATGCAAGACCTAGGTACAGTTGCTGCCTTAAGTACGAGTGGCCAGCTCCCCGTAGGTTTGAGTCCGAGGACCATGCAAGACCTAGGTACAATTGCTGCCATCATTTCCAAGTGGCTAGCTCCCCTTAGGCTTGAGTCCGTAGACCATGCAAGACCTAGGTACAGTTGCTGCCTTAAGTACGAGTGGCCAGCTCCCCGTAGGCTTGAGTCCGTAGACCATGCAAGACCTAGGTACAGTTGCTGCCTTAAGTACGAGTGGCCAGCTCCCCGTAGGCTTGAGTCCGAGGACCATGCAAGACCTAGGTACAATTGCTGCCATCGTTTCCAAGTGGCTAGCTCCCCTTAGGCTTGAGTCCGAGGACCATGCAAGACCTAGGTACAATTGCTGCCATCGTTTCCAAGTGGCTAGCTCCCCTTAGGCTTGAGTCCGTAGACCATGCAAGACCTAAGTACAGTTGCTGCCTTAAGTACGAGTGGCCAGCTCCCCGTAGGCTTGAGTCCGAGGACCATGCAAGACCTAGGTACAATTGCTGCCATCGTTTCCAAGTGGCTAGCTCCCCTTAGCCCCTTGCAGGATGCTGGAGCGAGAGTCATCGTACCACTATTGCACAGTTGATTCCAATAGGAGTTTGTCCTCGGATCCGAGGACTTTGCTTTTTGGTGTGAGGACGTCCACGGGTCTTTTCCTGCGAGTTGTTTTTCCTCGGGTCGGATTGTGACTTCGCACGTGGGGCTGATCCCGCTTCTGGTTCGTGTTCCTCGTCTTTCTGATTTACGAGGCGTCGCTTGACCTTCCGCGCTCCCTGTTTGACGCTTCGGTGCCAGTAACGCGCCTCCATTAATGCCTTCGTGAATTAACATGCATCAGGCAGCTGGCAATCCCCTTGGAATTGGGGGGGGGGAATTAATTCCTTTTGACAACTCCCCTTTCGAATTCTGCGCGGTTCAACTCCCGCTGGTTTTGCCCTCCATAAAAGGCGTTCTAGGGGGAGCGCTTCTCCTCATTCCATGAATTCTCCACCACGAACAGACATATGCACTTTCATCTTCTTGAGCCCCTTTGCTAGCGCCATCAGAGTTGTGACCGCAGTTAGGAGCCCTGGAGTTAAGGGCCGCCATGGCCGCAGCCCCCACTGGGCTGCCGGCGCGGCAGCGTTTGGGCGTAACACTGGCCGAGTCTCGCATAGTGGCCAGGGGGGACGTCGTTGAAATACCTAACGTCTTTCCCCAGAGCGCACCTCCGATGAAGGGGGCACGCGAACTCTCGTCACGGCTGGTGCCCGAGTATTGCCATCTCCGATGGTCAATGCTCGTGCAATTCGGAGGGGGTCGAGGAAGCATCATGAGGGAGGGTGTTCCGGGGTCTGGGGGCTCCTCACTTTGTTCAAGCTTTGGTTTGAAGGTGAGCCAGCCCCTAGCCCCCCTTCCCGTGCTTTTACTGTCCAGTTCTCCCATTCTCTGGATGCCGGTAAAAGCACGGGTTGACACTTCCCTCATTCCTGATATTAATTCTTTGCGAGCCTCTTACCCGGCCAGTTCCAACACCGGTCCGCCTAAGCCTCTGATTGTAGGATTAGTCGGTAGGAGTTTCTGTAAAACACGCCTGTCTGAGCCTCTGATTGTATTTGTAGCCTTCTTTTTTTTCTTTATGAAATAATGAGAATTGTAGTACTTGTAATCTCTTGTAATCTCTTCTGAATTAATAAAGGATTTTTCTTTTATTTGTTGTTGAGTTTCCTTTTCGCACTGCCATTCTTCTCTTCTTCTTTTCTTTTTCTTTCTCTTTTCTTTTGCACCGTCAACTTCTGAGTAATAACTGCCTTAGAACGATCGCCGGTTGCGCCGGCCTGCGCACTAACCCTTCCCACAGACGGCGCCAATTGTAGGGGCTCCTTTTTCGGAGGTGGGCCCCCGACAATGAATTTGTAGAGAGTGGGGCAAAGGGTTTGGCTTCGGCCGGCCCCTCGTCGGTCTTCTTGGAACTTCTCGTTTATTTGCTTTGCGCCTGGGGTTGCTCCTCGGCTAGCGTCCGAGGAGGCCCCCCTTTTCCCCCAGGGGGCTCTTTGCCTTATATATCCTTTTTAGCTCGATCCTGGCCTTACAGCTGTTGGCCATCCGGGCTAATGGTTCAGGACTTGTCCCATCAGACAGGTTCTTTTTCATACTGGGCGTTGCTGCCTCCAAGATTTCTCAGTGAAGGGTCTTGTCATCATTAATGGGACCTGGAGGGCCTGACAGAATCGTTAAGTGTGGATGTGACCATCTAATCTGAGTCTGCCCCCTGCCTAGATTGGACTAGGTGTGCCGAGGAGGGGTGTGTCCTCGGCTTGGGCCTTGGGAGAACTAAAACCCCTAAGTCGACCATCTGGGGTGATTACCCTCCTCGGCTTGGGCCCTGGGCCAGCCTAAAGGTGGGCCGGGGGTTCTGAGCCTTCGGGCCCCACAGAATGTATTGCTAATTTTAGAAAAAATTACTAAAAAGAAATATATTAAAATTATTACCAATAAGTATGATTGATCGTCTTATACAATATTTATTATCGTACAATGTGGTAAATAAATTTAAAAGTGTTTTTATTACTTTGTTTAAAATGTGACATATCTCCTTGTGATATGTTAACATAAGATTACTTTTAAAATTTCCCCTTCCTCCTATATATTTTATTGTCAGTTACCAAAAAAAATAAAAATAAAAATAAATTTTATTGCACTAATTAATAGCACTCATTTGTTTAGAATCCCCTCTCTTAAAAGTTATTATATATTTTTATTGGGTTTGTGATGTGTTTTTATGTTAAAATTAGAACCTCATCCCTTTTCTCTTTGTATGTTTGTTTCTATATAAATATATATATATATATATATATATATAAACAATAAATAAATAAATAACACACATGATTGAACTTTTTTTTTTTTTTTTGAGAAAGATGATTGAACTTAATTAACAACCTAAGATACATTGCTTGAAATTATAACTAAACTGATTTGGATTTCTCAAAACAATAAGTCTAGTGTTATAATAATTTTTACAAATTATTAATATATGATAAAATGATATCATTAATAAGTTTAGATGAAAACCAATAAAATCCTATTAAGTCATTTGTTGTAAAAATTATTGTGTATTTAGTGAGTGTTTGGGCTTTGATTATAAATAAAAGTATGTAGCCAACCCACCAACTCTCAAAAACTGACCTGACCCAACCTAACCCTCTAGGTTGGATTGGTTTCTAGGGGTTGATGGGTTGAGTTAGGTTATGCAAATTTTTTTAATGGTGGATCATGATGGGTTTAGGTCATAACACTCACAAACTCATCTAACCAAACTCAACCCACCTGTATATTTAAAATTAAAAAATATATTATATAAATAATAATTCTTCCCATATTTAGCTCTTCTTATTTAAAACCCAATTATCTTGCAAATTTTAATAATCTTATTTTTCTCTCTACCACCTTCCACTCCCACTCTCCTATTCCACTCCTATTTGTTTATAACTGAGTTGGGATACTAGTTCATGTATATTTTGTTTATCAACTCAGTTGGATATATATCTTTTATAACTGAGTTGGAATAATAGTTCATGTATATTTTGTTTATCAATTCAAATGACAAGTGAAATATAAATTGTTTATACTCAATTTTATAATAATAGTAATAAAAAAAATTGCCCAACTCATGAATTCAACCCAACCCAACCCGATTCATGTGAGCTGGGTTGGGTTGGATTTTTTTTAAACCACCCTAATGGGTTGGATAAAAAAACCCCTAAACTTGACCAGACCCAACCCAACCATACCCATGTACACCCCCAATTATAAACCAACTTATTGTTTTGCTTTTCTTAGTATTTTTGACTTTTATGTGAGACCCCAACTTATTTTATTGTGCTTTTACTTTTTATTTATAGTACTTTTTAAAAAAAATTTTGGAAAAAATTAACAAATGCTCTAAGTGCATTTATTAGTTTAGTGAATAATTTTAAGAAAGCTTTTATGAAAAAAATAGTTAATTTTTTGATAAATTTTTTATATTTTTCATAAAAATGGTTTTAGAGTTTCCTTAAATAGTTCATTAATAAATACCTTAAAATACCCATCATCAATTCCTAAAGTAAAAAAAAAAAAATTAAATAAATTGTTTTCAAACAAACACTTTAATTAGTATTATCAAAAAAAAAAAAAAAAAAAGCATTACTTTTCGCAAGAACTACTTTGAGTGAGAGAATTCAGGTGCACTGGATTTTTGTGCAGACGGGAAAGTGCTCAATGGTCGTGTTTCTCACGCATTTTATTGTGAAGTCTCATGGGTAGGAGAAGGCCTAGGGAGGCTCAAAGATTATCTTTCCTTTTTATTTAATATTTTTCTCGAAGGTTTCAATCTCATAGTCATAATCATAATTATCGGGTATCTTTTTTTTTTGTTTGATAGGATAATTATCGTGTATCTCCAACTAGGATAGTATTGGGAGGCAATTGGATATGATATTTTTGTACTTACTAGTTGTATCAATTCAAAAATCAATAGTTTTCTCAAAAAAAAAAAAAATTTTCAAAAATCAATAATGTGATGCATATACTTATTGGCAGGGGTGTTCACCGAATCGCATAAACTGCACAAATTGCAAAAATCACATCAAAATTGCCCGCAAAATGGCATAACTGCACTGCACCGCAAGTAATAGTGCACTGCACCGCATGGTGTTGTGCAATTTGCAATTTTATAATAAGAAAATCGCACAAACCGCATAGCACCGCACCCTCTCTATATATTAATATATTTATTTATTTTTAATATTAAATATATTATTAATAGTTTAATAACCTTAGTTTTCAAAAAAATAAAAAATAAAAAATAATAATCCTAACAAGTGTTAACTAGAAAAGCCAACCCAAAATAAAGAAAAACTAGTTCAATAATTTAAAACTTAGCCCAAAAAAAGGAAAAAAAATTAGTTTTGGGTTGAGTAGGAAAAGCTCAAAATTTCAAAAATATACCGACTTCAAACCGCGTCTTATACATAGTGTCGCAAATGTGACTACAAAAATGAGGTGCGATGTGGTTATAGTTTTGGCTAAACTCTAAACCGCACCACACCGTACATGTGACTGCAAAAACAAGGCGCGGTACAATTACAGTTTTAGCTAAACCGCATCGCATCGCACCGCAAACACCTCTACTTATTGGCTGTATATTTAAGAAAAATTATTGTGTCCTTCCAATGTATTATAAATTCTGAGTTCCACCATAAATTTAATTAATAGAATCCACAATATGTGAAAGGTAAGAATATATATTTATAATACTTTAAAAGTACCTAATAATTACCCGTATATTTAGTTATACCAGTAAAAGTAATATGTAATATTAAAGAAATAAATGTTCCTTTCCAAGAGAAAATGTCTATTTCAGTATTTCTTTTTATATCCTCTTATCCGTATGTAATATAGAAGTGATACTAAAATGAGGGATTTTTTAATGAAATAAAAATGAAATACTATTGAAGGTTACTTGAAATATGTAAGTGGAGTTACTTGAAATATGTAAGGCAGACGTCTCGCTCTGCTCTGATATTTTTTAATGAAATACTACTGAAGGTTAGCAAAAGAAAAAAATGAGGGATTTTTTCAAAGTTGCACACTTTACCATGCAATATGCAATAGCATTCATCGACTTCAATCTTCCATTGGAAACAAGATTTTTTTTTTTTTTTTTTTTGGGTTAGAAAGTGTATTTCAATCTATTGCGTCAATTCTTAATAGTAATTTTTTATCATCAAACTATAACATTATTCGATTTTTAGTGTAGGCAGTGATTGAACCTTAAATTTATTATTTAACCATAAAAAACTTTTCCAATTAAGCTATCTTGATTGTATGCCCAACAAATGAGCAAAAATGACATGGGCTTCATTTTGTGCTCATAAGGCTTAAGACCTTAAATAAATCATTTTTTTTTTTTTTGGTGTTAATCATTTTTTCTACATAATTTGAATATAAGTAGAACATAAAAAAAAATGGATATAATATTTTTTAAATGTAAGTATGAAGCAGTTGACTTTACCCCCCCCCCCCCCCCCCCCAAAATAAGTCAAGTTAGATATATCCAAAAAAAAAATTAAATCCAAAATTTTTTTTAAAAAAAACCTATTACATATATAAATAAAATATGTTTGTAACACATTCTAACATATATTGTTTTTCATCTATAACAGACATATTTAGAACAAGTTATTCTTCTCATAACTTAAAATAAGTTTTTTTTTTTTTTTTTTCAATTCATTATGTTTGTCAGTTGTGAACTATTTTTTAAAGAGAAATGATATGTCTACAACATTTCTACAACAAATCCTAAGTGGCAGGTTGTTACTGGTTGTTATTGTTGGGACAAAAAAGTAATCTTAGTATTAGTTTCAAATTTGAACCAATAATAACTAACCAACTGTGATTTGTTGTAAAAATGTTGTAAAATTGTTGTAGACGTAGCATCCCTCTTTTTTAAATCATATGAATCATAATTAATATTCCTTGAATATTTTAAATCAATATTTTTGCTAAATAATTTTTAAATTACACCGTTAAAATGTATTAATAATTTTGGGAGTTATGAATAATATACAATTTTCATCAATTTTAAATAATAAACACCACTTTACATCCTTAAACATATACAGGTCAATATAAAAAAATTAACAACTAATAAACATCACTTTATATGTCTAAACATATACAAATCAATATAAGAAAAATTCAAAAAATAATAATTACTAAAAAACAACTTTTTTTTTTCATAATTGACAAATGCAAAAAGAATCTCTATCTATTAATTACAAAATGCATAATTGTCCTTTCTTGTTCTTCTTTGCCGGGGGGGGGGGGGGGGGGGGGCAGAGAGAGAGAGTTTCAATATTTTGAAATAAATTTAAAAAAAAAATTGAAGAAAGGGAAGTGGAGGTAGACGTGAGAGGAAGAGAAGAGAGAAAAAAGGAGAGAGAATAAAAAAAATTTGAGGAGAAGAAGGGAGAAAAAAAATAAAAAACATATATGTAAGGACCAGATTTGAGTCCCTAGCCCAACAAGTGGATGGATTTAGTCTCAAAAAGCTCAAAACAATGAATTTGTAGAGAATGAGTTTGAAAACTGGGCTTTAATGAATCAGACAAATACTAAAATGGATTTAGATGACAAGAAAATGTAAATAGACAGATTTATGCTGAAGAAAATCGTCATTAACAAAGTCTAAGGAGATTTGTTCTTATATATTTTTTTCAGGTTTGATTACAAAATCAGTTTTTGATGCTTCAGTATTTTTCTCTTAGTTTCTCAATTCCCTTCTCCCATTGCATTTTCCTTCTTTTATATTTTTTTCTCCTTTCATCTTTTTTCTTCACGTGCATGTCAAATAGCTGGTGTTGATACTTATCTCACCAGTATCTGCCATAAATCTTCATATAATAACTGCAAGACTAAAAATCACTGTTTAGGTATCACTTCCATATTAATGCGGCCAGAGAGTTAGCTGCAGTGCATTTAATGTGGTGATAGCAGCTTTCTCCTTAAATATTTTAGGACTTCTTCTTGTCTAATGTCTCTGCAATACTTATTCATATTAACAGAACTTCTTGGAATGTTACCTTAGGCAACAGACCATCTCTTCGGACCTCGGCTTTAGCTAGTCGATGATGCGTCTATACTCAGCCTACCCTTTTGAGCCCTTACGACCAAAACTAACATTTTATTTATTAACACAGTCCTTTCTGACCAAGATTTCCCCTTCTCGGACAACCTTTCATTCTCGGCTTGGGCCACAGGCCCAAAATATAAATAGGTAATGAACCCCTAGGCCAAATACCCCTACAATATATATATATATATATATATATATATATTTTTAAGTTTGCAGCTACAAAAATCTGCCGTCTTTGACAATTTATTGTAGCTTAATTGCCATTTTTTAAACTATAGCATCTTTGATGTAGCTTTATTTTGTGGTGTGGGTTGTTAAAAAATAACAAATTGGCAATATAAGAGCTTCATTGTGAATGCTCTTATGCTTAATCACTTAGTAGTTAGTAATAAAAGTTTTTGTTTAGATGATTAGCATGCGTGGAAGAAAAACATGCCCACCGTTTTATTAGAAATGGTACTAAAATTATATATTGATAATGCTATTTATTACTATTTTTCAAGTGGAACAAAGTTTCTCTCCAAACTAATTTAGAGAGAAACTTTTCAAATTTCTCGTATATTTCTTTTTTTGGGTGTGAATTTTGAAAATCCAACTGTTGAATTTTACGTTCCTTATGTTCTTAACATGATATCAAATTTCGTTCAAATTGGATGTTATTTACTATTTGATCAATAAAATTATTTTTTATACACAATTTTAAATATTAATATTTATTTGATGATATAGCAATTTATCTTTGATCTTTTGAAAATTTTGCAAATATAAAGGATATAGTAAGAACATTAAATCCAATAGTTAAATTTTCAAAATATACACCCAATATAATGATATATAAGGAGTTTAAAGGGTTTCTTTCCAAATTAGTTTGAAGAGAAATTTTATTTGTTTTCATCAAGGCTTTATATATAGAAATTCTATTATGAATCTAAGATCTTATTACTTGAAATTTGCAATAATGTTGCAATTCTCTAAAGTACTTTAGGTTTGATTTGGAATTTATAAATTGGTGTATTGTGAAAACTATTTCATTTTATGGGTTTGTATAATTGTATTATTTGTTTTAAAATCAATCGTTTAGAAAGCATCATATAGTGTAGTTGGGTCGGTGTTTGAATTCACTAAGATTATCTTTGTGTTATTGTGTTTGGTTGTCCAGAAAGTGCAAGATAATGTAATAAAAGTTGGACATGTCCCTACATTTTTTTGTCTATCTTTCAACTTCATAAAATGCAAGAAAATGAGAGTCTCTTTGGTAAAAATATTGAGAAAATGTTGTAAACAGAACTATTAGAAATTTAAAAAATTCCCTAAAAAATCACATATCAAAGTGACGTAATTATCCTCCACACCACTCCTATCAAAAAATAAAATTCAAGAAATAATTAAATAAATACAGTAGCATTTTTTTTTTGAAATAATTAAATAAATACAGTAATTTACCCAAAAAAGAAAAGAAAAAAGTAGCATTTAATTTGCAGATCCCGCGCAAAATACAAAGCCCCCCAAGGCCAAAACCAAACTCCTCAACACCCCGCCCAGCCTTTTCACAAATCACAAATACAAAAACCTGTCGTATTTCACAAACCCCATCTCCGCCGCCACCACCACCACCACCATGGCCACCGCCGCCACAACTACAGCTCCGCTAAGCGACACAGATATAATACGCCTAGCTTCCCAGCACCACCATGCCCAAACACAGACACAAACACCCCTTCCCTCCTATTTACTCTCCCTTGACTCTCACCCCAAACTCCTTTCCTTCCTCCACGCTCGCGCCTCTTCTCCCTCTCCTTCTCTCGCCGTCTCCGACTACACTCTTTCCCTCCTCTCCCTCATTTCCCTTTCCCCTCACACTCCTTCCCTCTCTTCCCTCCTCTCCTCTCTCCTCTCCTCCTACACTCACCTTTTCGCTTCCCTTCTCATTCCCCACGACTCCAACTCCCTCAAAACCATACAATTCTTTGTCTCCCTCCTCCACCACATACCCGTTACTTCTCTCGAAGCAGTTGTCGATTCAATTCTCTCCTATTTGCCTCAAATTGATGATTCCGAGGATACCCAGATCCTCGATCTTCTCCCAAGTTGTTTGAACTTGGTTTTTGATTCAGGTGGGGATTATGCACACCAGGTGTTTGATAAAATGCTTGAATGTAATTGGTCGAAGGAGTTGTTGATGAAGATGGTTTCGATTGTGGGGGAGTTTGCATTTCTTGATAAGGTGAGGAGGAGAGAGTTTTTGGACAAAGTGTTTGTTGGGATGAAGCGGGTGGACTTGCAGGACTTGCCTTCGCTTGTGTACCAGTTATTGGTCTTGTCGGCCGCGTCAAAAGGGTTTAGCAAGAGAGAGGTGATTGAAGGGATTGTGATGTTTTTTGGGTCGAAAATGGGGTCAAAGATGAGCTCCATATTTAGGCAAGTTGAAGGGACAGTGTTGCTCCATGTGAATTTTGCAGTGAAGCAGGACTTGTCTTTGGGGCAGGAGGTAATGGGGCTTGTGAGGTCAGATTTTCGAGCTTTTAATCATTTCACGGTAGCCATTTTGTTGTCAGTCGCAAGGGTTCGGAGGTTCAGTGAGAGTTCATTAGGGATTTTGAAGACGGCAGTGCTTACTGCATATCGTGATTACAAGTTTGCCAAGTAAGGGTCAAAGGTCTCTAACGAGTTTCTATTAGTTTAGTTCGCTTTTGAAATTGAGGTCATTAAAGCATATATAATTACCTATCTATGAATTAGTGGTATCGGGTGTATTGGTCTTTGATGAATGTCTGGTGTGCCCCATTGAAGCTTACTCCTTCCTAAACGTTATACATGAATTTTGAAAAAAGTTAAATGTGGTTTGGATAGTTATTCGTAAAAAATCCATTTGTTGTTATCAAGGCAACTGTAAATTTGTTGAATTAAATTTTACAGATATGTTTATTTTGGTTATAATTGACTTTTCACATTGTTCTTCTAAATGCATGTTCATTCCAAGTGAACATTTCAGTAAAAAAGTAAACCAAATAAGTGTGAAATATAGTATACCAAACATCGGAAATCAGGTGGAAATATTTACCAAATAAGCTGGAAATTAGTTGGGGCATGTGTATTGGAAATTAGGTGGGATTTAAGGACTAGTTCTTTGGTGGTTGTATGTTTCACTTATGTAAAGGAACGATGGTCACAACATATTATGATAGACATCTCTGTATGGTGCAGTAGATAATTCATATTCACTTAATACTATCTAAAACAATCTGGGCTGATGTGCAAACACCACCATCGTTTTTTTTGTGAAACATAATTAAGCAGGAAGTAGTTAAATTTCATAGCATGTAAGATTTTATTTCTTATTATTTCTCAGTAACTTGTTTGTGAATGCTTTACAGAGACTGTAAGTGGCTTTCAGATGATTTGAAGGAAGAATATCTGGAGAATGTCAAATTAGTAGAGAAGGCTGTGTTAAGAGCTGTACTTTCCTCTCCTATTATGTCAATTAATTTGCAAAACTGTGTCTTAACAATGATACAATTTAAATAAAATATGCTTTAACTATAAACTATTTACTCTTCTGCTGAAGTTTAGGTAAATGAGAGCAGCTGTGGAAGAGAGCATATTGTGCCCAGCATTGTGCAGTTTGGTTTTGTGTTGCTAGAGTCAGTAGAAGAGAGAAGCAGTAAAGAGCTGTGGAATTCTAGCGGTCTATTGGGCATTGAGGACCTTGGTATTCAGATGCTGAAAGTTCTATTTGAGGTCCATGATATGGCAAGAAATGAGGTAGATACAACTAGAATAATGTTGCTTTGATTTATGATAATAGTAGTTGATTTAGTGAATGTAATGCAGATAATTGAGCAATGCAAATTTCGCATACTCTCTTTGAAGCCTGAACAGAGCATGCCAATTATAAGGTAACTGCAATTAAATTAATGTTAACTCTTGGTTTGATGAGTGATAAACAGTGGCATGATCTTAATTTTTTTATGCAGGCTTCTCAGTAATCTTATTCAGACTTATCCTTATCCCATGTTGGAGCATGTTTCCCGTTTGAAGGAATTGTTGGATTATTTCACTTTCATGCATGGCAATGTTGCTGCTTATCTTGTCACTGCTCTATTGCCTCTCATCAAGTTCAGCCGTGATCTTCAGGTATTTTCTTTGTAGTTTATAACTATTATAAAAAAGGACGTGGTTATTCTTGTGATGGGAAGTCCGAAGTCCTTATATGTATTGAAAAGAGCATGAAAACATTGACATGTTGTTTTAGCTCAGTGAAAACAAATGCCTTTACTATGGATTCTCACAAATAGATTTGAAAACCAAGTCATTATAAGATTCCCATGTTCCCTTTTTTTCTATATTGGGATCATTCGTGTGTGTTAAGCATGCCACCATGTATAAATTTTCTTGAAGTTCAACCACACTATTGTATTGGGCTTTCTATCCAATGAAGTACGATCCTTTGGAAACAGTGCTTGAATAAGAAATTATGTTTAATCCTCTTAATGTATAAAGCATTCTTGTATACTTGTATTCAATGATGCAGGATTACACCATTCTGGTACTGCGTAAGGCGATGTTTAGACGAGAAGATACAGTTCGTATTGCGGCAACTACTAGCATTATTGATCTTATTTTGGCAGAAAAACAATCTAAGAGAGATGGTCCATTTTCTTTTCAAGAGTCTTCTAGCCAAGCCAGTTCCAGCCAGCAAGCTGAGATACCCTGTGGCCCGGGGGAAGGTCTCTTTCAAGAGCTGAGTGGTTTGCTGCAGAGATGTCTTTATCAGCAGGTTGTTTATGCTTTTTCATACTTTCCCTTCTTAAATGGTGATTTATTCTTTTCTTTTTCCCTGGAACCTGTTTCTCATTGCTATCAGATGGTTGCGTACAGGCAAAAGTCAAAGAAGTGATGTATCATGGGCTTGTGAGGGTAATCTTAATGGACCCCTCAAGTGCAGGTGCTATCTTTGATTTTTTGTTGCCGCACTTCCTTCGTTATTTCAGGGAGGTAATTATTCATTGGCTCATGTTATCTTTCTTTGATATACTTGCTGGTAATCATATTCAACTTTTATGGAAGGAAAGTGCAAATAATGTTACTCATGCATCTTTCATATCAGTTACTCTGCGTATGTAATTGAGTTCCACACTTAGCATTAAAAACAATGTTAGCAGGATGCCGAAGTTCAACTTGAAATTAGAAATTGTGTTAGAGTAGAGCGCGGCAAGGTCTTAATCGAAGAGCCTCTAGATTGTCTCCTATCTTGTGTCTCTTGGATTCTCATTCTTCAGTCACATGGCCAAACTGATAGAGTTTCTGATTCTTCATGGGCAAATTTGGGCTTCTCTCTTTCACAAGAGAATGAGGTATTGTAATCACTATCAAATTTAAACAAAACTGTTCACGTAAGCAATGATTACAACTGAATTTAATGTTCATTATTTTAATGGAACTACTGCAGGTAGGAAGGAATTTGTCTGGTGAGTCATTCTCCAGTGCCTTCTTGAAGATTCGAAAGTTTCTAAGAAACCAAAATCTGGAAGGTCTGTAGGGTTTTTACTTGATACAGTTTACAGCATGTCTTTTTCTGGACATAGCTTCTTGCAAGGATTTTAAAACAGATCCATAGCTTCTTACTAGTTTCTATCGTTAAATGTCAGATCAGGCATTCTTGGTCAAGCTCAGGATGCAGGCTCTAAACCTCTTGAAGAAGAGAAAAGTACATGTGCTTTAATTTTATCAGGAATAATTGAAGTGTTGTTGAATGCTATTGCTACTGAGTTAGAGAAAGCAACGGATATAAAGAAGGTGGAACTTGAAAAGGAGATTACTGAGTTTGTTGACCTTCATGATTCATTGGATAAGGATACATGTACATCAAGACAAAATAATGGCATCAGAAGAGGGAATCTACGAACTGCTACTCAAGAAATACCCAACAATATAGATTCAGGCCACATAAAATTTACCCAAGGACGAATTCCATTTTTGGCAACTTCAAGCATCTATCAGCTATTGCAAACAGCACTAAAACTATACAATACTGATTGTTCTAACACTGTTGGAGCTTCCCGGAATTGTAGCCAGTTGTCCATGGGCAATTCATCAAAATGCTGCTCTAAGATTATTTCTTTTGCCTTAAATGCCTTTCTTCGTCATTTGAAGTCTTTATCTGTTACCGGAACTGAAAATTCATTGAAGAATTTGATCTATGGGGACATTAAGATGCTTGGGCCACAATTGCTGAAATTGATTTTTTTGCTCAAGTCTGTGCCAAAGTTTGCGACAGATCAAAAGAAAAAAGAAGCTAAGGGGGAAAAAAATGATGATGATCGAAGGGAAAATCTCCATCTAGCCTTAATCTGCATTAAGGAACTGATAATGGTTAGTTTATGGAGCTCAAACCTGTCTGGTTTGCTTGAAGAGATGGTGTCAGTTTCCCCTCTCGAGTTCCCTGGTTCAGATAATGATTGTGAAGCAGCCACTGGGATTGATGATCAACAGATAAGAAGCAAAGAATTATTTATTAGGAAAATCTTGATGCCGTTGTTCTCTGAATGTCTTGCACTTTCATATTTTGGTGAAGTTGAGGTAAATGCATTCTTACCTTCCTCTTTTCAATTATGCATTGTTTTAATAAACTTTTACTGGTTTGCTGCCTTGCTAGTATGTCTATTTATAAGGAGCACAAATTCATTTAAAATGTTACATTGTTCTCAGATTATCTGTGATATGATATTGATGATTGGGAACAAATTGCCATATAAGTGGAAGAACATTCATGGTGCTTGGGCTGTTCATGTCAGCAAACGCAATCACATAAAGAATTCCAAAGTAGTGAAAGGCATTGTTACGGTTGCTCTTTCTTTAAGCTTGCCTCCAAATGATTTAATTGTGGCTCAAGACATGGCCTCAGAGCTGTTAAAAGTCACTGGATCAGAGACGATTGACCCAATAGAGATGTCTGAATCATACCCCGTGATAAACCATTCAACAAGTGCTGCAATAAATTCTTGTATTCTGCAATTGATTGAAGCAATTCTTGTTGATATGGATTGGACCACAAAAAAACTGAAGATTTTCTCTTTGGTCACTCAAAGAAGCATTAACCTTAATAAAAGTGGAGAACATGCTCCTGGATTGGCATTTGAGGAAAATCTTTACACAAGGGCTGAGGCAGTGGTGAAAGTATTATCTTTCTTTGTTCTGATGAGCCTCAAAGGTAGGTATGCAGTTTGAGCTGAAAAGGCAATCCAATCTTTTTTACTCTAAATTTATGCATTTTGCTATCGTATGCAGAACCTCAAGCAGAGCATTTGCTAAGACTGGCTGCTAAGTTCTATAAACATTTAGCTCAGATGTCAAAGCTGAGGATTGCTCCTAAAGGTTGCAAGCAGCTTCTTCCTAGCCTCAAATTTGAGAAGCTTGTGGAACTAACTTGCAAGCAGCTCACGGTTCCTCTGTATAACTTTGTGATGCTGGTGCAAAAGGTATGGCTCTGGATCCTTTGGAAAGTTTATTTGCTGGTGACATTTGAAGGTTTTGGTTCTTAATGGGTTCCATTCTGCTTTCAGAAACAACAAGAAAATGCTATTAGTAAAGGGATCATCAAAAAAATTAAGAGGGAGAACAGATGCATACCGGACCTGATCTTTCAGATAGAAGATTATGAAAAGTATCTCATCCAGCTTAGCAAGGTGAGCAAAGTCAATTTATTGAGGCATGCGAAACGTAGCACTTCTCGGGATTTCAAAATTGTGGACCCCAACGAAATGACCAGGGAAGAAGATGTTCCAAACCATAATGATCCCACTGCAGTTGAAAACGAATCATGTGAGGATTCTGAAGACAATGAAGGAAATGGATCAGAGAAAATATTATCACCCAACTCTTGTAGTCCTTTGGCTGCAAAGGATTCTGGCTCTGATGGTGAAGATGGTGATGCTCTTCCCAATGCCAAAAGGGTGAAGAGGGGGAGAGTAGTGCAGGACTCTGATGATGAAACATAGAAGTTTTGAACAAATTAAGCAGGTTAATATCATATAGAGGGAATTGAGAGTAGTTGTATATATTAAATTTGGTGCTCCTTATTGACATGAGTTTAAGCTATGGCACAATTGTGAATGAGAAATGGTAAAAAAAGAAAAGTGGGGAAAAAAAAAAAAGAAATAGTGATTGTCTGTCATTCTAGACTCCAGAGTCCGTGACTCTGCTTGTGCAGCAATTTGATTTTGAAGAGTTGTCTTTGTTTATAACTCGTGTGCAATTTCCAGATGAGCAACTTTATATGTTTATAGCTGGGGAATTATTTTATGATTAACCATTTGACAACAAATTGGAAGCATCTAGCTCATCTTTTATCGTTAAAAAAATGGTGGAAGTTAGAAGACAGCTCTTCGGCACCAAGTGTGAGATGAAGACAAGGATAAGGTGATGCTTCAACTGAAATATTCGAGACCAATGAGTTGGTAGTGATATATGTACAGTTTAACCTCCTTTTGGTTTCCATAACCAAAACAATTTCAAATTTATTATAATAATAAATAAATAAACAATTTCTTATTTTAAAAATGCACTAGGAAAGTGATGTTTTCAAACCATTATCATATGCTGGACAGCAAGACATGGAAGGTAAAAGCGTATCTGATAATTGAAAAATGTTATACACTTTTCTTTCATTTTGAAAACAGGTGGGGACTTTTATTGGGATCCTTCAATGAAAATAGTTTTTAATTTTCATTTCAATCAATTGGTGTGTGCTTTCACATGAATGTCTTTTAACATTTTAAATTTGTTTGAGAATACTTTTTGTATTACTAATAGGCGGGGTTAGGAGTGCAATTTTTAGCTTTTGAAATTTTTCATTTTTTTTTTTTTTTTTTTACATTTGTAATAAATTTAAAAATTACACAAAAATGTATTTACCGATCTTAAGAAAATTTTCTGACTCCACCACTTAATTTACTATAATATAATGTTAAAATGCTTTTTTTTTTTTTTTTGAGGAGCAACCCTTAATAATATGCCACATTTTTTTTGTAATCTCCCTAGTCTCTACATTGATGTGTTATATCATATCTTAAACAATCACTACAACTACGAATGTGGACGTAGATATCTTTCAAAATTAGGTTATTATTAATTGCAAATATAGCGACATCACATAATTATTGAAAAATTTCTAACTCTCTTGTCGCTATTATTGCAATTAAAAAAAAAATCTAATTTTGAAAGATTATTACATCAGCACAAGCAGCACTATATTCTTTCCCTTTTTAGTTTCTTAAATTTGACCAAATCAAAAAAAAAAAAAAAGTTTCTTAAATTTAATTATCTATTTTATGTTTGTATCTTAATAATTAAATCTCATCATATTATATTTTTAAATTTTGTCTTCTCCTTTTAACTTTTTGATATTTTTTTACCAAATAATAAATTGGAATCATTATTATTAAAAAAAAAAAAGTTATATCTACGAGTAATGCTAAATAGTTTTTCTTTTTGAGTAAATACATGTAATTGGTGTAATAGTCAGTAGTGAATCTAGGTATAAATAATGATACTCTAATCACGACAATCATTATTATAAACAAATTATAAATTAATGTGTATAGTTATTATTATTATTTAAAAAAAAAAACTATAGTAATAACTTATTATAGTTCAGATTTAAGATTACACAGTAAAGTCTCTTCGTTTTCTCGGTGTCTCACATTTAATACCAAACCCCACACAGAGAGTGAAAGAGCTTAAGCTCGTAGCAAAGTAGCAGCAGTGTTTACTTCTCTCTCGTTTTAGTTTAGTTGATATCACAGAGCAAGAGAGAGAGAGAGAGAGAGAGCTTAAAAAAAATACAGAGTCAGTGTAGAAAGAAAGAGAAGAAAAAAAAAAAAAATGAGCGAAGACGCTAAGAGAAGCATCCAAGGAGCACTGGCGATGAAACCACTGATCTCCGATGACCGGAAACCCTCGTCTGCGGCGGCTGCAGCCACCCCTCCCACCGGCAAGCGCGTCATCATCAAGAGCGCCGACATGCTCCCCGAAATGCAGAAGGAGGCCGTCGACACCGCTATCTCCGTTAGCCTCTCTTTCTCTCTTTCTATCTCACTTTATATCTCAAAAAAAAAAAAAAAACAATATATATATATATATATATATTTTTTAGTTGGGTTTGTGATTTTTAATTATTTTTATATCTGGGTTTGTGTTTTTTTTTTTTGGGGGTGGGAAATTGAAGTTTTGGTATGTGAGAATGTATTTTTGTTTTTGGTTTTGGATTAGGCATTTGAGAAGCACAGTGTGGAGAAAGACGTTGCAGAGCATATAAAGAAAGAGTTTGATAAAAAGCATGGCTCCACTTGGCACTGTATCGTCGGCAGAAACTTTGGTAACAACACTTCCCAATCCATATTGCACAACCTTTCCTTTCTGGGTTTTTTTTGGGGTGGGCTTCAGATTTAGATTTAATGGTATTTAATGGTATATGGGTTTTTTTTTTTTGGGAAATTGGAGTTTCTGTATTGGTTTTAGTTATTTATTTTTGGGCATTTTGTGTTGTGAGAGATGGTATGGGATAGATCTAGTTTTAAAGCTATTGATTGGATACTAGGAATGTGGTTAATGGTTTTATATTTAGTGGTTGAGTTTTAAGTTGGACTTTAAATTTTTTTACTTATTTGTGGGGCTCTGGGTAGATTGGTGTTATTTATTTACTTTCTTTTTGTGGTTTTTAGTAATTAAGGTAAGAAGTTAATGCAGTCGCAGCTCTGTATCTTTGTGTTTCTCTGTGTAATCAATAACTAAGGGTAATGCTGAGCTGACTGTTTGGACTTTGTTTGAGAACTTAAAAGAATGCTTAATAGTTGTAGTTCAATGGTTCATTTAGGGTAAACTATAGTTGAAGCCCGAAACCCATTTAATCTTCAGTTTACCTCATTGCTAGGCATTATACCAATTCATTGGCTGGACTTTGCTGTTGCTGTAGTTTGGACAAAACAAAAGTATGAGGGAAAGTGAGTTTGGATCTTGATCTGGTTCATGAATGTGCGTCGTTCCTTTTTCTCTGTTCTGTGATATGGAAACCTTAAATGTTCACAACACATGATTGAAAATCCAATATACAAATGATGTTTGGAAGGTCCTTGATGTTGAGTTGCTTCACTTAATAGTTTTTGCTTGGACATAACGATCATCTCATTTCATGAAGGGAGAAGTAAATAAGAGATCTGTAACAATTTGGGAGTGGTATTAGAGATAAGGAATGCAGCCATGGTGTTAAGGCATTTGGAAGGGCTTTCAAGTGATCTCTAGTTAGAGATTTCAAGTTCAAGCCTCTTAGGTTGAAATAGAAATTAATTTAGTTTTCTTTATTTCTTATGTGTCCCAAAATGCATGTCCTTTGTTGTGGATTCATTGTGACTTGACCGAATTGTTTCAATTTTAGGTCATGTGATCAATTAAAATTTTTAGTGCACTGAGTGTGAATGATTCAAGTTATCTGGCATTATGAACAGATAGGGTGATGTTCAGGTAGATGAGAGGGGATGGGGATTTTTAATTGGCTCCATCAACCATCTTTCTTAAATTAGAATTGTATGCCCATTGAATTTGTAGAAGTTAGAGGAATGGAAGACCATGAGAGAAAGGGATCTTTTACATTATACTCTAGATTAAGCAAAACTCATGCCATATTACTTTATTGGAAAAAACTAAAACATGCTAGATAGTAGTACAGGTTGATCATTATTTTAACTTATGTCAATTGGCTATGACTCTCTATAAACCTATTAAATTGGTAATTCATTTGGTGCAATAGAAACTCTCAGCATGTTAGTGGATAGACAGATTTCTTTAAGAGATCTATTTAATCTCATATCTGTATGGTTTCAGCTTGGATTGGTTGGGTTGGATTGTTCACAAGGCAAGCCCAGCCCAGCCTTGATAGGTTTCGTAGTCTCTATGAGGTAACGGCTAGACGTTATGTTTTCCCTCCAGCTGGCTTAGGCTATGATATCTACACTTCGTAAAGACATGTATATTTTTGACCTTATTGATACTAGCCATTGATCAAATACAACTGATAGCATGCTAGAAAATGCAAGTAATGGAAATTTAGAATTTGCAGTCCAAGCCCATACATTGGTTGGGTTGCAATGCACTATCGCACAACAGGCAGCCCATACATTTGTAGTCCAAGCCCATACATTTGTAGTTGTCTGCCTATGTGTCTTTGCATATCATTTTTCTAGTTATACCTATGGCACAGATTCTATACTTCTGAATATGCATTGCAATTTGCTTAGGCATGATGAAAAGTGATAGACCGGGTGCTGGTAGTGAGTAGTTGTGTAGGTCAGAATGAATAAAAAATACTATGAAAGGAGAGTTTGCATGGAGCTCAGGCCCAGACAAGAAATAAAACAACTATTCATCAATCTAAACAACAATTTTCTGCGGTACATGGCAGGTGTTAGAATTGGTAGCTTAAGCTTTCCTAACAGCTTAAGCTTTTGGGAGAATGAGTAATTTAATATGGTATTAGAGTAGGAGATCTTGAGTTTGACCTTGGCTTTACTCTACCTCCCATTTAACATGTTACAAATCCCACGTGTTGGGCTCCACTTATTAAGGGGGAGTTTAGGACTACATGTGAGGAGGAGTGTTAGAATTATGGTTAAGTGATTAAATTCACCATTTTCTAATAGGTTAAGCTTTTTGGAGAAGTGGTAATTTAACAGAAGGGTTCAAGGCTTTCTGTCCCCTGGAAGATAAAAAGGTCACCATCTCCAGCTTGTATATGAGTGAAATTCAAAATACAAATTGGGTTTGGGACTGATAGACTTACCGCGGTGCAGTGCCCATCCAGAATACAGTTGGCTTTTTCTAATAGCTTAAGTTTTTTGGGGAAGTGGTAATTTAACAGAAGGGTTCAAGGCTTTCTGTCCCCTGGAAGATAAAAAGGTCACCATCTCCAGCTTGTATATGAGTGAAATTCAAAATACAAATTGGATTTGGGACTGATAGACTTACCACGGTGCAGTGCCCATACAGAATACAGTTGGCACCGGGCACATGTGCCCTTTGCTGTGACTTTTGGGAAGTCCAGATAACCTGTAGTTTATGAGCAAGAATTTAAATTCAGTAGTTCCAGTTTTGTATAAGCATAAATTTGGATATCCATTGAAAAAATCTAATTGATGGGATACATCTCAAATATTGATTTATCATATATTTTTTTTACCATCCCAAGCCCTTACATCTAAAATACATATAAAATTTAAGGTTTTGGTTTCAAGTGATACTTGACCATTAAATATGATTGACGATTTAGATTATTCAGTTTCCTAATTAACTCAAAAACAATTTGGTGTCTATCACTGCTCATCTTCTATGCCATAACATATAGAAACCACAAGCAATATGTTGATTTTACTTAGGAGCTTCTAAAGACTATGGTGGCATCATGACTAATCTTGGGAACATAATTTATCTGGGTCAGGGTTGGCTACTTTATGCCATTTAACCAATATTTTGTTTGAATCATATAATCTTTGATCAGGTTCGCCAGGATGTCCTCTTAAATGGGGTCATGTCTGGTTATGAATGTTCATCTGAGGTCCAGATTGTTTGGGTCTACTTGGGCAGACTTTCATATTTACTTGCTTATTGCCAATTTGGTGTCTAGTTTGAGCAAGAAAGAAGATTGGTCCAACTGGGGAACCAATAAGATAATATTCTACTGCTCAATTTGGAGTAGACTAACCACCACTGGCTGGGGTGACCCCAATCCCTTTCACATTTAAAAAGAAATATTCTCTTTTTATATTATTTTTTATTGGAACAATACTTCTTTGGTTTCAGCTAGGCTGTCAGCTTGTCATATCTCCTTCAGGAGTTTGAGGCATCTTGCTTGTTTAAATTGCCTTGCAATTTTCCATCAGTCCTTGATGGGCAATTCTGTTACAAGGGCTGACATAGTTGCTTCATATTTGTTTGCATACTAAATTTTTGCCTACAGTTACTAGGATAGCTGCAACATAATTTTCAATGTTCTGCTGTTGATTTGTGGGATGTGAGATGCCATACGTTATAAGAAAATGCTTTGATTTATTGTCCTAGCGATGATGGCATTCCAGCTCCAGACAGTTATGGAACTTCCAAAAGCACCCACTTCTATATCTGCTTGCCGTTATAAACTCTTATATATATATAAATACACCTGCATCTATTTATTCTTAATGTTTCATGACAATGTTGTTTTTCATAGTACATCAAGATGGTTAAACAAGTAACTATAAAATGTAACTTTACTGTGTTACCTTGGTGATATTCCGTTGGATATATGTCAAAGCTGTAACTACAGATTCTTATTCTAAAATTAACTCATGTTGACAAATTTATTTGTTTTCTGTGCAGGTTCTTATGTGACTCATGAAACAAACCACTTTGTTTATTTCTATTTGGATCAGAAAGCTGTTTTGCTATTCAAATCTGGTTGACTATCATTGTGATGTGGTGATGACGACAATGAAGAGTCTGTGATTAGGGCGTTATAATTAGAATCTGTATTTATTAACTGAAATCACTAGTATGCAAACCTTTTCAGGACATTCTTGTGCTTAACTTGTATATCTAATATCACCTGAATTGGCTTTGAACTTTCAATATCAGCTGTGGTGTATCAAGCTTTTTGCCTTTTAATTCCCATGCTTTATTAGACTGGATTGGGGAATTTGGTGTTCCCGGGAAGCTAAATGGCTCCCAAATGCCTCATGTAGAAGTTGAAGTGAGTACGTTGGGTCTGAAAGCATATTTATGTCATCTGTTCTTGTCCAATTTAGAGTTAATTCAAATTTGGTGATAAATGGCTTGACTTGTATCCATTTATTGTAGCAAATTATCGAGTAATGCTATGAACTTCAACCTTTTTCACAATTTGTTTAGGTGAAAAATTATAATCAGAGTAGCATACTTTCATGAGTTTATCACTAACATCACTTTTATTATACACTAATCACAGCAAGCCACATTTATGATAAAAGTTATGAAATTTTGTGTTACTAGACTTTACTGAAAACAGTGAGGCCTGCCTAGAAGGGTATATGGATGAAAGCTTTTGAGGCCACATTGCAGACTATAAGATTTCTAGTTAGCTTGTTCGGCTTTGGTATTCCCAGATTTACCTGATATTTAGGCTTGTAGTTATACTTCTACCTATGGCTATTCAATCTTTTGGTCATAAGAATGCTTTTGGGTCCTGTGGTTTTGTTGCTAGAGCTATTGGAAAGAAGCTTCTGTCTTGAAATCTTTAAACGTACCCATAGGACCCAAAAAAAAAAAAAAGAAAAGAAAAAAAGAAAAGAAAAGAGGTTTGGTCCAATTTGAAATTCAAGTGGGCTCTTGAATTAGAATTATTATATATAATTGGGTTTGGATTTGGAATTTGAGATCTTCTATAGAAATCATGTGGTGAGGCGTCTAGTCTAGTTCCACCCACCCCTTTGCTGAAAGGTGTCCGCAAAGGTTATGATAATTGCTATTTATGGAAATGAGAGAGAAAATGCACATCTCTAAAGGGATTGCTGGAAATTGTACACAAATATATGTATTTAAATATACATAACTAGTACCATTGCACATCTTTGATGCGATAGTCACTCTACAAGTATAAATGCTTGTGGGGTGTGGGGGGTAAGGGCTGGAGTTCAAGTTTTCAGGAGGAAGCTTCACACACATATACACTTAAATTAGGCTAGAGTAGAATTCTATTTTGTAAAAAAAAAAAAAAAGTATACATAACCAGTTGTAAGTCTCATTATAAGCTTTGGTGTTTCACTTTTGGCTATGAAAATCTTTGGACCAACCTTAGGTTTCATACATCTGGAAGCTATATGTGATGCCCAACCTGTGCCATATCGTGGGGTTTTCTAAGTGACATCAAAATAGAAGCCCGAGTTTCAGTCTAGACTCTATACTCTAGAGTTTGAGTGTTTGACAATGCTGCCAAAGAAGGGCTTAATGTCAATATTTGGTGGGTATAAGCGGAATGCTCTTCCTATGCCCTTTTTTCCTTTTCCATTTCCTTTTTTTAAGGTTTTGAATTTCCAGTATGAATGCATTCTCCACCTCTCAAATTGATTGAAAATGCATTTCATCTTGCAAGACAAAGAAGTGCCTCTCTGTCTTTTTCCAGGAATGGTATATGGACTGTAGTAGAGCATAAGGACAAATAAGTGGCAAACCCTATTTATTCCAATTTGTACATCCAATCTCTCTTTCCATTGTAGTGCTCTTTCTAGGGTTCCAAGTTCCAACTTTCATACTCAGCCCAAAAAAAAAAAAAAAAAGTTCCAACTTTCATAACTTCATGGGCACATAGGAAAGTATAAGATTCTATGGTCCTAATTCCTAATCCCCATTATTATATTCTTTTCTTTGGACCAATATTTCATGCCCACCCTTCCTACCAGCCAGCCATGTGGGTGATTTTCATTTTTCACCCTGATAACTCCGTGCTTGTTAAATCCTCCTATTACATTTTCTTATTTATTGGCCTGACATGTATGATATTTCTTCATTTTTTGTATTTTATTTTTTGTTTGTTTATAATCTCTAATTTATGTATTTGCAAGTTCTACTTGATGCATGGCATAAATCAAGCATGATAGGCTTAGCTATAGTACAATTGAGCACTGGAATTAACATGACGTGGACACGTGGCAAAAATTAGACATATGTCTGTATTGTGTAAGCTCCAGTTCACTGAAGCATTAGAGCTAAAATATGTCCAATTAAGCAAATGACTGTCCCTTGAAGCTTTAACTATTGTGTACTTTGAAGTCTAAACTATTAAATTGGAAAAGTCAGATATTAACTTAATGGCATTATCCAATTCGCTTTATAAAAATAATCGATGTTCTAATATCTCTAATCCCATTGGTTTGTTTGTTTTTTAACTACTGTCCATGCATGTGGATGCTTTATAAATATAAACCAAATTTTCAAAAATGATTAGGGACTTAATTTTGCAAAATTTTATCAGCAAGACCTACTACAATTGAGTGAAAGAGTATACTAGTATATTATGGGTCTATTTGAAATCCGCTTATTTTGCTAGAACTGAAAACTTTTTGCTGAAAATATTGAAAATAAAGGTAAAAATGAGCTGAAATAGTATAGTAGGATCCATAAATAGTACTAAAAAGTGTAGTTAAGGCCTATGAATAGTAACAAAAATATGTTGACAAAATTAATTATGTCAAATAGATTCTACTTCTAGTGAAGGAAATGTTCCAGCCAAAGCATCATGTTTTGATTCCAAATTTCAAGAATGGAATTTGCGAGACCCATGGAATGGGAGCATAGTGCAAAGATAGCCTCTGCTACTGCATGGATGATGGTAGCCTGGGCCAATGAACAGCATTTTTTTTTGGGTCCTGAAAATGCTATGAATCCATTCACTTTCTTTTTTGGGTGTAAAATAGCTATGTTGATTGATACTGACTTGGCGTTTTCCCAACATACATAATGCATGGTACTAATTTCAAAAGGAGTGTAACTTTATCAATTATCATTAGAGTGCTTATTCTTCACCAACTGTCTCCTTTCAATGCCTTATTCTCATTGAATTCCTGGGGGATTTTATAAATAACACCCTTAAAACTTTAATATGAATTTTAATTTGGTCCTGCAACTTTAGGTTTGAACAATTAATCTCCTGTACATAAGATTTGTGGAAAATCAAACCTTTCTGGTTTTTACTAGAGTTTTCTATTAAAAACTAACGAATTTAATCAGAGGACTTATCCATAATCTTTTTATTTATTTATTTATTTTTGGCGTCAAATTATCAATGATTTTAAGTCATGCACACATATACATAATTAAATCCACTAAATTTTTAGTAAAAAACAATGAGGGGAGGTTCAATTCATCACAAACATGATGTACAAGGTGTTAATTGTTAAAATCAAAAACTCTCAAAACTAAATTGACTCTCTAGTCAAAATCCAAAGTTAATAAATGTAAAACCTCTTATTTCTTTACTTTATTTGTCACACCTTTCCTTGCTCAACATTGTTATAGTCACTAGTTTTCATTGAAAATATTTTCATATCCCAATAAATCATATCTATTCAAGAATGGGGACTGATAAACAAGACATTGATGATCAAAATAATTTCCCATCATTATTGCAAGAGACAAACATGCCCTATACAGATGCAGGGCCATTTAACAAAAAAAACAAATTTAGCTTTATTCTCGGCAAAAAAAAAAAAAGAAAAAAGAAAAAAAAAAAGAAGCTTATTAATTTTGGAACCCGTCCAGCTCATGTTTTTTTTTTTGAGAAGAAACCCGTCCAGCTCATGTGATGTATGCTTTTAAGAATGTGATGCATGTGAGATTATGAGTACTCATATAGTTGGTTGTCACTTGTAAATGCATTTCATTCCACTTAAAAAAAAAAAAACCAAGACATTAAGAAAAAGAACAAAAAAGGGAAGGGGGTTTGGGAAAAAACATTTCAAATCAAATGATTCACAGCGATAATTTTTCTTATTGGGTCCATGGCATTTTGTTTTGTTCCCTAGTAGCACCAATTCTTGTTCAGCCAAAAAAAAGAAAAAAAAAAAAAAAAAAAGTTGTACTAATTCTCCATTTTACTATATACACACACAATTTCACTAAAATTCGCATCCAAGAAACCACTTAGGTTTCCATTGTCATCTTGCTATAAAGAACAAACACCAAAACAGTGCTTTTCCCAAGAACAAGATAACTCCCACAAACCTTGGGTTAAAAAAAAAAAAAAAACTCACTCAACTTTATAAATTCAAAACCATAATTAATGTACTAAAATCTAATCATGTAAACAAATAATCAAATACCACAAATGCCCTTAAACTTTCACAAAATCCCACCCCTCCCCACCAATTTTTTTTTTTTTTTTTTCCATTTTATGGGCAACAACCAAAGCACCGCCAAACTAAGTTAAAAAATGGCAAACTCAAAGTCATAGTGGGAACTAATAAGTTAAAAATGAGACTTTTTTGGCTTCATACTAGGAAGCAGGACAAAAAGACTTTGAGGATATCATCGTCATTACAAAATTTATCCAAGGGTAAAACTGGAATACAACTCCAAAAAACCCCCCCAAATTTTCATTCACAATTTTTTTTTTTTTTTTTGGGTCTGATTTTCATCTTTCTCACGCTCAGTTCACAAACCCACCCGCTCGGTTTCTTGTTCCTTTGCGATGATTACGAGCACTAGAGGAAGAAGACGAAGAAGAAGAAGTGGGTTTCATTGCAGCCAATGAACAGTGATCTTTATGAAGACTTTCTTCCTCGTCCATAAAAATCTGCCTGCACCTGCACTCCACGCTACAAAAAGCCCTGTCTCCTCTGCACAATATACACATACATATACACACACAATACATATCACCTTAAAGATCAAAACTTTATCATAAAATAAAACAAACCCATGATTCCAAAAACCTTAAAAACATCAAAAACAAAGATCTGGGTTTTGTAGTAGCTAGCTTACTTGTACATGTAGATGTCTTTCCCAGGCAAGAGCTTTTGGTTGCAGAGAAAGCATTGGTCAAGAAAAGTAGGTGTTGGGAAATAACCACTAGAGTGATGAGCTTGCAAAGGAGAGAGCTTGTTGTTGTTGTTGTTGAGCAACATGGTGGTCTTGTTAATTACTTGTGGATGATTCTTCTTGCTAACGCCACCACCACCACCACCACCTCCACCTCCACCGCTATTACTACCACTACTACTGCTACCACTCTTTTGTGCTTCCAATACTACACTAAGTCCCACCATTATTATGATACAGTATTATTATATCATTCTCTCTTTCTCTGTGTGTGTGTGTGTGTGTGTGTTTTCTCTATGTTGAGGAGCTTTGGTGTGGTAGTAATGGAAAGGGTTTGGTTGATAAAATTTTGAGTAAATAGAAGCGATATGAGAGAGAGAGGTACGGAACCAAAGGGCGGTGTGGGACCCCTACAGCTATGGGAGCAGTAATAAGGACGATTAGCGTAGCGAACGATTTGACTCCTTTTGGTGGTTAAGTGCCACGTATATGGGCCTTAGTTTCCATTTCATTTTCATTTATTTTTGATTCTTGGGGTTGTTTTGTCTGCTTGTGTTTACGTGCTAATTTCTAATTAGAATTTGCTTAATTTGGTTTTTTTCTTTTTCCATTATTATTAGGGGGAGAGGGAGAGAGATAAAGATGTAAATGTTGGCCCAGTCACAACGGTCGTGACTCGCGTTTGTGCTTTTTTCCGTGCATGGTTTGCGTGATTGTTTTTTTTCCTTTTGAGATAGAAAGAGAAGCAAATTTGTATGCTTCTTTGGCAAAGAATAATTATATCTGTTTTTCTTTGGTACTCTTCAGCCCTCGGTTCCTTAAACAAGTCTGTTGGCTGAGGATAAAATAAACCCACCAGAGCTACCGCTTCTGGCTTTGCAGGGAACTCAAATTTTTAGAATTCTTTTTTATTAATTGATGCAACTGAAGGCCACCCCATGAAAATCCCACTCACTGATTCTGCTTCCTTTTTATATTCTTAATTCCCTCTCTCTCTCTTAAAATAAAATTGCAAGTTTGAATAAATTTATGAAAATCTTGTAATTTACTCAACAAATACAAGTGGTGTAAAAATTTACATAAGAGCATCTTTAGCAAATTCATCAAATTTTTGTACTGTTTGGAGAATGAACAGTGACTTTTATCTTTATCTACCAACTTTTTCAAATACACTTTCCAACAGATTATATATCTCATTTAAATATTATTTCTTCATTAATTATTTATTCTTTTTTTAATAACTACACATCTTCCAAAATTTTTTATTCAACATCTAATTATTATAATAGAAAAAAAAGCATTTAAAGAGTGAATATTAGTCCATCAGACTTGATGAGCTACTGTTCATTAGCCAAAAAAATATCCAGGTATACCGAACTTGTTGGAGAATGAACAATGCACAAGTTCTTCAAATTTTAGCTAATAAACCCGGATACCGAACCTGTTGGAGATGCTTAAGTAATGTCAAATTTAAAAACACAAAAAAAAAAAAAAATTCACAATTTCTTGAGGTAATAAGTTTGATTAGTTTAATGTCACTTTTAAGTTAACCCCTTGTTAATATAACTTTTATTATGCATAAATCATAACACTTCAATAATATTAAAAAAATAAAGTACTACATGTTATTAAGTTTATTAATGTTACTTTGGCTTTGACAGATAGAGCTGGATAGATTAGTAAATAGCATATGGCTCAAGTTAATTGGGTAATCACTTCCAGACTATTTTGCTGCACAACTTAGGCGGTTGATTTTTCTAACTGTGCAAACCCAAATCCAGTCCACTGATTGGCTGCACGGCATCATTATCACAAGTTTGAGGATCCAAATAAAATAAAGGGTCATGTTAAGAGTGCCTTTAGGTATTAGTTAACAATCTATTTTAAGAAAGTTTTGATATAACTTTTATGGAAAATGAAAAAAAGTTGTAAAAAAAATTATTTTTCTTTTTCTTTTTCCATAAAAACTTTCTTTAAATGAATTATTAATTAATGTCCTAAGGGCATTTGTTAGCATTTTTCTAAGATAAAATATTTAAAACACCGTCCATTGAGTGAGTGATTAATTAAGCTACTAAGTTGTAACACCTTGATTTGCATGATGTGGTAGTAATTAATTTACGGTAGTTTGAGCTTTTTCTTTGAGTATTGCATGGGCCGGTTTTGTCTTGTGTGATTACATCTGATATGAACGAGACAAAGAAGCAGTCTGGATTTGTCTGTGGCGCACCAACACAAACTTCAACTAAGATTTATATATAGTAATGTTTTCACATGGTCTTTTTGTGTCTTAGTACATTCCGTTGGTTCATGATTCTTGTAACTAACATAAAACAATGGCATTTTGTGGACTCGGGTCTATATAGAGAGGACTGAAAATTGAGAGGCACATGTGAATGACACGCCCCCATTCCACCGTCGGCACTAAGCAGCACTTCATTTATGAAATAATGTAAACTTGAATAAATTCATGTAATTTGTCACCTTACATGACCAGCTGGCTATCCTATATATAGGAGGTGTAGAGAGATAAATTATTTGTGGTATCAAATAATTTATCACTTTATCCGACAATAATCTAGCATAAATCTTGTTGCAATAATTCAATAGGTGTAAATTGTCATATTTGCATGCATACACGTTTGTATGGTTTAATCATCTTACCTCATCCAACAATAATCTAGCGTAAATCTTGTTGCCGTAATTCAAGGGTTTGGTTTACTTTCAGTATTTTTTTAACTGAAATTTCCCTTTGTTTTAATAAGAAACTTTCAAGTCATCTATTATCTAAATAAAATGTGGAAATTAAAATTCACTACCACTTGTCATTGTATATTTAAAATAAAAAGACATGTCCAGTTAAACAAGTATTGGAGATAAACCAAAACTTGTAATTCAATAGGTGTAAGGTGTCATATTTTCATACGCGTTTATAATATTTAAATCTTCTTTTCTCCATTGTTGTAATTATGAATTTTTTAATATATACAAAATTGGCTACAACCTTACTCAATAAAGTAAAAATTATTATATATTTTGAAAATCTAACCGTTGAATTGCATGTTCTTTATGCTCTTAATATACATGTCGAATTTTATGTTAATCGAATATTATTTACTATATGATCTATAAGCTTATATTTTATGCTTAATTTTAAACTACAAAAACTTACTATTTAAACAATTTATTGGTGATATAGTTATTGATATTTAATTTTCTAAAAATTTTGTAAGCATGGGAGATATTATAAAAAGATGTAGTTGAATGGTGAATTTGTCAAAATTTACATTCAATAAAAAAATATTGAATAAGATTATTGTCTACTACAATCAATTTTGTAACTATATATATATATATATAAAGAGCTTGTAAATTAGAGAACAAAAATTCTTGATACATGGTCTACATCAGATGCATAAAAGAGATAAGAATGTTTGACTCAGGGAAATAAATTGATTAGTCTCACGAAAACTTGCTCAAAAAGTTTGTTTAGGAAATTGGTAGGACTAGTTAGAAAGAGACTTCTGAAAACAAAAATAACATGAGTAATTTTTTACGGGAACTCTTTGTAAGCATGAGATGGCATGATATGTGTAGTCTATCCATATCTAAAAATTAAATTCTAGCATGAGTCCGAAAACACAATATAAAGTGGTTTCCAATGTTATGCATACTTAGCATGCAAACGTGTCTCACACACACACGCAAATAAATAAATAAATAAATATATATATATATATATATATATATATATATATTCTCATCAATGAACATAGATGTTCTTATCTTTTGAACTACTAGGTGATGCAGATTTTTAATAATGCTCAGGGGAAAAATGTCCCCATCAAAACACAGGTAATAAGCTTATTTGAGATAATAAATTTTTTTGTAATCTATTTTTTAACTACTTAGATTACATTGTTATTCATACTAATAAAATTGATATAAATAACGTTGTTCAAATCACAATTTATCACATCAATAATTGTAAAAAAAAGATTGAGTAATAAAATTAGTGAAATTATATAAATAAAATAATATTGAAATACACTTTTGATCCGTAAAGTTTCAGATTGCTTTTATTTTGACCTTCTATGTTGATTCGTTTTCATATTGGCTCTTTACCTATCAAAATTTTTCATTTTTCATGAAGGACTAAATAGAAAACTTAATTAAACATAAATGATTAAAATGAAAATTTTGAAATATAAATGACCAAAATAAAAAGAATCCAAAATTTTATGGACTGAAAATGTTGTTTAGTCTAAAAATAATGTCATTCAAATTGCAAATTTATCATGTCACTAAGTGTGCATTTGGAACGCGCGGAAAACGTGTGTTTTTGCGTTTTGTTGAAAAATAGTGGGTTCCGTGCACTGTTTACTGGACTCACAAGTACTTTTCAGCAAAAAAAAAAAAAAAAAACTATAAAATTGGATCCCACGGCACATTTCACATATTTAAAATTCATTTTGCTATAATGTTTTTAGTAATAAGCAGTATCCAAACAGATCATAATTATCAAAAGTCTTGTAAGTTAAACTTAACTAATATATACGGTGGTTTTTCCAAAAAAAGAGGTAGTGTTCAAATCTACTACCTCTGTTAGAACTATTATATCATTAAAAACAATCATAATATCAAGCATTGAGAAAAATGATTTAGAAATTTTTAGTGTCCCTAACCTTACTCAACCAAAAAAGGTTAGGTAAAAAGGAGGTGAAGCACACAGATGAAGTAGAAAAACCTCTCTTTTATTTGTATAACATTCCAAAGGTGCTTTGACAAAACAAATCATTAAGACCGATCGAGTTTGATAAGTAGCTACCTTTCACTATTATCCTTACCAATAATCTTTATGTTCCAATCCAATCTCAAGTCTTATTAACCATAGGCGAAGTAGCACATGCATGCTTTAATTTTAATTAATTGGAGGGTCAAAGCCTTTTATTTTACAATACATTGCTGGCCTAACTTATAGCATACAATTATATAGGGACCTTTAACCAGAGAAAGCAGAACACACAAGTACTTAAATTAGATCACATATATACGACATGAAAGTAGGTTCTTTTCATATTTGCACTTTCTTTGTTTATCTTATCTTCATCTATCCAACCTAGATAGTTCATTAATTTGATATCAATTAAAAAAATACCTGCCAACATCTGAGATATTGGTAATTTCAAGGGATAGAATTTGAATCTGTAACATTCACTTCATAACTCTTATAATATATGGTAGGAAAAAAGAGATAGAAAAAGTTCAAGGTGTGTTTTAATCTAATTTTTGGATTTTCAGATTCTAGATGTTTAAGTTTCTTACTTTTAACGGTTTTATTAGGATTTTTCAAATAGAATATTATTGTTCCCAAAAAAAATTCTGGAGCCTACAAATAAACCTAAAATATGTGTGTGTGTATATATATATATAAACTATTCAATAATTTTATTTTTGTATTGCGTATTGAAGAAACCTTTTTATAAAATGAAGATCCCATTCGGCTATTTAAAATGATCTGAAACTGAATAATCTAAAATCCAATTTGTATCTGTACCTGAAAATGATTTTTACGGTTGGATTTCTTTTACTAGTCTTGATGATTTCAAAGTAGACATACTAAATTTCCGTACGAGACTTTCCCTCTTTATCTACCCCAACTATGAATCCTAACTCTCGAGTCTTGAAGCAAGAAAATCATTTCAAAGGCAAACAAAGCATAGGTTCAATTTCACTATAGAAGGAAACTAGAGCTTGTTTTGTTGCTCACGCTTTCATTTTTCATGCCAGTCAATATCTGATTTATAAGTTCTCTTAATTTTTCTGACCTTCCCCATCATTAACCTTAGAAATAATTCACTGTCTACTCACTCACAATAATGCTACCACGTACACAAATTTCACAAAAATTTATTTTTTTAACAATTTTTGTTGAGGTGGCATATTAATTTTGATTAGTGACACACCACTTTCACATTAGACCATCACAACTGTTATTACTTTATTGCACACCAATCACAAACTGCCACCTTAGCAGCTACGGAATTTGTTGTGCCCTTTTTAAATTTTTGACTCACATTTGGTATATAAAACTACATTTGTTTTGCCATGCCCATTTTGAATTTATGATTCACATTTGGTTTATAAAACTGCATTTGTTTCATTTGAGATTATTTTTGGAAAAAGAAAATAGTTTTAAGTGTTAGGTTGTGCTCTTGAGAATGTTCTAGAAAACATATTTTCTACTATTTTCTCTACCCTCAAATAAATATATAATAAACCAAAATATTTACATTCCAATCCAAAAATCTTTTTTTTTTTTTTTTTAAGTGAGAAGTTAAAAAAGAGAGAAAGCATGACGGAGGTCGTTAAACATAGATCTACTAAGGTATTAGGGTGGTGGCTGAGAACATACTAATGCCAACGGCGGCAAGATGGTGCGGGGGGGGGGGGGGGGTGGGGGCAACAGGTGGTTGGCAATGTGGATAAACATAGATATGTGGGCCACCACAAATCGATTGGTGACATGGATGGGAGAGAGTAGCAAAGGTGTAGCGGCTAGGTGAGTCACGGAAGTCCAATCGGGTCGTGGGTGGGTCGTGATGGTCAATTAGGTCTAGTGGTTGAGTGGGGGATTCTCTTGCTCAAATGTGAATGATTTTGGAGTAGAAAATTTTAGGACCACAAATTACAGCATTAAGGGCACAAAATATTTTACACAAAAAAAGTCTTTATTTTATTGACAGTTTGAAATTATTTTTAAATACCCATAAATACAAAAATTATTTTTCGAGAATCAATTTTCGTTAAAACCAACGGAGCCTGATCACTCCATAGTCACCATCCTGATGGAAGATAAATTCAGGAATGTTTTGTAGCACACCATTGAAATGCCAAACTCCTCAACCAATGGACGTGAGCCTCTTGTAAAACTCCTCAAAGTTAGAAAAATTTTATTAATTTGTTTCTTTTTTTTTCATCTAGTAGAAATAATTTTTTTTTTGGGTGGAAAGGGGAATTTAAATTAACAAAATATTAAAAACAAAATAATCTAGAGTAAACAACACTCACATGCATGTGCCAGAAGCTAGATTACAAGACTGCATGTTGCATATGCCAGAGGTTGGCTTAAAAGTGGGTAGAATATATCACAAAAATTCTCCTTCAGCTAATTCTTTCATAGTAATTACAGACCATATCATATTTATTACATTATTTTTCACAATTATCTTACGGTTTGTGGTAAAAAAATTTCCATTATTGCTTCTGCTAACTGGTCTGCAGACTCTGCACAATGATTTTCCTTTTTTCTGGGAGTACTGAAAGTTGAATTAAAGTTGAAACTGGGCCACCTCAAATAATTGGAAGAGTGAATTAAAAAATTAAACACATTACAAGGTGAGATTTAACTTATAGTGCATGAAATGATGTCCATCTACTAGAAGTAGACTACTAATACTTTAGCCCATACATACTTTTTATAGATATTTCTGGGTGATGCTTACATAAATTTATAGCTTGACAAATTCAACTAACATGAGTCATAATTCACGAAATTTATGATAAGAATTAAGGATAAATGGAAAACGACAACCTGGAAGCCCATTGGAATTTTTGGCAACATGTATATATTGCAACCTTACAATAAAATAGAATTGGGATTAAGGACAATAAGTACAGTCAAAATCAGTACACTGAAAAACAAAAAAACTAGATGCCATAAACATGAACATAATAACAAAAAAAAAATAAAAAAAAATAGTTTCCGTGTGTCTTATCCCATAAATGATCAAGTAATGAATGGGAAACTTTAGCTCTAAGGAAACGATGTCAATAGGGGCCCCAACATGAGTGGAAGAAAACAAATGTTATAACAAAGTTGTCAAGTATAATTTGTTTGATGTAGGTGAGCAAGTAAGCACAGTGTTCGATGATAAGCTCAAAGAGAAAAAAAGAAAAGAAAAAAAAGACAGAGATGGTGAGAGGGTTTTAATGCTACTTTGGAGGTAAAAGAACACTGCTTTTTCCAGGTGGTACAACTCGGAGCTACAAATAAAGGGTGAGGTGTCGCAGCAATGTGGCTTCTGGCTTTGCCTTCTCTTTTGCTACAAATCCCTACTACTACTACACTACACAAAAATACAAAATTTTATTGCAGTAGCTACCCAGTACAAAGATTCCTTTATGTAAAAGCCGGCGCTACAGGGAACTGGTGTGGATTGGGGCACGTGTTCTCTCCTGATTACTTCATATTGATATCATGTAAATCCACTCTACTAAGAGGAGGGCTTTCTTTTTCTTTTCGTTTTTCATGGATGATAACAGATAAGGGTTTTGTTGTAAATTGCGACCAGGATATATATATGGGAGCATCAGGTCATGTGAAAAAGAAAGTTTAACCTGTCATTTGAAGATTTTCTTGCTTTTCTTTCTTTAATCAACATTTTCTTGCTAATAAGTTCTTCGTTAAACAACTAGTATTGAAGCATATCATTGTTATAAGTAATATTCTTTCCTTCTATGGAGAAGTGATTACTTTATGTCTTTATCCATTTGTCCTAAAATCGTTGCTTATATCATATGTGATTTGAAAATTTCGACTTTATTTATCCCGGACGAAACTAACTTCGTTAGGCAATCATAACTCATCTTATTCTTTTCAATATAAAAATCTCTATTTTATAAGACTAAAACATAACTCACCCCAAGGCAATTCTTAGTTAAAACTTTAGAAAGTAATATTATTTAATTCTATGAAAGAAAAACTTTTTTTTTTTTGGGCACACATTATCTCAAATTTGAAAAGATTGCGATAACCCTATTTGAATTCCTGTTGGCCACTATGAATCAAACTAGCTGGAAGAGTCCACGACAACAGTATCCTCTAGAGAAACGTTAAGATTGGTAAGACCAATTTGGCCCACATTGTTAAGTTGTTGTCCAAGAGCCAAAATCCAGTACTAGACGGCAGAGAGAAGTGCATTCGACTAGTTGAGTGTTGAACATACTCACCGATTTTTTTTTTATAATCTTTATGAGCTATAAATCCCATTGGAAGCTCAATACCCCACCACCCCACAAAAAAAAAAAAAAAAAAATCACCCTTGGATTACATATCCTGCACTAATTGTACCTGCACTACATTTTTATTAATAATCATACCATTTCAAATGTTTTACTTATATAGGGGGAGAAAAAAGGATCTCTTCTAAACAAGGGAGTCAATACCGTACCGGATGTTGTACCAGTTTGGCCAGCGATACGATATATTTCGGATACGGGTCAATACTGATGTATCGTTTCGGGTTTACCGCTATTTTTTATATTTATAAATAAATAAATAAATAAATATATAAATATATATATATATATATATATATATATATATATATATATATATATATGTATGTATGTATTATAATAAATATAAAAGTTTACTATAAAACATTTCCTCAATTCAAAACTAATTATTCATGATTTTAGACTTTAGTATCAATTAAAAGGAAAAAAAAAAATAGAAAGTTTAAAAGTTACCATTGCATACTAAAAAAACAAATAATACTAATAAGTTAATGCAAATAAATTACCATTTTTCCCTAACAAAAATTCAAAAATTACAAAACTTAAAAAAAAAAAAAAAAACTTTTTTCTGTACCGGCCGGTACGTCCGGTACCAACCGGTATTGTCTGAAATTGGCTGGTACGGCCGGTATTTTTTTCCGGTACGAAACAGGGGGGGTTATATGTACCAGTTTGCTTGCCAGTACGGTATATACTGGCGGTACCGGCCAGTACGGTACGGAATCGACTCCCTTGCTTCTAAATCCCTTCTCTTTTTAATTCCTAAAATAAACAATTTTGTGGTCACTTTTTTTTAACACCCAATAAACACGTTTTGATGCAAAATGGAAATCATCTCTTTAAATCCAGGAGGTGTTTTTCTGAATTCACAAGAAATACTTTGAAATTCACCGGATGAGTGAAAAATAAACTAATAACAATCTTATTAACAATAGATTTCATTTTTGTTTTATAGATTACAAGCATATTTAAAGACTACAAAACTATTTTCCAAGTACGAATACTCCTAAATAGATCTTAATTGATACATTACCATAACAAAGTTCTAATATAACTAGGAAAGTTTTTAAAATATCTAGAATCAAGTAAATAAAACCCAAAAATCACAAAATCAACCTAATATTTTATCCCAAATCATGTTTCCTTTGGACCTTCATATTATCTCACCATAACATCAATAAGATTGGCCTTTGAAACAAAGTTGCATCCATTTTACCTGAGAGAAAAAGAAATGGGTAGGATAAAAAATAGTATAAGATGTAACGTGTATATAAAATAACTCCCTTAGATGAGGGTGGACCCTATAAGCCTGGGACCCACCTCCATGTGAGAGGTGAGTGTTATATATGTTTAGTGCATCAGATATTGGCTTTGCAAACTGGAGATTCTCATAAAACCAAGATACATAGATAAAATCATAAGAAAAAACACGTGGATGTGAATTGTGATTACTCTATTATATAAGCCAACAATCCATAAGTAAAATATATTAAAATTGGTGAAAATCTTATAATTACTAACATTTATAAAAGGCTTGATTTTAGGGAGGATGTTAGATAGGTGCATATGTTAGAGTCTCATATGCAAACCACTCCTCTCCTCCCCAAACCCCCCCCCCCCCCCCCCCCCCCCCCAAAACTCCTTTTTGGTAGACTTGCTTATGTGACTAAGGGGACTTGCATTCTTATTTCTTAATCTTATATGAAATATGTAATTATGCACCCAATAACTATTAGGCCTTTCTTTCATATAAGAGTCTGTTTAAATACTGTTTATTGCTGAAAATTGAAAATACTGTAGTAAAATAAATTTTAAATGTGTAAATAGTGCTGTGGGACTCAGTTTTGAAGTTATTTTTTTGGAAAAAAAAAAAAAAAGTACTTGCGGGTCTCGTGAACAGTGCATGAGACCCACCATTATTTTAGCTAAACACTGGAATGCACATTTTCTGTGCGTTACAAACGCACGCTAAGTGGAACCTACCCTTATATGAAGAATGACATAATACATTATACATAGATTATCCATTGAATGGCCCCAAAATGTTCCTTGATGTTAATTGTGAAATTATGGACAAGAAAAATAGAAAAGAAAAAAAAATGTGGAATTATCTACTGAGTTTAATCAACTAATGAATCTTTCGTAACAAAAATTCACAGCAATTTCACTACATTTTTGAGTTAGATATAAATTATCATATATATTATAAATATAGATTATCGATTGAAGTTAAACTCAAATAGAAAAACATATACTAAAATAATGACATCGAAAAATGTGGACCTTTAAAAGTTTATGTAAAAGTACTATCTCATTGAAAAGTTCTCTACATTTTTCCTTTCTCAAGGCATTTCTTTAAACAAAAACTCTGGTTTTCCTTCTTTTTTTTTTTGGATGATAAATATTTCTACGACATCATACATGGGCTATTAAAACAATCTATATTAAAAATTGGGGTGAATTCTTATATGAGAGTTAAGACTAATTTAAAATTTTATGAAATTATCATGAATTTTTATTGTGTTTCTAATTTTATAGTTAACATAAGAAACATTATAGTTTGGTATACAGGTTTTTATTTTTAATATAAAAAAATAATGTAAAACATTGGGTTCCGCCATCCGTTTAACAAATAGATAAGAGTACACAATAATGTTAACCATTGGGTCCACCATCTGTATAACAAAAAGATAGAGTAAACCTAAATGTTTACTTACTATTAGTAATTTTGTCTTGCTTATCAACAATGTTAAAGTCAATAAACCTCGAGTCCTTGAAAGTTTTGTGACAATTAGCTCAAACTTTAAAGTTTTGTGAGTATCAAATCCGTAAAACATTCCCATAGCATGTTAGAATAATGAGTTAACTCCAAGTTTTAACAGTTTTTGACTACATAAATTATAGTGTATCTAAGGAGTTAAACTTAAAGGCACGTGACAGGGTTATTTTACTTCACAAGGTTGAACTAGCTAGTATTTTTATTCAAATCCATAAAACATTCCCATGGCATGGTAAAATAAGAGCATTAGCAAATGCAAAAGTAAGGCTCCATTGGCGGAGCTATAGCCAAAATTTTTGGCTTCTTTGCTATAGTGCGCAGCCAAAGATAATTGTGCACCATAGCTCAATGGTAAAAAAAAAAAAACTTTTTTATTTTTATTGTAGTTGATATATTATTTTATTGTGTTGAAAGTTAAAATAAAATTACTGATGTTGAATGTTTTGTAAAGTAAGAAGATAAAATAGATAAAGTAGTTTTTTGTAGTATCAAATAGCTAAAATTATAGCCCCATCAATGTGGATGCTCTAACGAGTTAAGCTCCATCTTTAAAAGTTTTGTGAGTACGCTAATTCTCGTCCAATGATAATTTGTGTTCAGACTTTTATATTAGGGTTTGAATACGCAAGATGCGACACAAACATTATACGCATCAATCTTGTATCCGTCCAATATCATTCTGTCCAAATAATGCTGAAAGTTTGCCATTTGTACTAATAGCAGAATATTCATAAAAGTATTAAAAGATTGAATTTTAATTTCCGCTAAAGATAAATATCTCCATCGCTTTTGGGCTGTTCGCCAATCCCCATCTCAAATCCCCATTTCCTTTTTAGTTGCGAAGCTAGTGTCCATGACAAGTTCTTTGTCAAGTTGCCATCGCTGACTGCGCACAAGGACTTTTTTGTTTCTTTTTTTGTTGGGACTTACAACACTGGGTTAGGTTAAATTAAGGATGGGATAATTTTAGGAATTGAACCGAAAACCCTACAAGATAAATATAACTTGTTTCCAAACACTGGTCAATTTATGTAAAAAACTTACACGTCATGTCAACTTCAACTTCAAACTCAGTTCCATCGTTCTCAGTGCAACCCTACGCCCCATCATTCTAATCCGCCACGCGGTGGTTTATAAGGAAAACCCTTATCATCCAAACCATGATATATAACAACATTTTTACGATAAACCTTAAATTACATATTAATATATTATTATTAATTTTAACTTAGTATATCACAGACATAATTTATATATATGTATATAAAAATAACAATTTGCCAATTAAAATTTATCAAAAAACTAACAACTAAGGTGAGCGGTCAATCAAACTGATAAGCGGGTCCGACCAGCGGTAAGGGGACCAATTGTTTTGTAACGTTGAGACAAAAAGAAGGGCCCTCCACAAGATTTTCGTAGCTAAAAAGCTTTATGATACGTGTTGACAATCCATGGATACAAGGACCAAAGTTTAAAGGCAAGTTAAGAACTTTGAAGTCAAGCACGATTTCTTACTTTATGTTTTTGTCGGTTTCATTTTGTTTTTTGTTTTCTCCTTTGTTCCTACTTCCTACGTTTAGAGCCTAAGGTGTGAATCAATAGATCGGAATCAAAGATGTGTTTAGATATCGTTTATTATTAAAAATTAAAAATTTATTGTTAAAAATATTGTAATAAAATAATTTTTAAATATATAAATAATACTTACGTATTTACGAGTTTCGTAATAGTGTAAGGGACTCAGCCAAAAAAATGCAGCAGCCCAAAATGCCACTTCTGTCACCATCCAAACTCACACTAGGTTAAAAGAAAAAAAATTATACTTGTTTATTTAATAAATAAGTCCAGTAACAAGTTCTAATATAGACTACCATCAGAGTTGAGTTTGATGACAATTTCCCATACCAACGTGAGAGCCTCAATTCGAACCACGAGAGGGAAGGGTGAGGTAATTATGTAGTGTTTTTACCTAATAAAAAAAATAAATCATAATATAAACTCAATTATTTAATGAACTAAAATTCAACCATTATAATATATTTGTGAATAAACTTATAAACATGATACTCAATTTAAAAAATATGAAATGTTATGTGTGTATCTATATATATTAATACAATGTTTATAAATCTAAGTTTTATAACTTCATAAATGAAATCATTTTATCTACTGTATGGTATATTTTTGGTTATAATATATTCATTAATTATTAAAATGATTTGAAAATGATAGAAAATTTTAGTTGTGGTATTTTCTAAATCTGGAAAAGGAATAAAAATTTCAAATAACTTATAAACAAACTCTGATTTGTTCAATAAGAAATTATCCAAGCAAAATTAATCTCAATAGCTTAAAATATTTATAAATTAATAAGGACTCAGTCTCCTTATCAATGTGGGATTAAGATTTTTACTCAAACACTAACTTCTGGCTTAAGACTCATTAGCCACATGAAATTCTCACTTATTTTCATTTGGCCTAAAATATTTACTAGAAAATAACTCTTTTTTTTTTTTTTTTTGAAAAATTAGCTTGTTTTCATGTATTTGGTTGTGACCTTTAAAATTATATATATATATATATATAATTTTATAATCAAGCGGAATCATTTTATGCTCTATTAGGAATTAATGGAGAATTTAATGGATGCTCTAAGAATATTGGTTTAAGAAATAATTTTAGAAAATTTTTATGAAAAAAGAAAAAACAAATTATTTTTTTAACCATTTTTATATTTTTCATAAAAATAATATTAAAACTTTGGCTCATTAAAAGATATCCTAAGGACACGCTTTAACCGAGGATTAAAACTCAAATAAAAAAATATAATCCAACATGCCAGCCATTACAGTGGCAAATAACCTTGAAATTAGCTTATAATTCATACAAAGATACCTTCCTAGTTCCTATCCAAAACAATATTTTATCCCAATTTAATGAACGCCACTGGAGAATATACAATTACATATGGAGTTCCATGTCATCAATTTTTGAACTTCTCTTTTTGTAATTCACAAAAATAAAACAAACGCAACCAACACTACCCCCAAACAATTAAGTTAAATTGTTTTTCTATTTATCCCATTAAATCCTTTCAACATAAAAATGACCCCATAATCCATTGGTGGTATATTGGTATTCAATGAACCATGATGACAATGGTTGGTCCCCAGTCCCCATACCAAGGAGCAAAACTCCAAAGCTCCATGTACATTGTACTTATTCATTTTGGCCTTTTGGGAAATGAAAGACCAAGTACATACTTATAATGCCCAATTAGTCACTGTCAGCTTAGTTAGTTTTGATCACCATAAAGATGAAAACAAATGGAAAAATAGACATTGTCATTGTTGATCAAAAAAAGAAAAATGGTGGTGTAAAATGTAAATAAAGTGAAAATAAGAAAAAGCTTTTCTAAAATGGGCTTGCAAGTTACAAACTTTGTTTCACAGGCTTGGACCACCAAGATTGACCTCACAACCTTTCAAAGAGGTCATGCCTCCCTCAATGACCTTACTTATATTTAACTCGCAGCGCAACTCGAATGTCTATGATGTTCTAGTTCCATAATAATAGCTTAATAGGTGTACTTATTGATTGGTTATTTGGTTATGTACATAAGATGACAAACTCAATCAACATTCTTTAGCTGCCTTTAGTATTTCACGGTGGAAAAAAAAAATTATAGGATCACAACCAATTCTATGCCCATTTTTATAACAATCTGATGTGATTGGCTGTAAGTAGTGAAAAAAAAAATGGTCCACGTAAAACAGTAAAAGTAACAAGCAGTCAGTTACAATATGTCATTTAAAATAGTTGTGAAAATACGTGTATAATTTGTTATGGTTCTAAAATAAGAGCATGTTTGGTATACGTGTTTAAATAACAGTTTTCAATTTTTTTTAAATACGTATGGGTGAAAAAGTATATAAAAATACGTGTAATATTATTTAAAAACTGAAAACATGTTTTTAAACTTACGTAGCAATATTATAAAAAAAAAAAAAAAGTGTGGTGCAACCAATATTCTAAGTGGGCCTATGAGTATCCAAAGAGTCGCTTCATTTATAAGGCCCAAACTTGCAAACCATGGTGTTTATGATTTTTAGGTGAAATTATTATTATTGTTATTATTATTTGTTTTTGTTTGAGTCCTTGACTAATGGCTGACTGCTTTTTGCCCAAAAAAGAAAAAGTGTTTGGTTGAACTTTGAGTTGGGCATGATAGTTGGGTCTGCCTTACCCACTTTAGAATTTTTTTTCTTGACCAATTTTAACGTAATGGGCTTCGTGGGCCTGAAAGCCCAAATAAATTTCTTCGGCTCCGTTTAAAGTCTAAACTTAAGGCTTCGATATGGTTTGTCCGGTTGTGCCTATGCTCTTACTGGTGGTAATTAAGAAATCTTAAATCTGGCTTTAAAATAAAAAAAGAACTCTTAAATCTAGCCAATGGAATAAGAAAGATCTTTTTTTTTTTTTTTTTTTTTATATGAAGATTTTAAGTTTACAAAGGATTTAGTGTAGTTTTGGTCCTGTTGGAGGACCCCGCCTCTGAGCTGAAGAGGAGATAAATAAAACTTGTTACTTTAAAATAAATAAAATCTACATATTCCTTTATCAAAGAAAGATTACATAAGTGATACCAATTAACTTAATCGGTAAAGTCTTTTATTGTTAAATAATAGATTTGAGGTTTAAACCCTACTTACACTAAAAGAAAGATCTGAGATTTGAATCCCGCCTACACTAAAAATTAACTAATGTTTTCGCTTGATAAGAGCAATCATCGTGAAATGGATTGCTTAAATTTAAATTCTACCATATCTATAATAATAATAATAATAATAATAACTAAAAGAAATCCTATCTTTAATTCCTTATCAATTAGAATATAATAGTGATTTAAACTGGTTTAAGACATTCTTAATCCCACTTAGAATTAAATAGATTTTTCTCAAGTTGTTGTAGTTGTCACCACTTGAGGCCCTTCTGTATAATAAGTACTACTTAAAACTAAGGGTCTGTTTGGTTTGAGAAATGAAAAAGTGGGAGGATATAGAAAATGAGGAGGGGATAGAACAGTAGGAGGATAGAAAAAAATTTAGTTTTCTCCTATTTGTCTTTGGTTGGGAGGATGGAAAAGTGGAGAGATGAAAACTTATTTGTTAGGTTAAGAAGAAAAATGAGAGGATGGAAAAGTGAAGCTGGTATAAATTTACAATTATGTCCTCATTAAATAAATTAAAAAAAAAAAATATATATATATATATATATATTTATATTTATATTTTAGCAAAAAAATTGTGTATTTGCAAACAAAAAAGTAACACATTTTTTAGCAAAAATAATTGTGTATGTGCAGTGCAAGTGGGAAAAAAAAAGTCCTAGATGAAAAAAAGAAAAGAAAAAAAGAGCTCTGGATGAAAAAAAAGGAGGCCCATGTGGCATGTGTACTACGCAGATGGACATTTTGGTAAGCTTAGGTGAGTGATTTTCTCTCTCCTCAGTTTTCTCTCCATTTTGGAGAGAAAATTTTTTGGTGGGTCCGGAGAGAACATAGTCGGGCCCCACCACACATTTTCCCTCCCCCTTCCAACCAAATACTCTTCATAAAGTTTATTATATATATATATATATATATATAAACATATTTTATCCTCCCTAAAATCCCCAAGCACTCACCCTAAAAGGAGAAGATAAAAAAGGATGGAGTAATTAGGACTAGAGGACGTGAATAAATTAATACAGCGTGCTACAATTTGGTCTAGCGCACATCTATGTAATCTAGCTTTATATGAGTGATGTTTAGCCATTAAATGATTGCATATTGCTTAATTAAATGAAAATTTGGTCTAAGAGTTTGAGCACCCGTTTGGCTTATGAGTTTTAGCTAATAATTTAATCTTAGCATATTGTCTGGTCTTAATTGGTGTAATTTGAAATCTCAAAATCACTCTAGAAAATAAGTCAGTTTATTCAGGCCATCTTTAGCACTAAGCCCTAAATTCCTCTTGTCATATCATACATATATATAACTCATAGCTTGAAGCCAAGGGATGTCCTAATTGTGACAGTTTCTTGTGGATTAAAAAGGTTCAAATACTTTATCTTATCTATTTAGTTCACCATTAAGTTGGGTTACATCATTGTCATGGAAGTAAAATTCAATTCGATCGCAAAGCCTTTTCTTAGTTTTCTAGGCTTTGGCACACTAACATGACAAATGCTAATGATCTATAAGTCAAATGGGTACTGTGGGGGAGAAGAATCCGGGCCCAACATTATGAACCAAAGGCCCACGAAACGGCTGTCTTGCATCCGAAGATAGAGGGAGAAAAAGAGCGAGGCCTATCTAGGAATGGGATCTTCATGAAAGATCATCTCCATCCGAGGAAGGCATCTCCTGTCCGAGGAGAGTATTGCTTGTCCGAGGATGACGCATAACCCCAACAGGAGGCCCCGAGCCATTTGGGTGCGAGAAAAACCAGTGGTTGTCCGAGGACTCTATCAGATTAGGATAAGCTCAGAACGAGAGATGAGAACGATAAGAATGAAGAAATATCTAATATAAAGGCTGCTGCCACCGTATTTAATGCATTACAACAGCTTTTCTAGCCGCATTTATGTGGAGAAGACCTCTGAACAGTGCACCTTCAGCTACCGTCACTCCCAGATAGCTAAAGCATACCTGTGATGTGACATACACTCAAGTAGATGCACCGATGAAGAACAAGTGGACGATGAAGATGGGAGGGAAGGGCACTATATAAAGAAGAAGAGAGCCTGATAGAGGGGAGGGCGAAAAAAAAGAAAGATAAGGAAAGAATAATCTGATTGTAGCCCCAAACCTTGTAATCGTTGATCGTTCAATAAAACACCTCCTCGGACACTGAAAAAAGAGTTTCATTGGTGTTATTTTATGTCCCTCTTCTGTTCAATGTGATCCCATCCGTCATTGTTTATATCAAGCCCAGTCCAGCCCTTTCACCCACTCTCTACAAATTTATTGTGCAAGGTTCTTTGGGCCTTTGGTCCAGATTTGTGGGCTTGGGTTACAAATCCGTTCCTTACAATTGGCGCCGTCTGTGGGAAGAGCTTAAACGTTTGGGAAGAATAGCGGTGAACGGTAATGGCTGATCAAGCGCAACAACCGGCAGAATCTGGGGCCTCTCAACACGTTGATCCTTTTCTTAACCTGGAGCGTAGGCAGGATCGAGAGGGCAGTGCACATACCACACACACTGAACGATCCCATCCTCGTGGTGGGAGTCATGTTTCCCATGCGGAGAAAAACAGCATGCAGATAGAGATTGAAAGGTTGAGGAGGGAATTACGGATGGAGAAGAGGAAACGTGCTGCACCACAACCTGACGATGACCTGGAATATGAACAAGACATTACGTATCAGCAGAACTCTCAGACTCCAATCAGCGAAACCTTTTCGTATGAAGCCGAACACCCTCGTGAGAAGCGACCACGAGAACTACCGTATGGAGGAATAGGTAACGATGCCATGAGTAAAGCCCTGAATCAAATTTCCAGGTCACCTTTTACGCGAAGGATCGAAGGGGCGGAGCTACCTCGGCGTTTCAATCAGCCAACCTTTATTATCTATAATGGCAGGACAGATCCTGTGGAGCACGTCAGCCATTTTAATCAAAGGATGGCTGTATATGCCAGGGATGAGGCACTGATGTGCAAGGTGTTCCCCTCGAGCCTGGGCCCTGTAGCCATGAGATGGTTTGACAACTTGCGGGCTGATTCCATTGATTCCTACCAACAGCTTACCCAAGCTTTCGGGTCACGATTTGTCACCTGCCGAAGGGTACCCAGGCCCCTATCCTCCCTTCTATCCTTGAGCATGCGTGAGGGAGAGACACTGAAGGCGTACTCGGACAGATACTGGGAGATGTTTAATGAAATGGAGGGCAACTTTGATGCCATGGCTTTGGAGACGTTCAAGTTAGGTCTCCCCACTGATCATGGTTTGAGAACGTCCTTGTCTGGCAAGCCCGTTGACAGCATGCGCCAGCTTATGGATCGCATCGAGAAGTATAAGAGGGTGGAAGAGGATAGGCAACAGGAGAAGGGTAAAGACAAAGCCACCCCCCAGGATAGGAGGGACTTCAAGTCGGACCGCTACAACAATAAGCCGAGGAGGGATTTTGGTGGGCACTCGAGTTCGACAAATGCCCAAACAGTTAACACCGTGTTTAAAGAACCTGTTCGTCAAGTGTTGGATAAAATAAAGAACGAACCATTCTTCAGGTGGCCGAACAAAATGATGGGGAATCCGGAGAGACGTAATCATAATGTTTACTGCCAGTATCATCAGGATCATGGGCATGCGACCGAGGATTGCAGAAGCCTGTGGGATCATCTGGACCAGCTGGTCGCCGAGGGCAAGTTGAGACACCTTTTGCATCGCTCTAGCGGGCGGGGACAACCGGTCTCGGATTCCGAAAGGGGGGACTCTACAAAGCCCCCTCTAGGAATTATTAACGTCATTTTTGCAGCCTCGGGAAGGACCGGGTCCCGTCCGTTGAAGGTTATGTCTGTGGCTCGTTCGCCGGCAGAGGGTGCTGCTGGAAACCCGAGGACCCCTGGGAGTGTTATAACCCCCATGTTATGCTTTTCGGACGAGGATAAAGCTGGGACTATTCAACCCCATGAGGACGCATTGGTCGTCACCCTCAGGATTGGGGGGTATGATGTAAAAAGAGTCATGGTAGACCAGGGTAGTGCGGTAGAAATTATGTACCCTGATCTTTTCAGAGGGTTAAATCTCACACCCAATGACTTAGCTCCGTATAGTTCCTCTATAATCAGCTTCGAGGGGAGGATGGTCACTCCGAGAGGACAGATCCGACTGCCTGTGCAAGCTGGCACGGAGATTATCGAGGTTGATTTCGTGGTGGTAGACGTATATTCTCCCTATACGGCAATTGTCGCTCGGCCTTGGTTGCATACACTCGGGGCGGTCTCTTCCACTCTACATCAAAAAATCAAATATCCTTCCGAGGGGCGAGTCTGTGAAATCCGCAGAGATCAGTCCTCGGCTAGGCAGTGCCTAGTAGCGGCAATACGGCACGGATCCGAAGATGGATCCTCAGTAAGGGAAATCGAAGACCTATAGCAGTTAAAGGAGCGGATGTCACCTGCCGAGGGGCAGGATGAGGGTGCAAAATGTGAAGACTTAACACGGGTCATGGTTGAATCCGATCCTGAAAGGTATTTCCAAATCGGGGCACTGATACCCCAGTTAGAAAAGGAAGAGCTGATTGTTTTCCTCAAAAGAAATATTGATGTTTTCGCATGGAGCACTTATGAAGCACCAGGGGTAGACCCAGATTTCATTTGTCATCATTTGAAGGTTAATCCTCTAATCATACCAAAGAAACAACCTCTTCGGCGACCGTCCCGAGAGCACGTTGAAGCAGTTAAAGAGGAGGTAGGAAGGCTTAAGCAGGCCGGGGTTATTAAAGAAATTTTCTACCCCGAATGGCTAGCAAACACTGTAGTGGTAAAGAAGAAAAGCGGAAAGTGGCGGGTTTGCGTAGACTTCACGGACCTAAATAAAGCCTGCCCTAAGGACCCCTTCCCTATGCCGAAGATTGACCAGCTAGTGGATGCTACTGTTGGACATCCTCGGATGAGTTTCTTGGACGCTTTTCAGGGATATCATCAGATTCCCCTCGCTTCAGACGACCAGGAAAAGACTGCTTTTGTTACCCCCATTGGTAACTACCACTATAAGGTAATGCCTTTCGGCCTGAAAAATGCAGGTTCTACTTATCAGCGTATGATGACCAAGATGTTCGAATCACAGTTAGGCAAGACCGTCGAGATTTATATAGATGATATGGTAGTTAAAAGCAAACTTGTCACTGACCATTTGAGCGATCTTGATGCGGTTTTTGAAACCCTGAGAAAACATAAGTTGCGCTTGAACGTTTCGAAGTGCTCGTTCGGAGTTGGGTCGGGAAAATTCTTGGGCTACATGGTTACGCACAGAGGAATCGAAGTTAATCCTGATCAGATTAGGGCTATCCAGGATCTGCAGCCTCCTCGGAATCCGAAGGATGTGCAGAAACTAACAGGAATGACAGCCGCGTTAAACCGGTTTATATCCAGGTCTGCGGACAGATGCAAGCCCTTCTTCTCCCTAATCAACAAGTGGAAGGGTTTTGAATGGAACGAAGAATGTGTCTCCGCCTTCCAACAGCTCAAGGATTATTTATCTCGGCCACCAATTATGTCCAGTCCTGAACCCGACGAGGTTCTATTTGCATACATCGCAGTGGTTCCGCACGCGGTAAGTTTGGTGTTGATAAGAGTGGATCAGGGAGTACAGAGGCCGGTCTATTGTGTGAGCAAATCATTGCACGAAGCAGAACTCAAGTATTTGCCACTGGAAAAAGCCATCCTGGCCGTGGTACTCGGAACACGGAAATTGCCTCACTACTTCCAAGCCCATACTGTTGTGGTGCTCACCCAGCTTCCACTCAAAACAGTACTTCGAAGCGCAGACTATACGGGGAGGATAGCTAAATGGGGCACCATTTTGGGGGCTTTCGATATCAAATACATGCCTCGCACATTAATTAAAGGCCAGATACTGGCAGATCTGGTGGCCGAATTCACAGAGCCCAGTTTGGAAGATATAGAGGTAAGGCCGAGCATGGATGAAAAATTGGTTGGTTTGGTTTCTCAGCAGGATCCTGCTCATTGGGAGCTGTACGTAGATGGCGCTGCAAATCGGAAAGGCTCTGGAATTGGGTTGGTCATGACGTCCCCGGAAGGGATCATCATCGAGAAGTCACTAAGGCTAGATTTTAATGCCACAAATAACGAGGCTGAGTATGAAGCCCTATTGATGGGAATGGTCATGGTCCGAAGGATGGGAGGAAGAGCCGTTAAGGTGTTCTCGGACTCAAGATTGGTTGTGGGCCAGGTTCAAGGAGAATTCGAAGCCAAAGACGAAAGAATGCAAGGCTATTTGAGCAAAGTCAAACGAGTAGAAGAGGAATTTATGTCTTTCAGTCTCATGCATGTTCCCAGATGTGGCAATGCACACGCCGACTCTTTGGCCACATTAGCCACCTCCTCGGACCAAGATCTGCCGAGAGTTATCATCGTGGAGGATCTTCACGAACCCTCTGGGTCAGGAAGGGACGCAACTCGAGTATACCAGATTCGAAAAAATCCATGCTGGATGGACTCCTTAATTGAATTTTTAAAAGGTGATATTCTGCCGGAAGAGCGGAAGGAGGCTGACAAGATCCGAAGGAGGGCCGCTAGATTCTGGTTGTTCGAAGACCAAAAATTATATAAACGTTCTTATTCGGGGCCATATTTGTTGTGTGTCCATCCGGAAGCCACTGAGGCACTACTAGAAGAGTTGCACGAAGGAATTTGTGGAAGTCACACTGGGGGCAGATCATTAGCACATCGCGCTCTTACCCAAGGATATTGGTGGCCGAGCATGCAAGAAGAAGCTCGGAATTACGCGAAGAAATGTGATCAGTGTCAGAGATTCGCACCGAACATCCATCAGCCAGGAGGAACACTTAACCCATTATCCAGTTCGTGGCCGTTTGCCCAATGGGGCTTGGACATCGTGGGCCCATTCCCTAAAGCAGCAGGGAACAGAAAGTACCTCCTGGTCGGAACCGATTATTTTACGAAATGGGTCGAGGCAGAACCTCTTGCTAATATCCGAGATGTGGATGTACAAAAATTCGTATGGAAAAGCATAGTAACTCGCTTTGGAGTTCCAAATACCCTTATTTCGGATAATGGTTTGCAGTTCGACAGTATTTCTTTTCGGAATTACTGTAGTGAACTGGGGATCACGAACAGATATTCTACTCCCTCCTACCCTCAGGGTAATGGCCAAGCTGAAGCAGTCAACAAGGTTATAGTTAGCGGCTTAAAAAAGAGGCTGGACAACGCAAAGGGAAGATGGGTCGAAGAGTTGCCACATGTGCTTTGGGCTTACAGAACTACCCCTCGCCGGTCTACTGGAGAGACTCCTTTTTCGATGACTTATGGGTCCGAAGCCGTAATCCCTCTGGAAGCCAACTTTCCAACTCTGAAAACCAGTTCCTTCTGCTTGGACAACAACAATAAGCTCTTGGAAGCTGGTTTGGACCTCATCGAAGAACGGAGAGAGAACGCTATGGTTCGGCTTGCTCACTACCAACAAAAACTCAGACAGGGCTATGACGCCAGGGTCAAACCGAGACCCTTAGAGCCCGGCGACTTGGTGCTCAGAAAAGTTGTCGGCAATACAAGAAACCCAGCTTGGGGAAAATTAGGACCAAATTGGGAAGGCCCATATCGCATTACGTCATGTGCAGGTATTGGAGCATATTTTCTGGAAGACTTGGACAGTCATGTAATATCCCGTCCTTGGAATGTAAATAACCTCAAGAGGTACTATTATTAATCGAAGTGTTTTCCTGTTTATCTATAATAGCACTATTTATTTGTTCTCTAAGTGTTTAAACTTAAATCTGATCATGCCTGTAGTCCTCGGACCAGATGATTTCGGGTTAGTTAACACTATTTATTTGTTCTCTAAGTGTTTAAACTTAAATCTGATCATGCCTGTAGTCCTCGGACCAGATGATTTCGGGTTAGTTAACACTATTTATTTGTTCTCTAAGTGTTTAAACTTAAATCTGATCATGCCTGTAGTCCTCGGACCAGATGATTTCGGGTTAGTTAACACTATTTATTTGTTCCCTAAGTGTTTAAACTTAAATCTGATCATGCCTGTAGTCCTCGGACCAGATGATTTCGGGTTAGTTAACACTATTTATTTGTTCCCTAAGTGTTTAAACTTAAATCTGATCATGCCTGTAGTCCTCGGACCAGATGATTTCGGGTTAGTTAACACTATTTATTTGTTCCCTAAGTGTTTAAACTTAAATCTGATCATGCCTGTAGTCCTCGGACCAGTTGATTTCGGGTTAGTTAACACTATTTATTTGCTCTCTAAGTGTTTAAACTTAAATCTGATCACGCTTGTAGTCCTCGGACCAGATGATCTTGGATTAGTTAACACTCTTTATTTGGTCAAGTGGGTGATGCTACCTTTCATACACAACATTAACTGTACAAGTTATTTGCAAAGGAAAGTAAACCATAACTGTAATTGCCCAGTAAAACCATTTGCAACACAAAAGGGTAATATTAAATTGCAAGTACCATGGTTTGAACAAAAACCATTTCATTGATAAGGATTGGTTTACAATATTCTCAATAAAAAAAAAAAAAAAAAAAAAAAGTCCTAAGTCTACGATGGAACTCCCTGAGAAGGACCCGAGGGTGGATGTTCCCCTTCTAAGGATCCACCCTTCTCAGGAGGGGGCTCAGCAGGCGAGACCTGGCCACTTGGCGGTGGAAGACCCTGGTTAGGCTCAAGAATAACCAGAGGGCTCGATTCTGCCAGAGTTTGCTCAGGAGCCTCAGGAATAGGAGCAGAAGGAGCATCGTCAATGGGGTACGGCCGGATGTCTTCGCCGTAGAAGATGTTCTCTGGACGTCGAAGATCTGAGTCCGGAGGAACCCCAGCAGCATCTAACGCCTTGCCCCACGTCAGATCGCAATAGTCCCGGGCAACCGAGGCAAACTGCTCAGTGAGGTCTTTTTCTGTCACCTCCACTGCCAGCTGATAGGACGCCTTCTTTTCAGTTTCCACGGCCTCCTTAGCCAGCTGGGCGTCGTTCTGAGCATCCTCGGCAGCTGCCTTGGCCTTTTGCAACTCGACACGAAGCCTTTTGCTAGCCTCTCTTTCTTCGGCCAACTTTTTCTGGACTTCGTTCAGCAGCTTGCGCTGAGACTCGGCCTGGGACTCGGCGGTCTTCAGGCCAGCATCCAGGCTATCCCTTTCCTGGGCTACTGCCTTGAGTTGATCCGAGAGCTTTGATGTTTCTTCTTTCAAAGTGTCCATAACTCTCTCGACTTCAGCTCTGGCTTGGGCCTCAGCCTGGGCCTGCACACTGGCCTTGCGGCCCCACTCTTCGGCCACGAACACTTGCTGAGTGATCTGAATCAAGTTAGAGCGTTAGTGTACAAACATAAAGGCCAACACTACAATGTAGAAGCAAGAGGGATATACATACCATGGCCAAGTCCCTTTTCAGAGACATGAAGAGTTCATACTGGGTGAAACGCCTGTATGAATCCATGTCTTTGGGCAGGAGGAGAGGCTGCTCCAACGCCTCAGCTATTAATGCTGCCCGACCACCGTCATAGTTTCTTACTGAAGTCTCCCAGGGGAAAGGAGCACCGTCAAGCTCTAGCCGAGGGGACCATATCCGTTGTCCTCGGCGGACCTCGGCCTGATTGGTTTCCTCTCGGCTTTCCACTGAAGAGCCTCTCTTTTGGCGAGTGTCTTTAGCCACCTTTTGCTGTTTCGTCTTCGGTGGCAGCCCCTTCTCTTTATCCTCGGGTTCCATTGGCCTCTTCTTCTTTAGATCCGGAAGGGGCTTAAAAGCCGGATCAGAAACCTGCACAACAGGAGGGGGTGGTGGCACGGTGACAGGGGGACGAGAAGTCCCCGTCTCTTTGATCCCCACCTTATTCGTCCTCCTCTTGAGAAGAAGCTTCAAGTCGGACATCTCTTCTTCCGAGGAGTCTTCTGGTATTGTTGTTAGTAGCACAGGTCGAATAAAAGATTGCCTGTCCGCTTCTTCTTCGGAATCCGAAGGAATGACGTGGACCCCCCCTTCACTCTCGCCTTCGAATCTAAATTTATCGATTTGCTCGTCCAAGGAAGTGGACGAGGAGCCGACTCGTTCTCTCACAGCCGACTGAGCGGGAGGAACTTGTTGGACTGGTCGGACGAGCAACGGAACACCCTGGGGATTAGGGTGTGGAACTGGGGGAAGATCGTAGGGCGCAAGAAAAGCCTTCCGTGCAACGTCTATGCGCCGCAGTCGGTAATCGCCCTGAATAATGGCGTTCCCCGCTGGTTGGATGTCTCCTGGCTTTGGAGTGTAGCCGAGTATCAGCGGAATGGACCTCAACTGCCTATCTTCGCTGACGTATATCTCCGAGCGCAGTAGGTAGTTGAGGGCTTGTACGTTGATAAGGCTCAGCCGAGGCGCGGTATGTGCTTTATCTGTAAAACAAACGAGGCAAACCAATTAGAGATCAGATGCGAACACAAAACAAGAAGTAGTTGCAGAAGGAAAAAATCCTAAAGCTATGGTTAGAAATCCTAAGTCCGAGAAGGCACACCTGGCTCTCCTGGCCTGGTCGGACAATGCAGACCGTCGTGCCATTCGCCCGAGACAACCAAGTAGTCGTCTTTCATCCCCTTATTGGATTTGGGAAGGCATGAGAACAGCCTCACGACATCGGAGCGAGATTTAAGATAATATCCCCCTCCCCTTTGGCTACGACATTCATACATGTATGCTAAGTCGTGCCAGGTTAGCTCTAAGCCTAACTGCTCGTTTACGACGTCGATAGCCCCTAATATCTTAAAGGTGTTGGGTGCACACTGCTCGGGGGAAAGCCTATGGTTGATAAGATAATTTTGGGTCACGGGACCCATAGGAATGGTCATTCCTCCCTCGAGAAAGGCGATCATAGGAATTATGACCTCCCCCTCCGCTCGGTCTAGTAATAATCCCTCTGGGGGACAATACTTCAGATTTACCCCCTGAGGGATGTGGTGGGTTCTCTTGAAGTCCTCTATTGACTCCGGGCTATCTACGAGGTATTTGTATTTACCCATTTTTGTAAGAGAATGGAGAGAATAATGAAAGAAATGTGACCGAAGAGAAAATAAGGACTCAGGGTATGGTAAGACTTACTATATCACAAACAAAGACGAACTCGCTAGTTGGAAATGTGCTTTAGAGAGGGATCCTGAGGGCAAAAGAAGCAGAAATCCGAGAAGGGATGAAGTGCTTTGGAAGGCAGGAACTCTCTGGGAACTTCGAAAATGCTCTGAATATTACGAATGTGTAAAGTAAAAAGAATAAACTGCCTGCGGATATTTATATGTAGGGACAAACGGAGCGGTATCATTCATTTCACACGAATAGCGAGGACAAACCCCAACCGTCTGATCCGCGATCCACCGTTGGATACAGTAGACTGAGCCGCCTGGAGTAATTGATGTAACGCCTTGGGAATGGAAGATCTACAGCAGCAATGATGAAGCGCGCGTCTCCATAAGCCCGCGCGTATAAGCAAGGGTACTTATGTCATTTGGCTTTAGTTTTTGTTTATTTTTTCTGTTTTACTTTTCTATTGGTCCCGCCTATCTAGTCAAAATTATTTTTCCTTCCCGCTTGCGTGGGAAAGAAATAAAATTTTGAGGGGCTGATGTGGGGGAGAAGAATCCGGGCCCAACATTATGAACCAAAGGCCCACGAAACGGCTGTCTTGCATCCGAAGATAGAGGGAGAAAAAGAGCGAGGCCTATCTAGGAATGGGATCTTCATGAAAGATCATCTCCATCCGAGGAAGGCATCTCCTGTCTGAGGAGAGTATTGCTTGTCCGAGGATGACGCATAACCCCAACAGGAGGCCCCGAGCCATTTGGGTGCGAGAAAAACCAGTGGTTGTCCGAGGACTCTATCAGATTAGGATAAGCTCAGAACGAGAGATGAGAACGATAAGAATGAAGAAATATCTAATATAAAGGCTGCTGCCACCGTATTTAATGCATTACAACAGCTTTTCTAGCCGCATTTATGTGGAGAAGACCTCTGAACAGTGCACCTTCAGCTACCGTCACTCCCAGATAGCTAAAGCATACCTGTGATGTGACATACACTCAAGTAGATGCACCGATGAAGAACAAGTGGATGATGAAGATGGGAGGGAAGGGCACTATATAAAGAAGAAGAGAGCCTGATAGAGGGGAGGGCGAAAAAAAAGAAAGATAAGGAAAGAATAATCTGATTGTAGCCCCAAACCTTGTAATCGTTGATCGTTCAATAAAACACCTCCTCGGACACTGAAAAAAGAGTTTCATTGGTGTTATTTTATGTCCCTCTTCTGTTCAATGTGATCCCATCCGTCATTGTTTATATCAAGCCCAGTCCAGCCCTTTCACCCACTCTCTACAAATTTATTGTGCAAGGTTCTTTGGGCCTTTGGTCCAGATTTGTGGGCTTGGGTTACAAATCCGTTCCTTACAGGTACCATTCTCTCTCTTTTTAAAAAAAAGGGGCTAGCATTCAATAAAATGAGAGAAAAAAGAAATTAATAAGAGAAAGTTAGGCTCCAACATATAGGCCAAGTGAGTGGAAGAAAAGGCCTCCTCTATAGGGCAGGTTAGGGGGTTAGATTCTATATAAAAAAAAAGTTTAAGGTAAGTGGAAGCAATATTATGCAACATGCATGCATTGCAATCAGTGATTTTGGACAATAACCCTTTAAAAATGGGATCCATGAAACTTTATGAAGCCAATGCGAAGTCCATTAATGCATTCTACCTATAATATTTAGGTTCTACATACTAGAAGGAAGCTTTTTGTTGGACTTTGTTGAATAAATGATTCAATATTTTATAGCTTTCTCAAGGTATAAAAAAGGCAATTGGATTTGAAATTTTTGAAGTGGGGTCTTTTGGTTTTTTTTTTTGTAGTTGAATTGCTCAATAAAGTTTAATCACTTTTTTTCTTCTTCTTTCTTTTGATGTGACATTGCATTAAGCCATTAAGTTCTATTATATACATTAAGGGTATGTTTGGTACGCTGTAATAACTCCTGTAATGGAATAGCTATTTATGTGTAATATCAATTCGGTTATTTGGTTGTATCTTTATTACATGGATTAATTATTACATTAGAATAACTATTCTCCAAATTGAAGAATAGTTATTCCTCTTTAAAATGTATGTAATATCTATTCCTTAGTGTATATAATAGGTTTTAAAATTAATATATTTCCAAAAATGTAAAGTTTCCTTATACATCTTCTTTTACAAGTTTTCCATGTGTAGCAACCAAACTTATGAATAGTAATAATTATTCCATTACAATGTCTTCTATTTCTAGTAATAAAGATTACTATTCCTAATGTAATTTACATTCAGTGTACTAAACGTACCCTAAGCCTTAAAAACCCTATTGTCAATAGCCTAACTAGATCCATCTTCCAATAGCACAATTTGTTTTTAATAGCACATAAAATTACTTGATAGAGGTACAAGTATTGTTATAGCTAGCGGGGATAACACCTCATTAAACAATATTAATTCCTAATTACAGCACCTAAAGCGTTAAGATTCACATTTTTTTAGAATTATATTTTAGTTAGCTTTCACTCTTCTTCTCAACTCGATCTCTTTTCAAATATAGGTTAATTTTTTTACACTAACACAGTCAGGGGCGGAGGGAAGGGGGGGGGGGGGCGCAAGGGGGGCAGGTGCCCCCTCTGAACTTTCAAAATTTTTTATTAATAATATTATAATGACCTAAAATGCCTTATTTGCCCCCCTTGACACAAAAGACAATTTTTTTTTTATCAATTCACGGTACCTTTTCTCAGTCTCCTCCTACTACAATTCTAATATATAAAACCAATGGATCCCACTTAAAAAAAAAAAAAATCTCTACATTGAATAGTTCAATAGGAGTCTGAAGACACTACATAATAGCTTGATGGACTTTTGAATAGTTCAATAGGAGTCTGAACACACTACATAATAGCTTGATGGACTTTTAAAAACAAAAACGTACAACTATAGTATAAAACCATGGGTCCCACTTGGTAATAATTAAAAAAAAAATGTTTCATATGACATATTCATTCGTTTACTTATTAGTGGTTTCTTAAAAAAAAAGAAAAAAAAAGATTACTTATTAGCGGCTTTGGCATTGATCTTACTAGTTACAATAGCTATCATTGAAAGAGTTTTCGGTAATGAACATAATTAAAAATCGATTATCTAATTGAATAGGAAATCAGTGGATATGAATGATTGTTTAGTCACATATATTGAGAAAGATATATTCAAGACTATTGAGTGTGAAGAAATCATGCAGTGGTTTCAAAATATGAAAAATCGTCGAGGGCAATTGAGTAAAATAAGATATGGGTAAAAAAAATAAATTAAAGTTTACATTTTATGTTAGATTTTGTATAACAATTACATTATCATATAGTAGTTTATTTATTTTGTTATTAAAATTGATTAATTTTTTTAGATTAATTTTTTACTTTCAATATTGTCTTTTAATCTTGCCCCCCGACCTAAATTCCTGGCTTCACCACTGAACACAGTTAAACAGTGTTGTTAAAATCTCAATACAAGTTTAAATATAGTGTGATCTTTTCACACTATGAAACTGTTTCTCACTTCCTTTCTTTTCGTATCATTAAGCCGTAATATCAAAATCTTAATATTAATTTAAATATATGGTATTTTTTCACACTATTAAATTATCTGTCTTTTCTCTCCATCCAAATATAAACTAATCTTTTTGCATCATTAAACCATAATTTTAGAATCCCAATACGTGTTAAAATAAATGATAATCTAATTATAAGGTAATCTTTTAAGTTTAAAATCATTAAATCATAATTTTAAAATCTCAATTCATATAAAATATAGGTAATTAACTTTTCATTCTATTTGTAACTATTTGTCTCTTCTCTCCGTCCAAATATAAGGTAATCTTTTCATACCATTCTACCATAATGTTATAATCTCAACCCATCTAGGGTGAATCCCCGACATTATGCAATGATTTCTTCTCTATTACAACCTAGAAAATCATTAAAAGTACATAGCCAGTTTTTCCACCCATAATTATTAGCCCGACTTGCTTAATCATAATTCTCAAGTTATATAATTCTTAACTAACCGACCTATATTGATTATAGGATGCCCCTAATCTTCTATTTTATTTGGCCTCTAGTTAAAAATTGATATATAACCTGATTACTGAATTTCAAATTAGAAATAGTGAATCTTTCTAAAGCTAGTTTGGTAAAATGAGACCTTCACACCATTTTTAATGTCACACTTTTCATTTATGAAACTCTTGCTATTGGAAGAAATGTTGTACCGACACCGACCAAGATAAAAATCCTAGATTCAAAAAATAAAAGTTGAGTCTATTTAATTGACTGATAAAGTAAGCAAGAGGAACCTTTTTTTTCTTTTTTTCTTTTTTTTTGAGAAGAAGAGTGACCAAAGTTTTTTTTTTTTTTTTGAGAAGAAGAAGAGCGACCAAAGTTAATATAAGCAATTAGATTTTAATTAATTACAGGTAGGGTTCAACGAAATCTTGAGTTGGACCGACCCAAATATGATATATCTGTAAGAGTTTTTAAATTTTATAAATATTTTTTGAACCAAAAGGTTGCATTATTGTTGGGTAAAATGTCGTTTTCCCGTGCCATAGAAGTACAAACATACCTTTTAAAAACTTTATTGCATGGGGATATCTGCGTGATAGAGATTTTTGGCAACACAAGGTAATAACGTCAAAAAAGATCACCATTTTTTTTCAATTTTTATTATTATCACCATCACCACCAAGTCATTTTCAGATGATAAGGCATTATTTGTTCATTACTGTATATGAAAATTGCATGTCTCTTACAATTTCATTTTATACTGATATTATTACGTATATATATTACTATGCTACTCGTATGTCATTTTCAGAGGATAAGGCATTATTTTTCATTACCATATAGGAAAATTGCATGTCTCTTACAATTTCATTTTATACCCATATTATAATGTATATATGTTACTATGCTACTCGTGTGTGTGTGTGTGTATATAGATGAAATGGAACTATATATAAAGTTTCAAATTTCGAATCATATTACTGTAATTCCAACGTGGTGAGTGATGACCTTACAGAATTATATTCCACGTTCGGTTAGTACCATTGTCATCAAGGTACCATCTCTTGCCTACTCACATGCATGCTTTATTTTATTAGGTGCCCATACATATCCACATGTGCATGTTTTTCCACGTCTGCTTCATAATTGTTGATTTACTCCCATATTAGTTTTACAACAATTTCACAATAAATCTTATATGATAAATCATTATTGACTGTTATACCTAGGGGTTAGATGGACCTAAATTAGAACAAATAATAATTTTACCAACTAAGATTTGTTGTAAATATATTATGAATATAACATTTTTTTTAAAAAAATATTTGCACACATGGATAAAGTTGTGTGCTTAATTAGGAAAGCATATTTTTTTTTGACTTCTTTTGGTTGTTTGATTAGGTATTACTACTTTTTAAAACCTTTTGTTAGAAAAAGTCTAGTAATTTCCCAAACACTTGTTGTAAGTTATAAACTAATAAACCTCACTCTTTTCTTTTTTGCTTTCTAATTATATGCTATATATATGCTTTCACACAATTTAATCTTCTAAACAAAATAAGCCAATAAAAATAAACATATCGAAACACAATAATACTCTTCTTAGATTAATACACAAGAAGAAAATTTCCAGGATAAGTAAGATAATAATTGCTTTATAAAGGTCCATATATAGATAAAGACAATTCATCTTTTGTTGAATAATAAATCTAAAAACATAAAATTGTTTACAAGTGCTAACGTCACATGTGATTAGTGCATAGCAAAAGTGGTATCAATTATAGACTGATGTGGAACTGATATTGTTTCAATCACAATTTTTCATTTGAGTGTGTTGTCAAAAAGTTGTCCCTTGTTAAACACAAGCTTAATTTGAACTTATAATTCACTTCAATTTTTATATATGAAAAAGAAAATTCCAGTTGAATACAGCTAATTGGCTAAATGGGCTATATTACACATGATGAAATAAAAGTAGAGAAAGAAGGCTGTTACATTGGCAAAATGAAGAATAAGTCGACCTAATTAGCTCGCCTCACAACAGCTTAAGAAAAAAGAAAAAGAAAAAAAAAAGAAATAATATCTAGTCACTCTAGCATCATCTGCTTACAACCCAACTTTTAATCAGACCAATATGCATGGAGATAGACAATAGAGACAAAAATAAATATTATAAAAAGACAAAGCAAAAGAGACACGTACATATAAGGTGGCCTGATAAAATAAAAGTGTACGTTGAATTTGTCATGTTAAAATCCAAATTCTGCTGCTTGTTGTTCCTCAAATCTGTGTTTGATTTTTTTTTTTTCACTTTTCAAATTCCTTTTCTTTGAGAAACCCAAGATCAGTACCACCTTCTTCTTGTTTGACTGTTTGGTCTGCCAGTGAAGATGCATCACTAATACTAGTCTTTCCCACCAAGTCCTTGGCTTTTAAAGATTCTCTCTCCCAGTCAGTTTTGAACACCACAGCTAAGATAGAGACTGCACATGCAATTTGAGCTGCTAAAAGGCCATAACAGAGACCCACAAACCCTAGCTTCCAAACAAAGGCTAAGACTATAGCTACGGGTGCACCCACCAAGTAGAAAGAATAAAAATTGATTCCTGCCCCTATACCTGGCCTAGCACTTCCTCTTAGTATCCCACAACTTGTGGTTTGTGGACAATTTGCTAGTTCACATAGTCCAATTATAGGCAGCACAGTCATAGTTAGTTCTAGAACCTCATTATCCTTTGTGAACACTCTTCCCCATGGTTCTCTTCCAAGAGTGGTCCATAACAAGCCCACCAATGAACTCAGTAGGGCCAATCCTATGGCTACCGTTGTGGCCAAACGGGCCCTATCTGGTCGATTTGCTCCAAGCTCATTCCCTACTCGGGTTGATGCTGATGCACTCAGTGCTGTTGGTAATGAATACATGAGTGATGTGGTTTGTATTACTATAGCTGATGTTGCAAGTGCCACTCTTGGATTTTGAAGGTAGCCAGCTAGGATTGTCATAAACTCGTACCACCACCACTCTAAACAAACAGCTAGACAGCTTGGTATAGCAAATCCAAGCAACGTAGCCCATTCCTCTCTTTGCGATGATGTGGAAGTAGTAAAAGGAAACGGAAAAGGCAAAGGTTGTGATAACATTGGCGTGTACAAAGGATCCTCAGGGGTACGAGTGTAGAAAATGTAACAAATTAGAAACAACAGGGTGTTGAAGTTGGTTACAAATGTTGAGATTGCTATTCCTCGTACCCCAAGACCAAGTGTGAAGGCCAAGTAGATGGTGATAGGAATGTGTAGAAGAATTGCTAGTAGATTGCACCACATTAAAGGCCATGTTGTGCCTTTGCTACGAAGGTAAATACGAAGGGGATGAAGAAGGCTATTGGCAATGAGATCAGGGATAGCAAAGCGGCAATATAGGCTTGCCACTCTCGTTATTTCTGGGTTTTGGTGAAGGATAAGCATGAGAGGTTCAAGGTTCATCCATATTAATCCAATGGAGAATGAAGCAAGAAGTAGCATGAGAATTGTTCTTTGTAAAGTAAGAGTTACTATGGAGAAGTTTCTTGAACCAATCGCTTGGCTGCAAAGGGGCTCCATGCCCATGGCAAGGCCTGAGAGGACTGAGTAGCCAGTGATGTTGGTGAAGCCAATAGCTAAAGCCCCACCTGCTAGCTCTAGGCTTCCTAGTCTTCCCATGCACACGACTAAGACCATGTTTTTTAGATAGCCCACCAAGCTTGTGGCTGCTAAAGGGAATCCTATGCCGGTCGTTCTCTTTAGCTCCTCCACCACCTAAAGATTAAAAAAAAAAAAAAGCAAAAAGTATCACATTGTATATTGAATTTATTTTAGGTACGCAAATAAGGGGAAGTTGGGATTCGAACTCCAAGCACTGAGTACCATAGAAGGTGTTGGTACTACTGGGCTGGGTTAAAGCTCCAACCCCATATTGGACTTGGAAAAGAAAAGAAGATTTTGTAGGAATATAAGAGATTTCGTACCTCTTGCATTGTCGGGTGCTTTTGGGGCTTCTCTGCTGCAACCATCTTTGTTTCTTTTGGCCTGGTCTTCTTTTCTTGTTTCCTTTGTGTTTTCAGTGTCTGAGCAATATGAAGGATTTGTAGAGCTAAGTGTTTGATGGTGGGATCTCCTTTTTTCTAACACACGCTCACACCAAAGAGAGAGAGAGAGAGAGCGAGAGAGAGACAGTGTGTGTATGTGCTCAATAGCTCAATGCTTATACTTAGAAGAGTGAGAAGTATTTAAATTTTATAAGGAGCGGAGGTGGTGGGGTTTCATCTTCTTTTATATTATATGGAAAAAAAAAAAAAAATCCCACTTGCATATATTTAATATCTGTTTTGTATAGCATTGTCTTCTAAGAAAATTAAAAAAAAGTATAGCATTGCACTCTATATATCAAGTGCTTGATGTCATTTAGATAAAAATAGACCGTAATTCCTGGTGCACACAGTGTATACGTACATACACTGTGTGCAACAATCACTGCTCAATCTTGTTTAAAACTTGAATAGTGTGCTATCGAAGAAGTCGTGCCAAGCCCCTACTATTTCCATAATTTAATTTGTCATTTTTCCAAAATAGATCAATCAGATCCACCTTCTCTTCGGAAAAATCATACAGATACGTTTATAGTTCCTGAATCTTTATTCACGCGAGGTGATTGTGACCATATCATTATTATCATCAATTATATCTGGTGTCTTGTATGTGTACTTGGTAATAGGTTAAATTATATTTGGTGTTTTGTATGTCTTTATAATCGGTTAATCTGGAGTTTTACATGTTTGCGGGAGATGTTCTTCTGGCATCTACTATTCTTTGGCCTTTCCCATGTGTTTTTTTGCGTGTATCAAATTCTTTTTAGCTGTCTTCGCAATTTATTTTTTCCGAGCATTGAAGGCAACTGCTTGATAGTACATCTTTAATGGCTGTCCTTTTTAGGGTGAAGATAATATACTGTGTAATTTAATTTTGATTAATTTAAATCTGATTGTCTTTATTAAAAATATTAGAAGACGCTAATTAAGTTACATTTTAAATTATATGTTGTAACTTTAATTTGGGCTTGTTACGGCATTTAACTGTTTTTTGTTGGATATATATTATGATAAATTTATTGTTGAAATACATTTTCTTCTTATTCCTTTAATATATTTATAAGTTTTTTTATATAATTAGATATAAAGAATACTCTCATCTATAAAATGCTTAAATATCTTCTTCTTTTTTGTCTTTGAAAACTAGACTAAGATAAGACCTGAATTTATAGATTGAATGATAAATAATGTTCAATTTATATTAAATTTGGTGTACATGTTAAGACCAATGGTAAGTAACATATAATCCAACATTGAAATTTAAAATATATATGAAATAGTGTGGCATTAAAAAGAATTGTATCATATATAACTGGATCATGTTTAGATTAGATTTGGCATTGATTTGTACATAAACATCTAAAATATGTCCAATGATAAGCTCATTGCTCTATATATACTTCAATTGTCCATCAAGTGTATTAAGCCAAAACATATATATGCCTGTACATTGCAACATTAAGCTATATTCTAGACTTCTTGAGGGATCTTGAGAAGAACATTTCAACTGATAGTATTAGGTCATTTTCTTATATCATCACTAGGGCCTATAATGAACGTTGGGAGGGGTGTGGTACCTCTGCGTCCACATCACATTGTAGAAGATTTAAATTGTATTGGAAGCAAGAAGCTTTTTTGCACATGTGTTCCCAATATATCTTGGATGGATCCAAAACCAATAGATCTATATAGGACCAATCACCCCCCACGTTTGAATAGAAGCACACACACCTTGTCCAAAAAAGTTACTACAACCAGCAATATATTCCTTTTCTTATCATATTCTATAAATTTCTTCTATAATTTTATCAGTTTGGTTTGAATATTGACGAAATGGCACCTCTCTATCCTATTTACAAAACCATAATAATTATCATACTAGTTAGTTGGTTTTGTAGTTTACTCTGTCACTGAGTGGCTTGCAATTTTTCCGTAGTTTTGAATTTTTCTTTGTTTTTTATCATAGTTCAAAGTTCCTTCTTCCAATACGATATCAGGGTGAAAACTGAAAAGCAGTTTGATCATTTCGATGGGCAACATAGTTTTAAAAGTATGCATTGGACGTAATAATTTTCAAACCTAAAGACGTTGCCAAGTTTGAACTTTGAATGCTTTTTTTACGTGGTAGCTAGGCATGGTTATCTTATCTACTATTCTTCCTTTTGGTTGTTCATATTGTCAAGAATGTACAAACTTTTTGAGACCATTAGAATCAAAGTTTTAATAGATAATCATCTTGAAATTATTCAACTCACTGCTTTGAAATATCTGAGCCTCTCCCATACACAGTTATTAACTATATATATGTGTACAAATGTCCCACACTCACTCTACACAAAACTCAGCAACATATGCTCCCATTAATACTCTCTCTCTTTTTAGTTGCATGCTTATACAAATGATATTTAGAATCATCATCACTACCTATAGAAATTATCTTCTTGTCACACTTACATGGGACCATGCATGTGCATCTAGTTACACCAAATCCCTAAAGGAATCAATCCTTATAAAAAAGTTATTACACCCAACTTTTGATAATCTTGTTGACAATTTTGCATTTCAATCACCTTTTCTATAATGTCTAAACTAAAATTAGATGGGATTTCATACCTTCCGAGCCAATACCATTTCAACACATATAATAATCAAATGGTTGTTAGGAAATGATAGTGTTTCAAGCAGTCACATCTTTCAGGGTGTTGATGAGGCTGTGTAGTTAAAGTTTCATCAGTCCCACAGAGAGACCACAGTCTGAGACATTTGTGTGGAAGAACTACAACAATATATCAACACCTTTCCCACTTCCCCCCTTACAAGTGACAAAGAGTACTCATATCTTCCATTTCGTGGAGAAGTCTGACGTAGAATCCCCTCAATATTTGATAGAGAAGGATATCACCAACTACCAATCACATTGTAGAGATCCATTATCTCAGTCCAAAAGCTTAATAAGCAAATATTAATACACATCTTGCACTGTAGTTGATATGATGCCTTCATCTATGCCCCCACATTAACGTGTTGGTTGCTTGCATACCGTTTTCTTTGGTTGAAAAAGATATGAATCGTAGAAACTAAAAAATAACAAAAAAGGAACGTTTTCACTATTCTGTATGCGTTTAACCAGTTTATTTGCTTAAAGCTAAGACAAATATACTTTAGTGACTTAAGTGAAATTAAAAACCTAGCTAGAGCTAAATAAAGAGATTTTGTGTATCTTAGGGTAATAATCCTTGGTGGGAGCCCATAGGTTTGATTTTTCTTACTTGATATGGTACTAATTTCTCTTTGTTTGATTTAGTCAAAATGGTTTCATTTGTATTAAACCCTAAATATGATGATAGCACACCTATAATGGGAAATCTCAGTGGAGAAAATCTTTCTCTTCGATTTTGTCCACATTATTTGGTCTCTTGGCCTTATCAAGTGCCAAAATATTGCTAGAGGTGGATCTTTGAGTCAAAAGAAGAAGATTACTAGTGAACCATATATAGGCCTTTTGACCTGCACTCATCTCCTTCCTACGGATCGAAATATATAAAAAAAAAAAAAAAATTCTAAGATTGAACATGGAATGTTTTTTCAAAATGTGGGATCGATGCTTTATCTAATCTCTTTGACTCCCTTTATTTTAATGGGAAACAAGTTGGAAAAGAATGTACCACTAGAGATGTCCTGTAAGTATTTGTTGCAAACATGACAACAATGGAAGCTTTCAACACTTTCCAGAGCTAATTCCCCCCAAGTTGTATCTCAATAATAATCTATATATGTTTATTTGAAGGATCAGTCCACATAATCACTTCCTTTTATTTTTTTAAGCTGCACTCACAAAATCTAAACCGTTTTTTAATATTAGATAACACAAAAAGCATACAAATAAATTTGTCATTTATTGAAATAAATAAATAAAGAGGGACTAATTGCAGTTTGGTAAAACTTTGTCAAACTATATCTTTTCAGGATTTGAATCCTCTACATCACACTTTGAAATGGAAAGAATCAATTTCAATAGCAATCATTTGAAGTTGAAAATAAATCAAAAGCCTAGATTTTGCCAACTCATTTAATTTTGGCTAAAATGCAAAACTTATTCTCTATATTTCATCAATTATTTCAGTTATTTAACTTTACTTTTATTTGTTTCAGTTCTCTAAATTTCAAGTTTATTTAATTAAGGTCTCTTCGTTAACTTTTGTTAAATATTGCAATTAATTGTTCAAAATTTTTAAATTAAACAATCCAATTAATGATTGAAAAATATTTTCTAGAATTTTAAGAAAAAAAAAATTTAATGGAAGTTGATTGATGAAAATTTCTTAATTGAATAAATTTGAAACTTAGAGAACTGAAATAAACGAAAGTAAGCTTAGAGAACTGAAATGAATTTTGGTAAAACTTAGAAAATGAATTTTGTATTTTAGCTTTAAACTTTTTAACGATAGAGTTAAATTAAACTAGAGTTAAATGAGGTGGCTAAATCTAAATCATGGCCTTGAAATGGGGAGGATTGAGATCCATCTTTTCAAAGTACAACTTTTAAACTTCAATTTTTTATAGTATTTATTTAAATTTATATTCAAATATTTTAAAAAATGCGTCATTTAAAATTATTGTCTTAAGGTTGGTTTCAGTTAGCTCAACTAATAAAGTATATGATAGTTAAATAAGAGATCTGGAATTTAATTTTTGCCTATTTCAAAAACAAATTAGTGTTTTGATCTGATGATAAATAGTTATTATTAAAAGCGAACACTATAGGTTAAAACTCTTTAATATATATATATATATATATATAGCTTAGGTCTCAAATTGTATTAAGCTGTACATTGCCATTTATACTAAATTTTGTGCCAAGTAATTCCATGTCCATATGTCACTCGTAGTTAGACCCATCTATATTTTTTAAGTTAAGTTCGGGAAAACTTGCTTTTAAATGTCTGTTTGAGTGCTCAATGGTTCTTCATATATATATTTTTTGATAAATAGTTCCTTATATATATATATATATATATATATATATATATACATGTAAAGTTGTGATTTACAACTTTGTTTTGGAAGTTCGCCTTTTGTGACAAAAATAACATGTATTTAGGCAAGATTTTCATATGTTCTTGTATTATTTATCATACATGTATAGTGTGTGCACTCTAAGTGTTTGATAAAATGCCCAAATAAAATTTTCTTGTTGTTTTGTACTCTGATGAGTACCAAATTTTGGGGATCATCATAATTATTTATGTTTATTATGTTTTAATCATTGGTTGTATGTTTTATACACCTTGCCCCGTGAGTGCTTATTCATGCATTGGTCATGCATCTCACATGCACATTAGATGCATACTAGATGCACCTGTACTGCACACATTTGAACACTTGACATGTTTTTACATTCACTCATGCTAGTTAAGTCTTTTTAAATCTTTTAGCACATATAACATGTTTTTATGTCTTTGTCATGCCTAGATCTATATCATGTTCCATCATTCTTAGCATGTCATGTTTATTTTATACTTTGTAGCATTTTTTATTTATTTATGTTTTTGTCTTATGTTTGAACTTCATTTTCTCATTCATTTTGCACCCCTCATGCATAATCTTTTATCCTTGTTCATATTTTCTTTTCTTTTCCTCTTTTCTCTTGATTCATTTGTCTATTCGTGACAAAAAGGGGGAGAGTATCGTCATTTTTATATGACTCATATGCACATTCTTAGGGGGAGAAATTTTACCTCGTGCACATTCATAGGGGGAGAAAACCATAGGGGAGATGCATATACCAAAGGGGGAGAAGATATTATTTTTTGAGAAAATCTTGATTTACTTTATGCTTGTTTTCTCTTTGCTTTATGGTGTTTTGATATGTTTTATTGCTCTCATCGCATCATGCTTTTGTGTTGGACATGCTTTTATCTTTATGCCATTGGCTTTATTGGTTGCATATTCGAATGATCATTTGTTTTGCTATATAATCATTGTGGTAATTTCCATAGGATTGTTTTGTGTTTGATCAAGTTATTCATATGTTTCACATTATGTTTACTTGATCGCAATTTACTTGTTACATTATACTTGTCATTTTATCACTTAATTTACCTTGAGGGCCTAATGTGTTTTGTGCAAGTGTTTTGAGTTATAGGTATATACGTTCTAAGTGCTTCATAGCTTCTAGATTTAGGGGTGAATGAGTTTTGCCATTGTTCTCAAACTCACGTTTAACTCTAGAGTCTGTTATAGGGTATTTTGTCATGGAATAGCCAAATGGGGAGATTGTAAAGTTGTGATTTACAACTATATTTTTATGTTGGTTTTATTCCATGACAAAAAGTGTTGTAATTGTTTTAATTTTGTTCCTTGTATTTTGTAGGATTTTATTGTATTGGATTTAGTATTAAGTTGGTGAAGACTCAAGCTTAATTGAAGATCAGTGCATTTTGCGACTAGCTCACGAAAAGGTCGTGAGAAGGGTTTTAGCGAAAAAGGCATGTGAGGAGCACATGACTGGAAGCTGAAAAGTCATGCCAGACTGTCGTTTTCGCAAGTGTCTCGTAGGTAAGACTTTCTTGTGAGATAGTCATGAAACTCTTTGCTTGAAGAATTTTAATGTGTGACTTTCTTACCCTTCACTTATATTATATATACTCTCATTACCTACAGAAATTGTATATGAGGTCATTTAGAGAGGAAAAACTCTAGATAGGTTTTCTACAACACACACACCTATCTTTTAGAGAGAGAGCTATTCATCCTTAGTAAGAAATTATTGTAGCCTCTTCTCCTTTCCTCTGCCATTGTTATACCTTGAGAGAAGATTTGTATACAAACACAACTCACACCTATTTAGAGTGTAGAGAGTGTTTTGGAGCTTGGGAAATTTTAAGAATTTGCCAAAAGAAGCCGATGAGGATTGGTGGATGCAATTGGGTGTATTGCGGGATCTAGAAAGTTAGACAAGACACAGTTCCGAAAAACTTTGTTGGGGTAGGAGCTTGGAGGGCTTAGGTACATCGGGTAGATTAGGTTTAGAGGGTCTCTTGCTAACTCATGTATCCCAACTGATTATCTAATTGATCGATTACCGTTTGGAGGGCGGCGGAGAGGTTTTTTGCCGAGTTTTTCGATTTTCTCTTCGATAACACATCGGCGTGTTATTTTGTATTTGCATTCTCTCTTCCCTTACTCTTGTGCTTTACCTTTATTATTGGTTGTTCATGTTTATGTACTAGAGTAGTATCGGTTTTTTGCGCTTCATTTATTCTTCTTTCCACACTTAGATAAATTAGAGTAAAATCAACCGAGTCGTAATTTTAATTGGGGGTCTAAACAACTATTGTGTTTTAACACATTTTCGAGCTTTCAATATAACCATCAATACACTGTCAATTTATTTATTTATTTATTTTTCGTCAGGATTTAGGCAAATTGAGTATGTATTTTTTTTTAAAATAATTAGTCAAACTGAGTATGTATATATCAACTATATGCAACCACATACATTGATAAAATTGGATAGACAAATATTACGATCTCTTTGGATTTTCATTATCATAATTGAGTGATCTATACACCTACTTCCGTTTAGTCTTTTCAAATACCTAACATAACAAGAACACTTCAGACAGCCCCTCCATTAAGCATCTTTAATAGATTTCGGTTATTATCATTTGAAAACTCAGTTCTGGAAAAGAACTAAGATTAATCCTACGTACCCACGATGCATAATCTTTGGAAATCCTATTTTTCCATCATTAGATTGACCCAACAGTTGTAAAGTTCATCTGAATTAGGAAAAATAATAATGAAGAAATGAAAATGATAAAGGAAAAAGCAAGAATCAATCTTCATAATGAGATTGAGAAAAAAAGGGTAAAATCTTTATCATCATCATCAATTTTCGTGATTTTTTTGGTTTTGTTTTTTTCTTTAGGTCAAAATCTTATGATCTTATTGTTCGATGTAATCTAGTGATTAAGAAAAGAAGACTATCTTGGTTTTGTCTTATAAGTGCATCCAATGTTAGGCGATAGAAGGGTTCACATTTGATCAGAAACCCTCTGAAAATGCATGAAAATGATGATTAGTGTGTTTGGATAAACTTTTTTGTTAAAAGTTGACAAAATTATAATTGATCTAAAAAAGGGAGCCTATGAAAAGTTACAAATAACAAATAAGTTAAAAAATTCCAAGAATTGAAGTGCTAATCCAAGCTAATTCAAGTTTATTGATGTGCATTGAATTGGGTTGATTATTTGCCAAAAGTAGATAAAAGTGGGTAAGATTATAAGAATTGAGTAAACCAAATTTTGAAAAGTGCATTTTTAAAAAGTGAGTAAACCAAATTTTGATATCTGGCTGATTATAAGAAGTGGGTAAGATTATCATGTGAAGAAGTGATTTTCAGGAAGCATATACATGTGAGTGACTTGACATTAACCTAAACTTTCACCACTTTGTAGAAAGATGATAAGAACAAATTGCTCCAAGCCATATATCTCATGGGAAAAGCCTGAAAAACACTAATTTTCCATAAGAGGACATGAAGGATTAAAGAGGAGTGAAAAAGGGGTTGCTTAAATCTCCTTGCATTAACCATTAGTGGAGAAACACAAACCAATACGTCAGGAACTTTTGTACGTTGAGAGGTAACAATAAATTAATAATATGAAGTTACAAATCACAAGCATTGATGGATCCATTGATCACCACAAACGTGCACATCTCTCGTCGTTAGCATTGGTGACCCTACTATCTAATGTGTCTTGTTTTTTTTTGGGTGGCACTTTAGTAGCTACTCGACTACTATATATATCCCTATAAATCTAAAAGAAAATAATCAACCTTAATGCTGCTCAAAATTAGGTTCTAAACCTAGATTCAAAAAAAAAAAAAAATCAATTATTAAACAAACTAAACTCATGTAATAACGTATTCGTGAATAAGGTGGTGCATTTTTTTTTAAGTGGCATGCACCTTAGTAGCTACTAGCCTACTATATCCATATAAATCTAAAAGAGAATAACCAATCCCTAATGCGGCTCAAAATTAGGCTTTAAACCTAGATTTAAACTTGATTATTAAACGAGTTAAACTCATTGTAATAATGTATTCGTGAACAAGGTGGCGCATTTGCAGTAGTAGGAGTTACTATCTTGTGACTTGTGAGTATGAGGGTTGATTTAAATATATATATATATATATATACTATGTTTTATGTGTACGTGTATAAGATATACTCAAATAGACTCAATTGAATTGTGCCAGTTTAAAAATTAGTTCATATATAATACTATTCATTTGGTAGTAAAAGTTAGATATAATTCTTAACAAAATAAGGTTGATGAATCTAATTTTTTTTAAGTTTATAAACAAAATTAATTCTATCTATTAATTTAAATAATATAATTTGAATTAAATTTAGTTATTAAATATATAATAGCATAGATTTGTGAAGGCATAAAAACTTTTAGCGGTAGTATTTACCATATATGGGAATATCAAATAGTTTGTGAACAAGTTGGACCTTGTTCGACAAGAAAATTTACCAAGTTTAAACATGTAATATAGTGTGGTGATGAGCTCAAACTTGGCTCATGTTTGAAATAAAATTAAATTAACTAATCACGAACTTTTAATTCTTATCTTAACTTGTTTACAACCCTACGAACTATCTTATAATAGAAAGATGAATTAATTGCTCTATAATTAAATTAACGCTATAAATTGCCAAGTAACAACATAATGTCAAAAAGTAGGGGGAGTAGCATTTTCATATGAGAACCATGTTTAATCATGCAAAAATCCCCAATTCGGATCTGTCGTTCCCTCTCTTCTTGATACCAAAACTTATTTACTGAAAAAAAAAAAAATACTGAGATTCAACTGTTCAAGTGATAGTAATGTGATAATTATATCATTTTTTATATCACATATTTGTAATTCAAACTCCGTTTTTTTTTTTCTCCCACTGTCTACTTATTGCCAAAAAAGAAGAGGAAGAAAAAAAAGAATAATACAACTAATGGTCTGGGTGAGAGTGTCAGTGGGATTGTTCAATGAATTCAACACATTTATGCTTCACCCTCTATTACACAAAAAAAGAAAAGAAGAAAAAAAGGCTACCATGAACCATACCCGAAGGGTAGAGCCTTCTCTCTTCCTCTCACAATCGTACTTTTGGCCTTGAATCATATGGTGGTGATTTGATGGAACACGTTTGCTTATTTACATCAAAGATGGGCTTTTTAATTTGATTTATCAGGTTTGAAACATTACCAGGACAAAATGGACCAATTTCTTTCTAAAAAAGTTTGACCCATATATGGAGTAACTTTAACACGGGCTGGGATCGTAAACTGGGCTGGTCTACTGACAGCCCAGAGGCGGGGGACCAATCCAATGGATATCCCCATAGACCCAAAATAATGGCACAACTCCTTGAATTGGGTCCAAACGGAGGAAAAAGCCCACATAGATTAACACGAAAATTGATAGGAAACTAGTGTAGTTATTTAGGTATTATATATATATATATATATATATATAGATATTCAATTAAATTCAAAGCCTTTTAAGAAACTAAACTTAAATTTTGTCCCATAAGAAAAAAGGTCAAAAAGTAATATTACGAAATTCTCTTTGTGTTTGAGAGAACTTGTGGGGCCAGTTATCCAAAAAAATATTATTAATATCGTAAAAAATGGGCCTATGGTCTAATGGCCCAGCCTGAGGATAGCCCATCCGAGGATTGCAAATAGGAACACAATGGGAATATTACAAGAAAAAGAAATAGAAATTGTATGTGATAGTCCGAAATACGTTCAAGGATAAATCCACCTCGAACATAAGGGTCCGAAATAAATTCAACTATCTTATTATTCTGGATACCCCACAGGGTTGTATTATAATTAAGAGATGAATGGGGGATAAGGGAGGAGCAAAGGGAGATAACAAATATCTTCTAAAGCTGTTACCTCCACATTAAATGCTTTCTAGCTAACTCTCTGGCCGCATTAATGTGGAGGTGATACCTGAACAGTAATTAAGTAGCCTTATGGCTACTAATTGAAGATTTTGGGAGGTGTTGGATGGGATGGGAAGGAGTTCCTAGAATCTAACCTACACGTGTATGGTGAAAATGATATGAGGATCGTGATATATAAGAAGAAAAAGGGACTCAGAAGAAGGGGGACGAAAGATTGAGAGCATTGTCAATTAAGAAGAAAACACCCTAAAGACCTCAAAAACCAGGCCAAAGGAAATTTTTCCCAGTTTCTTCGTATTAAAAGTTCCTTACTCAGTACCTATATGATCTTTCCTAAAGAATAGAATCAGTTCTTTCACTCACTCTTTGTAAATTTATTGTTCGGGCTTGTTGGGCTAAAAACCTATTCCTATTTTGGGTCCAATTTAAATTGAGTCCTTACAGAACTTATTTTCATTGGTTTATTGAGATTTAAAAAAAAAAATTATATGGAAAAAAAATTTAAGTATTAAAAAGTTTTACATAAGCTAAACAAGTAAAGTTAAAGGGTGAAAAAAAAAACTTGGTTAAGTTTTGTGTGGTACCTAAACATTTATCTTTTTTATTTTTGTTATGGAACCTAAACATTTGTCTTGATTGTTACTAGTAGGTGTATATGAAATGAAAAATTAGAATTAATAGGATGTTGGTCAACAAATGTTATTTTTGCCAATTCGGTTTGTTAAGAAAAAGTGATTGCTCAATATATATATATATATATATATATATTTGCTCTTAGATAAAATTCTATTATAACTTAATCTAAGTATATATGTATGAGCTCATTTCTAGAAACTTGAATCTCGATCCTTTCCCCCTCCCTCCTACACCCTACAAGCAAATCAGTTTTACAAATTGCATTATTTAAAAAAAAAAAAAACCTCAAATACATGATTTTTTTTCCCCCATAAGCAATGGTTAACACAAAAATAAGACTGCTTAATAGAAGAAAAACCATGGGTTTAGACAAGTTCTTTGCATAAATTACGTTTATTCAATCTTTTTCGTCTATCAAATAACGGTAAGAATTCTATAAAACATTTTAAAGTATAAAAATAATTTGGAAACAAATTACAAATATTAGCATCAACTATACAATTTAACATTTTTTTGTTTGTAAAAAAAAAATATAAACACATTAAGATTTGATTTTACGATTTTATAATAATTGTTTATTATCATTAATAAGTCATAACAATGAAATATTGAAGTCGGAATTCCTTAATCTACAACAAGAAACTTTTTGTTGATGAATTTTATTAATATATGTCCTTAAGCATAGTAAATCATTTAAAATTTTTTTAATAAAGAATTGAAAAAATTATTAAATTTTAAGACAGTTTTTTTTTTTTTTTTTTTTTTTTTTTTTTTTTTTTTCATTTTTCGAATTTTTTATCAATTAATGCACCGATTCCCACGTGGTAGGATTAATATTATTCTTTAATCTTCAAAATAAAATAAAATAAAAAACTGATTGTTAGTTGTTACTCCTCCCAATGCAAACGCTGAGAGATAAACCAGAAAAATGCAGAGCTGGACTTGATTAGACTGGGATAGGATCATAGGATTAGGACCAATCTATCTTCTTCTTCTTCTTCTTCTTCTTTTTTTTTTTTTTTTTTTTAGTTCTTAATTTTTAATTTTTTAATTTTTATTTTAGGACCAATCTATCTTTATCTTAGTAGGGTTTTTTTTTTTTTTTTTTTTAAGAGAAAATATCTTAGTAGTGATTAGTGTTTAGTTTCAACAAGAAACTAGAGAGAGAGAGACAAAGACAAAGAGGTTTACTTATATTACAGTAATTGGTAAGGAGTTTAAACACTCATCAAAGTCTCAGAAAATGATGATTGGTCGGACGATTTTGATTTTGCAGAAGAGGTCTTTCAGCTCCGTTCGGCGGTTCCTATGTCCGTACACCTCCCAAGCTGCTCCAAACCCGAACCCGAACACAGCCCAAGCTTCGGCGTCGTTTCGGTCCGCTGGTAGTCGTAGTAGTATTCTTCATGTGAGTCCCCTGTTCTACTTGCATTTTGTTATCTCGGTGCGTCGTCGTTTTTAGCTTAATGTTCAAGTCAAATCGTTATTTATTTATTTATTATAGTTTTCATATAGAGTTAAATTAACATTTCTATAATTACCATGAAACATATATCAACAAGTCTAGTTTGTCACAACTAATACTGAGGTTGGTATGTTTGATTATTGTGCAATAAAAGTGGTGTCAGTATCGAATAAAAGTCATGTTGCACCGATCACAACTTGTAACGTTTATAGTTTCGTGAACAAAATTTGAGTACCAATTAAGGAAAGAAAAAAAAAAAAGAAAGAAGAGTTATACTAATTTGATTAAAACTCATTGTTGTGAGTAATGAAGTTACTCTAATTTTTCTCTCTTAGGTTTACTAGTCACGATTTCTCATGGTTGTATTGTGAATGGCAATGATTTTCTTTATCTCATTTTAACTATATGTAGGAAAATTTGAGGATGAACTAGTTCCTCATTGACTTTATTGGACCCTTTCTCAATACCTTAAGTGATCATGACCATGTTTTTGATTGGCACAACACTTCTTGGATGAATTATAATTGAGTAGCTCTATAAATACAAATGAGCAAAGCATTCTAATTTGTTGATTCGATTTCCATCCAAATGACTGATGACCAATCCATGGGTCAGTCCTATGAATTGTCTGGTTTACTAGGTGTTTTGTAGTGGGCGTGTGTACATTAGTTGTCATCAATTCTATTGACCTTGTCAATACGGCTTTCTTGTTTTAAAAGCATAATAATGTAGAACTTGCTTGTAAATACAGATCTTTTCCATTTTGTAGTTCAATGTTCCATATATTGCTGTGAATAGAAGTTTCTTTTCAAGTCACGCTGTAGCAGATCTTCCAGTGGGTGGGATAGTTGATGTACCGCTAGCACAAACTGGTGAAGGCATTGCTGAATGTGAACTTCTTAAATGGTTTGTGCAGGAGGTGAGTAAACGAAGCTAATTGTTTGTGTTTATGTCTTTACATTTATTAGCTTCTTCTTCTTCTTCTTCATGTTTTTTTGTTTTTTTGTTTTTTTTTTTTTGTTTTGCTTAAGTCTTTGTATTTATTTCTTGATGTCAGCTCAATGATTGGTTATAATTGTCAATGGCTGATGGCTTTTTCATTGTATTCCTTGTTTGAAACTATGATGCTCTCCTCCCTTTTTTGATAATCGATGCTCTCTTCCCTTATTTCCAAATTCTCAGTAGTATATTTGTGTATTTCAGGATGCTTATAGATGTAAAGTTCTTTGTTGTTTTTGGTTTGAGTTTTGTTTGCCAAGATTTGTCTTTGGTCTATCAAACATGTATCATCGAGAATACTATCTATTATCAGATATTGGTTTTGGCTTAAGCTTTAGCATTGATTTTGATATGCTTTGGTTTGAACTTTTTCTTACCGTGGTTTCCTGGATAATTTATGGCTTCTTTTGCCTGAATTATGAAGTCCCTCATGTTCTGCACTGTTAACGAAATGGGATAGATTTGTAGACCAATGCAAATCAACTGTTTTCAGGCTGTTTATCTATACATATTCCATTGTACCCTGACTTTTTTTTTGATTAAGCCGGTGGAAATAATTGTTAATCTGATTACTCTGATAGGGGGATCAAATTGAAGAGTTTCAACCAATTTGTGAAGTTCAAAGTGACAAAGCAACCATAGAAATAACAAGTCGTTACAAAGGGAAAGTTGCTCAAATTCTCTACGTTCCTAGTGACATTGTAAAGGTTAGAATACTCAAATCACTTTAGAAAAGTGAGCATCTTTTATTCTCAACTATACGTGACTTATGATTCACCATTATGATTGTCAAGTCTGTAGTTCCAGTTTTCTGAGTGGCTGTTAGAGACAGCATAGGGAAGTTGGCATCATTCAAAAACCATGGTTTTGATTTTTGGTTTCTTTTAAGAATATTAAGTAGGCCTACTTAAGTTTTAGAAACATCAAAGGGCTAAAAAAGTATAGGATTTATCAGAACCTGGATCAGCTTTGTCTTTCATCTACTTTGATTTCGTACTAAAATACAATTTAAGCTTTTTTGCTACGCAAATTGCAGGTTGGAGAAACTCTTTTAAAGATTTTTGTTGAGGAAGCACAGGTTTCATCCCATGTTTCAGAAAACCCAACTCCAACACAAGAGGGTCTAAAAAATATAAAGCCTTGCGATTCAGAGCTAACTAAAAATGACATATGCGGAGTACTATCCACACCTGCTGTCCGGAACCTTGCAAAACAACATGGTGTAGATCTAAACGATGTCAAGGGAACTGGTAAAGATGGCAGGATATTAAAAGAAGATGTCCTCCAATATGCTTTCCAGAAAGGAAGCATTAAAGATCCATCTGCCTCCTTGACTTCTGATTCAAGAAGGCAGTTTCTTGGAGGAGAAGAGGATCATCCACATCCTTCAGGTGAAGTTCTACGGAGCTATGAAGATAAGACAGTTTTGCTGAGGTAAACTTGGATAAAAAATACCCTCTTCTATTTTTTATCTTTTTTTAATGGAATTCTCTGCCATATAATTCATGAGATGGACAAAACCAAGATGAACTTGACAGTTTCAATACTATAGAGTTGCCATTGACCATGATGTTGCTGAGCTTTTTCCATTAAGCCAATACTTTGGATGGTGTGGCCTGTGCCCGTGGTTTCATTGGCTTCATAAAAATTATTTCCATGCAAATGCAAGATTAAAGTGACTTATCTAATATAAGATTTAACTCAGTAGCAATATTATTGTGCCCACAAATCCTTCTAGCTTGTTTTTTGATGATACATTCTTTATTTATTTATGTAACGTAATGAATTCGTGTAAAATATTTTATAAGTGGTCTAAATATGACAGAGTTAGAGTTTTAGGCAAGTTACTTACATTTTTGGTCTTTCAGGGGTTTCCAGCGAAAAATGGTAAAATCAATGTCCATGGCTGCAAAAGTCCCACATTTTCATTATGTAGACGAGATAAATTGTGATGCATTGGTGGAACTTAAATCATCATTTCAAAATACTAATTCCGATCCAAATGTTAAGCACACTTTCCTTCCAACACTGATAAAGTCGCTTTCAATGGCATTGAGCAAGTATCCCTTAATGAATAGTTGCTTCAATGAGGAGTTACTTGAAGTCATCCTTAAAGGTAGTAGACTTCCTATTTTAACTGTTTTTGATAAGCCAATATGCTTATTAAGTTAATAAAAATGGACTTCTATATGCATCACATGATTCACATCATCTGCCATTTGTGCTGATTTGATCTGTTTTTATCAGTGAGTAAATGCCATTTTATTTGTTGCTTCATATTCTCGGTCATTATGGTATTTGATCAGAGTGTTATGTCACAAGATTTTGTGGATGTAGGATATATTAACAGACCGGTAGACTTGAACCTTGTTCCTATGTGACCTGATCAATTCGATCAGGCACTTGTCATCTATTTTCATTGTTTTATTCTTTGACATGCATATATGTGTTTTGTGAATTGAGACATTTATGTGTAATTAAGTTTGTTTATCTTTGTGGCTAAAACTGTGGATGTAGAATATATAATAAAGTAGGGGTGTCAGATTAGGCAATAAATTAGAGATGTTATAATTCTCTAACTTATTATCAAATTTTCCAAACCTATTTGAATGTCTAAATTGGTGACTGACATGGACATGGGAAAGTGAAAATGTGTTCAGAATGCCATTCACAAACAAGAGTACTACATTTATAGTTAATATTTCTAGGGACTCTCCTTGATTGCTACAAAACAATTGAAATGATTTAGTTTCAAAGGGTATATATGAACATGTCTAGAGGTTATACGAATGAGTTTCATTCAAAAAATTAGTTGATGTGGCCGGTTAGGATCTTTGTGGAAGTGTAGTTTTTATAGTTGTAAGCAACTAATTGGTTTCTGGGGCTGTGTTAATCATTGTCAGGCTGCCATGATCTCATAAGTTTTTGTCTATCATATTGGCCTTTTTCAATGTTTAATACAATTTTTGGACTTATTGATTATTATAGGTTCTCACAATATTGGAATTGCAATGGCTACTCCATCTGGTCTAGTTGTACCAAACATAAAGAATGTTCAGTCACTTTCGATCTTGGAGGTCAGTAATATGGATTCTTAATTTGATGCATACATATAAATACTATTCTACATCATGGAAGTGTGAAGTTGATTTCTTCCAGCACTCGTCTGTTTCTCCAAGATGCACAAAAAAAAGGTTTCTTTTTGGGAAGAGGCATTTATCAAATTCCCTTTTCAATATAACCTCTTTATCTTGCATTTTTTCTATTTCTTCCATGATCATATCTTTTCAGTCTCTCTCTCTCTCTCTCTCTCTTTATATATATATATATATATATATATTCATATATGATAGAAATTTTGATCATTTTGTATTTACCAGATGGATCAATTGATTGCTTTCCCAGCTATATGGGGCTGGGTTGGACACCTGCCTCTTGATTGAACATATAATCTCTTTGCCTCTCCACCCTGTACTTATAGTAATATGTCTCATTGCTTGAATTCATGGGCAACCAATCAATTGATGATGTGCCGCATCTAGGGCTTTAACTTACATGATGTGTTGCAAAAGGCAACAAAGGCAATTTGCCTCGCAGTTGCTTTGGCTGCCATGTCAAGCACTGCCGTTCTACTGCTGCTAGGACATTACTTGCTTTGACTAAATGATTTTCTAGTTTGAAACTTTGAATATTATAATATACTAGAACATTGCAATAGGTTGTATTTGATCTGTAAATGTAGTGCTTCAGCCCTATGAATATTAGTGTAGATAACAATGACTTAGTGCTCGCAATCTTTATTTTTTCACAACATATCGTTTTCTCATGCTTGATAAATTCTTGATGGGTATATTTCCAAATGTTCTTTTTAGTGATAAAGTTTGATTTTGCATTTAGATAACAAAGGAACTGTCAAGGTTACAACAATTGGCATTGGATAACAAGCTTAATCCTGTGGATATATGTGGTGGAACAATAACATTAAGCAATGTTGGGGCAATTGGTGGAAAGTTTGGTTCACCCCTCCTCAACTTGCCTGAAGTATCCATTATTGCAATTGGACGAATTCAGAAAGTTCCTCAATTTACAGATGATGGAAATATTTATCCTGCATCAATCATGACCGTAAGCAATGATATATTTATCTTGGTTTCATATCTCTAATGTTATCATAATACCATAAGAATAAAAACCACACCAAAGAAAAAAGCAGAAACTTTTATCCAAACACATCTAATTATAAAACTCAACACATATACCTAATGGTTCAATTGAATGCTTTGGTCATTTTGCTGAAAGGGAAGGAGTAGTCTTTGATAGGGAGGGGCCATGGTAGTCAATTTGTCCCCCCTTATACTTTTTCAGCAGAATGACTAAAATGCTAGTTTGTTCTTGCAGTGATGTTTTAAGTGTTTGATTTGATGTTTTTGGAAGAAGTTGCTTTAAGAATCCTTGCCCTAACTAGGATGCTGCTGCAAATTAAGCTAGTGTACTTTCTTAACTGTCAGTCTTGCTAGTGGTCAGGCATCGGAATAGACCTCTCTCTCTCTCTCTCACGTGTGATTTTGTGTCAGCAGATACATATGTGACACACCTATTCCTGAATACTTTAAACCATCTGCTTAGTAATAGAAGAAGATTTAGCTATATGATAGTACATAGGGGATCGCGATACCTTCTTGTTGTATGTTATGACTTGGTTTTGTGAATTTCAGTTGATTATTATAATGAATTTTGGTCGTTGAATGTGGGCACTGGCCTTGTAAATATGAGTTTTTGATAGAATACAAGGTCAGCACTCAACATTCACCGAACAAAATTTGTCATGATTATTTAGATAAGCTGTGTGGTTTGAAAAAAACGTGTTATTACTTACCTAAAAAAAAGACAAGACCAATGTTATTCAGTTTTTGAACCTACCGGAGTGCTAAATAACATGTAATTCAATGTCTAGTATGTATATATTGATGATACAAATAACCAAAAGAGAGACTTGATATAGTATGCATCCTTTTCCTTCTCAGGTTTAGCGACTGTTACTTGACTAATGAGTCATCTGGTGATAGATGAAATTAATCTATCAAATCTGACATGGTGTTTTCCTTCTCAGGTTAATATAGGCGCCGATCATAGAGTTTTGGATGGGGCAACTGTTGCAAGATTCTGCGGTGAATGGAAAAAATTTATTGAAAAGCCGGAACTGTTGATGTTGCATATGAAATGAGAGATCTTTAAAAATGTCCAGAATAGAAGACGATCCGTCTTGATTGTTTGTCGAGAGGATAAGGGCAAAATGTACAGTGATCTACACAAATCTATTGCTATGGCATTTGTTGCTAAAGGAGGTAAGCTGGGATTCGACTGTGCTAACATTGTTGCTGGTTCCAGCTGATGTTTGTATCTGAAACGAAGAAAGCAGCCAAGCAATTTGTTCAAAACACACTGTTTCAGTCCTATTGCATCAATAATGCTTGATCATTTAGGTGATGAAATTCCAGATTTGAGACCATGCCTTTATCTTTAGCTCTCAGATGCATGTTACTGTGTCTAATACTGGCTATTGCTACCAAAATTAAAAAATGATAATATAGGAATAGGGTTATTGTCACGCTCGGAACCCAACTATAAAGATAGGCATGTGACAATTGTCACACGCTTATAAAGTAAGAACCCTACAAGTGTGCAAGACCTTTTTTAGCAACTAAAATTTTATCCTCAAAAAAGATTATATCAAATAAATCCAACATATCTCAACAATTCCTTTATGAATAGATCTCCAATAATTTAATAGGAACAAAATCCAAACCTCATGTACATTATGCTAATTGGCTAATGAATATAAAACTATTAGAAGACCATCCTATCTCAAAATCACTAAGTTTCTTTTCTTACTCACAACACAACATCAAAACTTCCAAAATTTGTTATTCTTCATAATCTGAAACTGGAGGGGAAAAAGGGGTGAGTTGACAACTCAATAAGTAACCAAAATTCTAATAAGTTCTATCAAGCAATAGATTTGTAAAGGAAAAGATGTAATATGCGTTTTCAAAGTTCTAATATATTATGTATGTTTCAAAATAACTGAAGCAGTTTCGTAGTCTTAAAATAATAAATTGCAAATAGATCACATACTATAATCTAACAAATATATCATAGATGGTTTAGAAGGTAGTCATTTTTTCATATATCAAAGTTATAACTTACAATATGTTCTAAAAAGATACGTAAGCAGTTTTAATGACCCAAAATAATTCAAATATTCAAACATTTTCAAATTCACATATGCAATTTTAAGGACTTGAAATAGTTCAAATATTCAAATGTAATTCATATTTTTATCAATTTTGTGACTATGGTCATGTTATATTCTCGTGACTGGGCATCAAAATACCAATGAATAATCCCCATTGGCTGGGTATTAGAATACTAATGAATAACTCCCATTGGTTAGGTATCAGAGTACCAATAAACAACTCCTATAGACTGGGTATCAGAGTACCAATGAATAACCTTCATTGGTTGGGTATCAGAGTACCAATGAATAACCCCCATTGGTTGGGTATCAGAATAAATTCATAGTCAGATTGTTCATAATCATATATATGAAATCATAGTTTCTAACAAAAATATATCTTATTCAAATATATATATATAATCATATATTCAATATTCAAATCTATTTGTGATATTTTTATAATTATTTACTTTAAATCAATATAACTAAAAAAAAATAATTAAATAAAATACATCATATATTCAATAATGAGATATATTTGTGATAATTCTTTACTTGAAATCAGTAATACAATAAAAATAAAATTGTAACAACTGTAAACAATTTTCAATAGTTAAAATATGCAAAATAAAACCAATTAGTATAAGATTACTTACCTCCAAAAGCTATTCAAAAAGGAACTTTTCCCTAACACTTCTTCTAAAAATCCTTAAATTTCACCTAAAACAATTTTACAAATATCATTTACTTAATAATTAAATAATTTAAGAAGAACTTATAATGGTACCTGCTAGAAGAGAAATTACTAAAAAAACTAATAATTTCTCATTATTAACTCACAAAAATCCACATATTCATAATATATAATTTCCTTTAGTTTCCTGTCACCTGCCACCTTTAGCTCACTTTTGAGATAAGACAAAACTAAATACATGACTATATCATCTCTATCAATGCACCTAGGCTTTTACGGATACACAATTATTATTTATTATTTATTTTTAACTTGTGGGACTTCAACGCCAATAATTCGGTACTATTCTTTAAATAAAGGGCTGTGCAGAAACTTGTCTCACGAAGCCTAAAAATCTGCAAATTCCATCTCCATTCAACGCAGCAAAAGGCATAAATAAAGATTTAAGTTACTAAACATAGAAACATTTGCAGTAATAGCGTTGAGTTTACTGAAAATAAATCCAAACTTTTCTTTGTTTACATCATTAAAACTCTTGAATTATTAAATAATTTCACTACTGGCTAAAATACTCACATAAAAAAAAAAAAAATACTCTAATTCTAAATAAAACTTAGATTTGACAAGAAATGAATTTTTAAGCTCTCACTTTAATCGTGCAGTCAATTCTTCTCTATTAGAGTAATTTGAGTAGTCTCTCTTCTCAAAATATCTCCCCATATACGTTGACATAATAAGCTTATATATAATTAAAGTTTCAACCTTATTTTTTAAAAACTCCTTAAAGATATTAATTATAAAATTGACCCTTTAAACAAATTTACTTAAATAACCTTCATTTTAATTTTTTTTCCAGGTATTACAGTTATGAGAAATGCTATGTCTACAACATTTTTACAACAATTTTACAACAAATCCTAAGTGGCAGGTTGTTACTGGTTATTATTGTTGGGGCAAAAAAGTAATCTTACTATTAGTTTCAAATTTGAACCAATAATAACTAACCACCTATGATTTGTTGTAAAAATGTTGTAAAATTGTTGTAGACGTAGCATCTCTCTTACAGTTATAGTTTTCCTGGTAGTTAAATGTGTTACATTACCAAATATATCTGAATCATATCTTCATTTTAAGCCACAATATGAATTGGTATCTCTTTCTCAAAATTAATTTAATAAAGTTCAGAAACCTTGTTTAAATTTCTTCTTGTACTGAGAGTCCACAACAGTCTTATCAAACCCAAAGTTGAGAATGTAAACCCGCGAAATATTGCTTGGAAGAAGGGTATTGACCATCGCACTAATCCAAGATCAAAATTTTCAGCATCTCTAGCAAAATATTGCTTGGTTATATATATATATATATATATATATTAGTGAGCAGAATTTTCAGCATCTCTAGCAAAAACGAGTGCGCCATTTTGTTGTTTTGCTGTTTAGGCAGCTTTAAATTTCGAAGGTTTTATGTGAGGCATTGTAGCAGCCCAGGACGCAAGACCACATCTGCTGCAATGTCGTTTTGTACGACTAGCCGTTTAATTTTCGACCCAATCAGCAAGTCCTTTGTGGGGCCAAGGGCATGCATGATCTTAACTGTCATTCTAAGACATTTAAAAAGAAATTATTTTAAATTTAATGCATTCTACAGGTTTAGGTCACTTTTACATTATAACATTTAAAACTTGCAAATTTCATAATTTGAGTAATGAGTGGTAATAATTACGCATAGTATGTACGGAGCTTTTCTAATTGGGCTTTCAACTCTTCAATCTCTTCCCTTAGACTCTCAGTTTTTCCATTGATACCATATGCCATGTGATTTCATTGCTCAATCAACTCTTCAATCTCTTCCCCTAGACTCTTAGTCTTTCCATTGGTACCATATGCCGTGTGATGTCATTGCTCAATTAACCACATAGGCAATGAGACTAACAATGGTTAACTAAAGCATAAATAAGACTTATTTTTAAATTTCAATGACCAATAGTGCATTTGAAATTTTAGGAACCAAAAGTGCTTACTTAGTAAATACAAAGCAAAGAATAACCACCACTGTTCTTCAATTTTTATTTGTTTCTAATATAAGCTTCAATTCAAAAAATCAAAGTTAGGGCACAAATGCGTATCTTCATATTTCTTCCTCTCTAAATTTCTTTATGGGAAATTTTGAAGAACAAGATCTATACTATACAATAATTTTTTCAGTTATTTTTTTTTTTCATATCATAAATAAAATCTCCACTCTTCATATTATATTTTTCATATACAATAATTAATTACTTCCACTATTGCTAGTTTTGTTACTATATGTCTATTACTCATCACATTTAACTCTCGATTAATTCTTATTTTGCCTTACTTTTGTACTCCATTTGAGCAAGCACGTGATCATCTTAAACTCATTTTTACCAAGTACCACTGGCTTTATTTTACATTTGTTTATTCATCCATTTTCTTCTTTTTTATTTTCTTTGTATTTAGTTGTAAAACTTCAATTTTTGTTTTGTTTTGTTTTTTTTTTTTTTTTTTTGGTTTTGCAATAAGGATTGCTTTAAATTTTTTCCAAACTATGTATTTATTTTGTCATAATTAAGATGCTCTTCTTAATATTAATTGTTAATTTGTCAACATATTTGATTTTATTAGTTTTGAAATATTTTTCTTTTTCGTTATCAGGTTTTGCTTCTTAGAAAAGAATAAAAGAATAAAATTAGCACAAGCTTTATCTATTCTAATTAATTTTTTTACATTCTATTTCCCCTTAGTGGAAGTAATTTTTCTCATGGAATCAATAAAAAAAATAATCCTTCTAAAAAATAAAAGAGCCTCTAACCACACGTGTGAACACGTGCTTAGAGGCTAGTCTATACTATTATTTAAGAGGCTTCTCCTGTTTGGACCAGGGAAACCCCTTAAATAGTAGTGTTTTTTTCCCTTCTTTGTAATGACCCCACCCCCATCTGTGTAGATATTGTCCGCTTTTGGGGTCTCATACCCCTCATGGTTTTGTTATTTTTCAAAGCATACAGCAGTGGGGGAAAAGGCTTCTACACATTGAAGGGAGGTCATTCCTTATAAACACATTCCCATGTGCTTCCCTAGGCAATGTGGGATTCCATGGAATGCAAGATACCCCATTTTGGGTCACTACAATCCACCCCCCTTATTGCGTGTGGGGCCCACACTTTCGGTTAGGGCATGGCTTTGATACCATCTGTAATGACCCTACTCCACCTTTGTAGATATTGTCCACTTTGGGGTCTTATACCCCTCACGGTTTTGTTCTCCCCCAAAGCATACAACAGTGGGGGAAAAGGCTTCTACACATTGAAGAGGCTTCCCCATACGTGTGAGCACATGCTTAGAGGCTAGTCTATACTATTATTTAAGAAGCTTCCCCTATTTGGACCGGGAAAGCCCCTTAAATAGTAGTGTTCCCCCCCCTGTAACAACCTCACCCCATATGTGTAGATATTGTCCGCTTTTGGGGTCTCATACTCCTCACGATTTTGTTCTTTCTCAAAGTACACAGTAGTGGGGGAAAAGGCCTCTACATATTGAAGGGAGGTCATTTCTTATAAACATATTCCCATGTGCTTCCTTAGGCAATGTGGGATTCCATGGAATGCAAGACACTCCCTTTTGGGTCACTACAATCCACTCCCTTTACGAACACACGTGTCATCGCGTGTGGGGCCCACACTTCCGGTTAGGGCATGACTTTGGTACCATCTATAACGACCCCACCCCACATGTGTAGATATTGTCCGTTTTGGGGTCTCATACCCCTCACGGTTTTGTTCTCCCCCAAAACACATGGCAGTGGGAGAAAATGCCTCTACACATTAAAGGGCGGTCATTCCTTATAAACACATTCCCATATGCTTCCCTAGGCAATGTAGGATATCATGGAATGTAAGACACCTCCTTTTGGGTCACTACAATCTCACCCTAAATCCTAATTAGAAGGCAATTGGAAAGAAATTATTGATGGTGTATTATAATGCACCAACTCCAAACTCGTCCATTGAGGTCATCCAAGGCAAACAAAGCAAGCGAAGCAGATATAGATGGATTGCATTATAGTATGTTCGTCCACGATGAGGCTGTCCGTGTTAAGAAATACCTGGACGACCTTCCCATTTCTATACGTATCTCCCCATGCAAGATTAGGACGAGCTTGTCACTTAGCCCAGAACGCCAAAGTCAAGGTTCATTAACATAGCTAGTTTCGAATAACAGTTATGGAAAACAAGCCCAAATAATGTAACTTCCATAGCAGTTATGGAAGTTACCTCCAAGTCTTCCAAATTCCTCAATGATAGGAGAAGTTACTAAATGAATAACTGTCCTTAAGTGTGTGCTATATAAGCATTCATCCATGAGAGGGTAAGTCATTTGGACACTTCCACAAAAAAATTGGAATCCTAGAAATACTAACTTTACCATTAGAGGATTCTTGGCCGGTCTTCTTTGATTTTGTGTTTGCTTTTTCGGGACTTTCAAGTGCTCTCTGATCACTGATGCCCGAGACATTCAACCTACTGATTTCCTTGTGTTCATCAATTATAATTCCTGTATTTGCCTTTTTTTTTTTTTTTTTTTAAATCCAGCGTCTCTTGCACTGTTCATGGGATATGAACAATGCAATTAGACAAATGCACAGTGTTGGAAATTTTTATTTTATTTTTTTTATTGTTTTCAGTTTTTGATTTTCAATAAAATAAGCGATATCTAAACATACTCTTAGTATATATATATATATATATATTTAATACTATTTTTAATATAGTATACAAGTAAAATAAGTAGCAGGAAATAATATCCTACACGGAAGCATGAAAAATCAAAGAATTCAATTCATGATCTTTTGGCATCTAACCGTACGTTACTGACCCAGAAGAAAGTGAAGAACCATTCTATCTATTTGTACGACCCTGGTCACACACGTTGTCTGCATAATCTTTTTATCTCGCGCACGGGTTCTTTCCACTACTGTAGTCTGTAACACGGTTTAATATTCATCCACTTGTAGATTATAGGTTTTCTTTTTTTGTCGGGTGTCGCAGTTAGAAATAACCGCTCCTAACTGCAACTAACCGCCTAGAGAACCCAACAACAATGCGCTTCATGGAACTGCACGTTACAAAATTTAGTCATTCTTTGAACTCTCTCAATTATGGCATTCCAAATGTACTTGCGTTTTGTCATTTCAGTTCTGGCTTTATTTTTTATCACAGTCTCTGGTTCTCACCTTGCAACTTCAGGTACTTATTCATAACTTTATCTTTGTTTCTTCATTTCTTTTCTTGTAACCGTTTTGGTTTCATTTGTGGCCTGCAGATAAAGCATCACTGCCTAAATTTGCTTTCAGTTGGTTGGATGATAAAGATGCTTTCAGGGCAGGTGATACCGCAATAATAAAGATCAAAGTACTGGAACATGCTGACAAGATTGACAAAAATGCTTTTAATCCCACTCTCACTGTGAATGGAAAGACAGGGAATAGTTCTTTTGTATCTGGGGTTGTTTCGGATTTCGGGGGTGATTTTAATGATTGGACAATTTACTTCACCCCTATCACTGCTGGTTTATTCAATGTGATTATTGAAGAGGTCCATTATGAAGTGCTAGACTCATCCATGCATTTCAAAGTTGAACCAGGTTTTTATTTATTTATTTTTTATTATTATTATTTGTAGTCAGTCTTGAGAGTTGAATTGTTATTTGTTAATGTTAATTCTACTGTCTCTGAGTCTGTGTGTGTTCCTTTTCTTGAATTGCTTGATGCTAAATACTCAATCCTGTATGAAATACATATCATAGATAGTTCTTTCAGAAATGTTGTAATGTAGGGCAATGAGGATCACTCAGTGCCTGGTGCACTATTCATATAAATGTTTATCAGTATTGCTATGTATTAATTAGTAAACTCATGTTATTCCTGGTGGTGTACAAGTGCCTAAACCAATTTTCTCTTGTCTAATTGAAGGCCAAATGCACTCATCTGTATGCGTCGCTTCATGGATGAATCTCGTTAATGAGTTTGAAGCAGGGACAAAAGCAATAGTTCTAATACTTCCAAAAGATGCATTTGGGAATAATATCTCTTCCACCAGTGAAGAGCCAAATTCACATAATTTTACTATGTCAGCACTTTATGCAAATGGTTCCATTGCAAGTGTCCCCAACATCACTTTCATGGGTTGGAATGAATTTGGTTATATCGTCATTGAGTTTATTGCAGTGCAAGCTGGAGACCTATTATTGCGTGTAGAAGGTGACAACGAAACTCTAAATGGCTCTCCACTTCCATTTAAGGTTAACCCAGGTGACGTATTGTTGCTTTAGTTACAAGCTTGTAAGTTTTGTTGGGAGGCACCAATTGTACATGTAGGACTTTGGATTTTTCCTTCGTTACTAATTATTCTTGTAGTTCTTTGCATTTCAAGTCCATGGTGCTGATGAAACCATGTATTCTTCATTTCAAGGTTGATTGTTATGAGTATTTTGGATTCCCATTCTTCTTCTCTGTTCAATAGAAATGCTACTTCCATAAATTTTGAGATGCTTGTCGAATGGAATACTCTTTTAGCAGGGAAGTAAGGTTTTCGTAGATATGGACATTCCATAACCTGAAGAAAATGTCCCTTATTGATGCTGGTGGCTTATATCAGTGTGTTCCTGATGTAATAAACCAAAAATAGCTCTAAGACCAATAATGCAAGTCTTTTTAATTCATTTAAATTTACCAAGAAATTTGACTCTATATTTTAAGATTTATTTTTTGTATCATTATTTTTCATTCTACTAATATATTTTGCACTGGCTTTTACCAGGACCTCTGGAGATTTCCAATTGCATGGCGAAATGGAACTTTGAGCCAAATGGGTGGCAGTTATACTCTAAGATGGAAATCTTTATACACCAGATGGATCAATATGGGAACCTTGTTCCAGGATTGTATGAATTTGATGCTGAAGTTGTTGAAAAAGAGACAAATTTGTCTATACCTGTTGCAGATTTGCACTTTGAAGAAGTCATGGCAGGAATTCAGTTGTTTTCTTTTAGCAATTCTGAACCAGGGAACTTTTTGCTCACAGTATATGATAGCAAGCATAACAAAAGCATTTCCAATATGCCATATGCTTATACTGTCTTTGTAGGTGTGTGTTATCTACTTGCTAAAATTTTTCACTGAAAATATTTATGCGTCAGTGATTGTCACTTCTTTTATTTTATTACCATGATATGATCTTGTGAGTTGTTTTGGCCCTCTCCATTCTTGCTTCCTCTTTTTCTTTTGTGGGGCCTTGAATCATAGTGGTGGTCCTTGTGGAGATGTTTGTTATGCTTTCCTATGTCTGTAAATGTCATTCTTTTGTTAATCAAGTGCTGTTGCCATTGTATGTTGGAAAATGAATAGGTTACAGCGATGGGTTGAAAAGTGTTGTCAATGGTTCTGGTTTAAACAATTCGGTTGCTGGGAAAATGGCAGAGTTCTCAGTCTATTTGAACGATTTTTATCAATATCCCTCTCCAGTTGAAGTAGAAAGGCTTCAAGTACAGATTGTAAGGCAAATTGATTCCTATTATGTATTGCCAAGCATATCCCCTCTGCATATCATCAATGGTATATGCTATTCAGAAACTTCTTAGTTGTTTGCTTCTTTTTTATTTTTAAATGATATTCTATTAATTTTACAAATATTTGCGCATCATTGAGTTAGGCAGTGAACCCACTAGAACATTAAGATATGGTGCCACCAGCCAGATAGAAATTGCTCCTTCACCATCTGTGGACCTGAGTAACACTGTAAGAATTATAATCTTATATTTCTTTTAAGCAGCTGTACTTAAATATTCTGATATGTACTGTTTCTGGATTTAGTCTGTTGGAAGCTCAAAAGTTCAGGCCAGTTCCTTTAATGTAGCTTATACACCTGATAAAAGTGGGATTTATGAAATTCGTGTATTTTGTGGAAATGTTCTACTGAATGGTGGTCATTCAATCACCAAGGAAGTAATAGCAGGTACCATTATTCAGATAATATAATATTTTCCCAGTTGTGCTCTCTCTCTCTCTCTCATTGAATCCAAAAAGTATCTCATTATTAGCGTCTCATTAAATCCCAAGTATTTCTATTTGTACCAACCCATTAAAATCATGCAATGTTAAGTATTTGAAGCAACTACTTTCTTTAACCTGAGAAGGATAAAAAAGGTTTGTTACATAACTTATTATTTCTTTATATTGTTGTAAATGATCATTGCATGTACTTGTGTAACCTTTTAGTTTTCCAGTTCATTTTTGATTAATGGGCTCCTCATCTGCAGGGGAAGTTAATGTGTCTCTCTCAGGAGTTCTGAGATACGCTCCCAAGGCACCAAAGCTAATAAAGAATGAAGTGGTAGTGCAGCTCATGGATTCATTTCATAACCCTGTTTTGTCAGAACAATCAAGGCTGAAATTAGAGATTGCTTCTGTCAACAATTCTGGTTTCTCAAGTTGGATGTTTGTGGATAACAATGATGGAACATACACTGTAAATTATCTGGCTAAGGATGTTGGAACTTATGAGATGTGTGCTTCTTTTGATGGAAATCGTTTTCTACCCTGTCCCTTTGGGGTCAATATATACAGTAGTAAGCGAAATAGTAGTATAGAACTTATCTTAACAGTAAATTCAATATATCCCCTTAATGTGCACACACGCATGCAAACACACACACATTATGGTTTATGTTCTAGTGGTATCTGGGTTATAGAAATGAGAATGGGATTTATGCTCCGTGTACTTATTTTGAGTCTTTAGTTTAATAGTTAATAGAGACACATTTGCACCTTTGCAATTGATAAATACACAGATACAGTTCTTTCTTTTCTACTTTTAAGTTCTTGTCTTTTGCAGGTGAATATTTTCCCATGGCCTACAATGATACAATACCTGTTTGGGAGGATGAGTCCATTGCTTTTGATGCCTTAGCAAATGACTACTTTGCTGGCCACAATGCAAGTATTGTTCAATACACAAAAGTAAGATAAGGAGCTGAAGCAGTTTTTGCCTTTTAGTTACAACCTTCCCACCACCTCTCAATTCTCTGAAGGGTATTTATAATTATCTTAATGGTAGCAAGCCTATTAGGGTAACAAACAGAAACTCACCTGCCCTCCTGGACTAGAATTTTCTTTGGTCTTTCTTCTTCATCGATAGAATCTTTTGATCAGTTTATAAGGGCATAGTTTATAGTTCAGTTGCATTATAAAAAAGCAGAATCCTCTGATTGAATATGGAATTTATTATTCTAAGAGGGCTTTGTGCATAGTGCAGACACGTGTGATGATGAATCCTGTATTTTGATAGTTGACGTGTATGATGGCATCAATGCTATGAGTTCAATATCCCTTATTCAATTTAGAGATTATAATGATCAAGCATATATATATATATATTCTATAAAAGAAATTCCTTGGAAAGCTGATCTACTTCTGAATGTTATATTTGGTCAGCCAGGTCATGGTTCACTCCTACAGTATGGAAGGCTTCTTAGATACACTCCTTACAAAGATTATTATGGGAATGATTCTTTTTCTTACACAATGTCTGATATAAATGGAAATCTTGCTACTGCTGCTGTAAACATTTCTGTTCTTAGTATCCCACCCCAGTTTGTTTCCTCTCCAAGCCTACTACAAGCAACTGAAGATGTGTTGAGTCCCAGGTTTCGGTAAGGAGCTTTTTGTCCTGTAAACTTTTATTGATATGTTTGTTATTGTAAAATTTATTTTGGTCAATTATGTCCCACAATTTTTTTCTTGCTCTTTGTAGGGGTTTCTCTGGGTTTGAGATAAGATATTCAGATCAGATGGAGAACATCTCTGTTAATCTCAGTGCACAATCTGGGATTATCTTTTTGTGTCCAATGCTGATGCAATTTTGGCAGCCAATTTGGAGTGGACTTTCTGTAAATAGAGGGGGTGAAGAAGCGAAGGACTTGATTTTAGAAGGTTCTTTGGAAGTAATCAATTCTGCACTTCAGGCAATTCAGTATCTTGGGTACTTTAATTTTTCACTTTAATATTCTTTTGGGTTGAAAATTTTGCTTTCAGCATTTCATAGTGTTTTTTGGGTATTCATGATGCACGTTTTTATGTATTTATTTTGCATATTTGACCTTTGTAGAAATTCAGGTTGTTTGGACATGCAAATTCATTAATACATTACCACTTGCAAAAACTCTTTCTTCTGTGTGTGCTCAACAATCGCATTAGTAACCTGAATATTTTTTCTCATTTATCTCTAATCAGAAATCAGAACTTCAGTGGAAATGATACGATTCAAGTGTCTACTAGGAACAAGAATGGAAAAAATTATTTGGATGTTCCAGTTTTTGTGGAGCCTATTAACGATCCTCCTTTTATTCATGTTCCTGAAATTATTATCCTGAAGGGTAATGAAGATGAGACTCTGATTTATAACAGAGAACATGACAAGTTTGAGTTCTATATTGGGGATCCAGATCTTCTTAACTTCCCTGGTATGGTTTAAATATTGATTGTTAAGTACGATATGAGATATCAAACTTGTGCCATATCTAAAAGCATCATACTACAAAAATCAGAATATTATTACTATATGCCACAGTGATTGTAGTGTTAGCATAATAGTTTTCACTTTAGATGTTTAGTTATGAGATGTTGGTTTCAGACGGTCATCTTCTTATATTATATATTGGTGCGTTTGGAAAGATAATTTGCATAGAATTCAAATTAAAAGACATGTTACACTCATATGCAAAAATAGATTTGAGTGAAAAAAAAGAGCTCTTAAAGGAGCTAATTCAAGCTTAAAACTTTTCATTTTAGATGAATAATCTAACATAGAATTCTTGCCTTAACACGAGGAATTTGCATGAATAAAATGGCAGATCATTAAATATGGTTGCATCTCAAAGTTTGGCTATTGATAAATTTGTCTAGGGCATTAATAGAAAGTTTCTTTAGGGGCTTTCTCCCATAACTTAAACAACACACAACCTAAGTTTTAGATTTTTTTCTTCTTCTGTCATGTTTAAGATAGGTGTGAATTATGTAAACGGCAATGTTTTACTCCAAACCAATTTGGAGGAATCTCCTCCAGCCACTAGATTTATGAGACTATTCACATGTATTATTTAATATAATCACATGACTCAATAAAAAGTTATGCGACTAAAAGTACACATTGATGGTCTTTTTAACAGCCACGTAGTGGGTTTCCAAACCGGTTTGGAAGTAAGTTTTTTCATTATGTAAAACTTTGAACTTATCCGTTATTTTTTTGATGGAATTTTTGCGTCATAAATTTTTAGTGGACTGTGGACTTCTAATAGCTGGACATTGTGCTGACGGTTTATGTTTCAGGTGGTGAGATGAACTTTATTGTCACATTTTCTGTGGAAGTTAGTGATGGATTTTTGGTCACTAGTTTACCAGCTGAGCTCATCAATACAACTGAACTGAAGCTAAAGAATATTTATCTTTGGCAACCTCTTCAGACGTATGTCACTATCTCAAAACATTTTACAGTCCAAGCTAATGGTATTAGATTCCGGGGCACAGTGAATGACTGCAACAATATTTTGAAACAGCTGTTCTATCATGTGAGTGAGCTTCTTGTTCTTTGGAGTTGGAAGTATTGTGCTCCTTCAAGTCGTAAATGTTACTGGAAGATAAAGCAGAAGTTTATACAATTTTCCTTTTTGTTCGATCAAATAAGCATTTTAGCCTCAACAAACACCCCCTTCTAGAACGGGCAGTGTTTATTACACAACATGTGTGCATCCACACACTGCCCAAAATGAACTAAATTGTGACTTAAAGTCATGAGTTCTGTTCATTTTAGCAGTGTGTGGATCCACACGTGTTTAACGGGTTTTTCCCTTCTGGAAAATCCAATATCAATAAAAACAACTACTACTACTGTAATAATCACACACTCAGAGAGTATATTTTAATTTCAACCCTCTGGATCAGTGATGTGGATGCTGCCTTTTCCCTTCGCTTGTAAAAGTGCTTGAAATAACCAAACATAGTTTACACGAGGAATTAGCTTATTTTCAAACCATAACCATGAAGTAAAACATATTTCTTTGACACTTCAAGAGACCCTCTGTTTTCTTATGTTTCATAGTGCTAGCTCAAAAGGAGGGAAAGCTATTGCTTATTTGCATGTCAATAAGACCGCTTAGGCATGTTATAATCAATTAGAATTAAGCTTGAGGGGAACATGTTGATGTGTTGGATAGAAAGTAGTTATTCTTTACTAGTCAATTATTCACATAGTATTTGTTAGTATAATGACGCCCAGCTATAAGGTTTTGAACATGATTAGTATCACAAAAGCATCAAGTTGTGTTGTAACTCTTCAAATTCAATGTATATCTTTCCATGTAGGTTCAAAGTACAAATAGCTCTTAAAAATTTGTGAAAATAGTTGTATTGCATGTAGGAATAATATACTGCACCATAATAATCTGTAATTGAGTCTCTCTTGTATAGGGTGGAGGACATGGTGCTGTTTTAACACTGACATTAAATGATATGGGAAACTATGGGTGTTATCCAGATTGTTCTGAAAGGGTATCATTGCCATTATATACTGAGGCTGCTGTAAATCTAATAAGAAGAAGGCCAATGAGTTCATTGGTAGCTCATTGTAAGTTACAATCAACTTATCCCGAGTTATCATCATTGTTTCTTTTAGATATCATTCTCTTAGGCCTTGTCTTTATTATTCTTTTGGATAGTTGCTTCAGAATTGGAATGTGGTAGAGCTGGCCTGTCTGAGTTTAAAGTCACGGCTATGTTACCTCTGCTTGTTTTTGTGTCTTTACATTGCTCAGCATCTATCTTTCCTTTTAAGTTATGTTGATTTTTATTTCCTTTGATTCTTTTTTTCCAAGTGTCTTTAATGAATTAATGTATTGGGAAAGGCATTTCCAACTCTTTGAATGACGGCTACTATTTTGACCAAGATTCAGTTACCCTTGTAATTTATGAGGGCAGCACCAAATAAAACAAGACAAGTGCATGGTGGTCTTTCAGATCATTCATTGTCACCTTAGTCATTAGCATGGAAGCAGCTGAGTCATATCTATATATATATATATCTAACTGGTTGATAATCCCATATCTGTCTCTGTGGAGGTACAGCCCTAGGATCAGCTATAGTTGTGGAATCTTTCATGGTGTTCTCTCTTGGGGTGTTGCTTCTATTTTTTACATGCAAATGTGCAATTCTTCTTGTAAATGAAAGAAGCAGCCGACATATGAAGACTTCTGAGCTATCTATTGTTCAAAGTTCCCATGAACAAGCTGTAAGTATGCTTTATTTTTTTTCCTAGTTTTGTTTTCATAATAGAGCACATTTTGTTTCATAAATTGTATTTTTTGTTGCGGAATATTATGAATGCTTCTTATGAGAGTATCTTTTGATAGGATCATATCAAAAGTTTAAATGGGAAAACACACACACTCACTTACTCACACAGAAGTAATGTTATGACAGACTTGCTAGTTGCTACAAAATAATATTTATGATAAATTAAATATCTCATATCATTGGGTCATAACTTGTACCGAAAGTCAATTTTATTTGTCATATTTTGCTTATTTATGTGCAGCCAAGTACAACTCTATCAGAGGATGCAGTTTACTACACTGGTTGGTGTTCAAGTCCCTTCTTGCTTGGCAGCCAATTGTCCAACTTTCGCAAGCGGTAACTATTTCAAGTTTAAAAATGTGATTGCCATACCCATATGATTGATATTTTGGAAATTGGGGGAACAGAAAAGCTAGGTGAAATTTGATAAACTCTTCAAATTCATTATATGAACTTTCTGAGCAGGGAAACTGGTTATATTTCATTTTCAACAGCATTTAATCCTTTTGCAAAAATAGATACTGTGAAAAGAATTGTAAAGATTATGAAACATATAACTTCCAAGTTCTCACTGGAACTTTGAATAGATTTCCTTTTCTCCTACGTTGTCCTTTCTCAGCCTTTTGGCTAAGATTATGTATTGACCAAAATAACCAACCAAATGAGATGTTAGGAGCTTAGGATGAATGGATTGGATTGAAGGATGTTTCTGAGTTTATTCTTTTATTCAGCTTTGGTGGTAATATCTGTGTGCAAATTATGGATAGTTTTGGATGGATCTGTGAGTTTTTTCTTTTTCTTTATTTCAGCTTCATTAAAAAACATTATTGCTGTGTGCAACTTTTCAGCTCCAGCCGTCTATCTGGGAAAGGGAAAGGAGAATCTAGCAACGCAGCATTTGGCTCTTCTAAATCTTTTGGGGATCAAAGTCAGCAGACTTCTTTCATGCCACTTGCCATTGAGAAGGGACAAAGTGAAACAGCTTGATATGGTGTAAAAATTTAATCCATGACTTTGTATAACCTTTTCAAATGACTTTGTATATTTCTTGTTTTTAATGTACTTTTCAATTTTCATTTATCTGCTCTTTGTTTATATATTGCTAGATTAAGCTTACTTACCGATTGTGTCAAGTCCCTGGAAGTTCTTAAAATGGAAAGAAAATGTTGTAATGAATGTGTTTCAAAGTTTCAAACAGCTTTGATTTATGTCATATGCCTATGACACAAGCTATACCCAAATGTTGATTGTGGCAGTTCCAGCTTGCATCCTCTGTACTTTGCAAACCCCCTTAATTATTTTCCATTCTTTCAAACCATAATGCTTTTAAGTAAATAAGGATTTTTAGGACTAAGAATGGGTTGTGTTTGTGTCCAAAAAAAAAAAAAAAAATTATTTAAGTTATTTAAGAATTTTTTTAAATTAATATTAATCAAACAATAAGTTATTTTAAATGATGCATCTTATGAATGTTTTCATTTAAATTTTTAATAGTAAAAAGAACATTTTTGTTATTAACTAAAAATTTTACAAAGTGACATAATTGGTTAGTTTCACATCAATAACACAATAAACTAATTCTTAAATTTTTTTTCCAGTGATACTACAGTTAGTACAAATTTTACCACATATAATTTTTACAAATCTATATATAATATCTAAAAACAAAGCTTAACATTTATTGTTACCATTTACTATGCTCCATTTTGGTCCAATTAGGCCAAATTCAGTCCACCTCCTTCCATTTGGTCCAATTCAGCCCACTTGGTCCACTTTGGTCTAATTGGACCTTAAGTTGATTATTTATGTATGTTGCCTTTTCAATTTTGAGTTCCAAAGTTCATTCTTCCTTAATGTTTGGTCTAAAAAATACAAAAAATAAGCGTTAGAAATTAGAGATAAAATGATAAATATTCAAAAGATTATCTTAAAATTCAAGTTTTAATAATATATGCATTATACTAATATTTGGAAAGGAAGAAAAAAAAAGGGTACAATTCTAAATCCATATATATATATATATATATATATATATATATATATATATATTAATAGGCAAAGTTTAGAGAAAATTCAATTAGAATTTGAAACTAGAATCTAATTTTGCACCATGTGTCCAAATTTATATGAGGACCATATCATAGTTATCCATTTAAGTTTGTGCTATGTGTTTATTTAAGTTTTTTAATCTTTGTGTTAAGTGAGTTAATGAGTGCAAAATACTAAGAATCTAATATTAATGAACTATATAAAAAAAAAAAAAAACCAATCACATGTACTCAATAAAATCACCACACACCACCGCACACCTTTGGTGAGGGGCAAGAGCCGGGGTTCAAGTCTCTAGAAGGGAGTTTCACACGCATATACACATAGATTAGGCTAGAGTAGAATTTCTATCTTGTAAAAAAAAAAAAAAATCACCACACAATAAAGTTCACCACACGTTCTATCTTATTAAAAATTAGAGAAAAAAATTATCAAAAGTAGTACTAAATTTAGATAAGAATTTTAAATTTGACTAATTATGTTTACTTTAAAAAAAAATAATTTAACTAATTTCACACACATATACCCATAGATTAGGTTAGAGTAGAATTTCTATCTTGTATAAAAAAAAAAAATCACCACACAATAAAAATCACCATACGTTCTATCTTATTAAAAATTAGAGAATTTTTTTTTATCAAAAGTAGTATTAAATTTAGGTAAGAATTTTAAATTTGACTTGTGGGGATAAAGGCCTGTTGAGGTTCAAAAAAAATTGCCCACAGTCTAAGGCCCAAAGAAATAAGCATGTTGGGCCAATTTCATGAAAATAAAGTTAGAGAAATAAAGGGTTGGGATCCAACGATCCATGAAAGAAAAAGAATTTAAAATACAAGAAAGGCCCAACTGGTTAGGATCAACAGACTAAAAGGAGTCCAATAAGAAAAGCTGGGCCGGGATCTTAGAAAGTCACCAAAGTCCAGGGATTTTTGGAACGAACAACACAGTATAAGAAGAAATTAAAGCAGGATAAAAGACAAGGAGCATGCGGGTCTCATGCGCCTAGGCAGACAGTGGAATCAGGAAGGTATAGAAGCAGAAAATGCATGAGCTGTGTCTCGAGGTCCCCAGAATGCGAAAAGGCATAAAAGGAGGTAGTTGAAAGGGAGCTTTCAACCCAGCAGTAAAAAAAGACTAACTATTCAAGAAAATGACAAAAAATGAAGTGCAACCAAAAGCTGGGAGGGTGAAAGTAAGGACTGAAGAGCAGCGGCTTGAGGGGAGCTCGAAATAGAAAAACAATTATAGGACTTTTAGCTTGGTCACACCAAAAGGAAGAATCTATGAGGAAAAGGGAAACGACTAGTCCTTGAACAAATTGGCACAACGCAAGCTTTTAGGGGCAAAAGAGAGAAATCACTGGTACTCCTGGAACCCTAGAAGCTGCACTATAAAAGAAGGAGGAAGTCCTAGCTAACGGGTATTCAGAAAGGAAGCGACTCATTGATTTTTCATCTACATACATTGCCATTTTCGGATTTTTAGAAAAGATACAAGAGCCATAAAAGGACTCTGTATAAATTAAGGGAAAACAAAGGAATCGCTCCCGGTATCCCCTAGACAGCCACTATAGCACGTACTCGGATTCAAAAGATTCAAACTTTGCAAGTCTTTGAAGCTTGAATAGCTATCAAAGTATGTAATTTTTGAACTTGGTTGAACCTTGTATCACGTCTTAGTGAGCATTGTAATCATAATTAAATAAATTTATAAAACGTCTCTCATTGATTCAAGGATCCTTAACACCTTTTTCTTTTTGCCATATTTTATTTGTTGCACATTTCCTTGCTATTTGAATTGTCATTCAATACGAATATTTCCGTTTGTTAATTTATTTGTGTTATAGGAAGCTTGCTTTGTGCACCAATTAGTTCTTAAACAGCCTTTTAGTTGCGGTGAACTAAACCCAGTCCACCAAGAACAATTATTTGGCCCAGGATCTTTGGGCCACTGTGCCGAGAAAAAAAAGGCACTCTCACATTTTGGCGACTTTACTGGGGACTGGGAAAAGAAAAGGGAAGAAAACAATCCCTTCGTAGAGCATGCCTCAAAGATGAAGTGAAGAAAGGCACCCGTGGCTTTTGAGCTCGTGGGAGAAAATGAAGTGGCCTCCAGACAAAGAGGTGAGGTGCCCCTAACAGAATAGGAGGTCATGTCAGAACAAAGAAACGCAAGGCAGGATTTAGACCCTATGGCTTAGACGACTGTAATGTTGAAAGACTTGCAACAAGAAGTTCGCCTTCTCAAAGAAGGCAAGACACAGGAAGTTAGGGACAACGCCCCCCTCGGGGGCAACCAAGACAGGACCCAACCAGAAGGAGGGTCAGCGGTGGGAGGAGGAACCAACCCCCAGTACCTAACACTGGCAGATATCAGTACCCTCCTGAACCAAGAAAGGGAAAAACTTTCTGGGATCCCCAAGCAATTTTCTCGGGATCCCCCATTCCCACCAAAACTCTTTGGCAAGCCATACCCCAAGGGATATGAACCACCAAAGTTCCATCCTTTTGATGGAAGGAATGGAAGCGCAGTAGAACACGTGAGTAGGTTCGTCCACATTATGGGCCCCTATGTAGGAAACCGAGAGCTGTGTCTAAGAGAGTTTGCTAAGTTCTTAGTGGACAGAGCATACACTTGGTACACCACACTGAGACCTAGGTCCATTAAGACCTGGGACGAAATGATGGAGAGATTTTGTGCAAAATATTACCTTGGTGAGGACAAGGTCACTTTTCAAAGCCTTTAGATCGTAAGGCAGAGGCTTGGAGAGGATCTCGTCCAATTCATCAAAAGATTTGAAGATGTGTCCCTAGATTGTTATGGGGACCATGAAGAAAAAGAACTCATAGAGACTTGCATATCTAACATGCTTTTCAATTACAGACTCAACCTCAAAAATTTATGTATCACATAGTTCGCTGACCTATTACAGAGAACTAGAAGGATAGCACAAACTATGAGGACAAAGAGGATGCCAGCATCCCAAGCCATGACAGCATCAGTGGGAGAAAAAAGGAAGAGGCCTGATGGAAAAATGTTCGAGGAACCACCGGTGATCCCATGTACCGCAGAAGAGTTAAACCATGTCCTGGACAAATGGATTGGGGATGGAGTGGTTGGGCCATTCACTGCGTCCAGACCACTAAGCGAAGAAGAAAGAAAAAATCATTTGTTTTGCAGGATTCATAATTATGTCAAGCATTCCACCAAGGATTGCAGGACCCTCCGCAGGCTCTTTCACAAGAAGCTAAGAGAAGGAACCCTGGAGCTCACCTAGAAGGAGCTAGAAGTACAAAGGAACCCCTTGCCTAACCACGAAGGAAAAGGGGTGGTGGTTGTAGTAATCCATGGAAACCCAGCAGTAGCAAAAGAGCCAAAAGGATCCTTCCACCCGAACACAGTCAAGACCCTCTAGAAGAATCCCAAGTTTAGATCATTATTCAACCAGCTGGGATTTGGACTAAAAGCAAGAAGGGTGGCCACAGAATCTCTTATGACTATAGCAGTAGATTCAGGAATGGAATGTTTCACAACAGAATCACATGCTAGTCAAGCTTTCTTGGGGATAACCAATACCATAACTTTCACTAATGAAAACATGGAGGTTGAGCATCCAGACCACCGTAGACCCCTTTATTTAATGGCCACCATAAACGGTGTCTAAATCAGAAGAGCACTGGTGGACACAGAGGCATTACTCAACCTCATAGCCCTGAGTACCTTGGAAGCCGTGGGCTTAGCTGGAAGGAGAATCCTGGAGGCTCCCATGGAGATAATTGGATTTAGAGGATCAGCAGAATCAACTGAGAGATATATACAGTTGGCCCTAAGAGTGGGGCCAATAGTAGCCTTGACCAGATTTCATGTAATCAACTTAGAGGTGTCCTACCATGTACTACTGGGACGGTAATGGCTCCATAAGTACCGCCTTATACCATCCACATACCATTAGTGTGTTAAGGGGAGATTGAGCGGGAGGCCTGTAAGGATCCTTACCAATTATAACCCCTTCAGCCAAGGAGAAGTAAATTTTGTAGAAACAATGTTCTATGATGAGTTAGAACCTGACGATGAGAGTCCCATGCCAGGGACCCCAGGAGCACCTATCTTGGAAAAAGAAGGAGGAGGTACCCATGACTTAAGAGACCTCTTGAAGAGAAAAAAGTAAAAGAAGGAGCCCAGCACTTCAGGATCCTAGGAATACATAGTAGTACAGGAACCCGAGAGAAGATTAATTTATTGCTTGTGAAGGCGCGCGGGGCCTGAGTGCATTGTGTAGGAGGGTTTCGGACCACTAGAATGTATGGTAGCTTAAGAGGAAGTCCTAGAAGAACCAGTTAAAGAGACACAAATCCAGCTTAAGGAAGAATTGGAGGAAATAAACTTGGGAGCTGAGCTAGGATCCTAGAAGCCTGTTTTCATCAGTAGCCAGTTGACAACACAAGAAAGGGAGCCACTGGTAGCCTTACTTAAAGAATACATGGATGTGTTCGCATGGACCTACAATAAGATGCCTGGTCTGGATGCTAGGCTGGTGGCCTATGCTCTCAACGTAGACCCAGGAGTCAAATCAGTAGTCTAACCAGCTAGGATCTTTCACACTGATGTAGAAGCTCAGATAACCCAAGAGGTCAAGAAGCTGCTAGCAGCTGGTTTTATCGAGCCCATTCAGTATCCCAAATAGCTTTCCAACATTGTACCCGTGAAGAAAAAGAACGGCCAAATTCGTTGTTGTGTGGACTTTTGCAATCTAAACAAGGCATGTCCAAAAGATGAATTCCCTCTGTCTAATATTGACCTCCTTGTGGACTTAGTTGCGGGAAGTTTTATGTTCTCATTCATGGATGGGTATAGTGGGTACAACCAGATTCGAATGGCTGCCAAGGATGCATAGCATTTAGGACCCAAATCAGGAATTTTTATTACACTGTGATGCCCTTCAGCCTAAAAAATGCAGGGGTCATGTACCAGCGAACCATGACAGCTATCTTCCACGACATGATGCATAAGGAAATGGAAGACTATGTGGATGATATTGTGGTCAAGTCAAAAACTAGGACAGGACACCTCTAGGTACTTGAACAAGTTTTCAAAAGATGCAGAGAATACAAACTATGCATGAACCCCATGAAATGTGCCTTTGAAGTATCTGCGGGAAAGTTCCTCGAGTTCCTAGTACATCACAGAGGCATAAGTGTAGATCCAGCTAAAGCTGCAGCCATTACTACCATGAAAAGACCAACAACAGTGAGGGAGCTCAAAGCTTTTTAGGAAGGGTCTCCTACATCAGGAGATTTGTGCTAGGACTGGCTTCAGTCACAAGTGGCTTATCCAAACTATTAAAGAAAGGAATTGAGTTCACCTGGGGAATGGAACAACAGGAAGCCTTCCAAAGGATTCAGCAGATTATGAATCATTTACCCACTCTCTAAGCGCTAGTGCGTAGGCGACCCATGTTACTGTACTTAGCATCAAATGCCCAAGCAATAGGAGCCCTGTTGGCGCAAGAAGAAGATGATGGGAATGAGCAACCTGTTTGCTATATAAGCAGGACACTCAAGGATGCCGAGACCAGGTATCCCAGGATAGAAAAAGCTTGCCTAGTGGTTATTTACGCATCCCAGAGGCTGAAGAGGTATTTCTTAGCTTACCAAATCCTTTTAGTGACTAAATCACATCCTATAAAAGCACTCCTGCATCAGCCCCTCCTAACAAGAAGAATAGCATAGTGGCTGGTCATGCTTTCTCAATACGACATAGGCCTTAGGACCCCTAAGGCTATCAAAAGTCAAGCCATAACTGACCTCCTGGCACAGTTCTCAGGAAAAGTGGAAAACTCACTAAGTGAAGAGATCCCAGGTGAGGTAGCAGTAGTAGAAATACTAGGAAAGAAATGGACAATGAGATTTAATGGGTCAGCTACAACAACCTTAAATGGAGTTGAAGTTGTACTAAGCTGCGAGGATGGGGACACCATACCCCTGTCTTTTAAGCTGGGGTTCTCCTGTTCCAATAATGCAGCTGAGTATGAGGTATACTTGACTCGGCTAACTATAAAACTCAGTATAGGGGTAAAACACATGAGAGTACTAGGAGATTCTAATCTTGTAGTTTCTTAGGTGAAAGGTGACTTTGCACTAAAGGAACAAAGTTAAGCAGCCTACAGGACTTGGGCGCAAAGGATGGAGCAGGAATTCCTGACCTTTAGCATAAAGTACACGCAAAGAAGAGAAAACAGGTTCGTAGATGTGTTTGCCACCTTGGGGTCCTGAGTACCATTCAAGGAAAAAGACACTTTGGTCAAAATAGGAAGGTAGGAGCATTCCTCTTAAAAATCCTCTAAAAGATATCCCTCGGAGAGTCCAAGCAATGGGACTGGAGGAGCGAAGTGAAAGAAAAAGGATCCGGAGGGAGTGTTAAGGAGCTAAGGGACTACGCTCTAATAGAAGGAGAATTATACAGGAGACTGCCCGAAGGGATCCTATCCAGATGTATCAATGAGAAGGAAAGGAAACTAAGGTTGGAAGAGCTACATACCTAAGTCTATGGAACCTCAGAAAAGATCAGCCTATATAGGAGAATGCAGCGTATGGGATACTACTAGCCAAATATGAACAAAGCGGCAGCAACTATACAGGAAAAATGTCAAGAATGCTAATCCTCGGTGGACAAGGAAGAAAGTTACGCTGTATTTATTACAGAAGATTGGAGGACTCCCTTCATGGAATACTTGGCTCAAGGGATCCCACCGACTGACAGGGCATTGGCCCACTAGCTCAAGAAACTCATAGTCAGATACTTCTTGCAGAATGGGGTCCTATTTAAAAAGGAATACAGTGGGGATCCCCTAAGATGCCTGGACCAAAGGAAGCCAGGGAAGTAGTCAGGGAAGTCCATTCCGGTGATTGTGGAAGTCACCCAGGAAAAAGCAGGCTCTATAAACAGTTACTACTGTTGGGATACTACTGGCCAACAATGAAAAGGGACTCCGACGAGTTAGTCAAAACCTCCCATGCATGTCAAGTCCTCGGAGATGCAATCCATACCTACCCAAATATGTTACAAGATCTGACAACACCATGACCTTTCCACACTTGGGGGCTTGATCTCATAGGGCCTATAAATCCCCCATCCAGTGGTTACATATGGATCTTGGTAGCTACTGAGTACTTTACAAAATGGGTAGAAGCCATCCCCTTGAAAAAGGCCACTAGAGCAGCTGTAGCAAATTTCATTCGAGAGCATATCATTACAATGTTTAGGATCCCCAGGAGGTTGATTAGTGACAATGGAACCCCATTCATAAATAAAGACGTGAAGGGGTTGAATGAGGCTTACTACATCAAGCATGGAAGATCTACATCGTACTACCCACAAGGAAATGGCCAGGCAGAGGTCACTAATAGGGTGATATTGATGATCCTTAAAAAGATGAAGCAGGAGTATGGAGGGAAATGGAGTGACCACTTGGCAGATGTACTTTGGGCATGCAGGAGCTCTGTGAATACAACCACGAGATTCTCACCATTCTCCTTGGTCTATGGGACAGAAGCCATCAGCCCAGTAGAATTAATTGTTCCCACACCAAGAGTAGTACTTGAAGAAAGTCAGGAGGACACCGAAGACACAAACAATGAAAGGAGATTAGCAGACCTTGAAGGGGTAGAGGAAGAAAGAGAGCTAACTAAGAGAAAAAGCCAGAGGTACCAACAAAGAATGATTAGGGTATATGCATAAGCAGTACGACTAAGAACTTTCACCAAAGGGCAGCTGGTACTAAGGACAATAGAGCATATGAGAAGAAACCTATTTGGACCTTCCAAATTTGCCCCAAAGTGGGAAGGACCCTACATCATTAGAGAGGCCCACGATAGTGGGCATTACTACCTTACAAAGGAAGATGGGACAATCCTGACAGAGCCCATAAATGAGAAGTGGCTAAAGTAGTACTATGCATAAGAGGGGAGAGGTCTCAATACGTTGGAATCCTTTTTGCCGACTCTCCAACCTGCTAAGTGTTTCTTTTTATATATATATATATATATATATATATATATATTATGAATTATTGCTTAAGTAATTTTGTTCAGGAACCCATGACACCCTATGATCTTTACTATCTTTATTAGATTTGTTGTGTTCCTTGAATGATGTTTATGTTTTAAATTGAATGAAATTTCTCTTTATCTCTCAGCTATTGAATCCTAAGTATTGCAAAGTCCTAACACGGGCAGAATTAGGGGAGGATACCTGGAAAATTCTTCTTGATACATGACCCAGGATTATCCCACAGATAATTGCAAGCAGTTAAGTCTCAAATACATGGTCTAGGATCCTAGGCAAATACCGAGGATACCTAGCCCAGTACTTGATCAAAAAAAAAAAAACTCGCCAAGTTCATGAGCTGGGACAAAAAATCGCCCAATGTACCCAGTTCAGTACTTGCGCAATCAAGAAGAAAGGGGTGGGTACCTGTCCGGAACCTGTAGCAAAACTTGTGGGAATCACAGACCAGGACTCAGTGTAAAAAAAAAAAAAAAAGAAATACAAAAAGATCCACATGCCATTAAGAAAGATTAGAAGCAACCTTGAAGCATAAATACTTAGAAGCAATCCTGAAGCACAAATACATGGAAGCAGTCTCAAAGCACAAATACAGATCTATGTAAAAAAAAAAAAAAAAAAGCCAGAAGCAATGTCCAAACAAAGAGATAGAAAACTTATACAATCCCAAATTGTTCATACACATCCAAACCAGCTAAAAAAAAAGAGGCTAGGAAATAAGGCCAGCCAACAAAGAGCCATCTGAGGAAAGAGTAGGGACAGTCGAAAAAGAAAGAACCTTCTGCCTTTTAATCTTCAAATCTTGCAAAGTCTTGTGAGCACGAGCTAAAGCTTCCTTAGCAGCAACAATCTCAGCATCAATACCCTTAAAGGCTTGCCTTTGGAATAGTGCGTGGGCCAATGATTGCAGGTACTCTAGCAAAAAGGACAGGTTGAACTTGGCTTCTAAGAGATCCTACACCACTCCCCTCCATTCCAAGAGCTTTTCCTCAGATAAGGAGTCTAGCGAAGAATCTCTCAAAGAAATCAACACGGCACACAGTAGCTCCATAAAAATTTTCCCCAAAATACACCTTCTTTGAAACCAATGGTAAAATCTCCATAACTTTTAAACAGCACTTCTAACAGTGGCAGTCCTTCCACAAGCACAGAGAACCGTAAAAAGATGCCATAGGAGGGCCTGAAGTGGTGAAAGTGACTAGTAGGGAAGCTATTGAACTCCAGAAGATCAAAGCGAGCCAGAAAGTTAGGGAGCCTTGAAGCCGGATCTAAAACAACCACCCCTGGAGCCTCCCCCATTGTTGCATCACCCCTTGAAGGTGGCTAAGGAACCTTCAACCCTCTGGGCAGTATGAAGACTAGCAACCTGAGCAGATCCCACACCCCCCTCAGGAATCACAAGTTTAGAATTTTTGACACCAGTATCAACTTCTGCAAAAAAGAGAGAGGAAAGGGGGGGGGGGGGGGCAGACTTAGTTCCTTTTTTTTTTTTTTTAAGTGGGGAAGAAAGAGAAAGAAAGAAGATAAAAGAGGGTAGAGGATAAACTAGTATCGGCCTCTTGGGGCGGAACTTCCTCCTCCCACTCCTTTGACTTCTTAGAGGACTCTGAGAAAGAGCACATAGCAAGTTGGAGAAAAGGTGAGGAAACCTCAGTGAAATGACTAAAAGAGGGCAAGGATACAAGGGGCTTCGCCATAAAAAAAAAAAAAAAAAAAAAAAAGACTAAAGAAGGGCACAAAAAAAAAGAGGGGAGGAAGCACAGCCAGAACGATCAAAACCCACCTTTAGAATCCTTAGATTCTAAAGAAAAAGAAGCACCAGAGGCAGATTTCACAATAGCTTGGCCTGTAAAAAAAAAAAAAAAAAAAAAAAAAAAAAAAAAAAAAAAAATCGAAGAGGGAGAAAGAAAAAGAAGGGGGGGGGGGATGCAAAAAAAGGAATACAATCAAACGCTATTATAAAAGAATAAGGCTCACCTGTTTGCCCAGATGGAGAAGCGCCTCCTAAAGTCCTTGTACTTAACCCCGCCTGAAGGAACACAGTCCTGATAGGATTGGGAGTCTGCTCAGATTGGGGACCCTGGGACGTGAGAAGCTCAAGAACCTTAGGATTCTGGGTAGCCTGGACACCCTGCATTGGCTGCCCAACCTCCTCAGCAATGCCACCACTAGGAGTCTCCTCTTCCGTACCTTGAGATGCAGCTGCAACTATTTCCTCTTCCAAAGTCTGACCAACCTCGGGGAGAGAGACCTCTACCTAAGAAAAGGGGGAGAGGCAACATGAACAACAAAAAGCATAAGGGCATCACAAGTACACAACGCTAAAAAAAAAGGACAAAAACAAACAGCAGAAGGCACGGATGAAGAAAAAAACCATACCACATCTTCACTAGAAGAAGGACTTCTACCTTTCATAGGATCCAACTTACACTTGGACTGCAGAAAAGATAACCACTCATCAGTTCAAAAAAAAAAAAAAAAAAAAGAACAACAAACTACAATATAAAAGAGAAAGGAAAAGGGGGAAGGACAACATGAACAACAAAAAGCATAAGGGCACCACAAGTACACAACGCTAAAAAAAAGGGATAAAAACAAACAGCAAAAGGCACGGTTGAAGAAAAAAAATCATACCACATCTTCACCAGAAGAAGGACTTCTACCTTTCATAGGATCCAAGTTACGCTTGGACTGCAGAAAAGACAACCACTCATCAGTTCAAAAAAAGAAAAAGAAAAAGAACAACAAACTACAATATAAAAGAGAAAAGAAGTAAAGAGGCCTTGCCCTTCTCTCTCTCTCAATAGGGTCTCTGGGTCTCTGTTGTTTACTACGGGTATATCCAGAGGGTCCTAGAGAACCATGGACTGAAGAACTCACGGGAACCTAAGGAAAAGAAGACTCTACCTTAGTCTTCACTCGGCTCCTTATAACCAAGGGTTGCTTAACTTCTTTTTCCTCAGCAAGCACTAACTGTTTTTGGGATTTTCCAATCTTCTTCTTTTTTGTCTTAGGGCCAGTGCCTTCTACACTCTCCTTAACTGCAGCCTCCTTCAATTTTTCCTGCTTAATTGCTCTTCCTTTACTTATGCCAATAGGAGTACCGGCACTTATGGCCTCTATTGCCCCCTTCTTAATTGGTACCTCGGTAGAAGCACCAACAATAAGGTCACACCCTAACTAGGTTTCTAGGAAATCCTGCGCATAAGTCACCCAACCTTCCGTGGAAGCATGCCATTCTGTGAAACCAGTTTTACTACTTACTGTAGCAGAAACAATACCAGCAGTAGGTAGGGACAGACGCTTGTTGGGTGTCAGAGCAGAAGAAATGCCAGGGTTGGGGACTCTCCCAATTGTGTCAGAACCAACATAGTTAACAAAGGACTTTTGCACCCTTCTCCAATAGTCAGCATAACCACTGGAGGCAAAAACTTCTCTTTGAAAGTTGGGCACTACGAACTGAGGACTCCTTCGTGACCAATAAGAGAAGGCCTGAAGTCTCATAAAAGGATCCAAGGAAGGAAGAGATGGTACTATGTCATTAAACATTGGAGGGATGTCCTGATCGAAACCAAACTGCCGAAGTACTTGATGCACTGAGTAATGGGTGTACCGTGGGCCACTTGAGGAAAGCACAGGAAGTCAAGAAGGACTAATGCAGGCCAGGTAGGCTAAGCTACCTTCATCACCACGACGTAAATCGAAAGTATTTCCTGTAGAAGTCAGAAAAGGAGATAACACAGATTCACAAACAAATCCAGGGCCAAACTCCTAGGGAGAGCGCTAATGCAAATGTCCTGCTTGATCAAATAATTCAACCAAGTTAAGGTTGCCACCTTTTAGACTTAGCCAACGGAAACTAATAGGGTGGCTGTCAGTTGAGCTGCTACAAAGCCCTTTAACCACATTAAGGGATTCCTGAAACTTATCTTTTACAAACTTTAAATTCCTACATCTTGCTAAAGTAACCGAAGAATGATCCCACATAAATACCTAGAGAATGGCGCAATGGAGAGAAGAAGTAATTACATAACAAAAGTCACCCTCGGCTTTATCCCTATGAAGCTGATCTAATTGAGAATAGACATGGCCCAAAAACATGGGGGTTAGAGGATATTGAGCGCCCTGAGCCAACTTAATCGCCAATGGAAAAAGAGTAGACTTGATTCCATACTCAGGGAACTCACTGAACAGAAACTTGCTAAGCCAGAATGCGAGGAACCCGGCTTGCCTAACTTCCTTATCTTTCTCGAGCGAAAGATTTATAACCCACCTACCCATCCTGGCCGGTTTCCCACAAGGAGAAGCAGTACGTCCACCAAAGTGAGCAAATAAATTTTCTTCCACCTTGAGATCCTCGTCAGAAAGATTAATATCAAAGGGGTTTTTATCCCCAGGTACCGGAGGGAGGAAATTGTTGACCACATCCTCCAGGGTGACAGTCAATTCACCAACAAAAAAAGAGAAAGTGTGCAGAGCAGGACACCAACGGCGCACCAAATGCCTAAGACCTTTGGCATCTCTAAAACCCTTAAGATTCTTGGAAATAGTCACTGCCTTTAGGACACCGGTGCGCTCCAAGCGGCCCACAAACTCCTCGTCAGAAAGTTCATTATCCACCAAATAGGCCAGCCTTGGATCTTTCCAGCGACAAAATTGAAAAAGATGGGGACCGCCTTTCGAAGTCCTTGCCTGATCTGGAGATCAAAAATCTCCCTAGGGTCTGGAACTTGAGCAGAACCAACAAAGCCCGCGTGACTAGAGAATACCTAGGCATGAGTGGATGGAGGGGTCTTGCCATGGGACACCTAAGGGAAGAATAAGCTAGGAGTGTACCAGGGGTCTCGTAAAGGAAAAGCAGGACGCCCAGTGACAAACTTATCTTGCGCAGAACTAGAGGAACCTTCACCTTCAAAGGGGCTAGGAGTATGCTCCTTTCTTTTTCGAGAAGAAGAAGAAGCCATTGAAACAATGGGTATCTTAAAAGAAGAAAGCAGGCAGCAACAAGACTGATCGAAAGAAAGAAAAAAGCGACTAGGAATAGAAGATTCAGGCAAACAAAAAAAAAGGGTAATGTGAAAAGTCTAGAATGCAGACATAAAAGAGCAGTTAGAGAAGACAATATGTGGAAAGACGTGCCAATTGCCAGAAATTTAATTTAAAGAGGGAAGAGTTATCAGCAGTTATTAATGGAAGTTATGGGAAACGTAAAAGTAGGTGGTGGAAGTTCCTTTTTGTAACTCAATTGCCACGTCCTACAAAAAGAAGTTATGAGAGAAAGAAGCAAAAGGGGAGCTAGAATACCAAAGGCCAAAAGAAAAAGAGAAGGATCAAGATCCTCAAAAAGAATAATCAAAACAAAAGAATCCTGTAGAAACTCAACTATTCACGCATGGGCTGCAGGCAACCCATGAGCTCGGGGGGCTAAATGTTGAGGTTCAAAAAAAATTGTCCATAGTCTAAGGCCTAAAGAAATAAGCATGTTAGGCCAATTTCATGAAAATAAAGTTAGAGAAATAAAGGGCTGGGATCCGACGATCCATGAAAGAAAATGAATTTAAAATACAAGAAAGGCCCAACTGGTTAGGATCAACAGACCAAAAGGAGTCCAATAAGAAAAGCTGGGCCGGGATCCCAAAAAGTCACCAAAGTTCGGGGATTTTTGGAACGAACAATAAAGTATAAGAAAAAATTATTGCAGGATAAAAGACAAGGAGCATGTGGGTCTCATGCACCCAGGCAGATAGTGGAATCAGGAAGATACAAAAGCAAAAAATGCATGAGCTGTGTCCCGAGGTCCCCAGACTGAGAAAAGGCATAAGAGGAGGTAGCTGAAAGGGAGCTTTCAACCCAGTAGTAAAAAAAGACTAACTATTCAAGAAAATGACAAAAAATGAAGTGCAACCAAAAGCTGGGAGGGTGAAAGAAAGGACTGAAGAGCAGCGGCCTGAGGGGAGCTCGAAATAGAAAAACAGCTATGGGACTTTCAGCTTGGTCGCACCAAAAGGAAGAAGCTATGAGGAAAAGGGAAACGACCAGTCCTTGAACAAACTGGCACAACACAAGCCCTTAGGGGCAAAAGGGAGAAATCACTGGTACTCCTAGAACTCTAGAAGTTGCACTATAAAAGAAGGAGAAAGTCCTACCTAACGGGCATTCAAAAAGGAAGTGACTCATTGATTTTTCATCTACACACATCGCCATTTTCGGATTTTTAGAAAAGATATAAGAGCCATAAAAGAACTCTGTAAAATTAAGGGAAAAATAGAGGAATCGCTCCCGGTATCCCCTAGACAGCCACTATAGTACGTAATCGGATTCAAAAGATTCAAACTTTGCAAGTCTTTGAAGCTCGAATAGCTATCAAAATCTGTAATTTTTGAACTTGGTTGAACCTTGTATCATGTCTTAGTGAGCATTGTAATCATAATTAAATAAATTTATAAAACGTCTCTCATTGATTCAGGGATCCCTAACCCCTTTTTCTTTTTGCCATATTTTATCTGTTGCACATTTCCTTGCTGTTTGAATTGTCATTCAATAAGAATATTTCCGTTTGTTAGTTTATTTGTGTTGTAGGAAGCTTGCTTTGTGTACCACTTAGTTCTTAAACAGCCTATTAGCTGCGGTGAACTAAGCACAGTCCACCAAGAACAATTATTTGACCCAGGATCTTTGGGCCACTGTACTGAGAAAAAAAAAGACATTCTCATAAGGCCCAAATTCACATATTGGGCCTTGGGCCCTATATGAGGATGGGGGTCCGTTCGAGAAGGAGTAAATAATTGGAAAAGACCCTGAAGTGGAAAATCACATAAGGAAATGATAAAGAAATATTGTCCGAGGAGATTATCCTTCTCGGATATGAAGAATACTGTCAAGTAAATACTTGGGTGGCTTAGACAATCTTCCAGGAAGTTCCAATGATAAGGATGAACTTCATGCACGTATAAAGATGATAAGAACAAAGAAATATCTAAGGGAAAAGTTGCTATCACTGCATTAAATGTATTGCAGCAACTTTTCTAGCCGCATTTATGTGGAGAAGACCCTGAACAGTGCATCCTCAGCTATCACCACTCATGGAAAACTTAAGAAAATACCTAATGGGACAGATACTCAAGTGAATGTTTAGATGAATAACAAGTGTATGATGAAGATAGACAAAAAGAAAACTATATAAATGTAAAGGATCTCTCATGAGAGGGGGATCAGAAAAAAGAGAGAGGAAGAGAGAAGGAAGGTTTACTGTAACTCTAAGAACTATATAAATGAAAGTTTGTCTCCTCGGACAACAATTCATTCAAGGTTCAAGTTTGTTCTTGCAATTATTTACCGGTTGAACCTTTGTTAGACGTTGTTTAGTTTACTATCAGCCCAGTTCTTTCACCCACTCTCTACAAATTCATTGTATTGGGCTTGTTGGGCTCATATTCCATACCTCTGGGGTTTGGGCCACAAATATAGACCCTACATGACTAATTACGTTTACTTTTTTTTTTTTAAAATAATTTAACTAATTTTATGTACATATACACATAGATTATGTTAGAGTAGAATTTCTATCTTGTATAAAAAAATAAAATAAAATCACCACACAATAAAGATCACCACACGTTCTATCTTATTAAAAATTAGAGAAAAAAATTATCAAAAGTAGTATTAAATTTAGGTAAGAATTTTAAATTTGACTAATTACGTTTACTTTAAAAAAAAATTTAACTAATTATTTTATATTTTTATGATAAAAATTGTGCTTAATTTTAAATGTATTTATATGTATTCGTGTGTTACATGCTATTTTTTTAAAAATAATTTAACTAATTATTTATATTTTTATAAAAAAAATTAAGTTTAATTTTAAATGTACTTATATGTTTACCTGAATTACATGCTAGTTTATATAATAATTTATTTCTCGGAATTAGAGTGTACCTAAAAAAATATTTTTAAATATATTCAAATTAGTCAACTGATATTACATTTTTTCACGAGTAAGTATGTCACTAATTACCTTAAAATAGGAAGGTTATTTTAAGATTTGTACAACAAAATTACCTTAAAATAAATCCCTAACTCCGGAGGCCAATGGAGCAGCCAAGATAAGATCTATGTACACAATATATTCTTTTTTTGGTAAAAGAGGGATGTCTATAAGCAAAAGGGAGCACTCTTTGGGAGTACCTGTTTGCAAAAGTTCTCACACATTATTTTATTTATTTATTTATTTTTTTGAGAATCAAAACCCGAAAGAAATTCTCATACATAATTACATGATACACCTTTCTCAAAAAAAAAAGAAAAAAAGAAAAAGAAAAAAAAATTACATGATACAAATATGTTTACAGTATATTGCACTCTTAGAGATTTTATTGGTAAGTTGTGAATGTGATTGAGGGTTGACTCATGATTCCATTTTTAATAACTTCCTACCAAAAGAAATATATTGTATCCATCGCATTACTTAAAAAAAGTGTTGTGATAAATGTATAATAAAAATCTTTGGATAAATTACAAATTACACCCTTAAAATTTGGTGGCGATTGGATTTTATACTCTAAAATTTCAAAATTTAGATTTTACTCTCTGAAGTTTGGTGATGTTTAGATTTTACAAGCCAATGTTTTAGAATTTGGATTTTATCCCATATAATTTAGAAGTGCTTGAATTTTACTCTCTAAAGTTTTAGAGTGTTTAGATTTTGCACCCTAAAGTTTCAAAATTTAGAGGTGTAAAATCCAAACAACTGTAAACTTTAGGGGTAAAATCTAAGTTCTAAAATATTAGGGTGTAAAATTCAAATACTCTAAACTTCAGAAAGTAAAATTTAAATTTTGAAATTTTAAGGTCTAAAATTTATCAACCTCCAAATTTTAGAGGTGTAATTTGTAATTTAACCAAAATCTTTCAGCGGCAAGTAACTGTGAAAAATCTTAGTTCACCGATGACACTTTTTTTCCCAGCAATAATTATCGGTAATATATAATTTATTAGGAAAATATTGTGAGTAAAAACAAAAAATGGTGTGCCCATTACTCTACATAAGGGGATCAGATCATAGTGCGTACGCTGGTATCTAAAGTCTAACGAAAGGAGATTTCTGAACAAAACAAAGGACAAAAAAAAAAGAAAAAAAGAAAAAGGAACAATGGGATCAATGGCACTTCAGAAGCTATTTAGCGCTGGGACTAAGATCGTAGCTGTCGGAAGAAACTACGTTGCTCATGCAAAAGAACTCGGCAACGCTGTCCCAAAAGAGCCTGTCTTGTTTCTCAAACCCACCTCCTCTTACTTGGGTGTTGGAGGAACAATCGAAATCCCACACCCTTTGGAGTCTCTGCATCATGAGGTGGAGCTCGCTGTTGTTATTGGCAAGAAAGCTCGCGATGTTCCCGAGGCCTCTGCCATGGACTACGTTGCCGGTTCGTATAATTTCATTAACAAACTCTCGTTAAACTTCATTTTTCGAATTGGGTTTTTCATTCTATAAAATTTCTCTTTTATTTTTTTCCCTTGATTTGTTTCGTTCAGCCTAATACAGGGACTAAAAGAGATTTTAGTCCTTGGTGTTGTTTGAAGTAATTACTTTTTGTTGGGTATCACAATTTGAATTTGACTCCCAATAACCGCTCTAAAAACAGGCCGGATGCGAGGTTGAATGTCTTTAAAGATTTGAGTATGTCTGACTGTCTTTCTCATCACCAATAAGTTTTGAGGTGGAGTGACACAGCATATGGTCCGACACTTTTTAGTCCCTATGACAAACTTAAATGATCAATTTTAGTTCCTGAAAAAAAAAAAAAACCTTTAAATGATTGATTTTATTCCCTAACAAACTTAAAAGTGATTGTTTTTTTGTCCCTATAGGGGTGATGATGTATTGGTTTTTAGTTTGGTCACATCGTCTGCAGGACTAAAAATGATCACTTTAAACTTTAGGGATTAAAATGGCTTGTGGACTAAACTTTAGGACCAACATTGCATTTAAGTCTTTCATTTTCTATACATTTTCATGAAATTCCCTCACTTATATTAACATTCTTCTATATGTGTGTTTTAGAATTGCTGAGACATAAGTCTGATACTGTGTTAGAACTGTTGATGGGAGAGAGAGAGAGAGAATGCAGCGAATTTAACATAGTTCTGTCTAATGACCTATGTCGATAGTGGAAGTTCCTTAGTGTCTACTTCTTTACTATAGAGATTGTGTGCAAATTATATCTAATTCAATATATATAAGATGTGGTCCTGTGGAAGTGTCATGGTGTTGCCATCTTCTCATTCCTGTGTGGGCAACAGAAGTGTCATTTAATTAAGAGCAAATTAGCCTGTTTCTTCCATTCATAATCAATATAATACGATGTGGTTGTCCCTTTAGACTCTGCGTATATTTCCCTTAGAAATTGTTTTACTTCTAGCTTTTGGTCAAAATTGTCACTGTCATGGGGTGCTTAATTTTGAACAAACAATTGAACTAGAGTGTTTCAAGAGATCATAAAATTTGGATACTTTTTATTATAAACCGGGGTGATGTCTTCCATATCCTTCAATGATCCCCTACTAGATGATGAATTAAGAGGCAACAAAGACATCTGATTTCTGATGACCTTTAAGTGCTCATTAAATTCAGTTGTTAGATCCCCATTTTTTCAAAAGTTCTCCAAAGTAGTCTTCTTGATGAACCATTATACTTTATATATTTACTATGATATTTTTTGAAAAGTGTTTTGGTGTCTTAGGTTATGCTCTGGCACTGGATATGACTGCCAGGGAAATTCAAGCTTCTGCGAAGGTACGTTTCTCTCTTTTAAATCTTAATTTTTCATGTACGATGAGATATTTAATTGAAAATGTCTTTATTCCTTTACTTTTTTTTAACATTCTTCTGTGTTGTTTTTAGTGATAGTAATTCTCTTTTGTGTTGTTTTTTGTAACAAAACTTGGTAATTTCCTAATCCATGCTGCCTTATTACATTGTCTCCCTTTTTGTATGTTTAAGAATAAGAAAGTTGTCTCATTTTTCATATGCATGAAGTGACCACGATTACTGGAGTGATGTTTTGCCTGAAGCATGTTATTTAAGAAGTAAGGTATTGTGAATGTAAACTTTGAAGAAATTTTGGCAAGTTTTCATATATATATATATATATATATTTTCTGATTCTGCTGATTAGAAATGCAAATTTGTCATAAAGTGGTGTGTGTATGCTTAAGAAATTGAGAATATGGTGAATTGATGTCTAACGTTGTATTTTTATTACTGGATTAACTCATACAGTTTTACCATGTATTCAATTCTGTCTTGCATTCAGATACAAGTTTGTCACTGTTATGTTTTTTGTTAATGTGGTTTCTTTTTTGTGCTATATATGCCAGTCTGCAGGTCTTCCATGGACAGTAGCTAAAGGGCAGGACACCTTCACACCAATCGGTTCTGTTGTAAGAAATCAACAGTACTTTTTCCATGCTTCTCATTCTGCTATAATTGTCTATATTGAATCAGAAATTTATTTCAGATCAAACAGGTGCACTCAGCACACACATGGGAGAAGTTACTGATACTAACAAATATGGATTGGGAGTGGAAGGGGGAAATCTATGAAATAATTTTTGTAAATTTTATGATTTCTTTGTAAGTAGTTGAGGAAGAATGAGGGGGCATTTCTGTCGGCAAATAGAAATCTTTAAATTATAGCAGTTACTTACCTGTTAATTCATCAGTTTGAGCATTTATTTTCCTTTTCAACTTTGTCTTGAGGCATACTTGAAAGCTCTTGGTACCTGTCTGATCAATCACACTGAAATTTTATGTGGCTCTTATTTGATTCTCCAAAATATTTATGCAGCTTCCCAAGGAATCAGTGCCAGATCCTGACAACTTAGAACTGTGGTTAAAGGTTCGAAACCTCTGTGCTTAAAGTTTCCTATATACTTACAGAATGCTTGTTCATAGTATGGCCATTCCAAATTGAGTGAGGTTGACTGGATTTGCTTCACCACAGGTTGATGGAGAAATGCGACAGAAAGGCTCAACCAAGGATATGATATTTAAGATCCCGTTTCTCATTAGCCACATAAGTTCCATCATGACACTTCTGGAAGGAGATGTCATTCTAACAGGTACTGCCTATTTATTGTTTCTGGTACAATTACTGAAGTGTAAATACTTAACAACAACAAAGTCTTAGTCCCAAATTTTTTGGAATCGTCTATGGATCCTCAACAAATTAGTTAGGATTGGCCACATGTTTCTTTTCTCAATTCTATTCTATCTGAAATCATACTCTTTGTTACTTCCCAAATTAACATGGACTTTTTTATTACTTCTACTGAGGTTATTTTTGGCCTTCTATTATCTTTTTTTGTTTCCTCAACTTGGATTAACTGGTTCAACTCACTCTTTCTTCTGGTTCTTTCATCGCTCTCCTTTGAACACAACCAAACCATCTCAAGCGACTTGCCTCTGAAATATAAATAATTAAGCATTGTGAAAATTTGTTTTCCTAAATGTAATTGGAATATTGACAGATAGACAAAAGTCTTATAAGCAAGATTAGTGACAGCTTGTCCCCATTCATACCGGAGTTTTAATTTCTTCTAATGCCAAAAGTGTGCCTATGGGCATAATATATCATCTATATGTGGGGCAGTAGTCCACACTAGATTACTCAATTAGGTAAGTTATTGCTAAGATTCTTAACCCTTTCTAGGGGAACTTGGAGATCTTTATATGCTAAAGGTCATGCCTGTGGTTCTAACTTTCTACATATGAGGTCCATTGCTGACTTCTATAGTACATATACTATGTGTTCAATCTTTGGTTTTAGTCGGGATGCTTAAGCTGGTGCAGTAAGTGATCACTGTGTTTCTTGTGAAACGGCCTACCAAAGAAATAGGGCCTCTATATCATATCATTCTTGGAAGGGCTTAATTTTGAAATTCAGAGTAACCTCATTGTAGTTTATTGATACTGGAGAATTCCATTTAGAAACCATGTGAAATGATTTTGTTTTGTTTTGGGTTTTTTTCTTCGTGCGTGTGTTCTTTGCGAAGTAATACTAGTGAGTGACTCATCTGTATATGACAATTTTATACAAATTCTACATTAAAACAGAATGCATTTCATCTTTAGTTTCTCAATTGGGTGACAACCACCTTTGAAATTTTCCAAAGAGTAACTTGTCTTTTTGGTGTTTCTATTCTAACTTATGAAAGAAAAAATGCAATAGTTCTCATTGAGTTGGTCCTATGTCCATAATGTTTTATTCCTTAAAAAGCAGCAGTTGTTTGTTAACAAACTCCTGCCTTGGGATAGCTGTTTGTTGTTGTAACTTGTTAGCCAGTAATGCATTGGAATATTATAGCTGGTTTACTAAAATGATGCCATACATTATTGTTGCTAATCTTCTCTTTTTATATTTTATTTTCATGTAAATTAAAATTTCCAGTAAAGCACCAACAAATGCCAGCAAACAAACAAACCAACTGATCATGTTTAAAGCCTAGTAGCTATAATCGTCCACAGTTATCAACCTTTGTAAGACAAGAATGAAGATAATGACGTCCCGTGTTATTTAAACTGTTTGTGCAGGTACTCCCCCAGGTGTTGGCCCTGTGAAAGCAGGTCAAAAGATAACTGCTGGCATAACTGACCTTGTGGAGGTTTACTTCAGTGTTGGAAAACGGCCAAAGCCAAAGAGTTCTTAAATTTAGTCCCTCCAGACTTGGTGTGAGGGTGGACTCAGTTGTTAGAATGGTCTCCGTTTGCATGAAAACTTTTGCAAGTCCCAGCGGAGTGTGGTTTCTGCTCAGATGAAGGCTTTCCCCCCCTCCTTTTTGGAGGTGTTAAAAGGAGGTGTTCACAGGGAATTCCATGTAAGAAACACTAATTTTATTCCAGTTTCAAAAGAATGAAGAAGTTTAAATGAATAAATGGCTAAGAGCTTTGTAGCTTAGTTGGCACCTTTTGGTATTTTCAACGGAGAGATCGAGGGTTTAAATCTCCACTTTCCCGTTTGTAACTATCCAATTATAAAATAAGAAAAAAAAAGTGAAAAGATTTATTATGGAGAGCATTTTCATGAGATAGAATACTGACTATTACCCTACTCTTACAATTGACGTAGTGGATGGTCGGGGAATTATTTTTATGGGTACTTTACATATTTGTTTACATATAGATTTTAAAACCTCAATTCTATTTTAGTAGAATTATATTTTACCCACTTTCAGTAAGCAAGCAAATTATTTATTCCAAGCACTGATGCCAATGCGGCCGAAACTGTTAGCTTTGATATGTACGTCGGCCTGGGTCCAAATCAACAACCTTGGCAGATGGGAAAAGTTTTGATATATACATGTTTGGAACTATCTCAGTATCATACTCCAATTTGTTACACGGTCATTAAAGAGACTATTCATGTGTGGTTTTAGGAAAATGAATTTTTTAATTAGTTATGTGACTTATTTAAATAATACGCATGAATAGTTTTATAAGGTTCGTCTTATAATTTGCTATATAATGGGTTGGAAAAGATAGCTTTAAACATGTTTAGATCCAAATTTTGTCAAAGTTCTTAGAGCTTGCCATTAATACACATTGGAATATAATTTTGAAAGCATCAATAATGTTGGAAGATGCTTACCATTATTAAATTTTTACACAGAATATTGTATAAGTTGCCAATAGGATTGTGATCATTTTCTATATTCATCTGTATAATGTCTAAAAAAAAGTTGAAGCATAATATTTATTGTTGCTATATTCATTTTTAGCCATATAAGCATAGCATTTTGGTTCACTTTGATCCATTTAGTCTATTTCAATCCAATTCGGTCCACTCCAGTCCACTTAGATACATTAGATTCATTTTAGTCTAATTTGTTCCATTCAGTCCAGCTAAATTCATTCGGTCCATTTTAGACTAATGGGCCTTAAATTAATTCCTTTTATAGATTTCATTTTTTAAGTTTTGGGTACAAAAATTCTTTTTTTCTTCTTAATTTTTGAGTTAAAAATTATGAAATTCTATTTTATTTGTGCCAAATTCTTTAGTTTTGGGCTGAAAAATACAAACAAAATAGGTATTAGAAATTAGAGGTATAAACCCAAAAACAATAAAAATGATAAATATTCAAAAGATTGCCTTGAAATTCAAGTTTCAATAATATAGACACTATGCTTATATTTGGAAAAAAAATTCTACAATTCTAAAATTATATAATAATTTAAACTTAATGTAACGTGTTACATGGGTTTCATGGAATGAGAGTTTACCTTTTCATTTTATTTTATTTTATTAATATTCTTAGATATGTTCAAATTAGTTAACTAGTTATGGTATATTTTTTTAAAAATCCTTTTAATAACATCTTCTCCATTTATATAAAACAATATTATAATTATGTAATTTAAATTTTTTTAGTAAATTACGTTTATCATATATATATATATATATATCATTATGTGTTATTGTTAAATGCAAAAAAAAAAAAAAAATACATTATATATTCCATTACATAAAACTTATAAAAATATTAAATACTTTTAAATAACACATCTACTATCTAACCTATTTTACATTATATTCTTATAAAATAATTATTACATTTGTGTGGATTTGCAACTAGTAAATAATAAAAGAGGTATAGTTTATTAACTGTTCCAACATCAAGCAAACCAAAGCTTTATATGCATGTAAGTAGGGCTGAAATAGTTCAAGGTAAAACATCAAAACACACACGTTTACATTGAAATATAGAAATTGCAAATTGAAGGACATATCACACTCCACTTAGCAGCGAAATGATAACAAAATAAGGACACTCATAGGCATAGCCACACAATTCCAGCCAGGGGAGGAGAAAAAACACAAGATGCTCATATACACAACATGAAGGGGTTCAAAAAGCTACTCAGAACTTCTGAAAGAAGTCATAAATGTGTTTGTTGATCTCATCAGGCTTTTCCTCAGGGAGAAAGTGACCAACATCTTCCAATTCAATTACCTCCTCCAGGAGTGGGACATCTCTCTTGAACCCACCCTTATGTACGTAATCCTTGGTGCCTACAGTGTTATAGGACAGGTCAAGGTTACCCGCAATGAACTTAGCTGGCACTTTTATTTGGGCCCCAGTCCAGGGGGCAGTGAGTTCCCAATTTCTGCAAGGAAAAGAACAAGGAAACAGTAATGAGCATGTGAAACCAAACAATGGTGAAAGCCTTTAATAATGAGCATATAAGAGAAAACAATAAGATGCATTGCATTTTCTTTTTTCTCTACCCTGAATGTGCAATATGCCAATATGTATAGATTTGTAACTTGTAAGCAAAACAATGTTTTCTTTTTAAGTAAAAACTTAAAACCCATGATTTTTCTGGACTAGATTTAGAGAGTGCAAGAGGTCTTTGTTGACAAAATAAATTTATGTACGCAACCTATTTCACAAACTTGCACAGGTGACAAGAGTTGATTGGTAAATAAAAATATGATAGTAATAGTAACCCCGTATTCCAAACAGTTGCTGCTTGCTGACAAGTTGTCAAAAAAATTATGTAATATTTTGTGCTAACATTGCTTATGTTGATAACAATGAGAAACTCGAATTGAATACCTAAACAATTGAAGCTCATTGTTTTAATCAAGGCATCTTGTGGCGACAAAACATTGGTTGAGACTTGAAAGTGATAGGAATTGACACAAACAAGGTCCTTAAGGAGGAGTATGAAGTCTATTCTCACCAACTTTAAAGGATTATCAGGCTAGCTACTGTCAAATTATTTATATAGCAGCATGATTTAGAAAGAAAGTTCAGCCAAAGTTTGAAGATAGCATACAGGTCCAAATCTCGGTAGTAGTTCACACCACCAGTGAAGCCTGTCTTCTCAAATTTGCTGGCATAATAGTCAATGTCTTCCTCTGACAACCAAGAGGGCAAGACAATTGGAGCACCTGGTGGATGTCCAAACCCTTTACCTTTCGGTAAAAAGAGTGGACCTGGATTGCGGAGTGTTAGGAATTCCTTGAGAACTGTTGCAGTACCAAGCTGGGCAAACTCAGCTTCTATATCTCCAGGTTCCTGCAATATAATAATAAAACAACATGTCCATTAGATTAGCTTATTTTTTTTAACTTGTTTATTGAACAAAGTACACCTGTATCTTGAATTTTTATTTTTAAGTGATGCTTTAAAAAGCTGTGCCTCCAATCCCTTTTTTAATGAAAATAAAGCAAACCAAACAAAGTCGCTAGAAAAACACAAATTTTCCTGCATGATGTAAAATTGGGCGTCCCACAAATGATTTTAAAGAGAAAATATTTATGCATAAAGATTCAGACATCCAACAAGAGATTTATATAAGATGTCTCCAATGGGACAAGAAGATTTACATATATTTTTGTTTTGTATGCCAAGCCAATTTTTATAACATCATTTCAAAATGCAATTAGAACACCAGAATTGACTAAGAATTTCATCAAAGAGATACCCTCATGGGATCAAGATTCTAGGAGATGGTCATTAGCATTTGTCATTTGTAAAAAGGTGCTCTGTATATAAGGGTATAGTTTTATATGAACTAATAATCAACCGGATTAAAATACTAATTAACCCCAGTGACCTCACTCATTGAACAGGCATAAGACAAAGAACTATTAAAATATCCAAAGCTAAAGTGTCTAGTGTCTACTATTGGTTGGTCTCCTTCACGCAAGACTTAATGTTGAATGAGCATTCCCTAGAAATTTTTCCAACTAATGCAGATCAACATTATCTTACCCGCTAAACAAACTTATTATTGTATAGAAGCTCTTGTGAATAAAAATAGGTGTACAAATATATGACAAAAAGTACAAGATAACTGGGAATACGATCATGTGACATCTGGAGGTGGAAGGAAAGAACTGCGATTGAAGATGTTTGGACATTTTAAGATCTATATACAAGATCATGACTAACTGCATAACCAATTACCAAAGCACATTCAAAAACTGAAAAAATAAGATTTATTCGTGAAACTAGCTGACAAGAGTAAGCTTCTGACTATATTATCTACTGAAGAATAAACAGAGCTGTAAAGGAGTTTGTACCGTACTTTCACTGGAAACAAACAGAGCCAACGAGATTTACTTTTCTTCATACATACATTTTAAAACGGATAAAAGAAAATTACTACCAAGTTTTGGGAAAAAAGTGTAATTCAAGATAAATGAAGCATCATTGTGCCTAAATGACAATCAACAGGAATGCTGAAGAGAAAGTATTTAATAAACCAAAAGAAACCATGTAGCAGGAAAAAAAAAAAAAACAAAAAACAAAAAACCCACCTAAATTTCTCTTCTTTTACCATTTTTTTTTCTTTGAAAGCTCTTCTTTTACCATTAAATTCAAGCAAAATACTCAAACCCACCAACCAAAAACCAAATAAACTGAAAAAATATAGATCACAAGTATCACTCTCTATATGTCATGGATATAATGTCATACCAACCACATATTATGAGAAAAATAATAGCATAACATAATTATTGACTGGGTTAATTAGAGAATACAAGTTACTATAGTCAAACCTAGATAGCATTTCCACTACGGGCAATCAAGAAAATTACCAAGAACCCACACAGAGATAAAACTAACAAAGATGACAGGAAACAAAGAACCTGAAATCTGCACTTGTAATAGTCATTTCCATAAATTGCTCTCAAGGAGTCAAGGGGTTTCATTTTGGGGTTCCTGGGTTCGAAAACCACGCTTATGTTAAACAAAGCCTTGACCCGGTCGGGTCTAAACAGGCATAGAAACCAAGCAATGCGAGCACCCCAGTCATGGCCAACCACAAAGACCTTATCTTGATCAGGTGCCACAACATCTAGCAGGGCAATAAGGTCTCCCACCACATGAAAGCAGGTGTAGCTGGTGATAGAAGGTGGTGCATCCGTGTCACCAAAGCCACGGAGGTCAGGAGCCACGGCTCGATAGCCTTGTGAGGCTAAGGCTATGATCTGGTGCCTCCATGTGTACCAAAGCTCAGGGAAACCATGAATGAAAAGAATCACTGGGCCTTGGCCTTTCTCAGCTATGTGCATATTTATGCCATTCACATTCACTGTTCTATGCTCTATGCCCTCCATCTCTCCCTCTCTGCTTTGTTTGTGATTGTGAGTACCTGACTGTAAAGCCTATATATAGATTTTGTATAGGCGGAACCCACAGTGTGGGGGTTCCGCCTCCTTGTGAGATAGCGCATGTATGCCGGGATCAGGATATACCACCTCATATAGATAAGGGAGAAAATGAGCTTTGCTCTTCCTTCTTCTTCTTCTTTCTTTTTTTTTTTTTTTTTTTTTTTTCTTAAAATATTTAGCGATATGTTTGTATTTAAAATGCTTAGCTAGCGATTTTTTTAAAAATATTTAAAGATATACAGTGATATATCCCTGTTTTTAAAATATCTGAAAGTATCTAATGATATGTCATTGTTTTGAAATTATATAAAAGTAAGTCTCTGTTTTAAAACTTAATTTTCTCAAAATTGAGTTTCAATGTAAAACTCAATTGGTAGAAAATTGAGTTATCAGCAATCAAAATTTAAAAAACAAAAAAATTATGGAACTCGATTTTAAGAAAATCAAGTTTTAAATAGGAACATATCGCTATATAGTTTCAAAACAAGAATATTATGCTAAATATTTTAAAAAATTAATGGCAAAAGCCCATTTTCTCCAAAAAGAGAATAGAGAAAGTAACGTCTTTTTGTTACATGAAATAATTTAATTTCCTCTTGCAAAATTTGGAAAGTATTGATTAAAAAAAAAAAAATACCCATCATTGAAGAAGAAAAGTATACTCTATCCATATTTAAGGAAGAAAAATCATAGAGGATTAAAAAAATAAATAAAAAGTCTTGAAATATAACCAGAGATAAGACAATTATAACAATAAAATGAATAGTTTTAAATTGAAAAATTTGTCATTCATCGAATTAAGAAATTTTAAAACCTATTTTTTTGTAGAAATTGTATGAATAACAACGGTTAAAAAGTTGAAACAGTGTGAATAATTCCAATAACATAATAACATGTAGATACTTTTTTTATAAGGAAAATAACATGTAAATACTAGATAGAAATTTATACATATTATTTCTAAATTAAAGGGTGTTTGGAACACTACAAAATTGGTTCAATTCTGATATATGCTAAACCAAAAAATAAAACTAAATCCCGTAAATAAAAAACTAAATCAAAATTAAACCGGTTTTTTTTCATCATGTTTTTATTATAATCTTAAATTTTATATTATTTGAGTTATAAGACCTTGTTGCCATATACAATGTACATATTTTATTTAAAATAAACAAAAAATAAGGGCAAAAAAGAATATTTTAAACATTTTCTTCTTCAAACCATATATATGGTTTACTAGCTATCAAAGATAATGACCGATGCCAAATCCTTTGGAAACTGTGATCACAGAAAATGACAACTGCAAATATCGAATACTCTGGAGGAGAGAGCAATAAGTAATGTACTAATTTTAGGGAGTCCGATAAGAGAGGGCACTAGGGGAGAAAGGACCGAGGGAGAGTATAATAATTTATTGAAAAAGATATGGACACGATATATATATATATATATATTTAATGATTTTTCTCATAACTTGAAAATATGATAAGTTTATTTAATTATTTATAAATTTAATAATTGCAATTGAGGGGGCTTAAATCCTAAATGTTTCAATTGAAAATATTAAAAAAAATTCTATTGAGCTACACGACTCTTGGTTAAAAATGATAATGAATGAATTAATTAAATATATAAGTTATGATTAGAATAACATCAATTTCACATATACTCTTTACTAATATAATTTTTAATATGCATCAATCAACTGTCCTAATTTTTTTTTTAAAAAATGACAAACATAAAAAAAAGATAGAAACAATGGCGAAGTTATTGTCAACTATACAACAAAATGTTATAATTTAACCCAACATTGAATTATTGATCAAAATAATAATTAATAACTTTTTAAATTATTACTGTAAGGTCAGATTTTGCGGCCCAAGCCCAAGGGGGGGTGGATTTGGAGCCCACTGAACCCAAAACAATGAATTTTGTAGAGTGTGGGTGAAAGAGCAAGGCGAATAGCAAAAATAACAGTATACAACAGCCACACTAGTGAAGGAATTCGAATTAATATATGCTCGGATGGATGTAAGAATAACGTCCGAAGAGGTGATTTCCCTTGGAGGGTTGCAATTCTTGGTGTTACAGTAAACAATACACTTTTTTCTCTTTGTCAATTTTCGATCCTCCTCCCATTAGGGGGCCTTCCTACTTATATAGTACCTCCTCACTTTATCTTGATCGTCCACTTGTTCATCATCCAGGTATCCACTTGAGTGCTTGTCCCATCAAGGGTGTTCCCTAGCCTCATGTGAGTGGTGATAGCGGGCTGATACTGTTCAGGGGTCTCTTCCACATTAATGCGGCCAGAGAAGTTGGTGCGGTGCATTTAATGTGGTGGTTGAGGTCTGTCTCTTAGATATTTCTCCGATCCAGTTATTCGTTCGCGTCTGAGGCTCATTCTGTCACTACGTCTGTCGAGAGGATCGCTCGGGCTACAAAAGGTTGAACGTCAGACCAAGGGTCTTCGGATCCGAGGGTATTGGACTCCTCGGATTGTTGAACATATCCTCGGATCATGGCCGTACCCTTCACCAGATGTCTTCCTCTCAGAGCCTCTAACTAGGCTTTTTCATCTCTTCGGGAAATGGTGGGCCGTAGATAGGGCCTTGGGCCCAATGCCTTTGGTTGAGTTTTCTTCCCCCACAATTACTATATATATATATTTAAAAGTTGAAGCGTAGTATTTATTGTCGCTGCATTTTTGTTGAATCATATCAGTGGCAACGTTATCCACCTATTTCCAACAATTTCACTATTTATTTATTTATATTTTGGATAAAACAACCAGAAAACAAAGCATTACAAAGTTAGGTGCTGAGACCATTGGTAGTGCATGGGAGCATTGGAGGCCATAACAGCCATATTATGTTCATTAACAAGCACAAAAGCAGGGATTCAACAGAAGAAAAAGCACACACCCCGCTGCTTTAAGGACTCTAAATTAGCAAACAAGGTTTTTCCTTCCCAATCCAAAGCTTGGCCTGAATTAAACAACTGAACCAAAAAATTACAATTGCTTAAAACCAAATTTGGTTGAACTGAAGCCTAAAAGTTGTTACAGCTGCTTCTTTAAGGCCTTCAAGCAAAACACCTGGGATTGATCTAGTTGCACTGCTACTAAACTCGTAAAGCACCACTGCACCCTGCCTGGTCCTAGCCTCATAAGCAAAAGCAACTCTCTTCTTTCTTCTTTGTCTGACACCAGAAATCTTGAGAATGATGCTCCACTAGCTGCCCATGAAGACCTTGAGCCATAATTTTCTGCCTAGATATCCTATGATCAGTACTGTGATGATTTTGAAAGATCTCTTGGTACCTCTATTGTCAAGAAGATCAGTGTGAACAAGGTGCTTTGACTCATATTTGATGATGAGGCATTGTTTTGGCATCCAAGCATTTTACCCCTTTCTCTTCCTTTTATTTGAGCTCTTCTTGTCTACATCTTCTTGCTATAAATTTGCTATACACACTTATTCTATACATATTTACCCACATAAAAAAAGTTATTACTCTCTCTCTCTCACATTTTTTTTGGGGTGGATTTTTTTTTTTTTTTTTTTTTTTTTTTTTGTATCTCTACTTTATTAGGTTAATGAATTTTTGTGTTCTTTAGAACTCAACTTTGGGTTGATGCAATTTGGTTGTGTGTTTTTAAGTTGATATCTTCTTCTTCTTTTTTCTTTTCTCTTCTTTGATTGTTAAAGATAGTGTATAAAAATATAATTTTATCAACCACATTCTTATAAAATTTAATCTCTTAAGGCTTTAGCCCCAATGCTATTTTGACTTAGTTTGATGGTTAAAGTGTATTATCTAATGAAAATTTGAAATTAATGTGTATATTCTATCAAAATTTTATATATTTAATTGTGATTATTCATAAATGTAACTGTGTAGTATAGTAAGAAACTTAACATGACCAATATCATGAAAATTCCAAGAAAAAATAATTTTAGTACTTTTAAAAGTCCTGATCAAACTAATGTTCTATAGGTTTAATAACCCAAGCTAATATCAACAGTACTATTACAATTGACAATTCCCGTGCGTAAGCACGGGATTATATACTAGTATATATCAATAGGTAAAATTAAGAGAAAATTCAATTAAATTTCAAATAAGAATTCGATTAGAGTTTAATATTGCACCACATGTCCTATTTAATCTAAGTTTTTAAATTTTTGTGCCAAGTGAGTAAATTTAGTATAAAAATTGGATTTCAATTAGGATTTAATTTTGCGCCACATGTCCAATCTCATCTAAATATTTAATTTTTGTGTCAAATGAGTTAATTTAGTGTAAAAAAGAGGAATCCAATATAAATAAACCATAAAAAATATATAATCATATATCTAACTTTATATATAAAATTAAAGGAAGAGAGAGTTTGAATGATTTTATATATATATATATATATATATATATTTGTAAATTTATAAGTCATTTAAGAAATATACCATGACTATGTACTGTCAATTATTAATTAGGTAATATATATATATATATATATATATTGCTTTTTTAAACCCAAGTTTAGAAAAAATTAAATTAGAATCAAAATTGGATTTTGCTTTTGTTAGCTTTCCATACTAATTAAATTGTTTAGATTTTTTTTTTTATTCTTTCTTTGAATTAATGAGCATATTTTTTATACTATTTTCATTCAGATATTTTGTATGCGAAGATATTGAACATAACAAACTATAATTTAGCTGAACAATCTCATGCACTTATTTTCATTCAATTTAGGAGATATTATTTGACCAATTTATTATTTTATTTTGTATTATATTTAGTACAATTTCATATACAATAATTGTAAGTTGATATTGTATATGTAATATCCAATAGTGATTTTATATATGTAATGGCAATGTAATGAGAAACTTGGCATAACTAATATCATGAAAATTGCAAAGACTGCTCAAACTATGTCTTATATGTTTAATAACCCAAACTAACATCAATAGCACCATTAGAATTCATCATTCACATGGGTTACATACTAGTTACACTAACACACAAAGCTAATATCTTAAACAATCTTCCTTTTAGCTTAAGATAGAAGGCTTGACACGACCTTGATTTTGGAATATAAACTTGTGAAGATGTCTTGAATGATACGTCTATAGTGACTATAAATGACTAGATTGGATGAATGATGGATCGAGTTCAATGAAGAAAGTTCCAACTATAGTAGTGGTCAATGATGAAAAATGAATGTCGGAAGATAGCTACAATGAGGGCTTGGGAAATATCGACAAATTACAACTTCATGATGAAGCACATACGTAGCGGTGGAGCTAGCCAATTTCCACAATCCAACCTCTGCTTCTAGATGCAGAAAAGCAGGGTTCTCATGACAAATAAAGCTACGACACAAAAAATAAAAGTAAAAATTACTACAATTAATTTATAGTGACTACAAATGACTAGATTGGATGAATGCATAGGCGGCCCTAGATGTATTTCAGGGGTTCAAATGAACCCCCGACTTTTTATTAAAAAAATATTATATATATATATATATTATCATTAAAAATATTATATATATATATATATATATATAATATTTTTTACCTGTTTAATTTATCATTAAAAATATATTTGTGCATTTTGGCTTAAATCTTGATCACATATTCACTTTTTTTCCCCCCTCAAATCACTAACTTTATAACTAAAAATTATTATAACATAATAACAATACACATACATGTTTCAAATCCTATGTATTTCTTGATTATTAAATTACATTAAGTTATATTATATTTACATTATACATGCGCATATTCACACAAATTACTTTATAACAAAAAATAATAATTAATAATAATGCACATATTAGACACATACGCACAACTAACAAACACTCACTCTTTTATCTTAGAATCAAAGATATCGAGATAGTCAAATAGAGAATAGAGATGAGATGAGATTCATGAGAGAGATTCAAGCATTTGATTAGTTAAGTAGACACTTAGTGTATTATTGATGTATGGATGTGTGTGGTTGTGTGAGTCAATAATTCATGTAGTGCAAGTGGGATGAGTTTTGCCATTTAGTTTAAAATATTTTTATAAAAACAATGACAAATAGATAGTGACAACTACATAAAAATGTTATACAAACTCAATAAAATAAAATGGCTATATCTACCCACATTGACAATAGAAAATAACAATTGATAATGAATTATCATGTAATGATTTCGAAATATGAAAACTCATAGAATGATATTATAACATTTTATGTATTTGTGACTTTTTGTTTTGTCAATAACTAAATAATTTAAATTTTCTTTTTATTAAATTTTGTTTAATCTAACTTTCTAAATGACTCCTTAAAAAAAATTCCTAGAGCCACCATTGGATGAATGAATATAAACTTGTGAAGATATCGTGAATGATACGTTTATAGTGACTATAAATGACTAGATTGGATAAATGATGGATTGAGTTCAATGGAGAAAGTTCCAACTATAGTAGTAGTCAATGATGAAAAATGAATGTCAGAAGGTTAGCTACAATGAGGGCTTGGGAAATATCAACAAATTACAACTTCATGATGAAGCACATACATAGTGGTGGAGATAGCCAAAAATAAAATTAGACAATTAATTTTTTCTTTGTGTACGTATTAATTATATCCATACTAATAGTAATGTACATACAATTTATTAATCAAAACCCAAATGTGTATTATTTTTGAACTAAAATGTAGCCCATGCAAATGCATGGATGCATTTAAAATTAAACACAATTTTTATTATAAAGATATAAATAATTAGTCAAATTATTATTTAAAAAAATAGCATGTAACACATGCATTGATGCATACATATAGTTACACTTAAAATTAGACATAATTTTTTATCATAAAAATATATATAATTAGTCAAATTATTAAAAAAAAAAAAAAAGTAAATGTAGTTAGTCACATATTAAAATTCTTACCTAAATTTAATAATACTTATGATAATTTGTTTTCTAATTTTAATAAGATAGAAAGTGTGGTAATTTTTGTTGTGTGGTGATTTTTATTGAATATATGTAATTTTTTTTTTTAAATTGCAAAGCTCATTAATATTAGATTCTTAATATTTTACACTCATCAACTCACTTGACACAAAAATTAAAAACTTAGGTGGACACATGATACAAACTTAAGTGAATAATTATAGTGTGATCCCTGCATAAATTTAGACAATTTTTATTATCAAAATATAAATAATTAGTCAAATTATTTTTAAAAAATAGAATGTAACACATGTAGACGTATCTTTAAATTAAATAAAAATTTTATCATAAAATATAAATGATTAGTCAAACTATATGTATATTTAAAAAGTATACGTAATTAGTCACATATTATAATTCTTATCCAAATTTAATACTATTTGTGGGGGCATTTTTTGCTTCAAGAAAACTCATGTGTACTCCTAGGCAATTTTTGCTTGTCCCACATTGGAAGAATTTCCTCTTTCTTTCTACCTTATAAGGGATGAGCCAATGGTTGAAGAGTACCACTAGTTTGGAACCACTTGAATGAATATTTATGATATGGTCCCCCATTTGATTCCAAAATTAAGAAATAAGACCCTCCCTAAATATAAATATTTTAGGACACATGGTGCAAAATTGGACTTCAATTGTAGAATCGAATTAGATTTTCTCTAATTTTTACCTATTAATATATATATATATATAATGGCTTATAAAATTTGAATTGTTTTTAGTTATACAAAAAAAGGGCTTATAAATATAAAATCATTCAAACTCTCACTTCCTCTAATTTTATATATAGTGTTAAATATATGATTATATTTTTATGATTTATTTATATTGGACTTTTCGTTTTCTACACTAAATTAACTCATTTGGCACAAAAATTAAAAAAACTTCAATTAGATGGGATACATGTGCACAATTAGACTTTAATTGAATTCCAATTTGAAATCTAATTGAATTTTCTCTCAGTTTTATCTACTAATAATAACTAGTATGTAACCCCGTGCTACAGCATGAGATTGGTTAATTGTAATGATACTATTAGCCAATTTTTTTGTTTTTATTTTGTTTTTGTTTTTTTGGGTTTATCACACGGATGATAGAATTAAATCGAACAATGAAAAATATATATTGCATTTTATTATTTAAGTAATGCTATTGGTTTTTTTTTTTTTTTTTTGGTTTATCATACATAGGATAGCATTAGATAAAACAATGAATAAAAAAAAAAGAGAATATTGCATTTTATTATTTAAGTGATGCTACAGTGAAGAAAAAAGAGAACATTGCATTTTATTATTTCAAATATATAAAGGGACATTAAAAAATAAAAACTGATCATTAAGCTTGGAATCTTCTTGGAAGCGCTAATGAAGCACTAATGTATAAGAGTGTGAAGTAAGAAAGAGTGAGATTAAACATTGTGTTTGAACCCAGCCTTACTCTGAGAAATCCGTAAGGAGGAGGAGAGGGTAGTGTGTGGATCTAGTTGGTAAAGGATGAGAGAGGAGGAAACATGGAATGACGATATGGAATTAAAAGGAGATGATGTTTTGCTTTTATAGTCTTTCTCGTTGGATTCTTTGGTTCTGGTTGTGGGATTAGAAGAGCTCCAGACTCTATTGAGATTACCCATAAAAGTGTGCATGTGAGATGTTTTTGCTTAGGCCAATGAGTATTATCATTGTGGTTTTCTTGGCTTCCGTGTTAAATGTTAATACATCATTTATTTGGGCACAAAAATTAGAAAATTTAGATAAGATACATGATACAAAATTGGAGTCCAATTTATAATCTCCATAAAAGTGTGCAAGTAAGATGTTCTTGCTTAGAATAATGAGCATTATCATTGTGGTTTTCTTGGCTTTCGTGTTAAATGTTAATGCATCATTTATTTGGGCACAAAAATTAGAAATTTAGATTAGGCTAATGAGCATTATCATTGTGGTTTTCTTGGGTTCCGTGTTAAATGTTAATGCATTATTTATTTGGGTACAAAAATTAGAAAATTTAAATAAGATACATGACACAAAATTGGAATCAGATTTATAATCTAATTAAGTTTTTTTTTTTTAGTTTTGGTTAGGACAAGTGGCGCAAAATTGAGAATCCAATTGAAATCTAATTGGATTTTCTCTCTGCTTCACCTATTATTATATACTAGTCGCAGACCCACGCGATGCGCGGGAATAGATAATTATTTCATAGTTATGGTATAATATATAATTTTTTCTCTCTAAATTTTGTGGAAATAATTTTTTCTCCCCAAAAATAAAACAATCTCTGAAATTATATTTCATTTATCTATCTCAAAAAATATATCATCATTTTATTATTTAGACCTTTTAGTTGATATTATTCATTTTTTAGGCAGACCATATTTTTTTAAATTATGTCATTGTACATTATGTTTTTCTAATTTTTTTTAGTACAATTAAACTATTTAAGTTTCAAATATATTATTCAAATTTCTCCTTTTCTTAAAAGAGATTATTATTATTTATAATTTTTCTTATCCTAGGAGTAGTTTCGAACTATTAATTGGGTTTTGTCTGCTAATATAGATACATTAGATTAGAACTGCATATTTTTTAGACATTTCTAAAAATATTTAAAATAATATGTAGAAAAAAAAAAGTAGACTTTATATCTTAAATTGAACACTTTAGTTTCTCCAAAAAAAAAAAAAAAGAGCATTTCATTTATTGAAATGAAAGAAAATAATTTGTATAACAATATAAAGAGAACATGATCAAACAAATAAAAATTGACTACATGCACTTTCAATTATTAAGACTAATTGCCTTTAACTGGACTTTCGTATTGAGTTTCATCATCTTCCACGTCACTATTCTCTTTATTATTTATTTTTTGCTTTTCGTTTTTTAACAATATTAAATATAAAAATATATTGACTTTACAAATTCATCTTAGGCAGTTTTAACTTTAAATATTCATTTACTTGAATTTTGATGTTATAACTAAATAATAAATCAATGAAAAATTAAAGCAAATATATTGTCTATACATATTCATCTTGGGTTGTTTTAATAGTTGATAATCACATTCAAATCCATAGCCAATATTGTATTTTGATATAAATTCAAAATCTCACTTTCAAAATAACTAAGTATTATGTCAAAAAAAAAAAATCAAACAAAAGCTATAAGAGGGAGAGAGAAGACTTGTGATGAAAAAAAAAAAAAAACACACTACCAAATTGTATTAGCCCAAAATAAAATTATTAAAAAAAAAAATACAATGATTCATCAACCTAAAGTAAAATTGCAAGAAAGAGTAAATAAATTATATATTTATATATAAATGAGATGAGTTCAAGTTACATCGTTTTTATACCATTAATTCAAAATAGATCAAAGTCTAAAAATACACTACAGGTCACATCATCAATTTTCCAAAATTAATGTTTTATCTCATATTTCCCATTAACTTCAATAAATGCCCCTCTCAATTTCTCATAGTCTCTTTCCATCCCCTTTTCTCAGCAACTCAAACGTACAAATCTACTATCCTTCCATTTTTGCCACTTCCTCAACCCTTCATTTATTTTAAGGTTCTAAATAATTCCTCTTGTCACTTTTTTCCTAAAGTCTCAAATGGCATAAATCCATGAGAAGAGCCAGCTAGTTTGCAAAATAATAGAATTTAAAGTTCTCTACATGTATCAAATAAAATTCCCAACTCTATAATGTGCTCACTTTTTTCTTTTTAGTGTTTGCTTTTATTTTTTTTATTTTTTTTTATTTTGGGTAGAGTAGAGGATCAAAGTTTAGTGTTTGCTTTGATTTTTTTCAATGGACTTAGAGAAGTTAGTCTTGGATGTTCTTCTTCAATAAACCCCTTTCCATATGTAAAACTCACGCATAAATAATTAGTTTCCATATATGCAAAGTCCACCAAATTTGGGAGGGAAAAAAAATCAGAGATACAACAATTTACAAAGTTTTCAACCAGTACTCCCAAAACTTATTCCAATCAGCCAACCAAATTAATTAAAAATAATGGAAAAAACAGTGGCAATAGCGGCAATAACAATAACAATAACAATAACATAGAAGAACCTAAAAGGCGAAACCAGAGACACCCATTAATCCTATGATCAAGAAAACAATATGCAAAAACCAAAAATAGCAAACCTCATAATATTGACAACAAATTCACTCCCACACTCGTCGTCACATTGCCCATTAAAATTAACCCACTTAAAAAAATGCAACCTAGGAACAACAACACAATTACAATTAATCTTCTAATACTTTTCTGATTCATAGGTTGTTTTCAAATTTGTTATTGTACTAAATTAATTTAGTAGGATTATTTGATTAGATTAAATCAAAAATCGAAGAGGAAAACAAAACAACTTAAAATACAAAATTGCACCACATCAACCATAAGTAAAGTTCTAAAGAATACAAAAATTTATCAACCTAAAGTAGAGATGCAAGAAAAATAAAATCAACCAAAAATTGAGAGAGAGAGAGAGAGAGAGAGAGAGAGAGATAACCTTTTGTTTGTGAGGAAAAACTATGCAAAGAATGGAAGAGAGAATGACAAATTTATAGTAAAATGGTGTGAATAAGAATAGACAAAATAAGGGAAGATGAAGAGTGGTATTAAAGTAAGGGATAGTGGGGAGATGAAAAGGTAAAAGAATAACAAATGTTGGACAAAGTCTAAATATTAAAAAAAAATAGTAAATGTTTAAAAAAAATTATAGAAAATTAGAGAGAAATAGGATATTGACGTGAACGCTAATGTGGTTCAATTGGAGCATAGTAACAATAAATGCTATGCTTTAGCTTTAAGATATATATAGAATATATAGAATAGATATAGATTTTGAAAAAGAGAGAAAATATAAAGAAAAGAAAGAGAGGAAAATATGTAACATGTGATTGCTTCAGCTTAAATATATATATATATATATATATATATATAGATGGTGGAATTAAATTAATAAGAAGTGGGGTTTATGGTGGAGATAGTGGTGGGAACTAAATTAATAAGAAGTGGGCTTTATGGTGGAGATAAGGATGAGATTTATTTTATATTTGTTAGTATTTTAAAATTGGAAAAAACTAATTTTAAATTGTTGAACAATTACAAAAAATATGGTGGAAATGACATGGCTGCTAACGTGGCTCAACGTGAGCGTAGCAACATTAAATGCTACGCTTCAGCTTTTAGTAATATATAGATATATAGATAATAATAATAATAATAATATTATTATTATTATATAGATTTTTTGTTTGATTAACATAATGAAGTCTGGAATAAAATTGCATACTTCCGAACTAAATGAAAATTTTCCTTTTTGGATGCGTAGCTTTGAATGTTTATGATTATTTTAAAATATTTACAATTAAAGTGTCCATTTGGAATAACATAAATTTATTAGCTTAAAAAATTAGATAAATTATAACCACAAATTAAAAAAAATTTATGTGTTGAAAAATTATACATTACCTGACAAGTAAAGCTATGACACAAAAAATAAAAATAAAAACTACTATAATTAATTTCACAACATTCTCAAATTAACCTATCATCTTGGAGGTTCATACATGAAATGTACACGTATTAATTAGAACTGATAAAGACTGTAATCAAGTTTGTCCAAAACAAGAGTGGCACAATCTTAACTTGTGGATGTCAGATTCTTAAAAAGAAAAAAAGAAAAAAAGAAAAAAAAAAAAGAAAAACAATTGTAGCTCATTCGCACAATTTAGCTTGTGGATGCCCCTTGTTTTAGGTGATCAGAAGCTTAGAGAAGGCGTTGGGCCTGGGGTTGGTGTGGTTGCGTTTGTTGTTAGGCCAGACCTGATGGTTGGGATGGGCTTAAACATGCAAATTTGTTGAATTTTTAATAGACCCGGCTCAATATTAGCCGAAATTGATTCGAAGAACCCAAGCCCATCTAATGTGTCAAACTTCAGCAACTCATAAATCAAACACTCAAAGAGTCAAGACCATCCACCCATCCATCCTAGCCTAAAATACCAGGTCGATCATCTTAGTATTTTCCCCAGTGCAAAATATTTGTTACTGTTTGGTTGCCTGGCCCCATTGAAATTGGGCTATGCAGCTATTCTATTCTGCCGCATTGATTACAAAGAAATTAAACTTCAGCAACTCATAAATTCCTTGCAAGTGTCTGGACTATCAGATTTATGAATATAGAAAATGAGTAATGAGACGAGCTATGCATTTTTGAGGGAGGCGGAATAATAAAAATGAGATAAGCTTGCTCAATTGTTGGTTAGAGTAGATCAATTTAATACACAGGTTTGCACGTTCCCATATGAATCTTTTTCAAGGAGTTTAAATTGGATTAAAATTTGTCATAGTTCTGTCTAATGGGAGAGAGAGAGAGAGAGAGTGCAGCGAATTTAACATAGTTCTGTCTAATGACCTATGTCAATAGCGGAAGTTCCTTAGTGTATACTACTTTACTATAGCGATTGTGTGCAAATTATATCTAATTCAATATATATAAGATGTGGTCCTGTGGAAGTGTCATGGTGTTGCCATCTTCTCATTCCTGTGTGGGCAATAGAAGTGTCATTTAATTCAGAGCAAATTAGCCTGTTTCTTCCTTTCATAATCAATATAATACGATGTGGGTGTCCCTTTAGACTCTCTGTATATTTCCCTTAGAAATTGTTTTACTTCTAGCTTTTGGTCAAAATTGTCACTGTCATGGGGTGCTTAATTTGGAACAAATATTTGAACTTGAGTGTTTCAAGAGATCATAAAATTTGGATACTTTTTATGATAAACCGGGGTGATGTCTTCCATATCCTTCAATGATCCCCTACTAGATGATGAATTAAGAGGCAACAAAGACATCTGATTTCTGATGACCTTTAAGTACTCATTAAATTCAGTTGTTAGTATAGATTCTGTGTTTTGGTGTCTTAGGTTATGCTCTGGCACTGGATATGACTGCCAGGGAAATTCAAGCTTCAATGAAGGTATGTTTCTCTCTTTTAAATCTTAATTTTTCATGTACGATGAGATATTCAATTGAAAATGTCTTTATTCCTTTACTTTTTTTTTAAACATTCTTCTGTGTTGTTTTTTGTAACAAAACTTGGTAATTTCCAAATCCATGCTGCCTTATTACATTGTCTCCCTTTTTGTATGTTTAAGAATAAGAAAGTTGTCTCATTTTTCATATGCATAAAGCCATAAAGTGACCATGATTACTGGAGTGATGTTTTGCCTGAAGCGTGTTATTTAAGAAGTAAGGTATTGTGAATGTAAACTTTGAAGAAATTTTGGCATGTTTTCACATATATATATATATATATATATATATATATATATATATATATATTCTGATTCTGCTGATTAAAAATGCAAATTTGTCATAGGTGGTGTGCGCGCTTAAGAAATTGAGAATATGGTGAATTTGATGTCTAACGTTATATTTTTATTACTGGATTAACTCATACAGTTTTACCATGTATCCAATTCTGTCTTGCATTCAGATACAAGTTTGTCACATTTATGTTTTTTGATAATGTGGTTTCTTTTTCATGCTATATATGCCAGTCTGCTGGTCTTCCATGCACAGTAGCTAAAGGACAGGACACCTTCACACCAATCGGTTCAGTTGTGAGAAATTGACTGTAGTTTTTCCGTGCTTCTCATTCTGCTAAAATTGTCTATATTGAATCAGAAATTAATTTCAGATCAAACAAGTGCACTCAGCACACACATATGAGAAGTTACTGATACTAAGAAATATGGACTGTGAGTGGAAGGGGGAAATCTATGAAATAATTTTCGTAAATTTTGTGATTTCTTTGTAAGTAGTTGAGGACGAATAAGGAGGCATATTTGTCGGCAAATAGAAATCTCTACCATCAACCCCGCTTCTCTGTATTCATAGTAGTTTAGGTTTTGCCATGTATAATCTACTTTGTCTTGAGGCATCCTCGAAAGCTCTTGGTACTTGTCTGATCAATCACACTGAAATTTTTTGTGGTTCGTATTTGATTCTCCAAAATATTTATGCAGCTTCCCAAGGAATCAGTGCCAGATCTTGACAACTTAGAACTGTGGTTAAAGGTTTGAAACCTCTGTGCTTAAAGTTTCTTAAATACTCACAGAATGCTTGTTCATAGTATGGTCATTCCAAATTGAGTGAGGTTGACTGGATTTGCTTCACCACAGGTTGATGGAGAAATGCGACAGAAAGGCTCAACCAAGGATATGATATTTAGGATCCCGTTTCTCATTAGCCACATAAGTTCAATCATTACACTTCTGGAAGGAGATGTCATTCTAACAGGTACTGCCTATTTATTGTTTCCAGTACAATTACTGAAGTGTAAATTTTTAACAACAACAAAGCCTTGGTCACAAATTTTTTGGAATCGTCTATGGATTCTCAACAAATTACTGAATTAGTTAGGATCGGCCACATGTATTCTTTTCTCAACTCTATTCTATTTGAAGTCATACTCTTTGTTACTTTCCAAATTAACATGTACTTTTTTTATTACTTCTACTAAGGTTATTTTTGGCAGTTTACTACCTTTTTTTCGTTCCCTCAACTTGGATTAACTGATTCACCTCACTCTTTCTTATTGGTTCTATAATCACTCTCATTTGAACACAACCAAACCATCTCAAGCGACTCGCCTTTGAAATATAAATAAGTAAGCATTGTGAAAATTCGTTTTCCGAAATGTAATTGGGATATTGACAGATAGACAAAATTCTTATAAGCAAGATTAGTGACAGCTTGTCCCCATTCATACTTGAGTTTTAATTTCTTCTTATGCCAAAAGTGTGCCTATGGGCATAATTTATCATCTATATGTGGGGCGGTAGTCCACATTAGACTACTCAATTAGGCAAGTTATTGCTAAGATTCTTAACCCTTTCTAGCGGAACTTGGAACCCTTTATATGCTAAAGGTCATGCCTGTGGTTCTAACTTTCTACATATGAGGTCCATTGCTGACTTCTATAGTACATATACTATGTGTTCAATCATTAGTTTTAGTTGGGATGCTTAAGCTGGCTCAGTAAGTGATCACTGTGTTTCTTGTCAAATGGCCTACCAAAGAAATAGGGCTTCTATATCATATCATCCTTGGAAGGGCTTAATTTTGAAATTCAGAGTAACCTCATTGTAGTTTATTGATACTGGAGAAGTCCATTTAGAAACCATGTGAAATGATTTTTTTTTTTGGTTTTTTCCTTCGTGTGTGTGTTCTTTGCGAAGAAATACTAGTGAGTGACTCATCTGTATATGACAATTTTATACAAGTTCTACATTAAAACAGAATGCATTTCATCTTTAGTTTCTCATTTGGATGACAACCACCTTTGAAATTTTTCAAAAAGTAACTCGTCTTTTTGGTGTTTCTATTCTAACTTATGAAAGAAAAAATGCAATTATTCTCATTGAGTTGGTCCTATGTCCATAACGTTTTATTCCTTAAAAAGCAGCAGTTGTTTGTAAACACCCTCCTTCATTGGGATAGCTATTTGTTGTTGTAACTTGTAAGCCAGTAATGCACTAGAATATTATAGCTGGTTTACTAAAATGATGCCATACATTATTGTTGCTAATCTTCTCTTTTTATATTTTATTTTCATGTGAATAAAAATTTTCGGTAAAGCACCAACAAATGCCAGCAAACAAACAAACCAACTGATCATGTTTAAAGCCTAGTAGCTATAATTGTCCACAGTTATCAACCTCTGTAAAACAAGAATGAAGATAATGATGTACCCTGTGTTATTTAAACTGTTTGTGCAGGTACTCCCCCAGGTGTTGGCCCTGTGAAAGCAGGTCAAAAGATACCTGCTGGCATAACTGACCTTGTGGAGGTTTACTTCAGTGTTGGAAAACGCCCGAAGCCAAAGAGTTCTTAAATTTAGTCCCTCCAGCCTTGGTGTGAGGGTGGACACATTTGTTAAAATGGCCTCCGTTTGCATGAAATCTTTTGCAAGTCCCAGCATCCATTAGTTAGTGTGGTTTCTGCTCAGATGAAGGCTTTCCCCCCCTCTTTTTTGGAGGTGGAGGTGTTAAAAGGAGGTGTTCACAGGGAATTCCATGTAAAAAACACTAAATTTTATTCTAGTTTCAAAAGAACGAACAAGTTAAAATGAATGACTAAGAGCTTTGTAGCTTAATTGACACCTTTTACTATTTCGAATGAAGACATCGAGGATTTAAATCTCCACTTTCCCATTTGTAATTGACCAATTATAAAATAAGAAAAAAGAAAAAAGAAAAAGTGAAATGCTTTATTATGGAGAACATTTTCATGAGATAGAATACTGACTATTACCCTACTCTTACAATTGACGTGGTGGATGGTCGGGGAATTATTTTTATGGGTACTTTAACATATTTGCTTATATATAGTTTTAAAAACCTTAATTATATTTTAGTAGAATTATATTTTATCCACTTTCAGCAAACAAGCAAGTTATTTATTCCAAACACTCATGCCTCCTAATGTGGACAAAAGTGTTAGCTTTGATATGTATCTTCTCCTGGGTCCAAATCAACATCAAAAAAACCAAAGCTTTGATATGCATGTAAGTAGGGCTGAAATAGTTCAAGGGTAAACATCAAAACACACACGTTTACATTGAAATATGGAAATTGCAAATTGAAGGACATGTCACACTCCTCTTAGCAGCGAATGATCACAAAAATAAGGACACTCATAGGCACAGCCACACAACCAGCCAGGAGAGGAGAAAAAACACAAGATGCTCATAGACACAGCAAGAAGGGGGTCAAAAAGCTAATCAGAACTTCTGAAAGTAGTCATAAATGTGTGTGTTGATCTCATCAGGCTTTTCCTCATGGAGAAAGTGACCAACATCTTCCAATACAATTACCTCCTCCAGGAGTGGGACATCTCTCTTGAACCCACCCTTATGTATGTAATCCTTGGTGCCTATAGAATTATAGGTCAGGTCAAGGTCACCCACAATAAACTTAACTGGGACTTTTATTTGGGCGCCAGTCCAGGGGGCAGTGAGTTCCCAATTTCTGCAAGGAAACAGTAATGAGCATGTGAAACCAAACAATGGTGAAAGCCTTTAATAATGAGCATATAAGAGAGAACAATAAGATGCACTGGCAGCATTGCATTTTCTTTTCTCTATACCCTGAATGTGCAATATGCCAATATGCATAGATTTGTAAGCAAAACAATGTTTTCTTTTTAAGTAAAAACTTAAAACCCATGATTTTTCTGGACTAGATGTAGAGAGTGCAAGCGGTCTTTGTTGACAAAGTAAATCTATGGACACAACCTATTTCACAAACTTGCACAGGTGACAAGTGGTGATTGGTAAATGAAAATATGATAGTAATTATAACTTCATATTCCAAATAATTGCTGCTTGCCAACTAGTTGTCAAAAAAATTATGTAATATTTGGTGTCCTAACATTGCTTTTGTTGTAACAATGAGAGATTTGAGTTGAATACCTAAACAATTGAAGCTCATTGTATTAACCAAAGCATCTTGTGGCAACAAAAACATTGGTTGAGTCTTGAAAGTGATAGGAATTAGGATGAGTATGAAATCTATTCTCACCAACTTTAAAGGATTATCAGGCTAGTTACTGTCAAATTATTTATATATCAGCATGATTTTGAAAGAAAGTTCAGCCGAAGTTTGAAGATAGCATACAGGTCCAAATCTCGGTAGTAGTTCACACCACCAGTGAAGCCTGTCTTCTCAAATTTGCTGGCATAATAGTTAATGTCTTCCACTGACAACCAAGAGGGCAAGACAATTGGAGCACCTGGTGGATGTCCAAACCCTTTACCTTTTGGTAAAAAAAGTGGACCTGGATTGCGGTATGTTAGGAATTCCTTGAGAACTGTTGCAGTACCAAGCTGGGCAAACTCAGCTTCTATCTCTCCAGGCTCCTGCAATATAATAAAATAACATGTCCATTAGATTAGCTTATTTTCCTTGGCTTATTTTGTTTAACTTGTTTATTGAACAAAGCACACTTGTATCTTGAATTTTTTTTTTTTTTTTTAAGTGATGCTTTAAAAAGTTGTGCATCCGTTCCCATTTTAATGAAAATAAGGTAAACCAAATAGGGTTGCTAGAAAAACACAAATTTTCCTGTATGATGTATAATTGGGCATCCCACCAATGATTTTAAAGAGAAAATATTTATGCATAAAGATTCAGACATCCAACAAGAGATATTTATATAAGATGTCTCCAATGGGACAAGAAGATTTACATATATTTTTGTTTTGTATGCAAAATGCAGTTAGTACTCAGAATTGACTAATAATTTCATCACAGAGATACCCTCATGGGATCAAGAGTATAGTTTTATATGAACTAATAATCATCCATTGTCAACCTGATTAAAATACTAATTAAACCCCAGTGACCTCACTCATTGAACCAATTTTTATATGCTGTACCCGGCATATATGCCGGGTACCTCACATAGAGGGGGGGCCCACCTCCTTGTGAGGTACCCGGCATGTATGACGGAAAGAACTATTAAAATATCCAAAGCTAAAATGTCTACTATTGGTTGGTCTCCTTCACGCAAAACTTCATGTGGAAACAGCATTCCCTAGAAAGTTTTCCAACTAATGCAGATCAACACTATCTTACCCGCTAAACAAACTTATTATTGTATAGAAGCTCCCGTAAATAAAATTATGAGTACCAATATATGACAAAAAGTAGAAGATAACTGGGAATTCGATCATGCGACATCTTGAGGTGGATGAAAAGAACTGCGATTGAAGATCTTTGGACATTTTAAGATCTATATACAAGATCATGACTAACTGCATAACCAATTACCAAAGCACATTCAAAAACTGAAAAATTAGATTTATTCGTGAAACTAGCTGATAAGAGTAAGCTTCAGACTATATTATCTACTGAAGAATAAACAGAGCTGTAAAGGAGTTTGCACAGTACTTTCACTGGAAACAAACAGAGCCAACGAGATTTACTTTTCTTCATATATACATCTTCAAACGGATAAAAGAAAATTACTACCAAGTTTTGTGGAAAAAAGTGTAATTCAAGATAATTGAAGCATCATTGTGCCTAAATGACAATCAACAGGAATGCTGAAGAGAAAGTATTTAATAAACCAAAAGAAACATGTAGCACGGAAAAAAAAACCCACCTAAAATTCTCTTCTTTTACCATTAAATTCAAGCAAAATACTCAAACCCACCAACCACAAACCAAACAAACTAAAAAATATAGATCACAAGGATTACTCTCTATATATATGTCATGGACATAGTGTCATACCAACCACATATTAGAAAAAAAATAATAAATATCTTATGCTTAAGAAAATTATTGACCGGACTAGAGAATACAAGTTACTATAGTCAAACCCGGATAGCATTTCCACTATGGGCAATTAAGAAAATTACCAAGAACCCACACAGAGATAAAACTAACAAAGATGACAGGAAAGAAAGAACCTGAAATCTGCAGATGTAATAGTCATTTCCATAAATAGCTCTCAAGGAGTCAAGGGGTTTCCTTTTAGGGTTCCTGGGGCTTAAAACCACGCTCATGTTAACCAAAGCCTTGACACGGTCGGGTCTAAACAGGCATAGATACCAAGCAATGAGAGCACCCCAGTCATGGCCAACCACAAAGACCTTATCTTGATCAGGTGCCACAGCATCTAGTAGGGCAATAAGGTCTCCCACCACATGAAAGCAGGTATAGCTGGTGATAGAAGGTGGTGCATCCGTGTCACCATAGCCACGGAGGTCAGGAGCCACGGCTCGATAGCCTTGTGAGGCTAAGGATATGATCTGGTGCCTCCATGAGTACCAAAGCTCAGGGAAACCATGAATGAAAAGAATCACTGGGCCTTGGCCTTTCTCAGCTATGTGCATATTTATGCCATTGACGTTCACTGTTCTATGCTCTATGCCCTCCATTTCTCTCTCTGTGCTTTGTGATTGTGAGTGCCTGACTGTAAGCCTAGAAAAAAGAGAACAGAGAAAGTACGGTCTGTTTGTTACTCTGTTTTCCCAAATGAGGAATATATGAATATATAAAAGATCAAGATTCTCTCATCTTTCTTCTACAGTTATGAAATAATTTAATTTCCTATTGCAAAGTTTGGAAAGTATTGATTTAAAAAAAAAAAAAAAAAATTTACCCATCGTTGAAGAAGAAAAGTATACTCAATCCATATTTAAGGAAGAAAAATCATAGAGGATTAAAAAGAAATTAAAAAGTTTTGAAATATAACCAGAGATAAGATAATTATAACAATATAATGAATAATTTTAAATTGAAAAACTTGTCATTCATCGAATTAAGAAATTTTAAAAACCATTAGTTTGTAGAAATTGTATGAATAACAACGGTTAAAAAGTTGAAACAGTGTGAATAATTCCAATAACATAATAACATGTAGATACTTTTTTCTTTTTATAAGGAAAATAACATGTAGATAATAGATAGAAATTTATACATATTATTTCTAAATTAAAGGGTTGTTAGAAATCTACAAAATTGGTTCAATTCCGATATATGCTAAACCAAAAATAAAACTAAATCGCATAAATTAAAAATTAAATCAAAATTAAACCAGCTTTTTTTTCATCGTGTTTTTATTATAATCTTTAAATTTTTTTCATCCAGGAAAATTTTCTATCATTTGAATTATAAGACCTTGCTGCCATATACTACAATGTATATACTATATTTAAAATAAACAAAAAATAAAGGCATAAAAGTATAGTTTAAACATCTTCTTCTTTATTCACTTGTTATATTCTTCTAAAATAAAAAATCACTTGTTATATATTTTCCTTAAAACACTACTAAAATTTGAAGAAAAATATTTACTAAATTTATTATTAAGTTATTAATTAGTTGAATTTTTATGAGATAATACAAAATTATATTAAGACAAATATAAGTATGCTACTAAATTGAAATATAAAAACAAATAATTTAGTATATATAACCATTTTTTAGTTCCCGAATTTTTCATTCAAATTCTTAATATACCATATGTACCTTTACTTACAGTTTTTGTGTCATATTTTTACAAAGTTTTTTGTTTTTGAAAAAAAAAAAATCAAGCCAAATGAAAAACATACATATTTATGTATTACATATGTATTTTGTAGATTAATAACTAAAGGCATGTTTGGAATGATTATTACAGTGTAATAGGAATAAGTATTACAAAGAATGGCAAGACTTAAGTACAGTACTTAAGTGCTATTTTCTAGGTTCCCTTCTTAAAATTCTGCCATATGAATTTTTTTTTATAGGATGAAAGTATATTTTTTAATTAAATTGCTATATGGTTGAATCTTAAAAAAGAAACATAAGGAACAACACCTAAGTTACTGTACCTAAGTTTTATTTTACAAAGAATACAAGAATCTGTAATAGAATAACTATTCCTATTGGTAACAACATATAATATGGTGATGAAATGTCATCGTACTTAGTCAAAATTTCTAAAATACCCTTCTTGACATATATGTATAATTTTATTTATTTACACTTTTTCTGAATTTTGCATAAATTTGTATTATGTATAAATTCAACAAATCATATAATTAATATCATTTCTCTTCTTCTTAATATAAAGATACCAATTTCGGCTGAGGAATATAGATATAAAATATTTTAAAAACTAACATTAGATTCTCACAGCATTATTTGAATTTTCAATATATCAAAATCAAGTAGTAAAAAATAACTATTTTGTGTAATAAAAATATAAACAAATAATTGAATAACTATTACAGTGTACCAGACATGTCCTAAGCTTATGACATGTATAAGATAATTACAAAATTAAAACAATTGAACATATTTAGGTAGGAAAAATATGGTTTACTATCTAAGATAATGACCGATGCCAAATCCTTCGGAAGCTGTGGTCCACAGGAAATGACAACTGCAAAAATCGAATACTCTGGAGAGAGCAATAAGTAATATACTAATTTTTGGGAGTCCATTAGGAGAGGGCACCTAGGGACCAAGGGAGAGTATAATAATTTATTGAAAAAGATATGGACAATATATTTTTTATTTTTCTCATAACTTGTATATGGGGTGTGGTTTAACTCCAGTAATTTTTTAATTGTAATATCTTTTTATTTTAATAGAGACTGTCACATTACTCACTAATTAAATAAAATGTAAAGATTAAAACACACTACCACTTATTATTATATCTTTAAAATAAAAGAACATGTCCAGTTTAAAAAGTACAGGAGGTAAGTCAAACGCTGTATATGGACACTATTTTTTTTAACGATTTTTCGCATAACTTGAAAAGATGATTTTTTTTTTTTTAATTTATACATTTAATAATTACAATTGAGGGGGCTTAAATCCTAAATATTTCAATTGAAAATACTAAAAAAATGTCTATTGAGCTACAAGGCTCTTGGTTAAAAATGATAATGAATGAATTAATTAAATATATAATTTATGATTATAGTAACATCAATTTCACATGTACTCATTACTAATATTATTTTTAATATGCATCAACCTACCGTCCTAAAGTTTTTTTTTTTTTAAATGACAAAAAAAAAAAATGGTGAAGTTATTGTCAATTTTACTACAAAAGGTTATAATTTAATGCGAATCATTGATCAGAATTAATAACTTTTTAAATTATTACTCTATATATATATGAGTCTAAATCTTATGTCTCATCAATTATGCTCCACCTCATGCTCCACTAATAAAATTTGGACAGCTAGCCTCTCTCATTAAAGTCAGAGTTATCTCATTTAATGAGAGAGGCTAGTTGTCTAAGTTTTATCGGTGAAGCATGAAATGAAGTACAATTGATGAGACAGAAAATTTGAAATCTATATGTATCTCTAAAAGTTGAAACTTAGCATTTATTGTTACTGCATTACTATTAAGTCATATTAGTGGCTACATCATTCACTTATTTTCAATAATTTCACTCTTCTTTTACCCCTTTCTCTTCCTTTTATTTTGGCTCTTTTTATTCCCATATACACTCTCTCATTCTATGCTTATTTACCCACACAAAAAAGTTATTACTCTCTCTTTCTCTCTCTCTCTCACACGTTATTTTTTTGGTGGATTTTTTTATTTTTTTGTATCTCTACTTTAGATCAATGAATATTTATGTTCTTTAGAACTCTACTTTGGGTTGATGCAATTTGGTTTTGTTTTTTTAATTTGTTATCTTTTTTCTTTTCTTTGATTGTAAAAGATAGTGTATAAAACTATAATGTTATTTTATTGCATAGCATGACTTGGATAATTTGGTGTTTATGAATCATGACTATACCTTTTATTTTAACTCTTCTTCTTCTCATATTATTTTCTATATATTTGTTATTCCCTCTCTCTCTCTCTCTCTCTCTCTCTCTCTCTCTCTCTCATTTATTCTTTCTTACAACTCTACTTTAGGATGATGAATTTTTTTTTAATAACACTATTTTGGGTTTATATGATTTGAAGGTTTTTTTTTTTCTTTTTTCTTTTAATTCTCCATCACAAGTCTTCTTTCTCCCTCTTATAGCTTTTATTAGATTTTTGTTTGACATAGTACTTAGTTATTTTGGAAGTGAGAATTTGAATTTATATCAAAATACAATCTTGGCTATGTATTTGAATGTGCCTATCAACTATTTGAGTAATATCAAATGTAATTTTGTGATAAATTTTGATTTTTTTGATAATCTCTTTTAAGAGAATGGGATATTTGAATAATATATTTGAAACTTAAAGAGTTTAATTGTACAAGAAAAAAAAAAATTAGGAAAATACAATACACCATAACATAATTTAGAAAAATATGGACCACCTCAAAAATGAATAATAACAATCAAACACATCCAAAATAATAAAATGATATATTTGTAGAGATGGATATGTGTAAAATATTTTGGAAATTGTTTAATTTTTAGGGAGAAAAAATTATCTTCCACAAAATTTAGAAAAAATTATATATTATATCACAATTTTAGAATAATTATCTATTCCTATGCATCATTTAGGTCTGCGTATGATTGTGTTTAAAAGCAGACACATGTAGTTCAAGTTAATTGAAATGACAAAGTTTTTTGTCATCAAATAAGAAATCCTTGAGTCGAATCCTGTCTAACCATAAAAAAATTGGTGTTTTTGTATAATAATAAAGAGTAATTATCATGGAATAAATATCATAATTACAAATGTATTATATAAAAAAAAAATGACTTGAACAGGGTAATAAAATTATATCCATGACTCAAAAATATTTGAAGAGAAATCTTGTGCTTTTGAACTTACAAAGCATACAAAATATTGAAGGGTGGAGGCTTCTTGTGGATTTGGGTCGAATCTATCACTTTCTGTGGTCCAGTTTTGGATTTCTTCTGAGTTAGAAGACAGGACAAAAAACATAAGCTATTCAGATTATAATTCACATGATGGAAAATAATGCGGTCTGGGATATGATTTGATATTGAAAGAAGGGAAATGTGGGACTTGAAGTTACGTAAAAGTAAAACAGAGAAAGTAGCAAGTTTGGTTAATTTAAATTCAAGTGGGACTCACCAAGTGCTTTGAGCCAAGCTAAAATTGCTATTTCTGGATTAAAAGTATCTGCAGCGTGACACACGAAAAGTGGTCTATCACAAAAGACATCACTCCATGGGTATTGGGTATTCAGAAATAAAGCAAAGAAAAAGAATATATCATAGGAGAAGGTATCTCATAAAACACAGATTACGTGTTTTTATTTTTGAGGTTAATGATTACGTGTTTTGGTCCATGAATTATAATTAGAGTATGGTTAATACATACTAGCAATTAAGCTAATCCTAATTGGGTTTATAATATGTATAGGCCTCTTGGACCATATCTACAACAATCCCGCTCAAATTCAAGAAAATTATACTCAATTATAACCCAAGATAACTAAGAAATTTAGGAACTAATAAGAAATCTAAAAACCATTTATTTGTAGAAATTGTATGGATAACAAACGGTTAAAAACTTGAAACAGTACGAATAAGGAATAACTCTTTTTTCATTATACCAGTATGAATAATTCTAATAACATATTAGAATGTAGAATTTTAGATAGAATGAATATAATTATTATTTCTAAATTAAAGGGTGTTTCGCCAACTACAAATTGGTTTTATTGTTTTCCATAACAAATTTAGTGTTTGCCAAACATTCCTTAAAAACTATTTAGTTTTAGAAATTTAATGATGTGTAGAGATATATAGAATGTTTTAAATTTGAAAAATAAAAATTAAATATCAATTTAGTAAAGAAAAAACGGTTTTCAATCAAAGAAAATGACAGGTGCAAAATCCTTTGGATAAGTTGCAGTTCATAAGTTATAATTGAAATATTATCATTTTTACATATATCCACTACTAATGCTATTTTGATTAAGCATCAATTAACAATCATAAAATAAATTTAAAAAAAAATGCTAAAATTAATATCAATATTTTCTACAAGAGGTTTATAAGTTTGACATGATTGTAAATATGATTGAGCCACAACATAATTTAATAATTTTTAATTATTTATTTTTCAAACGTGTTTAAAAATTGACACATAAAGTATGACAAAATTTATTGTAAGGACCTGATTTGAACTCCTAACCTTAAAAGTGTGTGGACTTAGGCCCAAAAACCCCAAAACAATAAATTTGTAGAGAATTGGTTGTAAAACTGAGTTTTAATGAATTAAGTAACAAATAAATAGATCTTGATGACAAGGAAAGGAAAATAATGAACTTTCACTAAGAAAAAAGGTCCTCGGCAAAGTCCGAGGAGACTGATTTTTATATGTTGCTTTGGAAGCTTGATCACAAGTCTAGTTCTAGATTGCTACAATGTTTCTCTCTTGATTTTCTGATCCCTCTTCCTTCAGGGGTCTCTTACATTATATCTCTCTCTCCTAGTGATCTTGGCTTTTCACTTGTTGGTCATCCAAACCACTACTTGAGTGTCTATCCCATCAGACACTCTCTTTAGCTTTCTGTGAGTTGCGGTAGCCAAGGCAGTGTTGTTCAAGAGTTTTCTTCACATAAATGCGGCTAGAAAGTTAGTTGCAGGGCATTTAATGAGGTGACATCAGCTTTTCCTTAGGTATCTCCTAGCTTCTACTCTCTGATACACTTGAGATGTATGTCCCTACCGCTGGAGTTTCGTAGAAGGTTGCCTTGATCATTAGGATCTTCATCAGATCCATGTTTAGCCTATTTGAGGAGGTATTCCTCCTCGGACCACCTTCTCATTAATATCATACTCATGAAGTTATGAGCTTAAACCACTTACTAATATTTAATCGTCCTCAGATCACCTGTATTCTTGGCCAAGGCCCAAGGCCCAATACCAGATTTGAGCCTTTACCCCTACATTTATCATATCCTAGAATTACAACAACAAAAAATGATAAGAACTTGTGTGCCTTTTGACCTTATTGTAATAATTGTCCTTGTAAGCAATACATACCACCAAATATTCCAAGGGAGGACCCCTCTTGTGGGATTTGGCTGGATCACTTTCTGGTGTCCAATTCATTTTCTTCAGTTAGAAGAAAGGACAAAAAAGATAAGCCATTTAGATTATTTTAAAATTTTTGTTTTTTTAACTTTTTTTTTTTTTTTTTTATGGAAAATAATGCAGTCTCGAATAGGAGATTGAGACTTGAAAGAAATTATGAACTTTAGTCAATAGTCATCTCTTAACTCTTTATGTGGCTTGGTAGGGAGTGCAGAAGTTATGTGAATGTAGCAAGCGACTTTCAATAGTCACCTCATATGGTTCAATTCATGTGGGAGTCACCAAGTGCTGTGAGCTAAAATATCTGCAACGTGACTCACGCAGAAAAGGCTCTTGAGGTCTACATTGCCCAATGGGTTGTTAGGAACTTAGGATATATGAAGGAAAGAAAATGAGTGTTATAGGGAGAAGCATAAGTGAGAGAGAATAAGAACGTAAGAATTACATGCTTCGGGCAATGAATTTTCAGTATAGGCATATATAGGAGTTAGGCAAATCCTAACTGAGCTTATAATATACATGCATCTCTTCCACCATGCATATATATATATATATAGAGGTAAAACTTAGAGAAAATGCAATTAGAATTTGAAATTAAAATCCAATTTTGTGTCATGTGTTGAAATTTATTTGGGGATTACACTATAATTATCCACTTAAGTTTGTGTTATGTGTCCACTTAAATTTTTTAATATTTGTGTTAAGTGAGTTAATGATTGTAAAATACTAAGAATCTAATATTAATGAACTATAAAAAAATAAAAATCAATCACATATACTCAATAAAAATCACTACATAACAAAGATCACTATACATTCTATCTTATTAAAAATTAGAAAAAAAAATGATCATAAATAGTATTAAATTTATGTAATAATTTTAATATGTGACTAATTATGTTTACTTTTAAAAAAACTAATTTGACTAATTATTTATATTTTTATGATAAAAATTGTGTTTAATTTTAAATGTATCTATACGTATGTATGTGTTACTTGCTATTTTTTTTAATAATTTAATAATTATTTATATTTTTATAATGAAAATTGTGCTTGATTTTAAATGCATTCATACATTTGCATGTGTTACATGCTAATATATATATTAATAGGTAAAACTGTGAGAAAATTTAATTAGATTTCAAATTGAAATTTAATTAGAGTCTAATTTTGCGTCACATATTCTATTTAATCTAAGTTTTTAAATTTTTGTGTCAAGTGAGTTAATTCAGTGTAAAAATTGGATCTTAACATAATCATATATCTAACTCTATATATAAAACTAGCTTGTAATCCGTGCTTATGCACAGAAATATTGAATTATAATAGAAAAGTAAAAATTGAATAATTGTCTCAATATTATTGTTATTATTGTGGGTGCATTTTTTGCTTCAATGAAACTCATGTACTCCTAGGCAATTTTTGCTTGTCCCACATTGAAATGATTGCCTTCCTCTTTGCACCTTACAAGGGATGAGCCAATGGTTGAACTGTACCTCATGTACTCCTAGGCAATTTTTGCTTGTCCCACATTGGAATGATTGCCTTCCTCTTTGCACCTTATAAGGGATGAGCCAATGGTTGAACTGTACCAATTGGTACAGTTCAACCATTGGCTCATCCCTTATAAGGTGCAAAGAGGAAGGCAATCATTCCAATGTGGGACAAGCAAAAATTGCCTAGGAGTACATGAGTTTCATTGAAGCAAAAAATGCACCCACAATAAAGCAGATAGAATCCCAAAAACTCCTGAATCCAAGCCGAGGACAGTTTTCCTCATTTCTCATTTTGTTTATGTTAAATGTTCCTTACTCAGTAATTATGATGATCTTTTCTGTAGAATAGAACCAGTTCTTTCACTCACTCTCTACAAATTTATTGTTTGGGCTTGTTGGGTTAAAAACTCATTCCTATTTTGGGTCTAATCCAAATTGAGTCCTTACAATTATTATTATTATTATTATTATTATTATTATATTGTTGAAAAAATAGTGATTAATAATAATATTGTTGTTGTTGTTAATATTTGAATAACAAACGTGATACCTAACTTATATTCCATCAATCTTCTACTACTATACAGATCTTTGTATACAAAAATAAAATAAACATAAATTTGCCGCTATACAGATCTATTTATTCCAAAATCAAATAAACACACAAAATCACAAGAAGATTAGACTTCTTCAGTCTTCACTTCAAAAATATTAGTAACATTACTTCTTTTACTCCTCCTTTCTGGATTGTCTTTGGAGTCTCAAATAAAAATGTTAATGCAACAGAGAGTGTGAATAAATGCATCCTTTAAATATACAAAGAGTTCTACCACTTTTTCAGCAATATATTGAAAAAAGTTTGTCAACCCATTACAACAATATATTTATTTGAAATATAACAATGGAAATTGCTCTAGAGTTGCAACATAGTAGATATCCACTTCAACTTAAAAAAAAAAAAAGAGAAAAAGAAAAAGAAAAAAGTGGGGTTAGTTTGTATGATTTCAAAAAGGGTAAAATGATTTCAAGCATTTCCTTGTGAATTGGGGTTAGTTTGTATAATAAGAGAAAATTTTAGGACATAGGAGTTAAAGTGTAAAACTATGAAAAGCTTAGGTGGCAGCATGGGGCAAACAAATATTTCTATAGGCATTCCAAACCTTTGCCTCTTTGGTGTCTCTCTTCACATGCTGAACCAAAAGTGGATATCTGTAATATAGGGCAAAAAAAAAAAAAAAAAAAAAAAAAAAAAAAAGTGAAGATCAAAAGTTGTATCATCTTTGTACCATTACCACAATAGACAGTGATTGTTCCATTTTCTTTTGTTGGATTTTGTGGAGCCTAGTTATATTCGATCTAGTTGACGACCTAACTCGAATAATATTGCATGATTTTTATTGGGAGATTTTTTGAGGCTTAGTTCACGGAGTGGAGGCTTGGGTTGACAAGCCCAAGCCGTAGTGCTTACTGACAAGCCTTCTGGGGGTCCATGGGCAACACCCCCGAGAAAATTTTTTTGGCCCGTTTTGTAGCCCATTGTGAATCCTATGCACAGGATTTAGAAAAAACAGCTTTGGTGATTAGGGTTTTGTTGTTGTAGTTTTAAGAGAGAGAAAAACTGTACTGCACTTTGTAGTTTTTTTTTTATAATAGTGAAATCCCTGTAACTCCGTAGACATAGGTAAATTGGCGAATTATATAAATATTGTCTTATGCGTGTAATTATTTTTCTTTGGTGTGTGTTTTCTCTATATTTTGTTTCTCACTAGTTTGAGAATTTCAGGTTAATTCCCTACAACTAGTATTAGAACCTAGAGTTAGGTTTGAGTGGGAGTAATGACAGAGGAAGTAGGAAAGGCGTTTGGAATAGAAAAGTTTGATGACACAGACTTTGGATTCAGAAGGATGCAAATCGAAGATTATCTTTATGGGAAGAAGTTGCATTTGCTGCTTCTAGGGGAAAAACTTGAGACTATGAAGGCTAAGGAATGGGCTCTTCTTGACAAACAAGTACTGGGAGTTATCAGGTTAACTATGTTTAGGTCTGTTGCACACAATGTTGTAAAGGAGAAGATCACAGCAGATCTGATGAAGGCTTTGTCTGGTATGTATAAAAAGCCGTTAGTAAACAACAAGGTACATTTGATGAAGAAACTGTTCAATTTGAAGATGGCAGAGAACGCATCAGTAGCACAACATCTGAATGAATTTAACACTATCACAAATAAATTGTCGTCTGTAGAAATTGATTTTAATGATGAGATCCGTGCACTGATCATTTTGGCTTCTTTGCCAAATAATTGGGGGGCAATGAAGGTGGCAGTAAGCAATTCTACAAGAAAAGAAAAGTTGAAGTATAATGACATACGAGATTTAATTATGGTTGAGGAGATTCATAAAAGAGATGCAAGTGAAATCTTAGGATCTGGTTCCACCCTAAACCTTGAGACAAGAGGCAGAGGTAATGACATAAATTCAAATCGGGACAGATCAAAATCCAAAAATTCTAATTGGAACAGAAGTAAATCTAGATTAGGCTAACAAGTACAATTTTGGAACTGTGGAAAAACAAGTTACTTTAGGAGGCAATGCAAAAGTCCTAAGAAGAAGAATGAAGATGATTCTACTAATGTTGTGACAGAATAGGTACAGGATGCATTACTTCTTGCAGTCGACAGTCCACTTGATGATTAGGTTTTGCACTTAAGAGCTTCGTTTTATACAACTCCACACCAAGAAATCATATAAAATTATGTTGCAGGTGATTTTGGTAATGTGCATTTGGCTAATGGTTCAGCCTTGGATGTTGTGGGTATGAGAGATGTTCGGATATTGTTGCCTAATGGGTTTGTTTGGTTACTGGAGAAGGTTCGACATGTTCCTAACTTGAGGAAGAATATAATTTCTGTTGGACAACTTGATGATGAAGGGCATGCAATACTATTTGTTGGTGGTACTTGGAAGGTTACAAAGAGAGCCAGGGTATTGGCTCGTGGAAAGAAGACTAGTACTCTATATATGACCTTAAGTCTAAGAGACGTAATTGCAATTGTTGAAGCAAGTACTAATACAAGCCTACGGCATCGTAGACTTGGTCACATAAGTGAGAAAGGGATAAAGATGCTACTGTCAAAAGGAAAACTACCAGAATTGAAGTCTGTTGATTTTGACATGTGTGAAAGCTGTATCTTAGGAAAGCAAAAAAATGTGAGCTTCTTTAAAACTGGCAGGACACCGAAGGTTGAAAAATTGGAGTTAGTACACACTGATTTGTGGGGGCCTTCTCTAGTTGCACTCCTTAGAGGTTCAAGGTATTATATCACTTTTATTGATGACTCAAGTAAAAAGGTATGAGCTTATTTTCTGAAAAATAAATTTGATGTATTTGAAATTTATAAGAAGTGAAAGGTAATGGTTGAGATAGAAATAGGTTTGAAAGTAAAATGTTTGAGGTCAGATAATCGAGGAAGTACATAGATAAAGGGTTAAGTGAGTATTGTGCAGCACAAGGAATTAGAATGGAGAAGACCATTCCTGGGACACCACAACAGAATGGTGTGACTGAGCGCATGAACAGAACTCTCAATGAGCATGCTAGGAGTATAAGGTTGCATGTTGGACTACCAAAAACTTTCTGGGCTGATGCATTTAGCATTGTAGCTTACCTGATAAACTGAGGACCATCAGTTCCTATGGAGTTCAAACTTCTTGAGGAGGTTTGGAGCAGTAAAGAGGTAAAGTTTTCACATTTAAAAGTTTTTAGTTGTGTTTCTTATGTTCATATTGATTTTGATGCTCATAGTAAACTTAATGTAAAGTCTAAAATATGTTTTCATTGGCTATGATGATGAGAAATTTGGCTATAGGTTTTGGAATGAACAAAACATGAAAATCATCAAAAATAAAAATGTGATATTTAATGAACAGGTTATGTACAAGAACAGGTCAACTGTAGTGTCAGATGTTACAGAGATAGATCAAAAGAAATCTAAGTTTATTAACTTAGATGAATTGACTAAAAGTACTATCCATAAAAAGGGTGAAGAAGATAAGGAGAATGTAGATTCACAGGTAGATCAAAGTACACCTGTAGTTCAAATCCATAGATCTTCCAAGACCATTAGACATCTATAGCATTATTCACCCACTCTAAATTATCTCCTGTTGATTGATGGTGGTGAGCCAGAGCATTATAAAGAAGCCTTGCATGATGAAAATTCAAGCAAGTGGGAGTTAGTCATGAAGGATGAGATGGATTCCTTGTTAGGAAATCAGACATGAGAATTGACTGAATTGCCAATAGGAAAGAAGGTTTTGCACAACAAGTGGGTATACAAAATAAAGAATGAGTATGATGGCAAAGGGTTCCAACAGAAGAAAGGCATTAACTACTTAGAAATATTTTTTCCAGTTGTGAAGATGTCAACCATCAGACTGGTACTGGAAATTGTAGTTGCAGAAAATTTACATCCTGAACAGTTAGATGTGAAGACGACATTCCGTCATGGTGACTTGGAGGAAGACATTTACATGATTCAGCGAAAGTGGTTCATTGTTCAAGGACAAGAGAATCTAGTCTGCAAACTAAGAAAGTACTTGGATGGCTTAAAACAAGCTCCAAGACAGTGGTACAAGAAATTTGATAGTTTTATGTATAGAATTGGGTTCAAGAGATGTTAAACTGATCACTGTTACTATGTTAAGTTCTTTGACAATTCTTATATCATTTTACTATTGTATGTGGATGATATGCTCATTGCAGGGTCTAACATTGAGAAGATTAATGATCTAAAGAAGTAATTGTCAAAATAGTTTGCAATGAAGGATTTGCGAGCTGCAAAGCAAATCCTTGGTATGGGAATCATTAGAGACAAGGCTAATGGTACATTGAAACTTTCATAATCAGAGTATGTGAAGAAATTTCTCAGTAGGTTTAACATGAATAAAGCTAAACCAGTGAGCATACCATTGGGTAGTCATTTCAAACTAAGCAAAGAACAGTCATCGAAGATAGAAGAAGAAAGAGACCATATGAGCAAGGTGCCCTATGCCTTAGTTATTGGCAGCTTGATGTGTGCTATGTTGTGTACAAGGCCAGACATTACACATGCAGTGGGACTTGTGAGCAGATTTATGAGTAAGCCTGGAAAGCAGCATTGGGAGGTAGTCAAGTGGATTCTGAGATATCTGAGGAGTTTATCAAATACATGTCTTTGCTTCACAGGTGCAAGTTTGAAACTGCAGGATTATGTAGATGCTGATTTTGTTGGTTATATTGATAGTAGAAAGAGTATTATTGGGTTTGTATTTACTCTGGGTGGTACAGCTATATCATAGGTTTCAAATATACAAAAGATTGTTACTTTGTTTACTACAGAAGTCAAGTATGTTGCTGTAACTGAAACTGGAAAAGAGATGATTTGGCTACATGGCTTCTTAGATGAATTGGGTAAGAAGTAGGAGATGGGCATTCTACACAGTGACAATTAGAGTGCAATTTTTCTAGCCAAAAATTTGGTTTTTCATTCAAAGTCAAAGCATGCACAGACAAAATACCATTTTATTTGTTACCTGCTGATAATACTTGAAAAGATATGTGGATCTAAGAACCCAGCAGACATGTTGATTAAGGGTGTCACTATTGAGAAGATGAAGCTGTGTATAGTTTCAGTTGATCTTCTAGCTTGAGGACAAGAGGATGAGTTGCAGGAATGAGGGATTGCTTTTGGAGGATTTGTGTCTGATTTTGGTGATTGAACTAGTCTCCAAGTGGGAGATTTGTTGGGCTTTGTGGAGCCTAGTTATATTTGATTCGGTTGACGACCTGACCTAAATAATGTTGCGTGATTTTTAATGAGAGATTTTCTAAGGCTTAGTTCTTGGAGTGGAGGCTTAGGCTGACAAGCCTAAACAGTAGTGCTTATGGACAAATCTCCTGGGGGTCTGGGGGCAACGCCCCCGAGAAAATTTTTTTTTGCCCGTTTTGTAGCGCATTGTGAATCTTATGCACAGGATAAAGAAAACAAAGCTTTGGTGATTAGGGTTTTGTTGTTGTAGTTTTTTGAGAGAGTGAAAAAACTGTACTGCCACACTTTGTTTTTTTTCCTGATAATAGTGAAATCTTTGCAACTCCGTTGACGTAGATAAATTGCTGAACCACGTAAATATTGTCTTGTGTGTGTAATTGTTTTTTTTTTTTTTTTTTGTGTGTATTTTCTCTATATTTTGTTTCTCACAGGTTTGAGAATTTTAGGTTAATTCCCTACATCTTCAACAACGGAACCACTTTGAAAACAACATAATTAGTAGCCAATAAATAAATAAAATCATGGGGAAAAAAAGTAAGACAGTGATGCAAAGGATATGGACAAAAATGGCAGATCAGAATAAGCACCTCCAATTTTCTCAATGAGACTTAATCGACTACGTGTTGTGCTAGCCTTGGGTAAAAGTTGAAAACAAATTGTTATTGCGTTGCCTTACGACACTATGGTTAAGGCTCTTGAATTTAGAATTATCTCATTTATAGGGTAGTTCTGTACAGATACACATGAAGAGTTTTGTATAAACATAAAGAGTTTGAAATTTAAATATATACAGAAGCTAATGAAGAGTCGACCCTCTCTATGTTTTTTCCCTCTTCTCTAGAGTTTCATTTAAGGTCTGTTTCATTTGACTCCTCGGTTTTTTAGTTTGATATAAATACTTTGCAACAAAATTAAGAAAAATAATAGGATAAGTGGCATAAAATTAGACTCTCAATTTGGATTCTAATTGAATTTGGCATAAAAATTAAAAATTAGGTAGGACACATGGCACAAATTAAAAATCCAATTAAAATTTAATTGGATTTTTTCTGAGCTTTACCTATTAATATATATAGAGATTAGAGGAAGTGAGAGTTTGAATTATTATATATATATATGGGCTTTTTTTTTTTTTTTTTTTTTTTTGTAAATTTATAAGTCATTTATGTAATATACCATAACTATGTATGTTCCATTATTAACTAGGTAATATATATATATATATATATATATATATATATATATATTGTTTTTTTTAAATCAATGTTTAGAGAAAATTAAATTAGAATCAAAATTGGATTTTGTTTTTGTTAGCTTTCCATACTAATTAAATTGTTTAGATTTTTGCTGTTATTATTTTTTTTTTTTTTGAATTAATGAGTATATTTTTTATACTGTTTCCATTAAGATATTTTGTATGCAAAGATATTGAATGTAACAAACTATAATTGGGTTGAATAATCTCATGCACATATCTCCATTCAATTTAGGAGATACTATTTGACCAATTTATTATTTCATTTTATGTTATATTTAGTACAATTTCATAGATAATAATTGTGAGTTGATATTGTATATGTAATATTTAATAATGATTTTCAAAATTATATACGTAATAGCAATGTAGTGAGAAACTTGGTGTAACTAATATCATGAAAATTGTAAGGTCTGGTTGAACAATGTCCCATATGTTTAATGACCCAACTTAATATTACTAGCACCATTACAATTCATCATTTGAATAGGTTACATACTAGTTTCACTAACACACAAAGCTAATATCTTAAACAATCCTTCTTTAACTTAAGATAGAAGGCTTGATAATGCCTCGATTTTGGAATATAAACTTGTGAAGATGTCTTGAAGGATACATTTATATAGTGACTATAAATGGAGAAAGTTCCAACCATAGTAGTGGGCAATGATGAAAAATGAATGTCGGAAGATAGCTACAATGAAGGTTTGGGAAATATCGACAAATTACAACTTCATGATGAAGCACATACGCAGTGTTGGAGCTAGCCAAACATAAAATTAGACAATTAATTTTTTCTTTGTGTATGTATTAATTATATCTATACTAATAGTAATGTAAATAAAATTTATTAATCAAAATCCAAAGGAGTATTATTTTTGAATTACCCTCACCTAAACTTGTCCATGAACCTAAAATTTTCAAATTAAATTATTGCCCATTAAATATAATGACTAAAATTTTAAAAAATACTAATAATTTAAAGACTTTTAAATAAAAGACAAACAATCATTCAAATTTCAATATATATATATAAATTTAATAACTACAACCAAATATCTGTTATATTATTTTATATATAAATTAAATGATAAAAAATAATATATATTAATCATTTACATTTATAATGTTATGATATATTTATTATTTTAATATTTTAATAACAAATAAACACATGAGAAGAGTCAAATAAAAAAAAATGAGAATAAAATAAAAGTACATGGTAAAGTGGGATTAGCCTACACGGTTACACGCTTGCTTTTATAATAAGGATTTTAACCACACATGTGGTTATCTAGTGGAGGAGGATAATTACTGAAGTGCTACGTCTACAATATTTTTATAATAATTTCACAATGAATTTTAAGTAGTAAGTTATTATTTGTTCTAATTTTAATCCACAACTTAAATAACTTTTTTGCTCATGCATAACCGTCAATAATAACTTGCCACTTAGTGTTTGTAAAAGTATTGTGAATATAACAATTTTTTTATTATTAAAATAGCTCCACTATATATATATATATATATATATATCTATACACACACACAAATTTTTTTCCAAATATTCTTTGATCCCAATGCGGCTCCGCCACTGCACATATGAGCAAGTTGCCAAATTTCACAAAGATTGTACCCAAAAAAAAAAAAATGAGAGACAAGCAATAAGTGTGATTGAGAATCTCATTTAGAAAAACAAACCCTAAAATCTAAATCTACATGAAGAACAAAGCAAGAAACACTCAATTAAAAAAAAAAAAGTCAATCTCAATTAATAGTCAAAGTCAACAATCTAGTTTAGTGGATCAGTTCAGCAGTCTAGTTGGATTGGATCCAAGATTAATCTTGGGTTGGTATGGGTCTTAGTCGAATTGAGTCAAGTATAAGTCCGTTAAGGGCTACTGCTAATGTCACTGCTGACATGGCATATTGCTAATGTCACTACTGACATATGTGGGGCTGAGTCTTGCTGGCCCAAAAAGTAATATGTGGCACTAGCAAAAGTCCCAAAATCCAACATAAAAATAAATGGAGGATCTAGAAGAGTTTTATGGGACATTCATCACTCATCAATTGTGTCCTTGAGGTTAATCTAGCCAGTACGAACTCATTTTTCTTTTCTTAATGTATGATCCTTTATGAAGGATTTAAAAAAAAAAAGAAAAAATCTCATAGATCATCTGCATGGCTATTGATTTGGTTGAGCTCATGTAAGTCACAGTCTAACCTTGTTAATAGACCCATCTTATGAACATAACTCTGCCATCCATGATAATGTTTTGATGAGAAGTCCAAGTGTGGAAAGATGGATAAGGGTATAAGGAAATAGAGGATGAATTGTATGTTTTTCATCGTATTGAAAAATAAAAATGTAGAAGAAAAGCTAAGCAAAAGAGAGGGCATTCTTCATTTGCACTCACTATTTTTCATCCTCTCAAAATAAGAGTAAAAGTGAAAGCCAAAATGACATGCATAAGACAGTTGGATAGTTTTACCCCTATTACTTATTAAACAAAAGTATGCAGTAATTTATCTACAAGATTTTTGTTTTCAATTTTCCATATGCCGGTAATAAAAAATAACAGTATTTATTTTCATTCGTTTTCACTAAAGTGGCACCATGGAAATCAGACATTTTGATGGAGATGTAGGCCATGTATAGCCGTTTATTGACCGTTTGTTTCTTGTTAGACCTTGGCAGCTTCAACATTGATATAGTTTGAAAGGAAAGTCTGAAGGCATACCTTAAGTTGTACTTTGCTAATTGCTTTTATTTTTTATTTTATAGGAATACTTTGCTAATTGTTCTAAACTTGTAATGCCCTGATTGTGGACAAGCTTGCATGCTTGCCTCTATTGAGTGTACCTCTACATTATATGGGGAATGGGCAATCCAATCAACCAATTTTGTAGTTTAATAGTTCAAGCAGCCCTACCGTTTGTCTTCAAAAAATAAAAGTTCAAGCAGCCTATTTGAAAGTTGAAAAACAAACCCATAAGCCACGTCTATATACCTCCCCATCCCTTAAAACTAAAGCAAAGGATGAACTCAATGCATAAAATCCCCTCTAAATGGAGAGCAAGAAACTAAACTCATGGATTTACTGGGTCTAGTCGTCTAGATGTTCAAATGCAACCCCAATTTGACCTTAGGTAAAGAATTTGATCATTAACCTTGCAAATCCTCATTTTGACCCTCTCAAAATATATTTTTTGTTTGATTAACAGAATGAAGTTTGGAATAAAATTGCATACTTCCAAACTAAATGTAAATTTTCTTTTTTGGATGTGTAGCTTTGTATGTTTATAATTATTTTAAAATATTTACAATTAAAGTGTCCATTTGTGTAAAAACAAATAATTGAAATTGTTTCCAAGCCTTGCCATTCACGTTCATTTTCATATATAGCAGAGTTTGTTACATATTCAAAATTTAAAATGCAATTCGGCCCTACCACATCTATACTATACACAATCAGATACGCTTCTCCATACAATTCGGCCTTTGACTCTTCTATACAAATCAGATATGCTTCTCCCTTATCACTTAGATAAAAAATTGAATACAATTCTATCTTATCCTAATCCAATTCTATCTTATCCTAATCCTATCTCAACACAATCCAAGATTTGTATTTTGAATACTACAGCTGTGATACATCAGTAACACTAGCTGGATATGACTTAGCTGCTATCCTTGAGGACTACAGCCGTATCCTTAACAATTTGGAATAACTTAAATTTATTAGCTTAAAAAACTAGATAAAATTATAACCACACATTAAAAAAAAAAAAAAAAAAAAAAAAAAAAAGATGTGTTGAGAAAGGTACTACGTCCACAACATTTTTATAATAAATCATAGGTGGTTAATTGTTATAAGTTTAAATTTGAATCTAATACTAAAATTATTTTTTTGCCATAATAATAACAACTAGTAACATATTAACCTATCACCTTGGAGGTTTATGCATGAAATGCACATATATTAATTAGAACTGATAAAGACTGTAATAAAGTTTGTCCAAAAACAAGAGAGCTCATGCCACAATCTTTAACTTGTGGATGTCAGATTCTTAAAAATAAAAAATAAATAAAAAACAATTGTAGCTAATTCACACAATTTAGCTTGTGGATGCCCCTTGTTTTAGGTGATCAGAAGCTTAGAGAAGGCGTTGGGCCTGGGGTTGGTGTGGTTGCATCTGTTGTTAGGCCAGACCTGATGGTTGGGGTGGGCTTAAACATGCAAATTGGTTGAATTTTTAATAGACCCGGCTCGATATTAGCCGAAATTGATTCGAAGAACCCAAGCCCATCTAATGTGTCAAACTTCAGCAACTCATAAATCAAACACTCAAGAGTCAAGACCATCCACCCATCCTAGCCTAAAATACTAGGTCGATCATCATAGTATTTTCCTCAATGCAAAATATTTGTTACTGTTTGGTTGCCTGCCCCCATTGAAATTGGGCTATGCAGCTATTCTATTCTGCCATTGATTACAAAGAAATCAAATGCATCTCATGTTCGATCTGCTTGTATTTCACTTTTACTATTTATCCCTTAGCCGAGTTCTAAGCTTGAAGTTCCTAAGCTAAACCCTCAACAAACTTACATATTTGGTAGTGATCTTATGGTTTCACCTGTGCCTGCTGTTAATTAGAAATTTTGAATCTTTGATATATATGTTTGTCATTGAATCACTCTTTTTTGTTTCTTTTGTCAGGTTGAATGACATGATTAAATTGATGTTATTCTTGGTTCTTGGTTTGATCACTTCATTAAGGGAGTGAGGAAAGGCTAGAGGGATCACTACTGAAGTTTAGATTGTTTTATGTTAGTAAAGACCATGTGTTCTACCATGCCAAAGAAGTATTGTAGATTTATATATTTTTGGATACGTTTAGAAACTTTAACATTTATCATGTTCAGCAACGACTTGGATGATTCAAAATTTGTTTTGAATGGAAGTATTTTTGTTGGGTATATATTTATATCTTATTCGTTACACTTTGGCTTCAACTTGCATCCATACTGAATTTGTGTCTGTGTTTCTTTAAACTGCATTCAGTAACTAGCTGCATACTTCAAAATGAGCAAGTTGGTATTGCATCTCAATGAAACTTATTTTGTGCCAAAATTCCTTGCAAGTGGCTGGACTATCAGATTTATGAATATAGAACATGAGTAATGAGACGAGCTATGCATTTTTGAGGGAGGCGGAAGAATAAAAATGAGATAAGCTTGCTCAATTATCGGTTAGAGTAGATCAATTTAATATCCAGGTTTGCACGTTCCTATATGAATCTTTTTCAAGGAGAGTTTAAATAGAATTAATCCAAATTCTAAGATATTTATCAAATATATTTATGATGTTAGTATGCACGATCCATTAATACTCCAGTTAATATGCAATTGATAATGTCGCACTGTTTCTTTTAGTAAAATAAATTGTTGCCCGGGGATGTGTATATTTTACAAGAGCTCTTGTTCTTGTTATCGAAGTGTACATTTCAATAGCATTTTCTTTCATTTTTTGATCAATTTTTTTCTTGTTTATCTTTCCTATCTTTGGCATAAATTTGTGATTGTAATGCAACATTCAAAATTGTTCAACTTGAAGTAATACAAGAGATTAGTAATAAAAGGCATATAATCAATTACATTCTCAAACCAATATCAAGAAAAGAAAAGAAAATATATTTTTACATTCTTCTTGGTTTGCACTCTACATCCTTGTAAGACGTTTTGTATGAATGAAGGCAAAAATTGTGAAACAGTCTATTTCTAGGAAAAAATTAGGCGCGTGGCTATAGTGTTTTAGTGCCTATAGCAGTGTTTATAGAAAATGCCACTATAGGGTACCTATAGTGGCATTTTTGACAAAAGTCACAAAAAAAAAAACGCCACTATAGTGTTTGTTTTCCAACCCAAAATCGAGTTTGCCAGACTTGACTTTCAAAAAGAGTCCAACTTACTAAATAATTTTGAACGCATGCCACGCGCCTAATTTTTTCCCAAAATAGGCTGTTTCGCAATTTTTGCCTATGAATGAATGAGGAAGTGTCTTTGACCAAAAAAAAAAAAGAATGAGGAAGTGTCAAAATTAGCCTTGTTTACTTCAAGATACATGGGTTCAATACATCATGGAATGCTTCAAAGCCTTTTTTAGCAAGATACATTGAACTTTTGGACAGCAAAGGCTAATATTTTGTCCTGTAAAAACAAGACAACGAGACATATGGTCATTGCTCCATATAACAGCCTCCGTAAATGAAAAAAGAAAAAAAAAATGCATAAAACAAACTCTTCGGTTCATAAGCTCAATTGTGCCAACCTCGGTGCAATTTCTGCTTTATTCCATAAATCAGTACCATATCTATATAACATAGAAATTCTCAAGTAGAATTAGAGTTCATCTAGAATATTTTGGGGAGGCCATAGCATATAATACTTAAAAAATTTGGGCTAAACTTAGTAACCGCATTCAAGAGCCACAGTTTGGACCTTTAAAATGAACTACAATACGCCAAATATATCATCTACCAGCAAAATACACATTCGCATAATTAAATCCAAATTTAAGAAAAGAACAAATACCAAAGAAAAATTAGATACACAAAAATAAAAATGTCATAAGGAATTTTTAGCATTCCTCATGACCAAGCAAAAAAATTTCTGGACTGGTGTCAAAGACTTACTAAAGGTGAACAACAACAACAGTAAAGAAGTTAAAGAAAAAACACCCTTACTCTTTGTCTTTAGACTAATTTAAATACTCTTGAACACAAATTTCACACACACACACACACAATGACATTTTTTGAGTCTTTAGCCTTAACACATTAAAACAAGTACTCACATCTAAATCCATTTTGAAATCAACCAAATCTTAAAAAGCCCATCCAGCCACCATTCATTTGAAACCCCAGAATTCAAACAAAATCTATACCCATAACAAAGATTTACAGTAAGGACACATACACAAGCTCACCATCAAACAGAAAATACTCACTCTCAGTTAATACCAAAGCCAAGAGAGCCATACACATAGCAAATACAAGCAGGCCACTTTCCATTCAATCACAGCAAATTCGACCTTACCCAGAAAGACACATTGTAGTGAGGGTGCAAGAAGAAGCTCTACCAGAGGTGAGCTTTAGAGAATGAGAGAACAGAGAGAGAAATCGAGATGAGAGAGAGATAGAGTAACTTTAACAGAGGAGAAGGACCACATCGGCAAGCACTGCCGATGGTGATGGTGAAGGACGTGGTGGCTGCTAGATGTAGTAGCCATGGAGATTTGGCCATGGCTATCCCAGGCAAATTTTTGATGGAAGAGATAGGGGGAGTTTTTGAAATTTTAGGGAAACTGGAGAAAAATAAGCAGAGAAGGGAGAGGGTGCATCATCGCGGATTGATGACGTGTACTATATGAGGTGTCATTTTCCAAGCATTGGATTAAAGCAACGATTGAGATTGAAGCTATTACACCCCGTACTCTAGGTATCGTACAAAATCTCAATTTTTAACGAGTAGACTATCAAAGAGTATATGATATAGTGCACATTTTTTTTATTTATTTATTAAGAAAATCTAAAATTTTTGGCATATTTTAGCATTTTTATATTTTACAAATATCACTTATAAAAAATACTCTTATCAGATTATCTATTATACACTCTATTTCATTTAAATAATCATTTTTTATTCTTCTATTTTTATTATTATTATTTTCATTTAAAATCTATCTCCCTCTAAGATCTAACTCACTCGCCTCTCACCCCTCTCTTAGCTTCTGCCATTGCTTTGCTTCTTTGCTATTGTTGCTTCTTTTTCTTCTGTGCAATATGGGGGTTTGATAATTCATATGGATTTTGTATATTAGTTTGATGAGTTTGAAATCTAAATTTAGGATGGTTTTGTTGAATTTGTAGAGGTTGCAGGGATTCATTGGGTTTGATGATTCATATGGATTTTGTATATGAGTTTGATGAGTTTGGGATCTAAATTTCAAATGGTTTTGATGAATTTGCATAGGTTGCTAGGCTTCTTCTTCTTCATAATCTAGGTTTGAAAATTCTTATGGATTTTTTATATGGGTTTGACGAGTTTGAGATCTAAATTTAGAATGGTTTTGATGAACTTGCAAAGTTTCATGAGATTCAAGAGGAGATAGTTTGGGAATAGAGTTAGGGAAAGAATCTTCAAATTAATTTCTGTAATTTGTTATATTTGGTATTTTTATGTAATTTTCGTTATTTTAGGTTTAGAGCATTTATTTCCTTATTTTTAAGTACTTTTAATGCTTTTTATGTCAAATTTGGTTCTTGTTATGGTTAGGTATTAGATAGGAGTTATTTTAAAATATATTTTCTTGTCTGTCACGTTTTATGGAGCCCTTAAATAGACCCCTAAGTCTGTAAACATTTTTTTTTTAACAATTATTCAATCAATACTATTCAGACTTTTTGTCTCCCTATTTTCTAGTGGATTTCGGACCTCGTTCTCCTTGTGGATTTAAGTACCCATGTGGATTCAAAGAACTCTTATCAATTCGAGGTTATTTTCAGAAGAAAATGTGTTTTATTTCTTATTTTCTAGAAGTAGACGTGTTCGGCTTCTTGACGCTTCCGCTTCATGCCTACTTCTAGAAAACAAGAAAAAAAACCAGTTTGATTTTGTAAATAACCTCGAATCTACAACGGTTCCTTGAATCCACAAAGAGAATGGGGTCTGGAATCCACCAAAAAATAGGGAGACAAAATGTTTGAATTTTATTGATTGAATAATTGTTATAAAAAAAAAGTTTTACAAAATTAGGGGCCTATTTAAGGGCTCTGTAAAACTTGACAGACAAGAAAATATATTTTAAAATAACTCCTATTTAATACCTAACCATAACAAGAACCAAATTTAATATAAAAAGCATTAAAAACACCTAAAAACAAGGAAATAAATGCCATAAACCTAAAATAATGAAAATTACATCAAAAAAAATACCAAATATAACAAATTACAAAAATTAATTTGAAGATTCTGTCCTACATCAGACCTCTCCACTTGAAACAAACTCATCATTGAGTTTATGGTTGAAATATGAAATCTTCCATGCCTAGAGAACAAATACTTTGAATGCTTTAGCCCTTTGATCTTTTTTTCATACTTGCAACTCATTAATGGAATAAAAAAATCAAATTGAATTTCTTTTTCCTTAGTCTTTATGTAATTGTAGAGATTTACCAAATAAGAATTGACAATTGAATCAAATCTATCAACCCTAATAAAATCAAAATGTTGGGTTATAGATTGACCCCTATTAATTAATTAAATTACTCAAGTTGATTAATTAGGCTAAATTACATCCAAATCATGAAGTCACCAACAAATTACCAAATAAACTAATATGCAGTGAAAAATAAACAACACGGTGATTTGTTGACGAATGGAGAAAACCTCTCGCAAGGCAAAAAGCTCCACTAAGTGAATTTCAGGTTACCACTCCCAAAAATCCACTAATCAAGAGGTTACAAGTATAAAGAATCTTACCACTACCTTGGACTATCCCAAAATATCAACCTACAGTTGAACCTTTGCTCCAATACTCAATTGGACTTGATCTTGTAAAAAACTTCTTCGCATGCACAGATCCTAGTATGTGAATAACTTCGACAATTTGATTAGCTGTTGTTGATTGCAAAGTTCTTCAATTGAATCAAATCTATCAACCCCAATGAAATCAAAATGTTGGGTTATAAATTGACCTCAGCTAATTAATTCAATTACCCAAATTGATTAATTAGGTCAAATTACATGTAAATCGTGGAGTTATTAACAAATTACTAAATAAACTAACATACAACGGAAAATAAATAATACGGTGATTTGTTGGCAAATGAGAAAAACCTCTTACAAGACAAGAAACCCTACTGGGTGAATTTCAAGTTACTACTCCCAAGAATCTACTAATCAAGAGGTTACAAGTATACAGAATCTTATCACTATCCTAGATTATCCTAAAATATCAACGTACAATTGAACCTTTGCTCTAATACTCAATTGGACTTGATCTTATAAAAAACTTCTTTGCATGCATGGATCCCAGTATGTGGCAACTTGATTACCTATTGTTGGCTGCAAAGTTCTTCACTTTAGGCATGTTGAAGATCAAGAAGCACTTGGTTACTGTTGATACCCATTTTTAGGACTTATTTTTTTACAACCTCGATTCAACCAAGCCCGACTTTCTTGTGGGCTCAATTTATGTATTATATTATTTTTTTATTCTTTTAAGCATGACCCAAGCTGTAACAATAGAGCCCCCACATTTCCCGATTGCCATGTGCACATATTTCAACCCAGGCTTAGGTCCCTAAGTTTTCACAAGCTTCTAGGGTAAAAGTTTGTGCACACGTTAGGGGTTACCCATCACTTATGAAACTTTGCTTTGGTCGCTCACTTTGCAATGTGGGATCAGGACTTTTGGGCTTAGATCCCCTCACCCTACCACACCTTCAAGAGAAGAGCGGACCTCTGCTCTGATACCATTTGTAATGATAGAGCCCACACAGTTTCTGATTGCTGTGTGCACATACTTCAACCCAGGCTTAGGTCCCCAAGTTTTCACAAGCTTTTAGGGTAAAAGCTTGTGTACACGTTAGGGGTTGTCCATCACTTATGAACCTTTTCTTTGGTCGCTCACTTTACGATATGGGATCAGGACTTTTGGGCTTAGATCCCCTCACCCTACCACACCTTCAAGAGGAGAGCTGACCTCGACTCTGATACCATTTGTAATGACAGAGCTCTCACAGTTCCTAACTGCTGTGTGTACATACTTCAACCTAGGCTTAGGTCCTCGAGTTTTCACAAGCTTTTGGGGTAAAAGCTTGTGTTCACATTAGGGGTTGCCCATCACTTATAAACCTTTGCTTTGGTCACTCACTTTGCGATGTGGGATCAGGACTTTTGGGCTTAGATCCCCTCACCCTATCACACCTTCAAGAAGAGAGCCGACCTCGACTCTGATACCATTTGTAACGATAGAGCCCCCACAATTCCCGATTGCCGTGTACACATACTTCAACCTAGGCTTAGGTCCTCGAGTTTTCACAAGTTTCTGGGGTTGATGTGCACATGGCAGTCGGGAACTGTGGAATCTCTGTTGTTACAAATGGTATCAAAGTCGAGGTCGGCTCTCCTTTTGAAGGTGTGGTAGGGTGAGGGGATTTAAGCCCAAAAGTCCTGATCCCACATCGCAAAGTAAGCAACCAAAGTAAAGATTCATAAGTGATGGGCAACCCCTGACGTGTGCACAAGCTTTTACCCCAGAAGCTTGTGAAAACTCGGGGACCTAAGCTTGGGTTGAAGTATGTGCACATGGCAGTCGGGAATTGTGGGGGCTTTGTCGTTACACAAGCCCATACAACATATGGGGGAAATTGAGAAAGTGTGGTTTGGAGGGTATAGGTAGTTTCTTTTGGACCTTTGCACAAGCCCAACACATGTGTGCTACCAAGTGGGAAAGGGATACTGATAGTATCTCAAGTTCATGGAGGAGGTCTTGTACCTAAAATTTTCACCCCAAAGGAGATTTTATTCTCTGACTGATTGTGGCCCAAATTTTCTGCTTTACACTCTTTTTGCCTAAAACACATAACCTAAGTGGTTGGCCTTGTCTACTATAGTAACCAAATGCAGACTGCAAGGGCCTGCCATCTCTAGGAAACATTAGCCCATGAATTTAGGCCACTCCATTTTCAAAATTATGCAAAAAGCAAGCCAACCCTTTTACCCAATTAAAGCAAATCTAACCATAATCTCTTTGATTGAGACCTGGGGTTTAAAGCCTCTTCTATTGACCAAAAACTAGTCACTTAGAGCACCACAAACTCAATACAAAATTCCCCAATCATATTCAAAATAAAGAGAACTATGTTTTCCCCACAAAGCTGAAACTTTAAAGTAAAAGCCCATTTAACTAGCTAACATTCTCACAATTCTAAGGCTTAGGGGTGGAAATATATGTACAAAGGAACCTTCCCTCTCTTCCTCATAACCTTTTTCAATTTCCTCTTCTCTCTGACTGTGGGTTGAAGTTCCGGACCTGTGTACTTTTTTTGCGTTTTCTTGTATTTCAATTATGGCATTTTGATTTCTCTCTTGTTAAAGCACCATTAACCTTTTGTTCATTACACATTTAGAATTTTGGGTTTGATTCTCTACAAATAAACATTTCTAAAGAACCCAATGGGAGCTTTGGGCTAATCTTGCATTTTTTACCCTTGTCGCAAAAAATCTCTGACATTTCAACGACTCCACTGGGAGTCAAGCTGCTGAAACAAGGGAAGTCATGTACTCAAAGACGCAAAATCAGCAAAAAGATGGTGTTCTCACACCAACTTATTGTTCCAAGAGAAAATGTATGATGCTTTGCTGTGCAAGAAGAGCTTTATGAAGTTGAGTTGAAAAAAGTTCTATCCTTAGCTCATTGAGCTACTAGAGATGCTCCAAATCATTTGATGAAATCACTCCAACCTCCGGAAGCCATCCATGAAGTGAAGGATGGAGGGAAAATCAACTATTTTTTTTAAGGGAAAAATTTTCTTCCACTCATCTATATTATTTTTTAGCTATCATTCTTATAGATGAATTATCCTACATCTCTTGCTTTGTATAATTTTTATGAGCATTTTTGTTGTAGTTTGAAAATGCAAAAATGGTGAGCCGCAAGTATGACTACAAAGGGAAGACAGCAACCAATAATCAACAAAACAAAGTTTTAAACATTAACATCAACTTCAACCCAAGCACCCCTAGCAATAGTAGCTAAAAGCTCATCCTCAACATCTCATTAACATATGTCTCTTTTATTGTTGAGTTGTATTGTTGCTAGGTTAGCGCCAATCGTATGGAGGTTGTCGCAAGTGATTGACTTGTTTTGGGATGAGAATAATTGCCGCTATGCTTGACCTTTCGAAGTTGAATATAGTTGGCATCACTGCCAAATAAGGTCTTCACCAAATTTCTAAAGGCCATAGCTATGCCTACTACAAGTTGCTAGATATTCCACATACCAAGTCTTCAAGTAGCAACATTCTGATAGGTCAAGAATGTATTGACCCATTTGGTAAATTAACCAATTAATTAGCCAAGTGAATTAATTAGATTTAATTACATGCAATGAGCGTGGCAGCACAAACAAATCACCAAATAACTAAATGAAGTGGAAAATAAATTTAACACGAGTAATTTGTTTACGAATGGAGAAAACTACTGAGGCAAAACCCCAACGGTTGAATTTAATGTCACCATTCCCAAAAATTTACTATTATTAAAACTAGAGGTTACAAGTAAAAGGAATCCCAGTACCTAACACCAACATACAGTTGAACCCTTACCCCAACACAATTGGACTTGTAATGTAGTGACAATCTCTCCTTTCAATGCACGGCTCTAAGAACATGACTAGCCAATCGATGCACGGATCCCAGTACGTGACTAACACACCAACTAGAGAAAGATGTTGACTGCAAAGTTCTTCAGTTCATCCAGATGATGAAGATCAAGAAGTTTCTTGGTTACAAAACCTTCAGTGCAAAGACACAACAGTTTCTACAAGAGAAAAATGAACTAGGGCAAATTGTCTCCAATCACAATTTGAGTGAATAATCACTTTGCATCAAGTTGCATCACCTTAGACGACCCTAAAAATAATCCTTATATATGTTTAGGATTGTGACAAAAGAAACCCTACACAAATAGCTTGGATATGCGTGAAAAATATATCTAGAAATCTGAATTTCGTAATTCTCGATAGATACAGCTTCTGTCGAGAGCTGTCGAGAATTATACATTAAATCTTAATAGATTTATCTATCGAGCTTTAATAATCAGCACTTCTTCACTTGTTTCTTGGACACACTTGCATGGCTTCAATACTAGACTTGAACTCTTGTTCCTTGAAGTATTAAACACGTTCTAGATCTACCCAATTACAAGTAAAGTGCATTATGTCAAAGAATTAGCCAATTCTATATGATATATGTTCAAACAAGTTTCACATATGTCCTAACACATTCAATACACTTCGTCTTGAAGTCATACAAGCAATATGCTAGCGCTAAAGCATGCTTAAGCTAAGGCCCTTAAGCACCCTCTTTGCTAACTAATTTTTCTATATTGTTTATATCATTTCAATCCTTCAAAATTTTAATCAAAATATTTTCTCTAAGTCATGTGTGTTACTTTGCTTAGTTGTGAATTTTGATTACTAATGTAACTCGCATTTGCACTAGGGGGAGAAGTGAAAACCTTCTCAGAGCACCTGTTGGGAAATTTAGAATCCGGTTGATAGAATTAATAAGTTTTAAATCCAAGTTGTTAATTAGATTTATTACCAATAAAACTTGTTAAAACAAATAAACATCAATATCATGTCAAAATCATATGCAGCGGAAAAATAAATAAGATAAGATATGATGACCGAGGAAAACCAATGAAACCAACTAGTTTCACAGTAAAAAATCTGGGGGGAAACATTCCTGAAAAGCAATTCACTATAGTAAAGAGAAGTTTCAGATCTAATACAAAACTTTTATCCTTAGACTCTACAATCCCCACAGATGAACTCACAGCAAAAACCATCTACCGCTTCAAAACCTCTGAACTCTTCAATATATGAACGCCACCCTTTGATGTTGCACGGATCACAATACGTGACTAACTCCTTTGCACGAATCCTAGTACGTGACTCACTCACCAACTTGAGGAAGAAGAATGTTGGTTGCAAAGTTCTTCACTTCATCAACAATGAAGATCAAGAAGCACTTGATTACAAAACTTTAAGGCGCAAAGATGCAGTAGTTTCCTTTTGAGAGAATAAGACATCAGTCACCTTTTGCATATATTCTCCTTGTATTCTCTTATGTGACGGCCTCTAAAATAAACCTTATATAGGTCTAGGGTTGTGAGAAAAGAAACCCTACACAAATACAAAAGCCTGGCCCAAAAATCAAATCTAAAAATTCTAATTTCCCGTAACCTCGACCGATCGGGAGGTGTCGAGGAGGTGTCGAGCTTTAAACCTCGATAGATAGCTAGGTGTCAAGAAGCTGTCGAGGGGACAGGAGCTTTCTCGATCGATCCACCAGCTATCGAGAAGGTGTTGAGATTGCGATAACAATCAACTGAAGAGTTTGATAGATAGCCAGCTATCGGGAGGTGTTGAGCTATCTATCCAACTTTAATGAACAGCTTTTCTTCACTTGTTTTTGATCCAGTTTTCATGGCTTTAATACTAGACTTAAACAACATGTTTCTTGAAGTATTAAATACATCTTAGATCTACTCAATTACAAGTAAAGTGCGTTTTGTCAAAGGATTAGCTAACTACACAAAAGAATGACATATGTTCTTAACAAGTGAATCACATATGTCCTAACAGCACTCAACAATGAAGGAAATCTAAAATCAATCCCCTCTCACCAAAGCGATGACATACTCATTCACTCCAAGCCGTGACACACTTATGCAATCTAATCCATGACACACTCACGCATCCTAAGTCATGGTTGATCCTAAGCCAAGCCATGGCATGTTCATATATCTCAAGTTGTGACAAGTGCATGCATTCCAAGCCATGCCAACGCCTTAATCATTCTTGAATTCAATATTATGCTTGAAACGAGAAACGTCAATGTTGCCATCCTCAAGAAAATTATTATTGTTGCTTAGCTCTTGCAATTGAAATACACAACTAAGCCCACTAATAAGGAGGGTTTGCGCATGCCTTTGAAGAATTCTTTGCTAGGCCTTGCTCTAGATATTTAAGAGTACAAGTTCAAAAATTACATGCTAGTTACTAGAAATCCATTCCAAAGATCTTTAAGTAGAATTTTAGTATAATGTGAAAGCTTGGAATAAGCAGCACAAAGGCAAACAAGTAAGGATGCAAAACCTTTATACCGACATCTCTAATGCTTAGCCTATTGTAAGTATAACTCTAATTAAGGTTGATAGTTCTTTTTTATTTTCTTTTTTAATATGTTTTTTGGTATTGTGTGTGTGTGCATTTTTTTTTTTTTTTAATTTCCCATCAGAAAGTCTTTTCTTTCTCTTTCATAACTTTGGTTAAATTTTGGTTTGGGTTAATATTTAGTTTTTTTTTTTGGAAATAGGAATTTGAATATGCCTACCAATTGTTTGAGAAATAAATTATTATAAAGTCTATTTTTTATTCCTTTAGTTTCATTTTAATTTTGGCTAAGATAACATTGTAACTTTGTGATGATTTTTTATGATTATGATAATTTCCTTATTTCTTAAGAGATAAAAATTTGAAACTTATAAAGTTTAGTTGTATATTAGGCAAATATAATACACTACAACAGAAGTTAAAATAATAAAATGATATATTTGTGGAGATAAAAAAAAAAAAATACTTGTAGAATTTTTTTTTTTTTTAATTCTTCTTCTCCCTATTAGTTCACACCTACAGTTACATTTCTTCAAACTTTTCCCCTTCCTTTTTGTCTTTTTATCTCTCCACTACTCTCTACTTTACCATTACAATTTCTTCCTTTTTCTTATATTTTGACTTCTTCTCCATGTTTTATTTTGTATAAATTTGATATCATTTTCCCACACAAAACTGTGAGTACTCTCTCTCTCTCAATTTTCTTTTGGTGGATTTTTGTTATTTCTTATAACTCTAATTAAGGTTAATGGTTCTTTTTTATTTTCTTTTTTAATATATATATATTTTTTTAATTTCCCCTCAGAAAGTCTTGTCTTTCCTTTTTATAGCTTTGGTTAAATTTTGATTTAGTAGTTTTTTTTTTTTTTTTTGAAATAGGAATTTGAATATGCTTACCAATTGTTTGAGTAATAAATTATTATAAAGTCTATTTTTTATCCTTTAATTTCATTTTAATCTTGACTAAGATAACATTGTAATTTTGTGATAATTTATTATTATTATTATTATTATTATAATTTCCTTATTTCTTAAGAGATAAAAAATTTTGAATAAAAAAATTTGAAACTTATAAAGTTTAGTTGTATATTAGGTAAATATAATACACTACAACAGAAATTATAATAATAAAATGATATATTTGTAGAGATAAAAAGATTTAAAAAAATTTATTTGTAGAATTCTTTATAAATAAAAAAAAAAAAAAAAAAAAAAAAAAAGACAGTACTTTAAGTAAATTTTTCTTTTTATATATTATACCGCATTAACATATTTCGTGGATCTACAGCTAGTTACACTAACACACAAAGCTAATATCTTTAATAATCCTCCTTTTAACTTAAGATAGAAGGCTGCCTTGATTTCGGAATATAAACTTGTGAAGATGTCTTGAATGATACTTTTATTGTGACTATAAATGACCAGATTGGATGAATGATGGATCGGGTTCAATAGAGAAAGTTCCAACTATAGTAGTGGGCTACAATGAAAAATGAATGTCAGAAGACGACTTCAACGAGGGCTTGGGAAATATCGGTGAATGACAACTTCGTGATGATGCACATAAGAGCGAGATGCCAAATTTCACAAAGATTGTACCCAAAAAGAATGAGAGACAAGCAATATGTGTGATTGGGAACCTCATTAGAAAAATAGACCCTAAAATCTGAATCTACATAGAGAACAAAGTAGGAAACACTCCATTAGAAAAAAACCCGTCTCAATTGATAGTCGAAGTCAACAATCTAGTTTAGTGGATCAATTAAGATTTGAGAAGGGACACCGCCTTTGTTGCTGAAGGAAGTAGAAACCTAAAAGAAAAAAAAAATAATAATAAATGAAGCTATTTTGAGTTTTGAAGCAAATGCATGAAAATGCTGAAGAAAGTAAAGCTTGCTTTTATTATTATTATTTAAAAATACCCAAAACAAACAAGCAAAAAACCATCATTGTGTTTAAACTTTAAAGTTGAAGACTTTTCGTGGATAAAAAGCAGTTACCTGCCCGTGAGAAGAGGGAAGACATAAGAGGAAGCAAGTGAAAGCTAGGCGAGCCATGCTCCGTGTAAAGTTGTGATTTTTAATTATGTTTTGTTGGCTTTAATTTTGTGTTAAATTTGATTGTAATTTATCAATTATTTTCCTATATGTTTGTGAGATTCAATGTAATGGGTTCAGTGTGTGTCGACATTGGCGAAGAATTGTGAAGACAGATCATCTCACAACTAGCTCGTGACTAGCTTGCGAGTGGAGCAACCAACAAAAGGTCATGTGAAGAGCACATGCTAGAAGTTTAAACATTTTGTGCTAGATGGCATCTCGCAACTTGGCCAACTTGTGACTTGACTCACGAAATGCATTGCCAGTTGTTTTGTGGGCCTTTCCTCATTGCTTTACCCACACTATTAAAGCCTGCATTACCCACGAAATTGTAAGGAAAATGTCAAAGAGAAAACCCTAGAAATCCATTAGAGAGTTAGAGATTGCTTGCCTGCAATCCTCTGCACATTTCTTTTAGTTTTCATCATACTCCTACCTCTCTAATTCCATATCCTTTAATAGGTTCTTAGCCCAAATACATACCTCACCCATTCTGAGTGTTGTGAGTTGTTTTGGAGCTCTTGGGAAGGTGGATGAAATTGTTGATAATTGTGAGATCCGAAAAGCTAGTGAAGACAAGACTCGATGAAGCCTGTTGGTAGTTAGGACTTGGGAGATCTAAGTATAGAGGGTAGTCTAGGCTTAGAGGGTCTAAATTGTAATCCTTATACTCTAACTTATTCACTAGTAGATTGATTTGGCTTGGAGGGCTGCGGAGTGGTTTTTACGCTAAACACTTTGGTTTTTCTCTCCAGTAACACATCGCGATGTTATCTTGTGTTTGTATCTTTTTTCCCTTACTCGTGTTTTATACTTAATTGTTAATTATGTATGTCCATGCACTAGGTGGTAGTCCCGGTTAATTGTGCATTGATTACTTTTATTCCACATCTAGTTGAGTAGATTAAAAGAAATTAAGTCGTAATTTTAAAATTGGGAGTCTTAATTAGCTCTAGTAGTTTTACTATTGAGCTTTCACTTTAGTTTTCAGAGAAACATTTGATCGAATTAGCTATGGGGTTTATGACAGGGAAAATTAATTTTATAATATTTTAGTTAAAAGAATGCTACATTAGTTAAATATATGTCATGTCATTATTATGTTAGTCTCATAAATATTAATACTAATCGGATTTAGCAAAAGGATTAATAGCGCTTATTTTTTTATACTTGAGGGACCAATTGCACTCATAGTGTAAACTTTAGGGACCAATAATTTAGTTTTGCCTTAAAAAATAACTAATAAAGTGGTGTACATTAGTTGCTGAGGCAATTATGTAATTAATTTTTTTCTTTGTTGGATCTCATAAAAATCAATAACTATAAAAATGTTTAAATTTTATGAAATTATACTAGGTGCAACTTGAAACAATCTTAAAGTTAATAATCAATTTTTTAGATTATAGTCAAAGTAATGTGTATTTAAATAATGTGAAAATAAAGGAATAATGGAGGAAGGCTCAGAAGTCAAAGATAGAAGCTGAATTACACGTGGAAGGGGAGAAAACATATCACGCATTAGATACCACCTCCAGATGGAGGAGGGCTTAGAAGTCAAAGATATTGGCTGAATTACACGTGGAAGGGGAGAAAATATATCATACATTAGATACCACCTCCGGATGGAGGAGGGCTTAGAAGTCAAAGATATAGGCTGAATTTGTCGATTTGAGCATCCTTTTAAATGCTAGTAACGTGAAGGCTGACACAGATATAAAAATAAAATAAAGGACATTAACACAAAACTAAGCTAGAGTTCGGGTGGAAAAACAGGACAAAAAAAAAAAAAACAAAAAATAACAAAGAAGAAGCAGAGGACGAAAGAAGAAGAAGAGGCAGACAAAGAAGACAAAAAATAAAAAGAAGAAGCAGAGGACGAAAAACAAGAAAAGAAAGAAGAAGACCTGCTGCAGCGTGGTGCTGACCTGATGGGTTGAGATCGTTCGACTTGAAAAGACAGGTATGCTTCATTTCTATTACTTCTCATTTTAGCTCAAACAAGATTACTTTTTTATATATAGTCCTTTAAAATGTCCAAACTCCAAACAAGATAATTTGATTTTATTCCATTATATTTCATAGTTTCTATTCCTTATATTCATTCTATTCTATTTCATTTCTTTATTGTATAACTAGCAAACCAATCCAGAAAACCAGTACAAAGGAGCCAGGCACACTCAACTGTAGTCAATGCATCAGAATTGACCCCCATTTTGGGAGAATCAATATTCAAAGAGGCATGTTCAACCACCTCACCTCAGCATCAAATCACTAATAATCTTTATTCCCTTTAATATCTACCAAAGGCTTAGTGCTAAGTTGTGCCTGTGTACAACAATGGCTAGCAAGGAAGTCCATCCAACTTTCTTGCTTATAATTATCATGTCATCATTGTGGGGTTCATCGGCAGACTTATTAGACACCCTAAAGCAGGGCGACGTTCTTAATTCCTCACAGTACCTCGTTTCTGCCAATCGGAAGTTCACCTTGGGATACTTCAAGCCTACTTCTCAGTACAAAAACAACAGTTACTTTGCCATTTGGTACACAAATGTTACGGACAACACGGTGTGGATCGGCAACCGAGACAGACCTATTTCAAATGATTCAACAGCGTTTCTTACCCTTGACCACCTGGGAAAGTTGATGATCAATTCCAGCGGATTTGGAGGTGATCCTTTTGTAATATATTCTGGTGGTCAAACTGAAAACACAATTAGTGCTACTCTACTAGATACAGGAAACTTAGTAGTAAGAGAAGTGAACTCCAATGGCTCTATTGGGAGGTGGTTGTGGGAAAGCTTTGATCATCCCACTGACACACTTCTGCCTGGGATGAAATTAGGTGTCAATCACAAAACTGGGCGTAATTGGTCTCTTACTTCATGGTTGGCATCAGATGATCCAGCATCAGGAGCCTTCACACTTGAGTGGGAACCCAAGACAAGCCAATTGATTATCAAGCTGCGAGGGGTGCCTTATTGGAGCAGTGGTCTGGTTGTGAAATGGAATAATGTATTGTTGTTTGATCATATGGACTCCAGTAGAACTCAATATTACATTATCAATAATGTTACAGATGCGGATGGGGAGTACTTCACTTATTCCATTGACGCTAAATATGAAACAGTTCTATATCCGCAGGGCGGAGGAAGATCGACATGGCAGTTAACTTACTGGGGCCCAATAATGGATAGAAGTGTAGGAATTATGAACTTTAGTTATTGTTATGGTTACGGCATGGAAGATGAAGGATGCGAGAGATGGAATCAACCAAAGTGCCGGAGTCACAAACAAAATTTTCAATTAAGGTCTGGAGGCTTTGCAAATTCTCAGGGAGAATATGCTCCCAGTATGCGTGCTGATGACGACACTGCAAATCTTAGTCCTAGCGATTGCAGAGAATATTGCTGGAATGACTGTGATTGTTTGGGCTATGTTGATGATTCCTCTGGACCTGGATGCTATATTTGGAAAGGAAAATTAAAGTTTGTACAAGATAACAGTGGGAGCTCATCTCGTCAATATGTTATATTTACAGAGCCAAAAAGTAAGAAATAATGCTACTTTACATGGAACTGCAATTGTCTCATTTAAATCTATAATGTTTGTATATTCATTTTAATTGCTTAAAAAAAGCACATTAAAGATTAGGCACCATTAGTCCAAACGTAATTATGTTAGCAGTTGACACATAATTATCACCGTCACAAATAAAGGGAAGCTAAGAGACAAATTCATATGAAGATCAAATTATTACTGACTGCTTAGCGGTAAATGTAGACTTATAGTCCTCTACTTTTTTTTCCTTTTTTTTTTTTTTTTTTTCTCTCCTGCTGAATGTAGACCTATATTCCTCTATTAGCCTTTTACCACTTCATGCATTGCTTGAAAAGTCGACTAAAGAAAAGAGGTTAGCCACGTCTACATTATACCCCAAACAAACTAGTGGTCACAATGGACACTCATTGTATATGCCTGATGTAGGACAGAACATACTCATACAAATATCCAATCAATTTGGGGCATCACAAATACAAAGACAGATCACCTTTGCTTATCTCTAGCTAGATCTAAAATTGCTTCATTATGTTACCTGTTTAAATTAATTTTCTCTATATAATACAAATGTTGTTACATGGAGAGATAGACCTGCCATACATGAGCTAATTCAAGTGCCAAACCTCCTTGAGCCAAAGAGGTCCAAATTCCTCTCCTTTAAGAGTTTCTCTCAGTGAGATCTTTTTAGAATTTTGAGAGTTTCTTGCCTTGATCCTAAATTGTTGATCCCTTAAAACCACAAAGGTTTCAGTGAGTCGCTGTTGTTGATCATCGAAGTTTCGGGTTATTGCGGATGAGGTTCATTCATAGAGAAAGTTTGTGTGGAAGAATTTCATAATTATAGGGCCAATGCGGTGGAAGGGCAAGTGGTGCATTTGTGGATATTATACGTAGGTTGTTGATATTATATACAAAGTCTAGTGAATTTTGTAATCAAGTCTTTGAATCTTCTATAATCCTTTGATCATTTGCTTTCTTTTTTCTGTTGAATGACTATAACTTTTTGTCCAAACAATGTGAAAGGAGATACATAAGGCTTGACTTTTACCATGATGTGAAAGAAACAAAGAATATGATTTCATTTATACATAGATAAATACAAACACATAAACAGATACTATTTTCAAATTGAATGCAGAAAGAAAGAAATGGATTGCACCAGTTATCGCAGCTGTTATACTCGTGCCTATCTTCAGCGCCTTCTACTGTTTATGGAGGATATATCGACTGCGAGGTATATCATCACAAATATTTTATATATATATATATATAGCATTGTGTTCAAAACTTTAAGCATAATTTTATGAATGACTAGTATACTTCGGTATTACCAAACAAAATAGGTGATGTTAAAAGAAGGGAGGAAAAACACCTACTTGAACTCACAACACCGGATAGATTATTAGATGCAAATGAGCTTGAAAATGATGGAAATACAGGAAATAACATAAAAGTGTTCAGCTTTGCAAGTATCGCAGCAGCTACAAATAACTTTGCACCTGGAAGTAAGCTTGGAGAAGGTGGTTTTGGACCAGTATATAAGGTATGTTTCCAAAAAACAAAAACTTATAAGATGTTTATTAGCTTATTATTCAAATGCTGAATACATCGCTGTTGTATAAATTAAAGGGAATATCACTTGAGGGGCGAGAAATAGCAATAAAACGATTATCAAGAAATTCAGGACAAGGATTAGTGGAGTTCAAAAATGAGCTTATACTTATAGCTAAACTCCAACACACAAATCTTGTCAAACTCCTAGGGTGTTGCTTTCAAGGAGAGGAGAAGATGTTGATCTATGAGTACATGCCCAACAAAAGTTTGGATTCCTTTCTCTTTGGTTAGCAGTACTCTCACTCTAGTCCTATGTGATTTCGAATATTGTGCATTGAATAAATTATCAAACTATTTCTGAGTATAATGAAATAATCATACTTCACTATCCCTTGCAACACAGATCCAACTAAAAATGCTCAATTGGATTGGAAAAACCGAGTCAACATCATTGAAGGGATTGCCCAAGGATTACTTTACCTTCATAGATTCTCAAGGTTAAAAGTAATACATAGAGATTTGAAAGCTAGTAACATTTTGCTAGACGAAAACATGTGCGCAAAAATATCTGATTTTGGTATGGCAAGAATTTTCAAGCGTAATGGGAAGGAAGCAAATACTAATAGAATAGTCGGGACATAGTAAGTTAGAACATGTATTTAGTAGTTAGATGAATTATTTGTTTTACAACTCCACTAATCCATTGGTTTTTGTATTAGTGGTTACATGTCCCCTGAGTATGCCATGGAGGGCATTTTCTCTGAAAAATCTGATGTCTTCAGCTTTGGTGTTCTAATGCTTGAAATTGTGAGTGGAAGGAAGAACAACAGCTTCTATCATGTCAACGGCCCACTAAACCTTGTAGGATATGTAAGTTTTTGAAACTTATTACAGATTCATTTTTATCTATTACCAAAATTTTAATACAAATGATGCCTATTTAAGGCATGGGAGTTGTGGCAAAGAGATGCTGGGCAAGACCTAATGGATCCAACTTTAAAAGATTCATGTCCTACACAACAATTGTTGAGATTCATTTGTGTGGCTCTCTCATGTTTAGAAGATAGTGCGGCAGACAGACCTACAATTCTAGAAGTTATTTCTATGCTTAAAAATGAAATTGTGCCACTTCCTATTCTAAAAAAACCAGCATTTTTCACGGGAAGCAATGTCATTAATGAAGATTTACTGGAAAAGGGGTCAGAAAACTATACAGTAAATGGCTTGTCCATTTCTAGAATGGATGCAAGATAGAGGTATGGCATTCCATAACTATGCATTTCTATAGAGTTACACTTTTTCCCCTTTTAAAACATGATAATAATTTAAAAAAAAAATGAAATATTACGAAAATAATTCAAAGGAAATGCAAATTAGTCCTTACATTCCCCCTCAGGACAATTAATTTGTACCCTTGAAGTATAACAAGGTGGTGCTCTTTCCTCACATGAATGGTGGATCTTATAATAAATTTAATTAGTATAATCCACCATTCATGTCAGAGGAGAATCACATTATTTTACTATACAAGGAAACCCTGCCCCAAATTTCCTTTAAATATTAAGTTATTATTTAAACCATTTATAGAATAATCATATTCAAACTTCTAAAATTTAAATTTTGAATTTTTATTGATGCATTTTTTTTTTGAAAGCCATTGACCCATTTTTATTTATACCAAAGCCATATTAATCTACAACTTAAGTTACATATCTTAAATATAAATATTTTTGTTATTAGATTTACAACTAAAATAAAGTAGTTTTCCATAAGTTTATTATAGATTCTTTTCCGCAATTTATTATTTTTCATTACCTATCATGTTATATTTTATTCTTAAAAATTTTATATTTAATTATTTTATATCTGATTTAATTTTATTCATATTTTATATATATGACAGGTGCTTTTGAGGATGATTTTTGGACCACGGTATCCAATTTTTATTTTATTCTCTTTTGTGAAATTATTAGAGCAATAAATTGTTAAAATTACTAATTTTGTGTTTCTTTGTTGTATTGAAAGAAATACAAAAAGAATTTGTTCAACTTTCTTATTTATTGTTTGTATGTGAAAAATAAAATGTGAATCATACCGGAATATCCGGCCAGTAAAAGAATGGGTATTTATACCTCTCGCTGGCACATGCTAGCAAATTCCCTATGACCATTTATGCTCATTTCAAATTGAGAAGAAGAAGAAGAAGATGAATTATATATGTACACATACATACATGTACATTGAAGGCAAGGCAATCTAATAAGCTAATTCCCATCTTATGCTCATTTTGGGATAAAAATTCATGTGAGATGAAACAAGATAAGATGGGTCTGCTAGTGGGACATTATTACCATCTGGTCCATCCCTAAGTCAGAATTGAATTTAAACTTCGCTTACCTGCAACAGAACAAGATTGAAAAGCTAATTTTCTACATAAAATTTCAAAATTCATTGAAGTTATATTACTTATCAAAAAAATTATTTAAAAAGAAAATTCAATGAAGTTATGTGGTCCTATCTGAGTAAAGAATATTTGCTAGTAATGAAAATCGAAAACTTGAGAAAATAAAGTTGAAGAATGATAAAATTAAAATTAAAAGTTAAAACTATAAAGAAAATTAAAATCAAAACCGAAATTAACACAACATTTCAATTTAGAGCTGTAATGTTCTTGGACTAGCAAATTTCACTATTCAAATATTCAACCTTCACCATTCTGTGTCTAGTATGAGAAGTGTAAGAATTGGTAATTTAACATATTATTAGAGCAAAAAAGGGAGTGTAAGAGTTATGATTAAATTATTAAATTCATTATTTTCTAACAGTTTAAACTTTAGAAAAAACCGATAATTTAACAAGAAGCTCAATATATTAGTTTGAGTTGTCTTTGGAAATGGGTTTTTGAAGCTTGAAGTGGATGGAGTCTATGGATCTTGTAGTTTCACGCTTGTGCTTCCTTGCTTCTTCCAAGACCTTGTGTTTTTACGAGGAAACAGAAGGTCAGTCAGACTCCAAAATAATCCATAAATCCAAAATTCTTTGAGGGTTATGCAGCTATTCTATTCTGCCATTGATTACAAAGAAATTAAATGCATCTCATGTTCGACCTGCTTGTTTTTCACATTTGGTATTGAATCCTTAGCTGAGTTCTTAGGCTTGAAGGTTAGATAAACCCTCAACGAACTTACATATTTGGTAGTGATCTTATGGCTTCACCTGTGTCTGCTGCTCATTAGAAATTTTGAATCTTTGATATATATGTTTGTCATTGAATCACTCTTTTTGTTTCTTTTGTCAGGTTGAATGACATGATTGAATTGATGTTATTCTTTGTTCTTGGTTTGATAACTTCATTTGGGGAGGGTGGAAAGGCCGGAGCCTGGAGGGATCACTACCTAAGTTTAGATTGTTTTATGTTAGTAAAGACCACATGTTCTTCCATGCCAAAGAATTATTGTAGATTTATATATTTTTGGATACGTTTAAAAACTTTAACATTTATCATGTTCAGCAGCGACTGGGACGATTCAAATTTTGTTTTGAATTGAAGTATTTTTGCTTGGGTATATATCTTATTCGTTACACTATGGCTTCAACTTGCATTTGTTAGGTTCTAAATCATAGCTTCAATAAAACTTATTTTGTGCTGAAATTCCTTGCAAGTGGCTGGACTATCAGATTTATGAATATAGATGTTACCTAGAGCTATGCATTTTGGAGGGAGGCGGAAGCCGCGGAATAATAAAAATGAGACGAGCTTGCTCAATTATGGGTTAGAGTAGATCAATTTAATTGCCATGTTTGCCCGTTCCTATGTGAATCTTTTTCAAGGACTTTAAATTGGATTAAAATTTATCCAAATTTTAAGGTATTTATCAAATATATTTTTGCTGCCGTGTATATTTTATAAGAGCTCTTGTTCTTGTCATCCAAGGGTACATTTCAATAGCGTTTTCTTTCATTTTTGGATCACTTTTTTTTCTTGTTTATCTTTCCTATCTTTGGCATAAATTTGGGGTTGTAATGCAACATCAAAATTGTTCATCTTTGAGTAATACAAGAGATTAGAAATAAAAAGCATATAGTCAATTACATTCTCAAACCAATATCAAGAAAAGAAAAATAAATATTTTTACATTCTTCTTGGTTTGTACTCTACATCCTTGTAAGAGGTTTTGTATGAATGAATAAGGAAACTCGACTGTCAAAATTAGCCTTGTTTACTTCAAGATACATGGCTTCAATACATCAAGGAATGCTTCAAAACCCTTTTTAGCAAGATACAGTGAACTTTTTGGATAGCAAAGGCTAATATTTTTTCCTGTAAACAAGACAACAAGAGACATCTAATTGCTCCATAATGAAAAAAGAAAAAAGAAAAAAGAAATGCATAAAACAAACTATTCTGTTCATAAGCTCAATTGTGCCAACCTCAGTGGCAATTTCTGCTTTATCCTATAAATCAGTACCATATCTATATAACATAGAAATGCCCAAGTAGAATTAAAGTTCATCTAGAATATTTTGAGGAGGTCATAACATATACTACTTAAAAATTTTGGGCTAAACTTAGTGTTAACGTGTATAATATTGTAGGCTTTAAGCCCAGTTAGATTACTTGTACTGCACACATATTTACTTGTACTGTACACATGTCTCCTACATAAAGGCACCCATGTACATTCTTCGATCAAGAAATACAATATTATCGCATTCAGTATTTCTAACATAGTATCAGAGCCACTGCTCTGACCTTTTCTTAATAGTCTTGTCTTTATTGGTGCTACTCCATTCTCAACATCGCTTCCACCATCACAACAGTCGCCGCAGACTTTTGCCGTTGAACCTCTGATGTCTTCCAACCGTTGTCTTTGGGTTCCGGACCTGCAGCCGCTGCCGTTGAGGAGTCCCACACCGTACAGACCAATGCACGTGTCGTCACTGCCGTGAATATTGCTCCGATCACATTTCTGCAAGTATCACTAAGATCGTCTTGCTTCGATCTACACTTTGGTGGAAGCCTTGAAGCCATCAGAGCCCACACGCGCCCTCACGTGCCGCCCAAAGGTTCTGCTTCAGCGCCCCACGCACCATTTTAAGCTCTAGTCTAACGTCACCTGTGATGTCATTAGTGCCACGTCAGCCCTAGCTTACGTCAGCATCCAGTCATCTGCTGACGTCAGCGCCACGTCATCTTGCTAGCGTCATCTCCGCTGACCGTTGACTATGTTGACTTTGACTGAGCCGTTGACTTTTCTCCTAGGGTTGACTTTTTCAGTCCAGGTTCTCCTTACCCAGTTTTTCGCGTAGATTTCATTTTTGCAGTCTATTTTTTGCATATTGTGTCTCTAAATAGATAAAAAGAATATTTTTCTTCCTCGCCCCATTAAAACTATATTGGAGGGGAATAAGAATTGTTTATCTTGGTCTCAAGCTTTGCGCAGTTTTCTTAAGGGTCGCATGCTCTGGCATTATTGTACTGGTGCAATCACTATTCCTGTCAAGGGGGCATGTAAAGAAGATGCTGCCTTCCTCAATCGCATGATTGAATGGGATAGTCATAACCACATGATCCTCACATGGATTCGGAACACTTTCATTCCATCCATCTCCAATCTGTTGGGCAGCTTTGATGATGCAAAATCAGCATAGGATATGTTGGCCAAAAGGTACTCCACTACCCATGAATCCATGAAATATCAGTTGGTGGTTGAATTGCATACACTTCGGCAAAAATCAGGGCAATCCATCAATGACTACTATGATCAGCTTTGCTTCATCTGGGACCAAATTGACCTTTTTGATCCAACTTGGGTGTGCTCAAAGGATGCTTAGCAATATGCTACCGTTAAAGATGAATTTCGTCTCTATGAATTTCTAATGTTACTTCACAAGGAATTTGAGCCCATCCGAGGTCAACTTCTTAATCGCAGTCCTCCTCCCTCTTTTGATACTACTGTAAACAAGTTGGTTAGAGAAGAAGATTGTCTTGCAACCCTTCAAGCCTAGAATAAGCTCAATGTTTTGGCTAGTACTCCTTCTGCTCCCCCTGTAAAGCAACCTCAACAATCAAGTGATTCCTCTGGCTCTAGCAATTGTTGCAAGTAAACCAACAAAAAGTTCTGCAGTTATTGCAAGTGTCCTGGCCACACTATTGAGACTTGTTACTGCCGTAACAAATCTATTGCTGTTGTTGCTAATACTGAGTCTTCTCCGTCAATGCCTTCCATTTCAGCTGAGTCCCAGTCTTCTGGATCCAGTATCAACCTCCCCCATACTGAACTACAGGATATCATAGCTCAGGCTGTTTGTATGGCTAGTAATGCATCTCTTTCCACTGCTTTCTTAGTTCTACCCGATAAGTCTCAAACTTGAATTTTTGATTCTGCCTGTTGCAATCACATGACATCTTACTCGTCCTTATTCTCCAAACTTGACCCTGCACCACATCCTCTTAATATTCATATAGCTGATGGTTCCACCATGCATGGGAATAGTCTAAAGTTTGTTTCAACCCCCAACCTCTCTGTTCCTGGGGTCTTCCATGTACCTGACCTATCCTATAATTTGCGCTCTGTGGGACAATTAGCTAAACTAGGATATCGCCTTATTTTTTACTATTATAGGTGTATTGTGCAGGATCTGAAGACGAGGCAAGAGCTTGGGATCGGTCTTAGAGTTGGGCGTATGTTTTCCATGGACAATCTTCATCTTTCACTTGTTGCTCCTGTTTCTGTTGCCGCTGCAGCAGCTGCAGTTTCTTCCTTACCTTCTCTTACACTTTGGCATTCTCGTCTTGGTCATGCACCATCTTCTCGGGTACAACAGTTAGCTTTTAAGGGTCTATTGGGTTCTGTGTCCAAAGACAATTTTGATTGTACTTCATGCCAGTTAGGAAAACAACTGGCTTTACCTTTCAATAATAGTGAATCTATCTCTAATAGTATTTTTGAGTTAATTCATTCTGATGTTTAGGGACCTTCTCCTATTACTAGTATTGGTGGATCTCAATATTTTGTTGTTTTTATTGATGATTATTCTCGTTATAGTTGGATCTTTCCTATGAAATCTCGTTTTGAAATCTTACCAATATATAGTAAATTTGTAAAAATGGTTGAAACACAATTTTCCAAATGTATCAAAACTTTTTTATTTGATAATACTCTTGAATATACTCAATATGCTTTTCAAGCTCTATTACATTCCTATGGCACTGTACATCATCTAACCTGTCCAAGTACCTTTCTGCAAAATGGTCGAGCCAAAGGAAAACTTCGTCATATTCTTGACACTATTCATGCTCTTCTTCTTTCTGCCAAAGTTTCTGCCCCATTTTGGGATGAAGCCGCTCTTCATGTTGTTAATGCTATTAATCGCATTCCAAGCGTTGTCATCCATAATCAGACTCTGTATTAGCGCCTTTTTGGGTCATCCCCTGACTATCATTACCTTCGCTCCTTTGGATCTGCTTGTTTCGTTCTTCTTCGGCCTCATGAGCACAACAAACTTGAGTCTCGATCTAGACTTTGCTGTTTCCTTGGCTATGGTGAAACTCAAAAAGGGTATCGATGCTATGATCCTATCTCTCATCATCTTCATGTTTCCCGTAATGTTGTCTTTTGGGAACACCGCTTGTTTGTTAAACTCTCTCACTTTTGTTCTTCCCTGACTAACTCCTCTGTTTTAGAAATCTTTCCAGATGAGTCACATGCTTCTTCTACAGATACTCTTGATCCTCCTTTGGACTTCTCTATCCAATCTCCAGATATCTTTTATGTTTCTCCAAGATAGGTTGAAGATGAACATGTTGATGACGAGCTACCCCAACTTGAGCCTTGGTCCCCTACTCCTGCTCCGCCTGAAGATCCTCCACAAGACATTCTACCTCGCCACTCAACCCAGGTAAGAGACATTCCTACACATTTACTTGACTATCATTGTTACATTGCCCTTGCTACACTCCATGACTATTATTGTTATACTACCCTTGATGGGTCCATTGAGCGCTATAAGGCTCGTCTTGTTGCAAAAGGTTTTACACTGGAGTATGGGATTGATTATGAAGAGACTTTTGCTCTAATTGCTCGTATCTCATCTGTTCGTGCCCTCTTAGCTGTTGTCGCTGCTAGTAAATAGGACATTTTTCAGATGGACGTTAAAAATGCCTTCCTTAATAGGGATCTGAGTGAAGAAGTCTATATGCAACCTCCTTCTAGTCTTTCTGTTGAAACAAACAAGGTTTGTCGCCTAACACCTTCCCAAGACTATACCTTAACTCCGAACCCATATCTCTAGTAGTAAGATCAATGGTCCTTCCTCGAGATGACGCAATATATATGGTTCCTAGACCATTGCAAAAAATAGGTGGCGACTTCCCCTTGTGTCCACACTTGGTGATTCTTATTGACACTGGCAATACCCATAATTTTCTGGATGTTGGTTTATGCTTAAGCTTGAAGTTGGCAATTGATCTTGCCTTAGCCTTTGATGTCGAAATAGCCAATGGAGCCACAGTAAGGACGCTTGGTGCTTGTCAAGACTTGCAAGTTCAAGTGCAGGGTCATGACTTTTGTACGAATCTCAATGTGCTTCCTTTGGGAGGGTGTGATTTGGTTTTGGGCACTCAATGGCTCAAAACATTGGGATTAATACAATGGGATTTCAATCTTCTTACTATGGCATTTCATTGGCAAGGAAAATCAATGCTTCTTAAGGGATTGAAGCCATCTCATTCTTCCTTTCAAGATGTAAACCAGTTCTTCAAGAAACCTGCTAAGAAAGGCTTGTTGTTGTAGATCACAGTCCAACTCTTTACTACAGAGCCCAGCCAACCTGTACGTGAAGTGGAATCCTTATTGGAAGAATTTGCAGTTGTGTTTGAGATTCCTCTAGGTTTGCCTCCTTCTTGAGGACATGAGCACATTACTCTCAAGGAGGGCACTCAACCAGTGTGTGGAAGGCCTTACAGTTACCCTTATTTCCAGAAAACTAAGATTGAAAAAATTGTTAAGGAGCTTTTGGAAGTTGGTTCTATTAGACCAAGCCAAAGTACATTCTCATCACCTATTTTGTTAGTTAGGAAAGTTGATGGATCTTAGCGAATGTAAATAGATTATAGGGCTTTAAACAAAGTTACTATTAACGATAAGTTTCCCATTCCAGTAGTGGATGAACTTCTTGATGAATTGTGTGGTTCTATGATCTTTTCTAAGCTAGATTTAAGGTCTGGTTATCATCAAATTAGAATGAAAGCTAAGGATGTTCCTAAAACTACATTCAGGACTCATGAAGGTCATTATGAATTCCTAGTTATGCCCTTTGGTCTTACAAATGCTCCTTCCACCTTCCAAGCTCTTATGAATGACATTTTCAAACCTTTTTTAAGGAAGTTTGTTCTAGTTTATTTATTTATTTTTTTTTTAATGATATCTTGGTCTATAGCAAGTCTTTAGCAAATCATTTGGATCACTTGAAGGCTGTGCTTAGTGTTTTGCTTCAAAACCAGCTCTATGCTAAGATGAGCAAGTGTACCTTTGGCTATTCTGAGATGGAGTATTTGGGGCATATTGTGTCCAGTGAGGGTGTTAAAACTAATTCTAAGAAAGTCTTGGCAATGCAACAGTGGCCTACTACTAGTGTGAAAGCTTTAAGGGGATTTTTAGGCCTCACTGGTTACAATAGGAAGTTTATCAGAAATTATGGTCTCATAGCTGCACCTTTGACTTATTTGCTCAAGAAGGATTCCTTTAGGTAGACTGCTGAAGCTGATTCTACCTTCATCATCTCAATGCTGCTGTGATGCACCCTTATGTCCTAGCCTTACTAGACTTCTCTAAAACCTTTGTTATTGAGTGTGATTCTTCAGGTGTGGGTATAGGTGCTATTCTGATGCAAGGGCAAAGGCCTATAGTCTTCCATAACCAAGCCTTGAAGGGTAGAAGCTTGCACCTTTCCATTTATGATAAGGAGTTCTTAACCTTGATTATAGCTATTAAAAGATGGAGAACTTACCTTCTTGGCAAGCCTTTCATCATTAAAACTGATCATTAGAGCTTAAAATTCTTGTTGGATTAGAAGATAGTGTGAGAGACCGCGCCCTTGGCCCCATTTTTAGGTGTGTTGGGCCAAACCCATGTGAATGGGTGGAGTCGTGTTATTGCCTCTCAAAATGGAGGTTCGACTAGTTATATTTTTCCCTTTAGATTAAGAGTTTTACAATGGAGTCGCCACTTATTCAATTATTGGGATAAATAAGAAAACTAAAATTGAAAAATTCATCATTTCATTAATTTTCAACTGAATTTACATTGATCATAAGAAAGTTACATGACTTTGGTCCTAGATACAATCTAAGATAAAGTACATAGTTTTGTTTCCTAGTTACAATCTAAAAATTGAAAATCACAAGGATAAACATTCGATTTACTAACCCTTGATTTAAGTTCAGAGGCTATGTTACAAGGTGGGAAGGTGTTAGGCACCCACCTTACTCGGTGAAACCAGTCTTCTAGACTATGATAGCCAACATTCATATCATATCATCCAATATGTTAATCAATTTGCATGTTGGATTTAATGTGTGTGCATGTGATAAACCATAATTCAATTTATTAAGCATTGCATTTGGATTGAAAAATAAATTCTAGTGAATGTGTGTGGATGGTGATAACCTAGATTCAAGGATTTGAAAGACTTCTGAAATAAACATGTTTTTCATATTTTTGATGTGAATTTAAGATTAAAACTAGTGTTATGCATGAATATGTGATGACCAACCAAGAACATGTGAAGAACATATAAGAACAATTAAAAGCATTCAAACATATTCAAAGGAATTTAAATAATTACTATCATGCTTTAATCTTAAATTCTCATCATAGCAACAAAAAAAACTAGTTAAGGAAAGAGATTCTACCTTCATGCAAGATCCATATGGTGGAGGAGGAGACTCTTGGCAGAGGCCTTAAGGGTGAAGGAAAAAGAAGAACTAGGAGAGGGAGAGTGAGTCTTACTCAATACATTGAGTCTCAGGAAGACCAAGATATAACAAGACTACTCTACTTCACTAAAACTCAAGAGAGGAGAAGAGAGGGGGGTTTTTTGTGTGCTCTGGAATGAAGGAGAGGGAGGGTTTATATAGTAGTGTTGGAGGGAATATGAATGGAATGCCATTTAATGAGGGTTGACAAAGAATCATGAACCTAGACCTCATTTTAACCTTGGGAAAAATCTGGTGCATTAAATGGAAAGATTGGTAGGAGTGAGGAGCAATCCAAAATTTGGTTTTCCCGTAATTGGTGTAACAGCCTGTAGAGCTAACTTCAAAAAAATCATATCTGACTCAATTCTGATCGAAATTGTCTTGTTCTTGTGCTCATATTGAAGCCCCGGATGTCTAGTTTCTAGAAAAATTAATCTCATTCACAGATTCAAAATATTCTGAGAGATATCAATGAAATGGTGAACAGAGGTCATTTGTTAGAAAATAGTTTCAGCATAATTAACATTAATAGGTCCCAAATTAGCTCCCAATTAACATTAAATGGCTCCAACTATTCCAATTTCAGACTTAATTGGTTCCAACTTTACTCTAATTAAAAGATAATTGCACAAATTACTCATTGAATGATTAATGTTTAACTATCTAATTAATTAGGTGTATTCAACCTCACCATAAAATGTAATCCTAACCAATCAAATTATGACACGTCATTGATCTCAAATTGATTATACTTATAACCAATTGAAATCAATTGTTCATAATCACATATAGTCGAACTAAATTTGTGATAGTACATCTCAACCATTAAAACTTGATTTGATGATAACTTTCAATCTGGTGGTCTGATTAGGGCTTATGACCAGTCGATTTGATCGTTACAACATCAAGATCATTTTAGTGAAATGAAATTAAGGATCTAGTGGTCAGAATCAAGATACATATTTCCAAGGCAAAATTACATTTTTACCCTCCATGTGAGGTTAAATACGGGTTGCAAAATGGGGTGTCAACAGATAGGCACTCCAGCATAGTTGAAGTGTATTTTCAAGATTTTGGGCTATGCTTTTGTAGTGGAGTACAAGAAGAGTCAAGATAACAAGGTTACTATTGCCATGTCTAGGTTAGGATGTTCGTTTGAGGACATGGCAAACCCTAATGCCTACTTATTCCTTATTTCATTTCCAAGTATTACTTGGATTGAGGAATTATAACAAATTTATCTCCATAATGGGGTGATGCAGCAACTCTTAACTGATCTTAAGCAAGGCACAGCTACTAAGCACTATACCTTGCATAATTGTCTGAATCTTTATAAATGGAGGATTTTTGGGGGGGCCATCTTGTAGCCTGAAACCTAAGGTGTTGTCCCATGTTCATGACGACCCTTTAGGTGGCCATTCTGGTTATTTGAAGTCATTTCATAGGCTAAAGCAAGACTTTTGGTGGGTAGGTATGAAATCTGATTTGAAGAATTACATTAGGGAGTGTGTTGTCTGTCAACAAATGAAGCACGAGACCTGCAAACGAGCTGGGTTATTGTAGGTACTTCCCATTCCTTGTAAGTCTTGGTCTGACATAAGCATGGACTTTGTGGAAGGCCTTCCAAAGTCTCACAAAAGTGGATGTGGTGTTTGTGGTAGTAGACAGGCTTACTAAATATGTCCACTTTATTGCCTTATCTCATCCTTATTCAGCTTCCAAGGTTGCTGCCCTATTTGTTCAACATGTGTTCAAGTTGCATGGCATGCACAATTCTATTGTAAGTGATCAAGATCCTATTTTCACATCACTTTTCTAGTCTGAGCTTATAAGGTTACAGGGTGTTCAATTGACCATGTCTTCCTTCTATCACCTTCAGATTGATGGCCAAACTGAGGTGGTAAATAGGAGTCTGAAGTAGTACCTCAAGTCCTTTACTAGTGACAAACCTGCTGAATGGGTTGAGTGGTTTCCATTGTGTGAGTTTTGGTTCATTACTAACTATCACACCTCAACCAAGTGCACTCCCTTTAAAGCACTTTATGGTGTTCCTCCTCTAAAACTCTTTGACTACATCCCTGGTACTAAGATTGAGGCTGTGGATAGGTAGCTTCATTCTAGACACGAGCTGCTTGCTATTCTGAAGCATAATTTGGTGTAGGCTTAGAATGCAATGAAGCTACAAGCTGACCAACATCGATCAGATAGGGTTATTGAAGTTGGTAACTGGGTTTACTTAAGGTTGCAACCATATAAACAGCAATCCATTGCCCACATAGGCTCTCACAAGTTGTCTCCTAGGTATTTTGGTCCCTTCCAAGTCATCCAGAAAATTGGAATTGAATTGTATAAGGCATAAGCATGTGTTGAATAGGTGTTGAATTGAAAAGCATGTGCTGAATTGTAATTAGACTTATGCTAAGTTGTATTACATCATGTGCTGAATTATTTTGGTAGTTAGTTAGTTACTTGGTAGTGAGTTAGTTAGTTTCTTGATAGTTAGTTAGAGAGCATGAGAGTATAAAAGGGGATTCTAATGTGAAGAAAGGGGAATGCATGAATAATATCTGAATCATTTCACTAGTTCCTAATTCCATTCCTAATCTTCCATCTTTCTTAAGGAGGCCTAGTTGTCCTTGAATTCAACCAGAAATACTTTTCCTTGTGCTAGCCATAAATTGCCTTAGTGAGTCTTAACATGCTCTACTTCTTCTTCTTTTGTGCAATTTGGGTTTGATGACTCGTATGAATTTTATATATGAGTTTGATGAGATTAGGATCTAAATTTAGGATGGTTTTTGACAAGTAGCATATAAATGCTCGTTCGTACTTGCAAACCGTCTATGATAATGACGAGTAAGAGTATGGATGAGCATAAGTGCATTAATTCCAGACAACATTCAATGATTGAGTGATAAATGATTGCGAAACTGTTATTACTGTCCAATAATGTGTATTTAAATAACTGTTATGGACAGTAAAAAGCTAGGATTAAGTGGTCATCACTAAGCCATAACTCCCCAGCTATAGTGCAACGTTACATAGAGCATTAATAGCCGCAGAGGCTATATAAAGCCAAGAAAGCCAGGTAAATGGGACACACAAAAACACATATACACACACAGATCGCTCTACAGATTACTTATCTTTAAAGAGTTTAAGCTAATTTAAACATCAGATGGTCCTTGACAGGCCCCAAACCGATGTCATTATCCACTTAGTATTTTTTTTTTTTTTTCCTTACAGAGGATCTTCAGGTTGTCCATCATATTGATGAGGAACATACTGATAAGGCGAAATCATGCTTCATCAGTTTTGATGAATTTGCAAAGGTTGATGGGCTTCGTTGAGTTTGATGATTCATATGAATTTTGTATATGGGCTTGATGAGTTTGGGATCTAAATAAAATATTGTTTTGACAAATTTGCAGAGGTTGTTGGGCTTTCTCGTCTTTGCAATCTGGGTTTGAAAATTCTTATGGATTTTGTATATGAGTTTGACGAGTTTGAGATTTAAATTTAGGATGGTCTTGATGAATTTACAGAGTTTGCTAGGATTCAAGAGGAAATAATTTAGGAATAGAGTTAGGGGAAGAGAGACAATCTAATGGGGGAGAAAGAATATGATGGGAGAGGCGTGTGGTAATGTGGTATGTGGATGCGAAAGTAGTTCATGATTTTAAATTGAAGATAGGGGAGAGAAGAAGCAAAAAAAAAAAAAAAATATATATATATATATATATAGTGACTTCATATTGTTAAAAAAAGCCTGAAACAATGAGTGTCAACACAAATCTAGAGAATAATAATGAGTAATTTGGGGTGCAAAGTTTATTGGTTATGAAATGAGGTCTTTATTCAAAAGAACATTAAGAAGATCCATTTGGTAAAACTTTTTCCAAATCATGATAATTAATTGCTCTACCAATTAATTTGCACCAAAGAGGGATTAACTTCATTTGATCCATGTAAGGACTTTTGCTAAACACTTAGGATACAAGAATAAAAGGTCTAAAAAGGCAATCAAAGAAATCCATCCATTCAAAACTCTCAAACCATATACACTTAACCCAAATCTTTAAAAAAAAAAAAAATTGTCACATCATTGGAACATTTGTACTACTTTAAGAACAATTTATTAAAAGAGTTCGAGTCACAATGGCTAGGGGTGTCCAATCTGACTAGAGCCCGAAAAACCGACCAACCTGCATGATGTCGACCCGATTTCAGCCCAAACCGAAGCTCTAATCAGTCGGTGGCGGGTTTTTGATTCCAAGAACCAACATCAACAGGTTGAGTGGCGAGTTTGCTTCTCCAAAACCCGAGCAACCCAAACCCAACCGAGCTATATAAAAACTGAGCAAAATCCAATAGAATCAAGCTAGATCCAGCAAGATCTCGACCAGATTTGGTTGGATTTAGCCAGATCTGGCCAAATCCTAGCAATTTTTAATGAAATTTGTAGAATCCGGTGAAAAAAAATGCAAAATCAGGCAAAAAAATGCAAAATCCGATGGCATTTTGCATATTCCGATGACATATTACAGATTCTAGTGACCTTTTTGCAGATCCCAACGACGTTTTTTCAAGTCTCGGTGACCGACCAAACTGACCGACACTCACCCTTACCCGAAACCGATTAGACCGATTGATGCCATTAGTCGGTTTTGAGTTCCTCTGCCCTCCACCCGACGCCGGCGTGTCAAGTCCGAGTTGGGTCCAAAACCGACCCAGCTTGACCTGTGGACAGGCCTAACTATAGCTACAAGTAAGCATCACTAAGGATAAGAGGTCATTTTTAGTTAAACCACATTATCTCTTAAGATCCATTACAATCATCATCCATTGCTAACCTATTTTAGGCTTTAAACAGTTAGCATTTTTGTAATTACTTTCATCGGCCAAGCCAAAGAGAATATAAGGATTCTATGTTGCTCATTTTACTCTTATTAGTTATTAATTTCATCTCCTACTTAATCCTTATATTGTGGGTTTTCTTCCCATAATCTATAAATTAATTGTGACAATATTCCTTATATTTTTTACTCACATGATAATAAATCATATCAAGTTTGTGCCAAAGAGATCACTTACGCACCGATCTTCTCATATATAATCTCAATAAAATCCAGAATCATTAATCAAGTTCAATTCTCTTTTTTGTTTTTGTTTTTGTTTTTTCCGCTTTCAATCGAAAAGTGACAATACTCACATTCTCCTAAGATGGTTTTTAATTATATATTTGCTATTTATGCAAAAGAATTTTTTTTAAAGAAAAAAAAATGCATTCGCCTATTATTTTACTCAAAAAAATATGTATTAAGCAAAGAAACAAAGAAATGCATTTGCTTATATTCTACATGTTTGCAAAATTTTTAAAAGATAAATAACTATATTTTCAATCAAATATTTAAGGGTCCATTTGTTTTGGTGGTAAAAGATTTCAGGAAATCATTTTCCACCTGATCCCACTGTTTGGCAGCTACGGAAAATAAAATTTTTCGGAAAATAGGCACCCGTTTGATCATTATTTACTCCTTTGACCCGAAAATGGTTTTCACCTCTCATTTTCACTTCAAACCATTTTCGGGTCACGCACAAAAGAGAGAGCAGAGAAACTTCGAAGACATCCAGAGAAAGAAGAGAACTCGCTGAGAACCAAATGAGCCAGAGAAAGCCAGGGAACTCACCTCGCTGAAACACCATTCCAGCCACTCCCGTGCCTCTGATCCAGCCACCACACCAAGAAACCTAGAGAACTCACCTCGTCGAAACACCGTTCCAGACCCAGACCCATCGCCACGATCGTCGATCACCTTCGACCTAGACCCCAAACCCAGACCCATCACCACGATTGTCGATCGCCTTCGACCCAGACCCAAACCCAACGACTCGCATCGCGCCATGAGTCACACCGCGAACCCACGAACCGCAAGTCGCACCGCCCCGCGAGTCGCACTGGATTTGAATACCCAGTCACCTCACCGCAACGATCTGATCGGATTTGATGATTTTGAAATTTTTTGGCTGTGATTTTGAAATTTTTTGTAATAAAATTTGTTTGGATGTTGAGAAAATAGCTGAGAAAATGTGAAAAATGTGTAAGAAAATAGCATTTTCAAAATAGAACCAAACACATGAAAATATTTTCTACAACAATTTTCATAATGCAACCAAACACTTGAAAATATTTTCCTTTCCCGAAAATAGCATTTCTAGAAAATAGGCTATTTTTCAAAAAATATTTTATGGGAACCAAATACAGCCTAAATTTTAACTTTTTGTAGTGTAAAACTATACATAAAAAATAAGTTTATAATTCGAATAATAAATAAAATCTGATTGGTATAAAATTTAACGTGTGTGATAAGAATCTAAAAAACATGCAATTTAATAGTTAGATTTTCTAGATATCCAATAATGCTAATTTTTTTTAGTGAGTGTTGTATTAATTGGATACAACTAAGTTTGTAACTAAGATTTATACTTTAATTTTTCAAACACCATATTATTCCAACAATAACAAAAACACATTCCATTTCATGACAGATATAGCAAGCTACAGTCTCAACAGGGTGATACTGCCAAAACTCTCTTTCAGCTTTATAAACCGTTTTTAAGGAAAGCAAGTACCACAACAAACTTATAAAATTTAAAAAAGTTGAAAGAGAGTTATAAAATTAAAAAAAAAAAAAAAAAAAAATGAATAAGAATATCTGAAGTCTGAATTGAAACAAACCCAATTTACAACATAAAAGCACTTTTTATGCATATATGTCTAAAAAAACAAACCAAGCACTCAATGTACATTAATAACAGTACCATTAGAATACCCAAAAGCAAAGAGGGTTTGGAGATGGAATACATACGTGTAAAGGTTGCCGACTAGGAGGAGGAGCATGCGAAGAAAGAGCGGGAGAATTTTTTGAACTTTGACCAAGATGTTGCCCCCTTTGAAGAAGAACCCAAATGAAACCCATCACCGACGGTTGAGCCTAATGTTGAATCTGTCTCGCCCAAGCCGAAGTCAGACTCACGCTCTCCTGCTGCTGACTCATTTTCTAACGAGCTTAAATCACTCCCATCATTAAGAGGTATAAATGCTGGTGGTTCAGAGTCGTTAGGGACCGATAATGACAGATTCAAATCACCATTAAAGCCCTCCAAACCAGATTCAAACCCAGCATTTGTTGTTTCCATTGAATGCCTTAAATATCCTTCATTGCTGGAAACGCTGTGATCCATATCTAAGCAACAAGAAGTGGGAAAAGGAGTTAGTAAAAGTGGGGACTCAATGTCATCCATAGCACTCAGAAAGCGCAAGTTAGGAATACCAGATTTATAAGGACAACAGATGCATTCTACACGGACCCAGATGCCTTGTATGTAATCCGTAGGATTTCTTGGCTCATAAGAAGAAGACATTGGATTCCACTGCTCGATTTTACATATAATCTTAACATCATTCTGTTCAGATAAATTTGGGTCACTCAAATACTTTTGCAATTTCTGATGAGATCAAGAAAATAACCACAAATGATCAAAGCTTGCTTCGTAACCAGTCGAATGATACCGACGCCAATGGTAGAGAGTTTCTTCACAACTATTGATGGAAAGATAAATCGTATAACGAAAACCTATGAAGCACGGGTGTGTTTCGAGACTCAGGTAGGGGTGCAAGTGCGGGACTCGGCAATTTTTGAAAAAGGTGGGTGCGAGTGTGGTGGGACTCGGTGATTAAAAAATTATTAAAAATATTTTTATATAGTGAATTTCATATTTTTATATAAAAAAATCAAATAAATGGTAGAATTTATTATTAAAAAAATAATTATTTATGATTTGTTTTTAATAAAATCAATATTTTTGGTAATGGTAAACAAAAAGTCACATTTCAAGAAGGTTCCTTTACTCATTTTTCAATTCCCAAGCCCACCCACATTAAGGGGGTGTTTGGTAGAGTAGTTTGAAAATTGTTGTTTGTAGTTTTTTGAAATACGTGTAGGTAAAAAAGTGTGATGAAATGCGTGAAATGCTGTTTAAAAACTAAAAAATGTTGTTTGAAAATACAAACCAAACGGGCCCTAAATATTTGACTTTTCCACCTCCTTATTTATATTCTTTTGTTACATACATTTATTCTTCTTCCATCTTTTTTTTTTTTTCCCCTCTCACAAGGCCACATGAAGCAGAAGAATGGTAGCCATTGCCCATTTCGGCCTGTTTCGGCAGCTGTTTCGGTCGGAATCAGCCATATCGGCCTGTTTCGGTGGCCGTTTCGACCGAAATCTGCCGTATCGGCATGTTTTAGTGGCCATATTAGTCTGAATTGTTTCCCGTTTTTGCCGGAATCGGCCTGTTTTGGCCCGAATCGGTGCGAATCTGGCAAAGTCGGCTTGAATCGGCGCGAATCCAAACAAAAAAGAAAAAGAGAAAGGGAGAGTCGGCAAGTCGAACTCCGGTGTGACGACCTTGGAGCCGCGTCGGTGCTTTCTAGACGAAAACTCCCTGTTCCCAGTGTAAAAGCAATACAGACAGCAAAAGGATTTGGAAATTTCTGACTGACCAAAAATGATATTGAGTTTCCAACACTTTGGTGGTTGAATTCCATTCCAATCTCAAGTGCTGGTAGTACAAATACACAATCAAAGGTCACAGTTTCAGATTCCAAGTCATCGAAGAGCGAGGGAGAGGGAGAGACAAAAGGCAGCTGATGCGATAATCTGGTGAGGACTGTGGATCCATTAAAATGCCTTGAATCTCTCCCATTTGCTTGAAATTAGCAATATTTTCAATAGCCTGTAGTTTACCAAATCTAGTTATGTATGTATTTGGGGAAAGGTAATAAAATTGTTTCTTTATAACTGAGAGATAGAGTGAGAGAGACAGACCTGACTCAACATTTTGCTTGATGATTGTTTATCCCACGACCTGCAGTCTATTGCCTCCAAAAATCTTAAAGATTGTGGAAGCCCTTGAATTTCCCGAAGATGCTCGCAATTCAATACACTAAGTCACCTTAATCTAGTTAATCTGCTAAAGCTTTTAGGGATGGTAACAATATTTTTGACTGATACATGTAGTCTTTCCAATGCCGAAAAGTACTGACACTCCATAAAATCTAATTCAATTATATTGTTACTGATGAGATTAAGACTCTTTAAATTCACAAACCCATATCCGAAAGAGTCATCAAAAGAATTGGAAGTTGGTTTAAATATGTTATTAGCAAGACCAAATGATTCAAGTTTTTGCAATTTATAAATGCTACCTGGAACTTCCCTAAGGTTACAACAATCCATAAGGTTTAACCTTTGAATCTGAGTGAGATACCCGATTGATGAAGGCAATTCTTCGATACCACACTGTAACAATATTAGTGATTTTAAACATTTCATTTCTAGATGAATATTGGGGAACTTCTTAAGCCTTAAGCAGTCTCTAAAATCAAAATGTGTAAGGGAATTCAACTTGAGTCTTCTTGGAAGAGTCTGAAGTCTATGGCAATTACTAAGATTCCAAGTTTTTAGCTTATCAAGAAGTCCAACAAATTCATGAATCTCAACTAAATTTTCACAATATGGAAGATCTAATTTCTCCAAATTTGGAGTCCACAACTCAGGTAATTTTTGAATGGATTTACAGCTACTGAAATTGATTTCTTTCAATATTTCAAATGGGAACTCCTGTAGAAAAAAAAAAAAAGTTTTTCTTCAAAAAAATTAAAATTAAAATTGAAAAAATCATTATTAAGAAAACTATAATCATACTTGCTTGTATAGCTGCTCCATATTATTGTAACTATGTGGCATGTTGAGGCAGACAAGTTGTCGAGGACAAAATTGGATGGCACGGAAAAGGAATAGAAAGGCCAATCAAGAAATCTAATTCCATTTGGGAGATATTCAAGTCAATTACCAATGTGAACATTTTTAAATATAAGAAATTTGATATTTTCCATTCTTCTAAAAGCTTGAGGATAAAGTTGCAACTCTACCAATTTTAGCACAGGTGATTGCAACATTATGCCTCGAATTTTTTCCGATCCCTAGTTGGACAAAGTATTAAGTGAACAACACTAAACAATAGAATATGCTAAAATATAACAATCTTGTAATTGTAAAGAAATAATATATTGAGAACTTATATTTTCTTCTGCCTTAATAAAAAAAATATTCATGTCTTCTGCCCTGTTAAAAAAAGGAAAAGAAGTGAAAAGGAAGGACTTGTACCGTATTTCCAATTAGCACATTACGAGCATCCTCATACTGCCATATCCTAGTACGTTCTCCAAGCACTTGTGATTCTTGAAGAACAATTTCCTTGCCCATTTGCTCCACGAAGTCATGCATCGATAAGATGCTATACCAATCAACAGTTATGAGACACTTATCAATAAGCTTTGGAATACCAAGATTTGGAAATAAATTACAAGCCTCTAATATATGTAGAACATAATCTTTTTTTTTTTTTTTGCCCCTTCAAGAAACATTCAATATCGAGAAAAATATCTCGTTTAGTTTGGTCCAATCCTTCATAACTTATTTTGAGTATTTCTAAAATTTCTTTGTTTGAAATCATTTTATACTTCTTTAATGCACTTTCCCATTCATGTAAACTTCTTCCACACAAATCAGAACCTATTATTTGTAGAGCTAATGGAAGACCATAAGCAAAACATGTTATCTTCTCTGCCAATTGCAAATAAGTTGCCTCAAGTTTGTTTGTTCCAAAAGCATGCTGAATGAAGAGTTCCTTAGCTTCATCTGGACCCATTTTGTTAACCTTATACATTAAAGAACCTTTCCCAAAAGCAGTTAGAACATGTTTGTTTCTTTTTGTTATTATGATTCTACTTCCAGGAGCAAACCAATCACATTTATCAAGCAAATAATCTATTTGGTTTGATTTATCCACATCATCAAGGATTAAAAGAACCCTTTTAAGTCGAAGTCTATCAATTATCACTTCAATTCCTTTGTGTATGCTGCTCACTTTCAATTTTCTGTCTCTTGAGATGTCATGAAGAAGTGTCTCTTGTAGTTGAATTATTCCATCGTTTGTCCTTGAGTGTTCTCTAATATTATCTAGAAAACTGCTTCCTTCAAAACGATAAGCAATTCTATCATAAACAGCTTTTGCAATTGTAGTTTTACCTATCCCTCCCATTCCATGAATCCCTATTATAAGAACATCATTTGAGTTTGTATCTAAAAGTGATTCTACAACCTTTGAACGAGAATCTACTCCAACTAGGTGTTTAGCAACAAATAACTGTGTGTGACTTAATTTAGTCCTTGATACATTTTCAATAATTCCTTGGATAAATTGAGGTTCAAGGTAGCTACAAGTCAGATAACATAAGAACCATTTGTATTAGCTACAAATATAAGTATGAAGATTGAAGATAAATTCAAGGTGTATAATTTTGTGTATTACAACTACTAGTAACACAATTTTAAAGACGAATTAAAGATGTATAATTTTGTGCATTACAAGTAACACAATTTTAATCAAGTAAAATGCATGGAAGTTATAAATTTTAGAATTATCATTAATTTTTTTTTTTTTTTAATATAAGAAATCACTTTTTGCCATTTTGCAGGGAGTTGAATGGAACTCCCTTTAGGCGGCAAAGAAACATTTTGCATACCCAATGTGTAATACTTGCATAATTTGAAGATGTTATGACTTTGTAGCCTAACCACATTAATAGTCGAAGATATTAATATTATCAGGAAAAAAATACTAGCACAATTCGGCATAGGATGGTTTAAAGTATAAAACTCATCAAAGCATAAGGCTCATTATTAGATAAATACCTGTCCTCGTAATGAAATCCCGACAAATTAGCCACTTCAGTTAGAGTTGTTCTCCACTTCTCTACCTTTTCCTTGTTATCCTTGAATTTCTCTTCATGTTCAATCAACGTTATCCCAAATTTCTCCTTTTGTTTACGTACTACTGATGGATCCAATTTGTAAAAAACTAGTAAAACCAACTGTCCAATTTTCTTGCACTCAAAAATCTTGACAAGTTCATCCAAGCACTATGTGGAAGATGCATAATTTTCAGAAAATATAACAATTGAAATCAAAGGGCGGCTCTACAGCCAGCCCAGGGGGTTCAAATGAACACCCTAGTTTGGCCCCCCAAAAAAAAAAATAAATATATATATATATATATATATATATAGAATTTTTGTTTTTGTTTTTGTTTTTTTTTTTGTTTTTTTTTTTTTTACCCTTAAAATATAATTTTGAACACCCTAAACCTAAGTGATAAGTTGTAATTGACTTTTTATTTAAACCCATAACTGACATAATTTTTTTACATACCTTTAACAACTTGCCATCTTGATTTTATTGCATAAATGTTTTGTCAGTAGCACTACTCTTAAAATTGCTCATTTGTTAAAAAATAAATAAACATTTTCTCTGAACTCTAGTTTACTTTACTTTTGATGGTAGAATGAAACTGTTTTTTCCTGCACTTTACTTCTTCATCAACAAAAAAATGCACCACTTGTACAACCAACTGATCTGTATTTACATCTATGATTCTTTTTTCATTCTCTTTCTCCCTTCTATATTTTCTTTCTATCTAATCAAGTAGTTTGATAAGTGTTCTACAGTTTTTCGAGTCCAAAAATTCTTTTAATGCTTGCTCCAATTCCAAGAGAATGACCACATGTGTGGTTAAAAAATTCATACACTTCAAAAGCAAAATCTTATATAAGTTACTATTTATTTTCCTTAGTTTAACGTTTACTCTCAGACCTACTCTTAAGTGTGTTACTATTTCTTTTTTATCATATATTTTTATTTAATTGATATTACATATGATTATCATATATTATTATTAATTTGACAAATATTATGATTAGTTATTTATTCATATGCATTCTATCATTGTTTTCTTACCGATTTTTAAACTATTAATCAATTTTTTAGACTATTTTACAATATAGTTGTATTGTATACTATTTAGAATACTGTGTTAGATTATTGTATGTAATATGACAATTGTATATACAAAAATAATAATAATAATAATCATTTTATTTTTTACTCCCCCACAACAAAATCCTAACTCAAGACACTATTGACCCCCCTAAAAGCAAACCCTAGAGCCGCCACTAACAATTCGATGGTTTGGCGAAGTTCTTCGGAAATTTCTTCTCCTTTCGGAAGCTTATAATCGATGAAAGTATTTAAACCCTTCCGACATAAAGCTTCGTACAAATGGCCCGTAAAACCATTACGAGTATCTTCACCTCAAAAACTTAAGAAAACATCATATTCCCATTGGCTAGTGGAAGAAGAAGAGGGGTCTCTGTTGGTTGGGAAAGCCATAAGATCTATGAGCAGAAGGTTGTGAAGGAAATAAAGAAAGTTAGAATTGGGAATGGTAGTCGGTAAAAGATGAGGGCGTTGTGAATGTATATGAAAAAAAGGAGTCAGTCAAGTCAACACACTGCAAATAGCACTTAAAAAAATTACGAGTGGATTGGTTTTAAAACAGAAAGTAGGGAAATCCCTCTTTCCACGAAGTTTCCACAGTGCGATCCTTCGAGCAAACGGTCCCATATGTCTTCACCTTTCCGCTTTTCTTTTCAAGAAATTTAAGGGGAATGACAAAACAATGAACTTAAAAAATCCCTATCTTTTTCCTCAAAAAAAAAAAAAATCCTTATCTTTTTCACAACGCGCAATTGACTAAAGACTTCGTCTATATTCCAATTCCATCACCGTTCACTCTCCATGTGCCTACATAGTACATAGTCACTAGACACGGTGATTATATTGCCCAATAAATCTAGTCACCTTGGTTCTACTTTCTAGTGACACAAATTATTTTCTTAACTTACATATATTTTTTTAAATAATTGTTTGTCTTTCGCTTTGACGGGTACATACTACATAATAATAGTATTAATCAATGATGTATAAGGAAAAAAATAATAGTAATAATAATACTTTCTTCTCAAAAAAAGAAAAAAGAAAAATAATACTTTGATACAAACTACTCCTATTAATTAGTTGGATTCAGCCCATCACGGAAAAGATACACCCACTAAAAACTAAAGAGTTTATGTTATAGAGGCCAACCTAATTGGACAACACGCCTGATTCCTGAACAATGTCCAGTATGTAACACTAAACTTCTTTATAAACTTTGAAACAATGCCTCAATGTTTCTGATGGTGGGTCGATCATATTATTATCTAGTTTAAATTTCTCTAATCATAATAACTAATACTTAATCGGAGTGTGAAGAAAACCTCGGAAAAAAAAAAAAAAAAAATAGACAGAGAGCGAGTTTTTAACATGGTTTGACACTTGAGGCCTACATCCGTGGTTTTAGTATTTTGACTATTTTCTAATGACTCAAAATTTAAAAGAATTTGTAATTTTTCATAAACAAAATCATAAGAAGAATGGGGGAAGTTCAAGAATTGAACACACTAAAATCATTATTAATTATGTGGGTGTATCAAATCCCACTGGTCAAATATTGATGATTTTTAAGCTGTTCCTAATTATGGTTATCATTATTTCAATCTAGATCTTAGGATCTTAAATCATAGGTCCTTAAAATGTCGTGGATCTCACTGCGAGCTTTATTAAAGTGGGATCTATGTGAGTCACACAGTTCACCATGGTTCTGGGTTCTTAGTTTATAATTGAGCATGATTAGAACAAACACGGTTTTTACTCTCTTTTTTTTTTAATAGGACTTAAAAAAAAAAAAAAATAGAGATACCCACATGCACATATACTGGGAGAATTTGGAAAGCCTGCTAGTGCTCAAATAAAGAATACATATTATGTTTAGACAAGATAATCAGGACTAGTTTCCTTGCCCACAAAGCCTGTGCACTAATGTTTGTTTAAAAATAGGCATGGCATTTTCTTCTTGAGTACATTGAAGAACAGAAAGAAACATTGAAAATAAAGAATAAAAAAGGAAAGAGAAGCTTGGCCAATATTCTTTCTTTTCTCTCCGTTTGTTGTAGCTGGCCAGCGATTTTAAAAAAACCTCTCACACGATAATCGGAGCAAATTTGTCCTATACGCACGCATGACACATTCACCAGAAAGACGTAGAAAAACAGAGGTCTTTTATGTGAAATTCTGTTCAAAATAAATAATCTATAAAAAATGGTGAGGGAATTAATTAATAATCTATTTTAAAAAAAATTTATGAAAAATAGAAAAGAAAAATACAGTAATTAGTATTTTGATAGTTTTTTTTATTTTTTATAAAAATTATATTAAAACTTTCTTAAAATGAAATTATTAATGAATGTCCTTAGAGAGCCCATTAGCATGATCCATAAACTATTAAGGTTTTGTTATTATTATTATTATTTTTGGTAAATTCCACAAACTACCGCTGATGTTTGTGATAATTACAACTAAGTTTAAAACCTACCACTTTCATCCTAAAAGACAATTTTGTCCTTGAACTAAAAAAAAAAAAAAAAACCCCGTTACTTTTTTTTATTTTCTCTTCTTCCTCTGTCTTCTGTCTCTTTCCTCTCCCCCTCTCTTCTCTGAGTTGTCCATGCGGGATCGGCGGTCCTTCAAGGCCTTGGCGTTGTGGAGCTCTTTGAGCTCGTCTTTAGAGAGAGAGTTCTGAGATGGAGTTTTTGTAACGGCGTTTTGAGAGAGAGTTCTGAGATGGAGCCCTAAAAAAAGTAACGGCGTTTTTTGTTTTTTTAAGTTCAGGGACAAAATTTTCTTTTTAGGATGAAATTGGTACGTTTTAAAGGACTTAGTTGGTATTATTACAAACCTCAGGGGTGGTTTGTGGAATTTACCTCTTTTTTTTTTTTTTTTTGAGAAGAAGGTTTTGTTACTGGTTTTTATTAATTTAATGAAGAAATATCTGATTTTCTTTTATTAATGTGAAATACCTTGATAGACATTTGCATGTATTGAAAATGGGTTTTCCGGTTATATTTTATAGACCTAGTAAGTTAGCAATAAAAATAAATTAAGCTATATTACAAATTACTATCTTCTAAAATTGATTGTTTTCATACTGTAAAAGATTCATCTAACCCATATTTTTCTTCATCATATCTTTTCTTGTTAGAAAATTGAGAATATATCTATTAAAAAAAAACCGTTTTTCAATAAAAACAAATTTACTACCATTTTCATTATTATTTATTTATTTACATACCAACATCTAATATATATATATATATATATAAACATTTATGCAAAAGAACACATCTTTTTTGTTGGAATTAGTAGGGGTGTGTAAGGGTTGGGTTTGGGTATTGTTCAACCTAACCCAACCTCCTTAGCTTGAGAAATCTACTGCATACCTAATCCAACCCATAATATATAGCTCTAAAAACCAACCTAACCCAACCCATAAGGGCCATGTTAGGTTGGATTGTGTCATTGAATTGGGATAATTTTGTCATTGACTACAATATTTATACTATTGAAATTGATATATAAATTTTATCAAAATTAAATCTTAAAATACTACCAAGAGTCTTGTAACTTAGTCTCATTATTTGGTTTCCTTTATAAGGAGGGTCACAGTTCAAATCTCCCTCCCCCACTTTTTGTAACATGTGAATTATGAATTATGAAAATATAGTATATACTTACAAAATGATTAATTTGTGATATTTGCACCTAAACTTTTGAGTTTAATTTGAAAATAATATATAAAGTTTGGAGTTTATTATGTAATTATTCTTGTATTTTATTAATTATATACAATTATCATGAAGAAGAATAAAGTATTGAATTAATAAATTTTAGATTATTTTATCATTTTTATCACTTTTGAATGATTATAATAATGTCCCCCCTCCCCCTTTCTTCAACCTTTATTTTCCTTTTATAGGTTTTGAACCTCTCTAAAAATAGTGAAAAAATATATAGAAAATATTTTCTTTCCCTTTTGAAATGTGATGTTTGGGTTTGAGGTGTGAATTATGTGATGTTTGATGGTTGGAATGGTTTGGGTTTGAGGAAGATGGGTGGGTAGTGATGGGTGGTGCTGTGGTGGACGGTAGTTGCCATGTCACACAATGCTTGTCAATGGATCTAGTTTTTTTGTTTTGTTTTGTTTTGTTTTTTTAATTTGGGTTTTGTTTTGGTTCAAGGTGTGAATCAAGTGATATTTGATGGTTGGAATGGTTTGGGTTTGAAAACAATGGGTAGGTAGTGATGGGTGGTGCTGTCGTGAATGATGGTAGCTGGGTCACATGATGCTCGCCAATGAGTTTGGGTTTTGTTTTGAAATTTTTTATTTTATTTTATTTGGATTTGTTTGATTTGTGATGTAAATGGATCTATTTGAGGTGTGATGTTGGAAGTTGGTTGGTTGAGTTGATCTATGTTTGATTGCTATGTGTGATATTGGATTTAATTGGGTTGATCTTGATTTGATGTAGTGAGATTTTTATATTATTATTATTATAAAAATATACATATAATAATATTTCCTCTCCTTTTGGAAGCTTATAATCGATGAAAGTATTAAAACCCTCCCGACATAAAGTCTTGTACAAATGGCCTGTAAAACCATTACAAGTATCTTCACCTCGAAAATTTAAGAAAACATCATATTTTCATCGGGGAGTGGAAGAAGAAGAAGGGTCCCTGTTGATAGGGAAAGCCATAAGATCTATGAGTAGAAATGTGTGAATATCTCATTGAGGAGATGAGAAGGAAATAAAGAAGAGTTAGAAATGGGAATGGTAGTTGGTAATAGTTGAGGAAGTTGTATAGCGTGTACTCGACGAGAGAAGGTATCTGAAAAAAGGGAATGAGTCAGGTTAACACACGCAAATAGCACTTAAAAAATTACTAGTAAATTGGTTTTATAAATTACTAGTAAATTGGTTTTAAAACAGGAACTAGGGAAATCCCTCTTCCACGAAGTATCCATGGTGCGATCCTTCAAGCAAACTCTTCACTCTTTCACTTATCTTTTCAAGAAATTTTTTAAAGGGAAATGACAAAACAATGAGCTTAATATTCTTATTTTTTCACCACATGCAATTGACTAAGACTTCGTCCATATAATCATATTCCATCACTGTTCACACGTAATTAGAGCATTCGCATCCCATTATTCTATCCTATTCTATTTTAGCATCTCAAAAAATCACTTTATCAATTATACCATACCATTTTACAATACTTTCAGCATCCCAACTTTTATTTTACAACACATTAAAATAATATTTCTACACAATAAACTAATATATCCCAAAACCCAAATCACCTCTGCAACCACCTACTACCACCACCACTACGAAAAACATACCTAAACTGATTTTTATCTCCAAAACTCAGTACCCAAAGTTGAAAACAAAATTCATCTTAACCACAGCAACCCCAAAAACCTCAGCCCTGAAACCCATGGCCACGCCACCACCATCACCATCATGAACCCACATAAGACCCTTGATAAAAACCCCACCCCCTTCCACCACCACCACGGCAACCCCTAACTCCACCACCATGAACCCACACAAAAAATCCATCCCAAAATCAAATCAAACCAATAGCAAAATTTGAATCCAAAAGATGACCCACAAAAAAAAAAAAAAAAAAAAAAATCAAGTCAAAATTTACACAAAACCCACCTTTGCCACAACCCATATCTGCCATGCTGCACCCACCTCTACCACAACCATCCTTTGCTCGCCTCATCCACCTCTGCCACGCCACCACAAACCACCATCCCACGCCAATTTGCCACAAAAAAATACCTAGAAAACGGACCCAAAAATACCCAGAAATCGCCACCATACCACACCGATCTCGACTTCCCCAGTTTCACCTCCACGTCAAACCCACGACCCACGCCAGAATAGCCCACCATGAGAGAGAGATGTGATGAGAGAGAGAGGCCATTGTAGAGAGAGAAAGGAGATGAGAAACAAAGGAGAGAGAGAGAGAGAGAGAGATATGTGAATAAAAAAATATTATTTGTTTTACAATTGAGCTACAGTGTGATTCTAAATGTAGAATCGCTCTGTAGCACAATTGCAAATTTTTTTACAGTAGTAGCTTTTTACAAGTCCAGATGTTTTGGGCTTTTGTGATAAATAAAAGCAACATATGGCATTTAGCATTTCGGATGATGAATGCTCTTATACTATCGTGTCTAGTGACACAAAATTTTTTTTATCTCATATTTTTCTTAAAAATAATTGTTCGTGTTTCGCTTTGATGGGTACATACTACTTAGAGCGTTAGCAGCAGTGAATCTAAATAGCTATATAGCTATTTTAGCTTCACAAAAATACAAAAATGCATGCTGCAGTAGTGGTGCAATAGATAAAATTTTTTACCTTCTTGCTACAGTGCACAACTATTTATGGCAAGAAGCTAAAAATAATAATAATATTTTATTAAACTTCTCTCTCTTCTCTCATTAAAAAAATATTTTCTCTTTTTCTTTCTTTCTCTCTCTCTCTCTCCCTAGCCTCCCTCATCTCCTCTATGCTTCGCCAGCCAGCTCGCCGGCGGTGGTGCTCATAAAATCCATATAAAAACCCACTGAATCAGACACCTAGCCACCAGAAACAATGCTAGATCGGACCACTGCCACCAAAGCAACACCAATCCACCAAACCTACGAATCATTAAACCCATCCCAACGACCCATCATTGCCATCAACGACAGAACCCCCACCACCACCACCGCCTGCAATAAGCGACCCACCACAAACCCATGCATCCACAACCACCACAAAACACAAACCCATATCACAAATTACAAACCCATAGCAGATCGATTAGAGTAGAGAGAAAGATCACAAACCCACGGCACAACCCACAAACCCGCGTTGGCGAGGAAGTCGAGAGCTTCGGCGAGTTCGTCTCTGGCCACAGCACAGCCCACAAACCTGCACCAACAGGATCCTCGAGAGCTTCGATGATTTCATCTCTGGTGTCGGCGAGGAAGATTTCGGGATGATGATGGGTGGGAAGGAGAAAGGGGCGACGAGATAGAGAGAAGTAAGAGTGGAGAGTGGAGAGGAGAGAAATGGAGAGGCACAACACACACAAAGATAGAAAGAAAGAAAGAAATTAATAAAATAATGTAGTAGGTATAATATTTTATTGTAATGTTTATATTATTTTATTGTGTTAAGCTAAAATAGATCCACTAATGCTAGATGTTTTGTAAATTACGTAGGTAAAATAAAGAAAGTAACTTTTTGCAGTACCAAATAGCTAAAAAAATAGTATTACTACTATGGATGCTCTTTTAGAGCATTCAAATTGGTGGAGCCAAAAATTTAGCAATATGGCTCCACAAAAAGCTACTTTATCTATTTTTTTCACTTTGCAAAACACCTAACATCAGTGGTTTTATTTTAGTTTTTAACATAATAAAATAATATATCTATTACAATAAAATAATATATTCACTACAATAAATAATCTAAGCTACGTTAGTGACACAAACTACCAACAACCACCGCGCCCAAAACCCAGTCACACCCAACAACCACCAATTGCCACCATGTACAACCAATTGCCAAAAAATCACCACACCAAATGATATTACAATAAAGCTAATTTATCTATTTTTTTCACTTTGCAAAACACCTAACATCAGTGGTTTTATTTTAGTTTTTAACATAATAAAATAATATATCTATTACAATAAAATAATATATTCACTACAATAAATAATCTAAGCTACGTTAGTGACACAAACTACCAACAACCACCGCGCCCAAAACCCAGTCACACCCAACAGCCACCGATTGCCACCATGTACAACCAATTGCCAAAAAATCACCACACCAAATGATATTACAATAAACAACAACCATTACAATAAATAACCTGAGCTATGGTAGTGACACGAACTATCAACAACCACCACGCCTAAAACCCAATCACACCTAATAGACACTGATTGCCACCATGTACAACCCACTGTCAAAAAAACACCACACAAACCGATCAATGGCAAAAACCACAACCACTGCCAACTAGGAACAACCATCCACAACCACTACCAAAAACCCAAATTAGCCAAAAACCACCATACAAATCACCACCAACACAACCACACCACCACTGACCCATGAAACCCATAACCCAGCCAAACTGCCACCATGAAACCTAGCCAAACCCACAAAATCCAGCCACACACCATAGCCGATTTCGTCTGCCTCACTTCTACCTTGATCATGGCGCTCTTGAGTTGGATGAAGGTGGTGCTGGTGGAGTTGGTTGGGAACAAGGTTTAGGCATGGTGGGGGGTTGCGTTGTGGGCAAGATGACTTGGCGAGAGGGATACTGGGAGAGAGATGGATCGTTGATGGGGCTTGGGTCGGCGGTGAGGTGGAGGACTAGGCTTGTTAAGCTTGGGTGATCAGTGAGATGGAGGACTGGGCTTGTAGGCAAAAAAGCTTGGGTGAGTGGTGAGAGTGGAGAAAGAGAAAGTCCCAAGCTCACCACTCACCACTCACCTTCTTAAGATGAAAACTTAAGAAACAGCACCTAAAGTATTATACCAAAGTTTTGTCCATAACTTATATATAATCAGAGTGTAAAGAAAACCTTAGAAAAAAAGAGACAAAAAGCGAGTTTTATTTCATGTTAGCACTTTGAAAGTGATTCCGAAACAGTCATCAAAGGGGTTGCTGGAAGGTGGTATGCACTTCTCATCTCTTGGGCATTTGTTTAGAGACATTTTATTTCATGTTAGATCCATGCAGAGTTTTTCTTTTGCTCATGTTGTAAGGCAAAGTAATGTGGTAGCACATGCTTTAGCCCAAAGGGCAAGGTTATCTTTTCCTTTTTCTGCTTGGATGGAGTTTGTTCTGTCGGACATTGACATACGTTTTGTAAGTGCTAACATCCACATTGTGGACAATTAATAATATTAGTACGCTATCTTTTCTCTTTAAAAAAAAAAAACATGGATTGGCACTTGAGGCCTACATCCATAGTTTTTGTATTAATAAATAAAGTAATAAACATATCAATCTAATGGCTCCATCCCAAATTGAAAAAAAAAAAAAAAAGTTTAAAAATAAGTCTCACGTTACCATAACAGCTTAATATCAACAAAATTAACGAAGATAAAAGCGAAGAGAAGAGACTAGAGAATAAAGAGCGAGTGCAAGCATGGTGGTGCCATTATGAGAAAGACTATCGACGCTGAAAGTGAGGTTTTTTTTTTTTTTTTTGGTAATTTTGGTGCTGATTAGTTACTTAATTGCCTGACATTCAAGTTGACAAAATTTGACACAGCATGAAGTTAACAAATTATGGGTTAAGACTGAACAAATTCGTGTCATTGTAAATTAAAAATTTCTCAAGTTTGAATATCAAACAATTGAAAGTGCTTCACAAATATAAATTTGTATCAAATAAGGAGTACAATTCTATATTTTTTTATCCTTTACAAAAGAGTTATCCTTTGATTCTATCTTCTTGTGATCTTAACTCAAACAAAAAATCTTCTTTACTTTAGTTGGAAGATGGATCAAATAGTCATTACAAAGAATCTCTAGCAATACGCTTGTTAGAAATTTGTTGTTCTTCGAGTTCTTTGAAGATTCTTCAAATTTGAAGACTTTTGGGTGAAAGTTTTTTGAGGCTTTAAAGGCTTGATTCGTTGAGATTCAATGATTTAAGGCTTTTTTAAGTTTATAGAGGCTTTTGAGTTTGATTCCAATAGAACTTCAAGTCTTGGAAGAATGATTCAAATGAATTTCTTTGAAGGTTCTTCGGGCGTTCTTAAGGCAAAATTTCTCTAGAGCTTTGACATCTTGAAAAATTGGTGGAGAATGAAAGGGGTGTCTTCTATTTATCATGGTTTCAGAGGAGAAGTGAGATCTCCTTGAAGATAAGTAGTAGACTCCAATTGGCTAAAATTCAAAGGGTCCTACTTGGACTTGTTTCTTTTACATAATTATCTCTATTTATTTATTTTGATAAAGATAATTGTGGGGGCTCCTTTTTCGGAAGGGCATCCCCGACAATGAATTTATAAAGAGTGGGGCAAAAAGGGTTTGGCTCCGGCCGGCCTCTCGCCGGTCTTCTTTGAACTCTTCGTCTATTGTTCTTCGCCTGGAGTTGCTCCTCGGCTAGCGTCCGAGGAGGCCCCCCTTCACAAGGGGGGTTCTTTGCCCTATATACGCCCTTTAGCTCGATCCTGGCCTTACAGTTGTTGGCCATCCGGGCTACTGGTCCTGGACTTGTCCCATCAGACAGGTTCCTCACCATACTGGGGGTTGCGGCCTCCAAGGTTTCGCTAGTGAAGGGTCTTGTCATCATTAATGTAGCCTGGAGGGTCAGGCAGACTCATTAAGTGTGGATGTGACCACCTATTCTGGGTTTGCCCCCTACCTGGATCAGACTAGGTGTGCCGAGGAGGGGTATGTCCTCGGCTCGAGTCTGAGAAGGGCTAAAACCCTTTGGCCGACTATCTAGGATGATTGTCCTCCTCGGCTTGGGCCTTGGGCCAGCCTAAAGGTGGGCCGGGGGTTCTGGGCTCTCGGGCCCCACAATAGCCCCTCAAAACCCTACTGCACGTCTCCTCGGACGGGGAGGAGAGTTTTGCAAACCTCGGCCCTTGTGTTCCGGAAGGCCTTCAGCCGGCTGGTTCTTCCTTGAGTGGCCGGATCGACCCTTAGACTCTTCAATAGGTAGTTAGTTTCTCCACAGGAATAGGTCTTCGGACCATGCAGTACCTTGGCTCCGTCGTAAATAGCTAGCTCCCCGTAGGCTTGAGTCCGTAGACCATGCAAGTCCTAGGTACAATTGCTGCATTCAGAACGAGTAGCCAGCTCCCCGTAGGCTTGGGTCCGAGGACCATGCAAGTCCTAGGTACAGTTGCTGCCATCGTTTGGTAAGTGGCTAGCTCCCCATAGGCTTGAGTTCGTAGACCATGCAAGACCTAGGTACAGTTTCTGCATTCAGAACGAGTGGCCAGCTCCCCGTAGGCTTGGGTCTGAGGACCATGCAAGTCCTAGGTACAGTTGCTGCCATCGTTTGGTAAGTGGCTAGCTCCCCATAGGCTTGAGTCCACAGACCATGCAAGACCTAGGTACAGTTGCTGCCTTCAGTACGAGTGGCCAGCTCCCCGTAGGCCTGGGTCCGAGGACCATGCAAGTCCTAGGTACAGTTGCTGCCATCGTTTGGTAAGTGGCTAGCTCCCCATAGGCTTGAGTCTGTAGACCATGCAAGACCTAGGTACAGTTGCTGCCTTCAGTACGAGTGGCCAGCTCCCCGTAGGCTTGGGTACGAGGACCATGCAAGTCCTAGGTACAGTTGCTGCCATCGTTTGGTAAGTGGCTAGCTCCCCATAGGCTTGAGTCCGTAGACCATGCAAGACCTAGGTACAATTGCTGCCTTCAGTACGAGTGGCCAACTCCCCGTAGGCTTGGGTCCGAGGACCATGCAAGTCCTAGGTACAGTTGCTGCCATCGTTTGGTAAGTGGCTAGCTCCCCATAGGCTTGAGTCCGTAGACCATGCAAGACCTAGGTACAGTTGCTGCCTTCAGTACGAGTGGCCAGCTCCCCGTAGGCTTGGGTCCGAGGACCATTCAAGTCCTAGGTACAGTTGCTACCATCGTTTTGTAAGTGGCTAGCTCCCCATAAGCTTGAGTCCGTAGACCATGCAAGACCTAGGTACAGTTGCTGCCTTCAATACGAGTGGCCAGCTCCCCGTAGGCTTGGGTCCGAGGACCATGCAAGTCCTAGGTACAGTTGCTGCCATCGTTTGGTAAGTGGCTTCGTCCCCGAGTATGAGGACACAGTGTTCACCTCTTTGGGCAACTCAGCCTCACGTCGGGTAGAAGTCCCTCCCATTAGCCCCTTGCAGGCTGCTGGAGCAAGAGTTAGTGTACCGCTACTGCACAGTTGCCTTCAACAGGAGTTCGTCCTCGGATCCGAGAACTTTGCTCTGGTGTGAAGACGTCCACGGGTTTTTTCCTGTGAGCTGTTTTTCCTCGGTTCGGATTGTGACTTCGCACGTGGGGCTGATCTTGCTTCTGGTTCGTGTTCCTTGTCTTTCTGGTTTACGAGGCGTCGCTTGGCCTTCCGCGCTCCGTGTTTGACGCTTCGGTTCCCGTAACGCGCCTCCATTAATGCCCTCGTGAATTAACACGAATCAGGCAGCTGGCAATCCCCTTGGAATTGGGTGGGAATTAATTCCCCTTGACAATTCTCCCTTCGAATTCCGCGCGACTCAACTCCCACCAGTTTTTGCCTTCCATAAAAGGCGTTCTGGGGGGAGCGTTTCTCCTCATTCCATGAATCTTCCACCACAAACAGAAATATACACTTTCACCTTCCTGAGCCCCTTTGACACCGCTACCAGGATCGTGCCCACAGTTAGGAGATCTGGAGTTAAGGGCCGCCGTGACCACAGCCCCTACTGGGCTGCCGGCGCGGCAGAATTTAGGCGTAACACTGGCAGGGCCTTGTATGGTGGCCAGGGGGGACATCATTGAAGTACCTAACGCCCCTCCGTAGAGCGCACCTCCGACAAAGGAGGCACGCGAACTCCCGTCACGGCTGGTGCCCGAGTATTGCCGTCTCCGACGGTCAGTGCTCATGCAGTTTGGAGAGGGTCGAGGAAGCATCACGAGGGAGGGTGTTCCGGGGTCCCTGGGTCGGCTCCTCACATTGTTCAAGCTTTGGTTTCAAGGTGAGCTAGCCCCCAACCCCCCTTCCCGTGCTTTTACTGTCCAGTTCTCCCATTCTCTGGACGCCGGTAAAAGCACGGGTTGACACTTCCCTCATTCCTGATATTAATTCTTTGCGAGCCTCTTGCCCGGCCAGTTCCAAGACCGGTCCGCCTGGACCTCTGATTGTAGGATTAGTTGGTAGGATTTTTTGTAAAACATGCCTGTCCTCTGATTGTATTTGTAACTTTTCTTTTATGAAATAATAAAGATTGTTGTACTTGTAATCTTTTCTGCAATAATAAAGAACTTTTCCTTTATTTGCTGTTGAACTTTCTTTTCGTATTGCGATTCTTCTCTTCCTCTCCTTCTTTTTTTTTCCTTTTTTTTTTTTTTTGCACCGCCAACTTTGCATAGCAACTACTTTGGAACGACCGCCGGTTGCGCCGGCCGGCGCACTAACCCTTCCCACAGACGGCGCCAATTGTGGGGGCTCCTTTTTCGGAAGGCATCCCCAACAATGAATTTATAGAGAGTGGGGCAAAAAGGGTTTGGCTCCGGCTGGCCTCTCGCCGGTCTTCTTTGAACTCTTCGTCTATTGTTCTTCGCCTGGGGTTGCTCCTCGGCTGGCGTCCGAGGAGGCCCCCCTTCACAAGGGGGGGTTCTTTGCCCTATATACGCCCTTTAGCTCGATCCTGGCCTTACAGCTGTTGGCCATCCGGGCTACTGGTCCTGGACTTGTCCCATCAGACAGGTTCCTCACCATACTGGGGGTTGCGGCCTCCAAGGTCTCGCTAGTGAAGGGTCTTGTCATCATTAATGTAGCCTGGGGGGTCAGGCAGACTCATTAAGTATGGATGTGACCACCTATTCTGGGTTTGCCCCCTACCTGGATCAGACTAGGTGTGCCGAGGAGGGGTGTGTCCTCGGCTCGGGTCTGAAAAGGGCTAAAACCCTTTGGCCGACTATCTGGGATGATTGTCCTCCTCGGCTTGGGCCTTGGGCCAGCCTAAAGGTGGGCCGGGGGTTCTGGGCCCTCGAGCCCCACAATAATAATCAACAAAAAGTTCACTATGATTTGTTACTTGTAGATAATTATCTATATTTTTATTATTTTAATAAAGATAATTTTCCATTAATTTTGAATAGAAAAGTCATATTTATTTTGTAGGGCTCAAATGACATGTGCCAAATTTTAATTCACCAATGTGATGTCAATTTAAATGACATGTCAACACTTGATTTATTTAATGACATATAGGATAGTGCCTTAATGAATTTTAAGTAGTGAATATATAGGAGTTAGGCTAACCTTAACTAGGCTTATAATATACATGGGTATTTTTGGCCATTACATTAACACACATAAACCTAATATCTTTAACATTTCTCCTCAAACTTAAGATAGAAGGCTTGATAATCCCTTGAGTTTGGAATATAAACTCATGAAGACGCCTTTAATGATGCATTGATAGTGACTATGACCAGATTGAATGAATGATGAATCGCGTTCAATGAAAAAAACAAAAAAAAAAATTTGTGAAAATTACTAATTATAGTGGTAGGGAACAATGAAAAATGAATGCCAGAAGATTGCTACAATGAGGGCTTGGAAAATATTGGCAAATGACAACTTTGTGATGAAGCACATATGAGCAAGTTGCCAAATTTCATAAAGATGATACCCAAAAATAATGAGAGATGATCAAATTTGTATGACTTGGGAATGTCGTTTAGGAAAGCAAACCCTAAAATCTGAATCTGCATAAAATAAAAGAAAAAAATAGTCAATCTCAAGTAATAGTTAAAGTCAACGGTCTTGTTTAGTGGATCTGTTCAGCTATATAGTCCAATTGGATCCACGATTAATCAATGGATTAGTTTGGCTCTCAGTTGATTTGAGTCAAGTAAGCCAATGAAGGGTTACTGATCTGCCGTTAGCACGCCATGAAAGGCTATTATGCTAGGTGATGTGGCAATAATGATGTGGTGTTGACATGACATAATGCTAATGTCACTACTCAGGATGACACGTGGCACTAACAAAAGTTCCAAAATCCAACATAAAAACAAATGGGAAACCTATATCATCAAAACACAATTTAGAGACCTTTTAACTTTTTGTAAGGTAGAAGAGTTTTATGGGACATTCAGCAGTTGTGTACCTGTAGATTAATCTAGTCAGCTATGTACTCATTTTTCTTTTCTTAATGTACGATCCTTTATGAAGATTTGTTTTTTTTTTCTTTTGGGTGATAGTTCATGATAGTTTTGAACCACAAATTAGGTTTGGCTACCTCATATGGAACAACGTGAGTCTTTTTTCTTTTTTAATCTCTTAGAGAAACGTATCTTAATTACACCGTATACGTGCATATTATGTAATGCTTATTTGACATGTATGTGAAAGTGTGAGACCTACACACATAGATTGGATTTTTTATGAACTAGAAATTTTATTCAAAAAACCAACAAAACTTACAGAGGCGGTTTGAGAGCCTCAGCCTTAATAGCAGACTCAAAGGGCCAAAACCTACGTCAAACGATCCAAATAAATTATTCAAAAAGGACCACCTGGTCAAAGTGTGAGTCGCCTTATTTGCCCCCTAGGGATTCAGATTACACAACAACGAGGGGGTAAGCGAAATCAAATTGAAAATTTCACGAAAAATATCTTTAATTCTCTAGGGAATTTTTTTGCAAGAAGATGCTAGGGAGTCAACAGACTCAACACAGCTTTTGGAGTCACTTTCAACAAAAACAAAAAATGTTGCTTCAAGACTTTTTGCTAAGGATAATGCCCATTTAATAATTTCTGCCTATGCTTACAGAAAGAGGTTGGTATTTACTCTCTTAGCACAAGCGAATACAAATTCTCCTCTCCGATCTTTGGCAACAGCTGCAATGGAAGAACGTAAACATCATTGAAAACAACATTAACATTAATTTTGATTGAAACTCTAAGGGATTTCACCCACCTTTGCACTAGTTTCGACACTTGGAAGCCCGATTGATTCGCAATGGACAACCACACATATATATTGGATATACATATGCTCTTCTCCTATGTTTATAGGTCCTATATTCATCCCCAAATATATATATATATATATATGTGTGTACCTAACATACATGTAAAAATGATGCTGTATATCTTCTTTTTCTTTCTTTCTTTTTTTTTTTTTTTTTTTTGTTGGAGAATGTGCATAGCTACTGATTTGGTCGAGCTCAAGTAAGTCTCAGGAACAAAATTCTGCCATCCATTATAATGTTTTGATAAGAAGGCTAAGTGTGAAGACATAAGCAGTTGGATAGTTTTACCCCTATAACTTAATAACTTATCAAACAAAAACAAGCAGTAATTTACTACAAGATTTTTGTTTTCACTTTTCCATCCTTTTTGTTAAACGCCAGTAATTGAACATAACAGTATTTATTTTCATTCCTTTCTACAAATTTACCTCTTCATTTCTTTTCTGACCTCCCTCCTAAACAAAACTAAAGTGGCAACGTGGAAATCAGACATTTTGATGGCAGCATAGGCCATGTATAGCCGCTTATTGACCGTTTGATTCTTTTTAGACCTTAGTTGCGTCAAACTTGATATAGTTTGCAAGAAACGTTCAAGGCATACCTTAAGTTGTGCATTGCTAATTGTTCTAAACTTGTAATGCTCTAATTGTGGACAAGCTATTGCCTCTATTGAATGTACCTCTACCTTATATGGGGAATAGGAAATTCAATCAACCAATATTGTAGTTCAATAGTTCAAGCAGTCTGTTTAGAAGTTGAAACGAACCCATAGACCTCGTCTACCTTCCCATCCCTAAAAACTGAAGCAAAGGATGAACTCAATGCCTAAAATTAAAATCCCCTCAAAGTATAGAGCAAGAAACTAAACCCCATGGCTCTGGTGGGTCTAGTTCAAATGCAACCCCAATTTGACCTTTGGGGAAGAATTTGATTATAAACCTTGCAAATCCTGATTTTGACCCCCTCAAAATATATTTTTTGATTAGCAGAATGAAATTTGGACTAAAATTGCATACTTCCAAACAAAATGCAAATTTTCTTTTTGGATGTGTAGCTTTGTATGTTTAGAATTATTTTAAAACATATTCAATTTTAAGTGTCCATTTGGAATAACATAAATTTATTAGCTTAAAAAAAATTAGAAAAATGATGTTTTGAAAAATTATACATTAGTTGACACCTTACAAATAAAGCTACGTCATAATAAAAATTCACTATAATTAATTTCACAACATTCTCAAATTAGCCTACCACCTCTTAGATTCATACATGAAATGCGCACAGATCAATTAGAATTGATAAAGACTGCAATCAAGTTTGCCCAAAATAAGAGAAGGTTGGGCCTGGGGTTGGTGTGGTTGTGTTTGTTGTTAGGCCAGACCTGATGGTTGGGATGGGCTTAAACATGTAGACTTGTTGAATTTTGATAGACCCGGCTCATTAACTAGCTGAAATTGATTCGAAGAATCCAAGCCCATTTAATGTGTCAAACTTCAGCAACTCATAAATCAAACACTCAAGACCATCCACCCATCCTACCCTAAAATACTAGGTCGCTCATCATAGCCATAATCAACAAAGTGAGACAATAGATGGCAATGGAGTGAGACCGGATTGGATTATAGGTGTTCTGTCTTTGCTTTGTCACCTTTTTGGATAGGAAAAACCGTGTTATATTGAGAGATTTTGTCATTTTTAATAAGGTGATTTTAACACTAATTGAATAGAGATAAAAAGATAAAATGGAGAGACAACTATGAGATTGTTAAGAGAAAGTCGAGCATGTTGTCTCTCCATTTTATCTTTTATCAAAACCTGACATTTAAATCAAAACCTAAACAAATCCCCTATGACAATTTATGCTCATTACAAATTGAGTTTAAAAAAAAAAAATCATAACTAGAAAATGTATAATAAAAAAAAAAAAAAAAAGATGAATTATATAATATAAATAATTTATATATATATATATATATACACACACACATTTACACTGAGGTCAAGGCAATCTAGTCAAAACCAATTCTCGTCTTATGCTAACTTTGGGGTGAGAGAAACTCATGCGAAACGAAACAAGATAAGATGGGTCTAGTTAGCAGGACATTATTACCATCCTTAAATAAGAATTAAATTTAAAATTCACTTGCATGCAACAAAGTGAGACAAAAAATCTAACTTCGTATCTAAATTTTTAATTTAAAAAAAATGCTCGTTACAAGTTTGCAATTCACAATATTATTTAATCATTTTAAGAGTTTTTTTTTTTTTTTTTTTGGGCACATGATTGTAAAATTATATTACTTTTTCTATTCATCAACATTATCATTGAAAATATGACATGAAAACTTTCTTTATACTCTTCCAATTAAACCAAGTAGAAATAAATTTCCCCTCTTACAACGTCAAAAATGCCTACGCACATAAATATGGGGGTGTGTATGAATTGGATTGGGGTTGGAATATTTTTAACCCAATTGGACTTTCTTGAATTGCGAAATCTTCAATCTAACTAACCTAACTCTAAAATGTAAAAACTAAACCAACCTACCGATTTTGTTAAGCATGATTTTTTAAAAATAAAAATTTTCATTCAAAGCTCATTTATTAATGACTACAAATTATTAAAAAAAAAAAATCATTAAAATATTATAGCCTTGTAGGGTTTAAACTATCCAATTAATGTTTGAGCATTTAGTCATTTACACCAATAGAAATATAAGATGGATAATTTTAGAATATTTTGAAATTCCCATGAATGTATTTTCTTCCCTCTTAAATAATAATAGATTTCACTAATTAAATCTATAAGAAAACTCACAATTCTTGTAAGAGTAGGACTTGAAATGTTTTATAATTTTTCGTATAAATTCAAAACTTTCATTTGGATTTAATTAAATAAGTATTTAATAAGTTGATGAATTGAATGGAAGCCTCTGTTTTATGCATCTCCCTTCTCGCCTATGTTGATTAACCCCCACTGGCAGTCGCTCTCTAGTTGTGTCCACCACCAAACTGATCACTAGACCGTCTAAAGCGATATACTATTATTGCTAGCTAATGCATTTAATGATCAATTAATTTTCTGTATCAATTCAACGTGATATCATTGCATCCACACCACCTACTCTTTTTCTTGTGACCAAAGGCAACACCACTATAGAAAGTAGAAAATTGCTTATTGGAGCATTCCTTTAAAAAATAATAAAATAAAATAAACTGGAAGTGTAAGTCCTGAAGGAAAGAGACAAAAACAAAAAATGCACACACAAAAAGGAAAAAAAAAATCCAAAAATTAAAAAGTGTTTTGAGGCAAGAAAAGCCAACGTCTGTATTTCTGCCATGACGATCAGCAGTCTTGAAGGTTAAGCCCTCAAAAGCTTCTAATAGTGTTGCCAAATGCCAAAAAGCTTCCCTCATTTCCAAAGGAAAATCTTAACAATATCACAGAGATTTAGTTTTAGTTTGGTATACCTATTTCCTCTCTGGGGAAAGTCAACGAATACTAAATATTGGTTTAAGAAACATTTTTAAGTACTTTTTATGAGAAAAGAAAAAGTAATTGATTTTTTTTTTGTCTTTTTATATTTTTCATAAAAATAGTATTAAAATATTAACAAATACCATTAGAACTCCAGTTAACTACCCTTCATTTATTTATTTTACTTAAGAAAATAAATAGAATAGAAGTATAATTGTACTGTACCTTACAATGAAACTTTTTTTTTATTTTACTCCTTAACTTTTTGGGTCTAGTATTTTCATGTAATCCATATAAATACGAAGGTATCAAAATGAACCAGATGTGTAAAAATGAAATAAACACTTGACACTTTTATGTTCTACCTCGCATAAAGTAGAAAAAATCACTAATTAACTATAAATCCAAAGCCAATTATCACTTAACTAAATACAAACCAATAGAGTTGCTGTCTAGTAGTTAGGCTTTTGGCCATGTGATAGATTCTGAAATCGAACAATTGTGAGGGGCAAATTCATAACACCAGTTCAGCTTAAAGACTAGCATCTCCTACCATCTTAAATTATTAAATACTCTTTATTGGGATTTGTGGTTAGGCTATTATTTTTCAATCATATTGAGGAGCCATTTTACATCCCTAACTTCATAATTCTCCTTGTAGGTCCATTTAAGCCTTCTTTTTTTAGTAAGGATGAGCCCCCCCAGCCCCCAAAAAAAGCCCTCTCTTTTCTTTTTTTTTATAAGCCATTTAAGCCTTCATAAGCCAACATCCTTACTAGTTACTACAATATAAATGTCCCTACACATTGCGGTTTCAACTTACAAAGTCTGCGAACCCACCCACTTAAATTCTTAATTCATAGGTTACTAAAAACATTAGTTATTGTTGCACACATCGGGTTATATATACTCCAACTAAAATCGGAGTGCAATTTCAACTATATCTCGTACACACAACGTGTAACTATGGCCGATGTACTAAAAATTATACGACACCCTTAATAGTTCAAATTTTTACCTCACAAACATGATCACTGAAAGTCTAACACAAAAGCCCAATAAATTTGGGAACATATGGGGAAAGTGTAGGTTTTGTTTTACCCTCTCCCCCAAACAGAGCTGACACAGGCACGTTATGGTGCTAAGAAACGACGCGGTGATCAGGGTTATGTAGAAGCACTTTGCAGAGTAGACTGTACATAGCACATTGCACAAGTCACAACCAGCACATGACGCAGCCGCTCCTTTTCTTGGACCCTTGTGCTGAAACTGACCCTTCATGCTTTTTGTCTATCTTTGCCCCTTCCCATTACTCCACTTCCACATTTATTTTTGCTCGTTACACTGGGATTTCAATGAGACGTTGAACTTTGGCAACTATGTGTCCCCATCTATCATCTGGGTCCTCATGCCCATCACCCTCATTTGCCAAAGCGAAAGTGCTTTTTTTTTCTCCTTTCTATTAAGCCTATACACTTTTTATATTTTTTTCAGTAAAGCCTAGACACAATCTTTTACAAGGGCCTAAGGTAGCATTTTATTGTTGCTACTAATAAAAATAGTTTCGAATTTTGGAAATCAATTTCTCTAAAAAAGAAAATTTGTGAGGAGTACTTATTAATCATCTTTCCCATCTCACGAAAATGAGATCGTTATGGATTGGATACAATTTTTAAATGAAGTTTATATAAAAATGATGTTACATCAATTTCAACTTACCACATCAACAATCTTATTATTATTAATATCTTTTTCATTATTTGGGTTCAGACCCAAACCATGAGTTCACTGCGTAGCTAGCATTAGTATTGGGTTTGCTAAAACACCAAAGATGCTATTTTAGGCTTTTAGCACACTAAAGAGCAAAAAAGCCATTCCATGTGCTAAGTTTTGTTACCATTTGCCAGTGTAACAAAGCAACACTTCTTTAATATTATTATTATTTCTCTTTTTCTTCTCCCTCCTCTCACGTTAGTTCCAAACGTCTATATTTCAATGGTGTGGATTTCAATCAGTGATGATATTGATCATTGGATCTCTCTCCTTACTGCCCGGCGATGGTATGGATGGGTACCAAATGGCGATGGTATGGATCTTGGTATGTGGATTTTGCAATCATTTTGTGACGTGGGTTTGGCGGTGGTGGGTGGTGATGCATGGGTGGTTTTGTTGGTGCGTTAAAAGTAGTAAAAATATTATTTTAAGGTCCGTTTTAAAATAATTTATTTAGTTAAAACTAAAAATTTTTTGATGAAAATAATATATATAAAGATAAAAATTAACTGAAATAATATAGTATAACTCATAAATAATACTAAAAAGTACAGTAAGATTCATGAATAGTATCAAAAAGTGCAATAAGACCTATAAATAGTAGTAAAAATAAATTAAATAATAACAAAAATAAGTTAAATAGTAAAATAAATTGATAAAACTTTAATGGCATACGCACACTTTTAGAGTATATTAAACTTATGAATAATAGTAAAAATAAACTTAATAATAAAATAAATTTTGCAAAAATAATTTTTGCCTAACAAAATTTTAAAAGCACACCAAATACTAATACTAATGCTCTATTACAAGTGATGGAAAATGTGCTTAATTGGTCCCTGCTATGCCCATTGACATCGGATCTCCAACGTTCATATAATAGTTGAGATTCTATCTGCAACCACATCAACTGACGTCTACACCTGGCTACCTATGCCCAATTGGATTCAACTATACACCTACAAAATTTGGAACCACACACACACACACACAACAAGGCCAGGCCCACCATCTCGTACATTTTATTGGGCAATCAATCCAACAACCAAGTAAGAAACTGAAATAAAAAATAATAATAATACTACAAAGATTTTTTTTTTTTTAATAAGAATACTACAAAGAATTAACTCATATAAATCCATAAAACGGATTCTCAAAAGATCACAATATTACATAGGTATCTGCCAAAAGCTGAGCAGAACTATTAAATCCTTTTGAAGTACACTACACTCATATGATTCTGTCAAATGCAGTTTACAAATACTACATGATAAAAAATAAAGTATTCTAAAATAGACGAAAGAAAGGGGTGAGGACTAGTCAAACCCACGAGTTGATTAGCTTTAGAAATTAACAAAAGTGAGCAACAAACACAATTAAGGAGGAAACAGCCTTCCTCCAATGGATCAAACACCTTTGCAGTTTGCAAAAACAAAAATGGGGCAAACCCAAAAAGATAAAAAGGAACACCCCACATGATACACCAAACCAAAGTTGACAAACCCAAAAAGCACCCATTTTTTATAGGATCAAAAGGCTAAAAATGAAAAGACATGCACATAAATTAGTACCCTTTGAAGGGCTGGTTTTTCAAGTGACCAAATATATAGGCATGGCCGAGGCAGAGAACCTTTGCTGCTGTACTTGTTGTTGCTCCATGTTAAGCTCTCTGAGACTCAAATACGGTATGTCCACCTCACCTTTCGTTGCCGGAGTCAAAGTTCCGGCGAGAGGACCAGAGGAGGGACGGCTCCGACTACTTGTACGGTACGGCGTGGAGGACCCACTTGTGCTCTCGGTGATGTACACAGGCCCTGAAATAGAGGCTCTAAAAGCTCGAGCCCTGGCTTGATGAACGTCTTCACGATCATGATCATGACCATGATGGCTATGGTGGTGGTGGTGGTTAATGTGGGTCCACTTCCATTTGAAGAAAAGGAAGGCACTTCTCCACCAGCGCTTCTTCTTAACCTTGTGGGTCTTCTTCAAGTCGTCTTTGGAAATGGGTTTTTGAAGCTTAAAGTGGATGGAGTCTATGGATCTTGTCGTTTCACGCTTGTGCTTCCTTGCTTCTTCTAAGACCTTGTGTTATTGCGAGGAAATAGCAAGTGGGTCAGACTCTCCAGAAAACTTTATACACAAAGAGTTAGCATAGTATTCTTACATATAACACTATGTCAAAGAAAAACAAAAACAAAAGATGGAGTTTTTAGAGAGACCTGAAAGTAGTCAATTTGAGGATCAAAACCATAGTCACTGAAGTGTTGGGGTTCTGGCATGGGAAAGATGGGGGATTTGTTTGACATATTTTGTTTGTTTGTTGTTTTTCTTTGAAAGTGCTTTTTCTTTGTCTTTGCTTTGTGTTGTGTCAATGCAGCGTGCACGTCGTGGCAGAGGTCGGGGTTGGAAAGAGTGTGGAAATTGCAGAGAAAGGAGGGCAGAGGAAAGTAAAGGTGAGTGAGTGTGACTGTGAGAGGGGGAAGCGGAAAAGGGAATTTGGCTTTGGCTTTGGGGGGCTCAAGAATGAAATGGCCGTTGGCATTGGCATGCCCTACTAAATGCTATTCCCATCTTTTTGATTTCCAACGCTACCCCCTTATTTATTTACCACTATTTATTAGAGTACTATTTATTAATTAATTATACACGCAATTAAGACTTAAGAACCCGTTTGCTTGCTGCAGAAAGTGCAGTTTTAATTAGAATACAAACACTCTATGTTATTTTTTGTATTCTACTTTATATTTTATCAATCATAACCTGTTATGTAATTATTTAACTTTTTTTATAAAATAATTAAAGTTTAAAATAGACAAAAATAAACACATGATAAGTTGTGATTGATGAAACATAAATTGAAACACTAAATGACAAAATATGGTACAAAAATTTATATTCTTTTAATTGTTTGAGTTTTTTTTTTTTTAATACTTTAATGAGTTATGAGAAAAGTTAACCGATGTTTTAAATCTTAACAACGACTAAGGAGGGCTTGTTAGTGAATTATTTTTATTTTTATATATATATATTAAAAAAAAACCATTAATTGATTTTTTAATTTTTTTTTTAAGTAGTATGAAAACTTTTTAAAAATTGTTCATTAACAAATGCACTAAGGCTTTGATTAATGTTTTAAAATTTTAGATTTATCATAAAGAGTAAATTTTATTACCATTTTCTTAGAAGTTGAAAATTCAATTTTAATAATCTCAAGAACCTTATAACTCAATAACATAATTTTTTTATTTTATTATAATGGATGTGAAAAGTGTTCAATGTTTTGCAACTTTTGGGAGTGATTTTAGCGAAACAATTTATTTCCGTAATCTAGATGATAACTTGTGGAACTAGTTAAAATTAAGGTTGTTGTACTGCTCATATGGAATTTGTCGATCATTCAAAGATGTAATCGGTACGTTTTCAAACATGTGCTATTCAAGTTTGTTAGGGACTTAATTGAGTAATAATATCATTAAAAACTTTGACTTCAAATGAATTACAATTAGGTTATGTGATAGTAATATCTTTAACAACAATTATGTACAACCTTCAAGAATTATGAAGTTAAATTGACACATTTTGGTTACATCTAAGATTTGAATTCTTAATTCCTCGTAAATAAATAATAAAAAAGAATTATTCCAACCTAAATGTCTGGTGCATCTGCAGTAGAACCTGCACATTTATGAGATTTGACACGGCAGAATGAAAGCAAATTAATATCTCACCAACCCAAAAAAAAAAAAAAAAAAAAAACGATGGAAGACCGAAGAGGGTTACATATTGAGTAATTTGAAGTGTTGAAAACTTTAAATGGCCTTTAAAGAGAACATCTGGACAATTAGAAGTTTAGAACCGAGTAAGAAAAAAAAAGCATTAAACCACAAAAGTTATATAATTTAAAGGTCATGTTAACGAGTGCTATAAGACATTAGTTAATAATTTAATTAAAGAAAACTTTTATAAAAAAAGAGAAAAAAATAATTAATGTTTTAACAGTTTTTTTCATTTCTTATAAAGGTAATATCGAAACTTTTTTAAAATAAATTCTTAACTAATGCCCAACAACACCCGATAACATTTCCTATGATTTAATACCAAAAGCATATATATGTGACTGCAGTGTCCAATCCCACGGGCCCAATCAAAAGGGTATATAATTCAATACCAATAACACGTAAACCAATATTGTAGTTAATTATTTTGTGTGTCATTCTCAAACTGCTTTTAAGCACAAACCTTGTCAGCTGTGGAATCTAACGAGAAACTGTTAGAAGAGCATAGAATAATGCGTATTGATGTTTAATTAAATTTGTCATCAATCTCAAAGTAATTTCTTAGGCAGTCTTTACCTTGTGGAACGTGAAGTCTAACTTCCACAGTTGAACCGCGTGGAGACTATATAATAGAAAATAAAATCATCATATAAATTCTCCAACACATGCTATGTAGAGATTTTTACACTACCTCCCTTTATCGGTGCTTGTTACACATTTCTTGACCCGGCAAATCTAACATATTCATGACATTTGTAATTTTTGAACAATTGGGAAGCAAAATCATATTTAGCATGTGCAACCCACGATTAGGGGTGTGCATCAAACATTCAAACTCACTGACTTGACAAAATTGGTCTAATTCAACCCAACTTGACATCTCAAGTTGGTTTTCATGAATTGAAAATTTATTTTGAGTTTCAAGTCAGATAATTTTATTAAGAATTAGTTTTGACGATTTTGAAAATTTGATGTATAATTATGTGAATTATAATAGTTTATTAAAAATGTAATTAAATAATTAATGAAAGTTAAACTTATTTTTTAGTAATGCTACTTTAATAATATTTTCACAAAAAATCATAAGTAGCAAATTATTATTGGTTTTAATCTGAATCTACCACTAAAATTACTTTTTTGCTTACCAATAATTTATAATGACATGCTACCTAAGATTTATTGAGCAACTATTGTGAACAAAACATCTTTTTTTAATAAGACATAAAACATGTAAGCGTAGTCAACTGACCTAATTCAACCCAGTGTCATGTCGATTGGGTTGAGATGGTTTCTACATTTTAGGTTGAGAATTTCTCAAACCGATCCATATGGACTCCTACCCACAATGTTTGCCTACTCTTACGTCTATTCCCCCCTGCCCTCTCTGGCAGGAAAGAGAGTTACTAACATGAAAATGAAATACAATAGAGGGTAATATTTATAAAAATCACAAGGATCTCGATATGGTAATAAATTCATTGAAAAGGTATAGTAATAATTTAAAGAAAATAATAAGGTCAATACTTATCTCCTCCCTTTAGGGCTAAAGAAAAACCATACTTTGGGCTTTCATATATGGAGACGAGTATGGAGCCAAAGCCAGGCAGTATTTATTGTCTCGATGGCTGAGCAATGGACATGAGCTTCACGTGAATCAATGCCACATATTATACGAGTTTTTGATTATTTTTAGAGACCAAAACAGTCACGGATAGAACGATAAAATAATTTATTGAATATTGAATAGGAAGATGGACACGGGGTTCATCTGCAAAATTATTAGTACTTAGTATTATTATTATCATTGCTAACCTACTATGACTATAAGTTATACTAAATACATTATCAAAAAGAAGAAGTTTTTTTTTTTTTTTTTTTTTTTTTCTGAGACTATAAGTTTTTTTACATACTATGACTATAAGATTTTTTTTACATATAAACACGGCGAAGAGAACGTACCCTCTCACATTTTTCATGCATACGATTTGTGAGAATCGGATACAGACACTCTTAATGGAGACTAAGTTCACATGTGTAGGCTATTTCACATTTGTTGAAAAAACAAATGCAAATAAATAATTGAAGTTTTATGATGTAAATCAATAAGCCTTTTTGGATTAAGGTTTTGTTATTGTTGTCAATATAATTTATTTGTCTATATAATAAAAGTAGCTAAAAATAATGGTGAGTCTATATAATAAAGTAATAATGAGTTGGGAAAAAAGAGGTTGTATCCATGGTTATTAAACCCAAAATGGCTAGGCCAATTGAACGAGTAACCAAGTGAATTGATACTTATGCCGGTTCAATTGTTTAATTGGACCATTTATGCAATTGAACCGGCAAAACTTAGTAAGATCCAATTATAGGTTTTTGGCAACCCAAGCAAACTAGACATGTTATTTTCAAAACCCAATTTATTTTGTTATTTTGACTAAAATTTCTTTTATAGGTCCATTGTAGAATCATTTCCTGAATTTGGAGTACAATGAAAATAATGGATTTCACATTGAGGTCGATGTTGAACTTTTTAATAAAGATTTATTTTCAAGTTTTAGCTCATATCGTAATCCATATGATTAGAACAGTTAGTGAGTTATGCAATTTGCAAAGATTGTAATTTGAAGTCTGAGATATGCTTTTATATCTATAATTTTGAGACATATATTGTAATAGGGTTTCATTTAGAAAACATTTGGCTGCAACTCTGAAATCCTTTTACTTTATATTTTATATTGTTTTTACCTGAGAAAACTTGAGTTTGAATTATATCATTTTGTTAAGTTTTTAATTTAATTGGTAATTTAGGGATGCTTATTTATTCAATTTACATGTTTATTTTATAATTTCTCAAATTTATTTATATATTTATTTAATTTTGCAGTTTAAACTATCGTTCATTAGAGCGTGGGCATCACTCTCACTCGGTGGCCTAATAGGTGATTGATCAATGGCGTAGGAAATTGGGCCTATTGCAGTCTCTTTTTTTATGTTTGGGCCTTATAGCAATTACGTCCATTTTGATTGGGCCCAATGAACCCGTTATATGATGCCCAAGCTAACGTAGACCAACATTATACAGCAGAGGTAGCCTTAGCAATACTTTTGTAAACCAAATTCGGTCGTTTTGTGGGAAAATATGTAAAAGATTCAACTATGAGTCTACGAGTATGACCAAACCAACCTTGAGCTAAAAATACATTTCAAAAAAAAAAAAAAAAAAAAACATAGGTCTTTTTTTTTGTGGTTAAACCTTCAAAGAAGGATTATATATTATAGAGGAATTGGAAGACATAATCTCCATCACCAGTCTTAGTCAATAGAAATGCAGTCATTTCCTGTAATACGAAAGTCTACCTAGATAGTACTTATTTCAGTTCGCCAATTGATATAATTCGTTGTCAATATGTAATAATGCACCCTATTTTCTACTTCCTCATGAAGAAAATTCTGAATCCAACCCCTTTCCCACTTTATTTCTTTATCATGTCACAACATATCTACGCATCTCTATTGTAAAATTATTCTTAACCTTATCTTTCGATTTTCTAATAAGTGAATTAGCTTTCATCACATCATTTTATGTATTTAAAATTTACTGTCATCAAGTCAAATAATTCCAAAAATCAATTGATATCTATTGACTTGATGATAAAAACCAATTATCATGGACCTTAAATCATAAATTAAAATTCTATCATATATATATATATATAATGACGTATCAAAAATTCAATATACTTTAAAAAAAAATCATAATTTTTGTGACAAACATACCAAGGTCTTAAGATCTCTAAAACAAGAAGATACCTCATATATAAAATATACGTATTTATATCTCATTGCGGTAACTCTACAATTGTGAAACTTGCGAGCTATAAATGGTGTACTACTAGATTAGGATCTTCAAGAGTTATATTAGAATGGATGTATAATTATTGCTCCAAAATCTACCTGGATTTTGTAAATTTTTACACAATAGCAACAATTTAATTAGATACAAAAACTATTATATAATCAATTAATATCAATTTTTGAAAATTTTTCTTTTTAGAAGAAAACAAAAAGGGAAGGACATTTTAGTAAATTCAAAGGAAACCGCGTCAAGCGTGGCGTCTAAATGAGACTTTAAGACTGCAAATAGCTGAGCAGTCAAGAGTGTGAACCTTTTAGAGACCATAGAGCAAACACTTCCCATTTTGAAACTATAACCCCGAAACCCTCAAGAACTTTCCTTCTCCTTACCAATATATAAACCTCTCTATATCTCTCTCCCTTTTCATTTCTAAATTCTCAAAAACCTAAATCCTTCTCTCTCTCTCTCTCTCTCTCTCTCTCTCTCTCAGTGTCTCTTACACAAACAAATCACAACAATGGGTGAGCCAGAGACAGGAAATCGTTATTTAGGCCCAAGCAACAACTACGGGACTGGCAGTGGCTACGAGTTGAGTGGGAAAATAATGCTAAGTGCGATAGTGATACTGTTATTCGTGGTGGTTCTTATGGTCAGCCTCCACCTCTACGCGCGCTGGTACTTAATCCGGGCGCGTCGTCGCCACTCCCGTCGCACACGCCGCAGGACCCGGATTGTGTTCTACGTGGACCCTTCTAATCCAAACAGCAGCAACGCCGTGACCGTCTCCGCCGGCGGCACGCGTGGGCTCGACGCGTCTGTCCTCGCGTCGTTGCCTGTTTTTGTTTACTCTGAGAAGACCCACCCGGAATTGCCCGAGTGCGCGGTTTGTTTGTCCGAATTCGAAGAGAACGAAACGGGTCGGACTTTGCCCAAGTGTAAACACAGTTTCCACATTGGGTGTATTGACATGTGGTTTCACTCTCACTCCACCTGTCCGCTATGTCGGTCAGCGGTTGAACCGGGTCAGGAGAATGGAGACGAGGTCGTTATTTCGATTAACGAATCGGGTTCGGGTTCCAGTTCGGAGTTGTGCTCCGATTGTCAACACGAGGATGGACATACGGGTTCGGGTTCGGGTCCGGGGCAGACATCGTCTTCAGGCGGGTCGAGACTAAAAGATTTCGCGGGTGTGAGTATTGAAATCCCGACGAGGAACGAGGGCTTCAGGGACGAGTTCTCTGACTCGCCAGCGAGTCAAGGCGGGTTTAGATCGCCGATGAGTCGCATGTTGTCGTTTACGAGGATTTTAAGCAGAGACAGGAGATCAAACATGTCGTCTCCGACAGTGGGAAACGTAGAAGTGAGTTGTGGTGGTGGTACTCCTACTGCTGGGTCAGTGAACGAGTCGGACGTTGAGCGAGAGACTCGGCAAACTCAGAGGGAGAACTCGGAGATGACTCGGTGAGTTATTATAGTCTAAAGAAAGTGACGCGGGCGGTGTTATGTAATCGAGGTTTGAGAAAAACAATGGGAGACAGTGTTGATGAGTCTATGGACTATGGCGGTGGTCTAGGACATCGGTACGATAAATCGGATTGAATAGTGAATACGTGGCAAATTTCGGTTTGCTTAAAATTCTCGCAGCCTTGGGTTCAGTGAGAATGTTTGACCCGTGTATATAATTTCACGTTTGATTGATTTTTTTTTTTTTTTTCCTCTCTTTTGGAAATAGAAAATGAGTTTTTTTTTTATTATTATTATTTAAATTTTTGGACCTTGCTGTTCTCAAGTATTTACCGCCAATTACTTTATTGTTTTCCCTTTGGTTAAAATTGTTTCATAGTGCCTCAATGTTTCGAATTTAAACACTAGTTTAATTAATTTTCTCCTAGCCACTAAAAAATGTATAATAAAAAAGATTAAAGATTAGGTATAATATCTTAGATGTTATTCTTTAGATTATCTTCTTAAAATTCAGCCATATAAATACTTAACTAAAAAATATATTTTCTTCTCATAAAAGAAAATCCACATAGCAGAATCTTAAAATGGAATCTTAAGAAACGATATTTAAAATAGAGCCATGTGACTATTTAACTTAAAAATTCACTTTTTCCCGTAAGAAAAAATTTACATAATAGAATTTTAAAAAGAAAACTTAAAAAATAGCAAATAAGTATTGTACCTAAGTCTTGCTTAATAAAAAAATTGTTTCATGCTTTAGGCTTTTTGTTTCATGCTTTAGGCTTTAATATCATGAGTTTGAGTTGGGGAAAAAATCAATTTATAAATAAAGTAAAAAAAAATCCTTAAATTGATTTGCATGCAATTGCTTTAATTTGATTTTCTTAATATTTGTGCATAATTTAATTTTTTATTTTAAAATAAAAAAAATTTATACATACAATTTTTTTTTTTCCCATAATTTGCTAGTATTACGTTATGAATGGTTAACATAAAAATAAAAGTAATGTTATATATTTGGTTCATGTAAAAGTGGTTAGAATGGATAAAAATAAAAGTAATGTCATATAGTTGGTGGTTATGAATGGATAAAAATAAAAGTAATGTTGGTTAACATAAAAATAAAAAGTAATGTTATATAGTTGGTTTATGTAAAAGTGGTTAGAATGGATAAAAATAAAAGTAATGTCATATAGTTGGTGGTTATGAATGGATAAAAATAAAAGTAATGTCATATAGTTGGTTACTTGGTTTTATGTAAAAATGATTATTTGCTAGTAATATCTGTTTTTTTCTTTTTCTATTTCTTTTTCTTTTTTGAGAAGACAATATCAATCATTTCAATTATCATTTAATGAAATATTAAATTCTCCTTGACTTATGAACTCGTGGCCTTTGGCTAAACTTCATTATTATACCATTTCAAGTGCAATTGCATACCAAAATAAAAGTCACATCAAAAGGTGGAAGAAGTTGTTGGCAATGTTATTTTGAAAAATTAATAAAATTATCATTTAATGAAATATTAAATTCTCCCTGACTTATGAACTCAAGGTCTTTAGCTAAACTTCATTATAAAAGGGGATAGGTTTGGCTTACTTTTAGTACTTTTTTAACTAAAATCTCATTTTGTTTTAATAAGAAATTGTCATATTACTCACTAACTAAATAAAATGTGGAGATTAAAACCCACTATCACTCATCATTGTATATTTAAAACAATAGAAGATATCTAGTTAAAAAAGTACTAGAGGTAAGCTAAACACAAAAAGGATATGTATACAACATTTTCACAACAAATCATAGGTTTTGTATGTTAACTTAATAAAAAAAAACTTATACATATAAATATATATTAAATATTACTTATAAAAATAAAAAATAAAAAGCTTTGTTAATAAGTTCCTAAACCGTTATAAATTCAGGTGCATTTAATACAAAATTAAATATTATATACATATAAAGTCAAATTATAAATAAATAAATATATATATATATATATATATAATTTACATCTGATATAACTTTAAGCAATATTACACTCCATATTAACTTGTTATAAAATTCATATGTTGAAAATCCCACCATTGAATTACATGTTTTTAACATTCTTGCCAATTTTCATGTCAATTGAATGTTATTTACTATTCGATCCATAAAATCATCTTTTATGTATTATTTTAAACTACAAAAATTTAAATTTAAACAATTGATTAATGACATGACTATTAATTTTTTATCACCATGAAAATTTGCAAACATGAAGAATATACAAAAATAATATAATTTAACGGTAGATTTGTTAAAATTTGCATCTAATTAAAAAATATTGAGTGGTGTAACATTGCTTAGATTTGTACTAGATATAACTTGACCCAACCAATATATATATATATATATATATGAAAAAGCATTCCCGTTGCTGTTGGGTTTAGGTAGCCATCTATAAACACTTGAAAAAAAAGAATATACAAACCATAATGAGTTTGTCATACCAAAAAAAAAAAAAATCCATAACGAGTTTGTCGTACAAAATAATAAAATAAATTATTAGAAAGTGTATTTTTTTTTTTAAATGTCATATAACTTATAATTAAATATTTATTATCCCAAAAGCATGCCTCTTGCCCTTGGGTCTGGGTAGCCATTTATATTCACTTGAAGAAAAGCATATACAAATCATAACAAGTTTGTCATGCAAAATAATAAAATAAATTATTAGTAAGTGCATTTTTAAAAAATGTCGTATAACTTATAATTAGATATTTATTATTTTGTTAATATATATATACTTGATAAGAAGATATCTCATACATTTAATATACAACTTATAATTAGATATTTATTATTTTGTTAATATATATATACTTGATAAGAAGATATCTCATACATTTAATATACGTATTTTTTTCTCCCTCATGACGTGATATGAGTTAACTCATATATTATGAATAAAATGAATTATTGTTGTCTTATATACACATTTCTTGTCAAAACCAAAATACTGCAAATATCTTCAAAAGGTACAAAATACTAGGAGTTTAGTAATTTTTTTTTTATAACAAGTTTATATTTTTCAAAGAGTAAACAATTTTTTTTTTTTTTTTTTGATAAGGAGTTTAGTAATATATAAAACCTAATAAAGAGAGAGAATGGTGGTCAGACCAAAATGCAGGGCACTATAGGATTATACTATATTTTATGAGGAAGCCGAATTGAATCTTTTTACATAGTTGACATATCACAATCTTAAATCCCTTACCTTTTTCTCAAAAAATATCACTATCTTAAATTACAGTAATGGAAATATTTCATTTTTTGGCGTAAAATTGGATATATGCTTGTGCAAAATGCAGGGTTCATAAATATTTATTTAATTGGGGTTTGAAATTTCAACAGCTGTTTCCTCGATTTCCAACATCTATTTCCTTTAATTTAAAAAAATTTGGCTACTGCCAATTGTATTTGGTCAGTTCACTCTTTGCGACCGCGTGATAGACTTATGTATTTTATTTGGTCACTTCAAACTAATAGGAGCCAATAGCCATCGAGACCAAAATCACATAATATACAACTACTAGTACTCTCTACCATTACAAGCTTTCGTGTGATAGACTTTTTATTTTATTTTATTGTGTTTAATGGAAACTTTCAATGTGATTGTGATGTGTTTGGTGTCCATATATTAATTCGGTTGGCAAAACTTCTTTACAAAAAATTGGGATAAATTCTCTCATACATTATACGAATTTAATTCATAATAATAAAATTTTAAGGTTTAGTAAACCAATGATGAACCAAAAGAAAATAAAAGAACCTTCTCAAAAAAAAATAAAAAAATAAAAGAAAAACAAAATAATAAAAAAATAAATTAACATTGAAGTCTTTTTCTTTGCTAACACGCAGGATGTCATCAAACTAAAAACCTAATTAGTAAACTACCAATTTTGTCTTCTTCTTTTCTTTTTTTCTTTTTTTTTGAAATAAAGATTCTACTCTAGCCTAATATAATAAGTATATATATGTGTGTGAAGTTTAACTTGAACTTCAATTATTATACTTATGGAGTGGTCATCACGTTAATGGTACACTGTGGTAATTTAGTCTTAAAAGTAAGAGTTGTAAAGAATTATATCACATTATATTCTATTTTATGTTTCATTGAGTAGCAGAAGATGCAAGTTGTTGTTTGTTTACTTTATTTTATTTTATTTTATTATGTTGCTACAGTACTACTTTCTTTTAAGTCGTATGAAAGACCAAGACTTTATAAAATAAGTGTTAGTGTGTTACTATAGAAATTAATCTTGTAAGTCTCTTATTATAAATGTTTAAAAAGAAAAAGAAAAAAAAAAATTTTCTTTGAGTCACGTCGAACATTAGCTGCATGCCAAAGTTGTCATTCAATAGTAATAAGGAATTGATTGGCAGTCATAGCTTGAAGCTTAATATGTTTCCCTAATTGGATTTTTAGCAGATAACTTAGACGATTAATTTCTCATTATATTTTGAACCAATCATTTCATTTCCAAACTTGCCAACCTGTTTAAATTTCAGACGCAAGCTATGTTTGTAAGTTATTTTCAATAGTCTATTTGTTAGACATGGTATTTGCAATCCTTATTTTTCAACTAACCCTCATTACTCCCCACGTGAATGAAAGTATGAAGCAAGTTAGCTTGCTACATTATTGTTGGTTGGTTGCATTATATAAGCTGATTAAATTTGGCCATACCAAACACATATCACAATAATATCTAATAGAGGAAAATGATCGTTTCAAATCTTTCTTCCTTACCATTAACACAAGTTACACAAGTCACTCATTAAAAGGATAAAATATACAAAATAAAATAAGTTATAGACTAATATATCAAACAATAAAAAAGTATATATTATAATTGTTGAGTTGATAAGTTCGCTATTGTCAAATAATGATCTGAATCTACTCTTTTATTCTAAAAAAAAGTTAAAAAAATTAAATTAAATGTTCCAAAATTAACAGAAAAGTTTTTTTTTTTTTTTAATTTAAAAAAAAAAAAAAAAAAAAGACAAATGATCTGCTGTCATTTTTTTTTTTTTTTTTTTGAACCTGCAATCAAAAATTATTTTTACTATGTTTCATTTCAGTGGTCCTGTAGTAAACATAATAATTCTAGGAAGACAAAAATTTCTTATATTGAGTCTATTTGAATACAACTTATTTTTCCTGAAACTAAAAACTGAAAACACCGTAGCAAAATAATTTTTAAATGTGTGAATAATGCCGTGAGACTTATTTTTAATATTTTTAAATGCGTGAACAGTATATGCACTGTTTATGAACAGTGAATTTTGCTAAAAAAAGTCAATAACAGCATCATAATGGGGGAAAAAATGAAAGAAACGCAAACGTGGGTTTGGAAACGCGGATCCAAACCCACACATAGTACACTAGTACACAAGCTTTTTCGTTTTTACTTGTACATGCTACAATAATTGCCATCAGGGCAATTTGGTAATTTCAAAATTGAGCAACTCCTACGTCACCCTCACTTAGCTCATCTCTCCATAGCACCGTCCTTGGTGCGGTGATCATTCTACAAGTATAAATGTTTGTGAAGTGTGAGAGGCAAGAGTCAAAGTTCAAGTCTTCATGAGGAAATTTCACATGTATATACATTTAAATTAGATTAAAATAGAAATTCTATCTTAAAAAAAAAAAAAAAAAAAAAAAAAACTCATCTCTCTATCATGGGCGGCACTGACGTTACGTAAAGATGCAAAGAATTATAGCCAATTGAGCAACTTGGAAAAAATCTGTAACCACCGTGTGCTTTTGCGAAACTAGCACAATGTATTGCATAATTATTGCCACAATCTACTTCGTGGACCCATATGCACTCGTTATTTTTTCTCTATCTCATTTTATTGTACAATTTTTTTTATAATTCGTCATACAGTAAGATGTGAGCAGTAGAAATAAAATGATGAGTTTATATGGGTCTCTATCTTCACTACTCACAACTTACTATATAGTGAGTTGTGACAACAATAACTTTTGGTCCTAAATTTAGGGCTGTTTAGATCGAGGGTGGAAGGAGGGAGAATGAAGGGAAGTAGAATAAAATTAGCAAAAATGTATGTTAATTTATGGTCAAATCTACTTCCCCTCCCTCCACTTCAATTCAAACGGACCATTACTCATATTTTTGACATAACACTTGATAAACTATGAGTGGTAGAGAAAAAAAATAGTGAATTCATGTAAAAATGACATGCAATTAATTATAATTTGTTACATAAGATAATTGTAAAAAAGGAAAAAAAAATTGTAATAAAAGCTATGTTCTTAGCAACTTCTAGATTTAGTCACTTTGTGAACATTGTTTTTGAATTAAGGAAAAAATTAACAAATACTTTAAGGGCATTAGTTTAATAAATATTCTTAAAAACTTTTTTATATTCTTAGAAAATGAAAAAAAAAAAAAAAGATTTTAATAACCGTTTTTTTATATTTCACTTGAAATAGTTTCAAGACTTTCTTAAAATTAAACTTTCTTAAAATTGTTCATTAACAAATGTTCTACGTACAACGGTTAACTCTTAAAAAAAAAAAACCATTGGTTTCAACATTTAAAGATTTGATTGGTTTGACGGTGAGGAAAGGTCGGTGGAGTGATGATTTAATTGGGTAACTCCTATTGAGCTCATGTGATATTGAGCATAGGATAAAACCACCCAAACAGAATAGACCTCGTCAAATATTAAATCTTCCAAACCCCAACGGCACGGCAAATTTGTTCCCCACACGGCAAATTTGTTAAGTCTTTTGAATTTTTGTTTTTGTGAGACTCGGTCACATATTCAAGATTTTATCTATGGTACATTATAAATATCCATTATATTATCTTTCAATTTTTCAATTTGTTCTTACCAATAGAAAAAGTCGCATTCGAGTTGAGCTTATTGACCATCTAACTCTAAATCTCATTTGTCCTCTTCCGAATTCTTTTTTTTTTTTTGGGTAAAAAGGAATATGTATTAAAAGAGAAGCTAAGGGAAAACAGAGGGCTCAAGGATGACACTGTTACAATACAAGCCAGCCTTGAGTTATTAGAAAGGTCACATTCAAGTTGTTTTCTCCACTATTTTATCTAATAAATATTTATGGTCTATTTGAATACTGTTTACTTTACTGAAATTGAAAATTTATTACTGAATAGATAAAGATAAAAGTTAGTTGAATAGTACAGCAAAATCCATGAATAATACCAAAAAGTGCAGTGGAGTCCATGAATAGTAGCAAAAATAAGCTGAATAGTAAAATAATTTTAATTTTTCATTGGTATCTAAACACACACTTATAGTAGCTTATTTTTCTCTCAATTGATCTTGCAAGTTAGAGTAGATTTTTATTTTTATGTCTTTGTGTTGGCACACTATCTCCTCTTTCTTATGTTGTTTGTTGTGTTGCGGATCTCATGATATATTTCCGTGTTAGAACCCTATCTTCTCTCTTTTGTATGTATTTGTTTCTCGAAAAAATAAAAGGTAATATTTTACATGCTAGATGATATAATATCTCTAATCATGACATACAAAGATGACTACTAATCTTCTTATGTTGTCTGTTGTGTTACGGATCTCGTGATATATTTCTATGTTAGAACCCTATCTTCTCTCTTTTGTATGTATTTGTTTCTCGAAAAAATAAAAGGAAATATTTTACATGCTAGATGATATGATATCTCTAATCATGACATACGAAGATGACTACTGATCCTCAGCTTGCCACAAGCAAAAACAAAATTAAGAATTAATTCGATCCACCATAGGATTCTTTGTAATTTTGTGACGTATTTTGTTTTTTTTTTTTTTTTTTTTTTTAAATATAATTGACTAATTTTTATTTTTTGTTTTTATTTCCAGCATATTTGTACTATGTTAGAAAGTTTTTTGTATTTTTCTATATGGATGAAAATTCTTGAGTACTTAACAGGGGAAAAAAATTATTTATCTTTATCATCTATGTACAATATTTTCGCCAGAAGTATATTACTCTTGTTTGACTAATTTTCTTAAATAATAGTAATATTTATCGCGTTTGACGAATTCTATGTGATAATCCTAGGAGTCACCTATTAAAAAATTTACTACGTAAATATTATAAATTCATTTGTCTAACTTTTGAACAGAAGACTGAAATGTTATTGCAAATTTATTCATTAATTATCCTATTGCTCAAATCACATTCATTATAATGTCAATTTATAATACTTGTAATTTTAAAAAATCTAACATGTGCATACCTTTTCCACTCAATACTAGGGTTGTAAATTAACCAAATTGTTTATAAACAGCTCAAGCTCAACTTAGGAAGAAGTTTATTCGTATTCATTTATTTAGTAGACAAGCTAAACTTAAGTACAAATTTAAGCTCGACTATTAAACAAGACAAATTTAAAGTTTAAATATAATAATGTGTTTATGAACAAACTTGTGAACGTGCATGCTTGAGTTAACTACGTATAATATTATATTTTTATATGTATATTTGTCTAAAATTGTATTTATATAGACTTGAGAGAATGTATTGTATAAGTTTGTAACTAGGTTCATATAATATCAATGGTGTATTAATAGTTTATTGATAATATAAAAAATTCATTCATAGTAAAATTCATAGATTTGTGAAGGAAAATGAAATTTTAGTCGTGGTTTTACTATATATAAAAAAAGTAAATTATTCAAGTAATCTGTGAATAAGTTTAAATTTATTTAACAAGAAAATTAATCAAACTTGAATATATAATATTGTTTGATAATGAGTTTGAGTTAGGCTCGTATTCAAAATAAAATTAAACAAACAAATTTATACTTTTAATGCTCGACTCAGTTTGTCTTAAGTTCGTTCACAATCCTACCTAAAACTCCCAAACAAAAGAGGAGCTCATAGCAAGTTTGGTGAGAATGCACTCATGTAAGCCCCACTCTTTGTATTCGTTGGCAAAGTAATGTTCTATAGTATATTCTTTGGTGGCGCAGCTACGTAAACAAAGCAGTGGAGTAAGTCAAACTAAAAGTTCGGAGTTTGACTTTAGTGACCATGATGTGTGTGTGTGTGTGTGTAACACGTCGGCAAGGAGACCACCGACTCCAATTTAACGGTTCAGATACGATGAGTAGTGTGGGCTTCACAGTTACGATTCAATAATAGAGAAAAAGATCCAATGCTAAGAAAAAATTATTAAAGTGGGCCAATGTAATCCGCGTAGGTTGTTGAAAGTTGAAACCACGTTACTTTGAAAGTCTTTATAGTAATTTCCTTCATTTTGTCATATTAAAGTTTGATTTGATTAAGTTTGGGACTTTTCTATCATCTCCATTACGACATTGACATGAACTTGCCCACCTCTATTCTTACTTAAAAAGTTAAAATCAATAAAATTTGTTTCCAACGTCTCTAAGTAATGTTGTAGATACCGTGTGCAAATGTGAATGCATTTTGGAAAGTAAAATAACTATTTTATTATTTCTTGTCATGAACATCATGTCATAAACATAAAATTTTCACTAGTATTTAAGGTAAAACTACACTTTTCTCTCACATAAATAATATATATGGGCAAAATCTAACAGAATTCATCTTTGTATGAGCTAAATGCATATTATATCAAGTGTACTAACGATTTCACCTATAATATCGCATATATTTTGTAGAGATGGGTTCAAGTTACACCTAATGTAACTCTTATAAAGTTACACATTTTTTACACCTTAGATTTATTAAAGATCTAATGGCTGAAAAAGTATCATTAAATGCTATTACTTTCCATCTAATAACCTAATTAATACCACAATATTTTTCTCTCTCCCCTTATTTATTACTTTCCACTTATTAAAAGACACACCACACACCACCATTTTCAAGAACCTGCAAAACACAAACTCATCTACAAAAGAGCACCTTGCCATTACACGGTACACTAGAAATTTGTTAGGTTGGCACTGTTTGCAAATCAAGCATTTTAGAGCAGTTTTCCTACCAAACTTAATTACCATATATCTATAAGAGTTTCTAAAGAGTTTTATGGCTTGTTTGGAAGTTTAGAGAGGGAGGAGAGTAGAGGGGAGTAGAGGGAAGGGGAGTAGTGGGGAGGAGAGTAGAAGAGAATGATTCACCTCCACCTTATTTGGATGTTTTTAAAATTAGTAAGGGGGAAGGGAGTAATTAGCCATTCTCCTTGTATAATTTTGTTAATATAATAAGGGTAAATTAGGTAATTTACTTGGTTAATAGTTTATGTACTCTACTCTCCCTTCAAATCTCTCCAATTTGGGGGAATTAAAATTGGGGGGCTAGAGGGAGTCCAAACCCCTCCAAACTCCTCAAAACCCCTCCCCCTCATTCTTTAAAAAACTTCCAAACAAGGTAATTGCATTACTCTCCCTCCCTCTACTCTACTCCCCCTCATTTTTTTTAAACATCCAAACATGCCATTACTTTAGAAAGAATCCAAAAAAAAGTAAAGTTAAATTTAAATTTATTTTTAATGATTCCTCCCATATGTAATCAGTAATCATATAGGGAGAAAATGACCTTTCTTCTATTTAATCAGCCATTTAACTCATCTTTTCTGTCCATAAAAAAAAAAAAAAAAAAAAAAAATAATTTAAAATTAAAACTAAAATTAAATAATTGCTCTAGCTAAGTTACTCACATTTTTTGCCTCACCTGTTTAAATTATGCGTGGATCATTTTATTCTGCGAAGATTGAAGAAAGGTCAAGAATCATTAAACAATTTTAAAAAATTTAACTTGACTTTTTTTTGGATTCTTTCTAAAGTAAAACTCTTTAGAAACTCTTATAGATATATGGTAATTAAGTTTGGTAGGAAAACTGCTCTAAAATGCTTGATTTGCAAACAGTGCCAACCTAACAAATTTCTAGTGTGTACTGTGCAATGACAAGGTGCTCTTCTGTAGATGAGTTTGTGTTTTGCAGATTCTTGAAAATGGTGGTGTGTGGTGTGCCTTTTAATAAGTGGAAAGTAATTAATAAATAAGGGGAGAGAGAAAAATATTGTGGTATTAATTAGGTTATTAAATGGAAAGTAATAGTATTTAATGATACTTTTTCAGCCATTAGATCTTTTAAAAATCTACGGTGTAAAAAATGTGTAACTTTATAAGAGTTACACCAGATGTAACTTGAACCCATCTCTATTTTGTATTGGATTACTTTAAAATTGGGGGGAAAAAAACAGTCTCACATTTTATTACATTTAAAGAGAATTATCTTTTTATTGATAAAATACATATTTACATTTAATATTGGGTTTGAATTCAAAACCTTGCGTATTATATGAGAGGAGTTATTGTCAATGTCATTTAAACAACGTATGAAGTCTACAACCCACTTGTTATATCAATCTTTAAATCATTCAGCAGCACAATACCTTAATAAATGCCTACACAAATCTAAATTAGAAGAAGTTACTTGGTTCAAGATTTCGTAATAGATACGACACGCATTTTTTTATTTATTTAAAATAAATAATGTTTTAAAGGCATTAGTTTAAGAAATATTTATTGAAATTTTTTATGAGAAAAGAAAAAAGAATTCCTATAAAAAAGAATTAACTTTTTTATATATTTTTTTTTATATTTCTCATAAAAATTATATCAGTATTTTCCTAAATTGGTTTATTAACAAATGCTTTAAGGACACCTGTTAACCGAACTCTTTTTTATTTATTTTATTGTGAAGATACTTATTTAATCTTAATTGTTAATTTAAGATATGCATATTACCTTATTTAGTAATAATTTTATAATAATAAATAAATGGTTAAGAGTAGATAAATGTGGTAAAAAAATCTATAATTACTAATCACATCATTTTGGATGATCTTTTTTACCTAGAGGTTATTCAAAATTTTTTTTTTTTGGGTAAAAGGTTATTCAATTTTTGAAATCTTCTATATTTTCACAAAGAAAAGGTATCCAAGGTAGTGGTGATGTGAATTAATAAAAGGCTCGCAAACATTTATACAGACATAAAAGGAGAGAAAAAGAAGGAAAGAAGAAGGAACATATACTAAGGGCATTAGTCTCCAACAAAATTCTTTAAGATTATAATGATTTAGATATCTACTCGGGCTCAATCGTAGTTGAAGCAAAATTATTTTAAAAAGGGTCTGACACACATTAATCATTTATTTTTGAAAACATTTTATAGGAAATAGAAAAAGTCATAAAAAGTGTTAGCATCTTTTTTATTTTTTTAAAAAAAATTTCTAAAAAAGTTTACTAATGTTAGTAAAATCCTTTTACAAAAACTAGGTAACAAGCGCATAATATCAAAGGTAGGTACCTGAATACCGGGCACAATCATTACCTCAACTTTTAACATCATCAAGGCAGCATTAACAACCACTCGTGCCACCAACTTTTAGCAAATTCAGAGCAGAGTGAACAACCACTCCCACATGGCGTACTAAATCATTGACTTCTACTAAGGATGATTGGCCAATCCATAGTAAAAGCCAACCAACTCCACATTAAAAACTTTAGGAAACACAAATTGGTTGCATTGCACGACAAAGTTAACTTTGCTTCATCATGGTAGCTTGATATTATTGTAAACCATGTTTGGTACAATTTGAGTTTTCTTTACATGAAAGCACATGTACAGAACACTTGCACGCACGTATGCACATGCTGCTTCAAGAACAAAGCTTATACATGTGTTGGGGGCCTGGGGCTGATCTCAGAATCCCATAATAGCTAATCAGGAACAAGATTAGGTATAAATTGAACTGGCTGTAATGGGAAACAAACCCAATCTTTATTTTTCTTCTTTTTTTAAGTAATTAAATAAAAGAAAGAGAGGAGTGAATAAAACACATCAAGGGCAGCAGAGTTGAAATTTTATTTTATTTTTTGACAAATCAATACTGAAGGAAAATTGGTCTTTGTATATATTACAAATAGATCATTCTGCATTGATAAAAATACATGGTGTTACAGGATCTATATAGTACATCCAGGTAATAAGGTTAAAGGGAAAACAATACAGGTAACACCTAAAAATTGTTAGCAATCTAGAACTGCAATTACAAGGTCACTTTAATGGATCTGAGTGATTCAACGAAAGGTATTGAATTGTCATCTGACAAGAAAAAGTGGTTACTTGTTACTGATGTCTATTTCATCCGGCAGAATGTAGGTCAACTGGTTCAATTAATCTTGACCTTCGTCTCCTCTTGCCATCAGGAGTGCAACGTACACCACTGATCTTTCCTAGTTTCACAGAAAATTTGCAATTTGGCCGTGATGACCCCTCTGTTGATTTATATTCCTTAGAAGATGAATCATTGGCGGGTGATTTCTCTTTCCCAGGCTTGTTCCTATTGGTTTTAGCACATTCTTTTCCTATTGGAGATTTAGCTCTCTTTTTTGAAAATCGAAATTGTTTTTCCTCCTGTTTCTTGTCATGGCTGAGGAGACGAACATGGAAAGGATTCACAGCAGTGTAACAGATGGACTTGCCATCAACTCTACTCCTATCTAAATCAACGTCTCCATTGTTCACCTGAAAAGAAAATGAATCACAATTCCTTATAATCTATAGGCCAAGCAGTATCTGATTCCTTGGGGATCATTTCACCACCATAAGAGATTATAGCGGAAATATAATAGCATCTTTTCAAAGTTTCATACTAGAATATAATTGACATTTTATCTAGAAGCAATTCCTTGAAATAAAAAAGGCAAACTAGATGTGGAACTACCAATTGAAGAAGTGCAGAAAAGCTTCGAGCCACATTGTACTTCTCTTGTCCCTTTACCACATCAGCAAAAGACATGACATTTCCATTGTGCGCTTCAAGGGATAGTTTGTCTAGAATCCTATCGCCGTAGTCATGAATATCAAATGGAGGGCATGATTCCTATCAGACATATAGGTTGTTTTAATTCAATTTACTAGAAACAAATTTAAATGAGCAAGAATAATGTAATATGAAAATTGGCTGCAATCAATAAAAAAAAAAACTTTGTGGTAGTTAAGACAAAAAGAAAGCAAAAGTGATAGTATTCACTTGCTCCTCCAAGTTGTGCTCAATCTTCTGTTTCCATGTCGAAACCCGAGCAGCCAATTCAGTCTGCTTCTCATTTTCAGCTATGCTAGCAAGGAGAGCATCCTACATGAGAAAACATAGTTAACCAACAAAGCGAAAAATAAATGATGAAAATGTGATTGCAAAATTAAAGAGACCAGACTCCATAATCAAACTCACAGCAATCTTTGAAATGTTAACAAATGTACTCAGACATTAGACGAGAAAGTAATGGCCATATATAGATATAAATATAAATCTTATAGGACTGTAACTAGGGAACCAAAAATGCTGCATTTGAAGCAAGTTCATTATTTAAGATCATTGGTGTTTTAACTGTATCTAAATTAATTATGGATGCAAATATGCAAATGAGACACTTTTACATCAAACATTCCAACTACCAGAATTAATCTTATGGTGGTATTTTGCACTCCCTGTGCTGTGAATAGTATAACTGGTTTTAATAGTTGCGGCAGGGTAAACTTTTTAACAAGAAGCTGCTTCTTAGTTTAATGTTTTTCCATTAAAAATTAGAGCCAGACTCAACCAAATCCTTGTTTTCTCAAACATGAGTATTGACTTACAACCACATGCTTTAAAATTCTTGAGACACAGATTGAATCCTAAAAGATATCAAATTAGCTCCTACAAATATAATGGTATAAACAATCTATAGTGTCTCAGTTGCAAAGTCAACAAACTCTGTGCTTACTAGGTGAAAGCGACAAAGGTCTTCCAGGCTTGCATGAGAATTGGGATCTTCATGTCCAAAGTCTTCATTGGTACCAAAGTGAGCAGCACCATCATCATGCTGTGTAAAGATCAATGAATAAAAAATCTAACAAAATTCTTCTATTTTGTTGTGGATGTAATGATTAATAACATAATCATATTGCTGATCTCTCCTAACCTTTTCATTGTGAAGAGGTACATCTTCATCCATATATATATTCTCCGGAAAGTCAGAATCAGGTTCCCCAAAATGAGGATTCCCGCTATCATATGCACAGTCCTCAGTGTCATCCTCAGGATTATTAAAGGCATTGAATGTTTCATGTCCTCCATTAGTAAGTGATTGCCGTAACTGCAGTTAGAACAACAGGAACTATAAATCATAACTACCAATTTAAATGAACAAAACCTATGAATGAAAAAGTACCTTTTCATATAATGGAGGAGAGTGGAACTCCCTTTGTCTTTCAAAAGCTTGAGATCGCGTCTCCCAGATTTCAGTGAGCTCCGGACTGATAGTACCATGCAATCTAGCAATTGGAAAAAGAGTAGATATGGAAACTCCCTTTGTAGAATTAACCTTATTCCTTCTGAAAGCTTTCACTGCTAGGTATTAAACAAAAATAGAAAAGCAAAATGTTACATGCATAGGAAATTGAGAACAAAGTAAGCTAAAGAAAGAAATGTTTCAGCAACCTTTTTTAAAAGGCTTCACTCTCAAGTTTCCAGGTTCGTGGGGATTCAAAGGCTTCCATGGATCATCATCATCATCTGAATCATCCAAATCCCTAGGTTCTGAATAGCTATCGCCCATATCAAATCCACAATTGTTGTCATCAAAATTATCACAGGAAGGGGGGTTTGGCTCAACATTTCGATTATTATCAATGCTGCAACCAACCTGAGGAGATTGGATGAGGTTAGGATCCTGGCTCTTTCTAATAGATGACTTACGTGCAGTTCCCCCAGAACGTCTTGTGGGAGATAGAAAGCTCTTGCGAACTGAGCTGCCTCTGTAAGCACTATTTTGGCCTTTACCAACTTTATCCCCCTTGAAAAATTCATCAACTGCTGCAGCATCGCATGGATCTAATAGAATAAAATCCTGGTAAAGATCATTCGTGGCCAACTGCAACAATAAATGATATGATTAACGAGTTGGAATACATATGCTAATAATTCCTCAATCTATTAACAAATGAAGCAACTATGGTACCAGATATGACTCTAATTCCCCGCCATCAGCAGTAGTATCTAGGCAATCACCTTCAAGAACAACCAGATTTGCAGGGGGCTTCACAAAGTGATTCAAATGAGCATCTTTGCCTGTTGGACTATCTAAGCAAGTCTTTGCTTCCACTGCAAATGGAAGAATTTTTAGTTGATGCTTGCTATATAACTTCACCATGACATAGTACAAAGTAACATGCTACCTTGGATATCATCTGAACCCCAAAACAGATCGTTTTCTTCATCAGCAACTGCATGGGAACCACTTTCTTCAGGCTGAACTGATGTGCTCTCTGACTGATCCTGCTGCCTGCTTTATAAATAAAAAATAAAACTGAAACTAATATACAGCAGTCGGCATGATTCAATGCACAGTTGTGGTCATTTGAATTTTGGGCAGGGAAGCATACTTCCAAAGATATCATTTGTTATTATATTCTACCAAGGATATCAAGTGGATGGTGTTCAGTACAAGTTTCTTTGCCTCAACCATCCATGTTACCAATTATTCAGCAAGAGAAACATCCACCAGATCAAAGATCAAAAGTTTATTACAGCATTTCCCTTTTTTGATACCCCATAGTTTCCAGCTTTGATGATAGTGATGTTTCGAAGCAGTCTAATCAAGCTATTAGTTACATCTATATTCTAGGCAACAAGTGGAACTTCAGCCTTATATTTAATAATGCTACGATGGAAAACTTTGGTGACTAAAAGTAACCTTACCAAGAAAGGAACAAAACTTATTCTTTTCCAGATGCATGAGTATCTTTCAACTTTCCAATCGAGCTCAAAACAATCACACATGCACTCATATATATCTTTAAAAGAAAGAAAGAGAAAACAAAGAGACTAATAATTTACTCAAGAAGTTTGATTCCCCACATCCCTTTGAGAAAAATATATAACATAATATGATTGAAATTATGCATTTCACAAATTTGAAATACATTAACCAGGTTTTTAATATTCGAATGTCTAGCCATTTATTTAAATTTAATTCAAGAACATCCTTTGCAAAAGTGTTTTTTCTTGTAGGTATATGCAAAAGTATTGAATACATTAGCCAGGTTTTTAATATAAATCTCCAACATTTCTGCCAGGTACATCCCCAAGTCATGAAAACTCATCACTTAATGCCAAAACATTCAATTCAGTATTGGCCATCAAAATGGAAGTCAATCTCAATTCGTTTGGCATGATTACTTGCAATTACATATTACTCTTCATAAAACTACAGCAAGTAGTTCAACAACTAAAGCAACATATTTCCAATCTAGCAAAGTCAAGATTTTTTTTTTTTGGATTGATAATGTAGGGAACCTTTCTAAAGAAGAGCCCCTTGAACTTGCCTCTAGCCAGTAAAACCTACATGCAACTGCCCACCCACCAGAACCAGTCGTACCCAATCCAACAGCATTCACCCCTAATAGGCTAAGCAGTTAGCAAAGCCAAGAATTTCAGCTCTCAAAGACAATCTTTAACCCTTCTTGACTACCCACTAGGCCAAAGTTCAAAATCGAATAATTGAAGTTAGCCCCCAGGCATTATCCAACATAAAAAACCAAACTTTATTCAATTACACCTATAACCCGTAACCATAATGACCTGAAAGCTACAAATTCATAACATAATCATAAAAAAAACCTAGAAGACCAAAATAACAATTTTAACTATAAAAACCCCCCCACAAAAAAAATAAAAATAAAAATAAAAATAAAAATAAAAAAATTTGAAATTTACAAACCTCTTCTGAGAAAGGAACTCCAAAGCACGCAAAACCAAAGAGTAAAGGTATTCAACCTTGCGACTATACACCTGAACCGAACCCTGAAGCAGCAAAGCAGCTACATTTCCCACAAAAACACCAAATTCAGAAACCTAAAAACCAAAATACACTTTTTATTTAGTCAATTGAAAAGAGAAAGAGAGAGAAACCTTCGGCGAAATTGACTGGGGCGTGGTCGTCGTATGGGATTTCGCCGGAGCAAATCTTGAACAGGTAGTCTTCGAGTTTCTTGGCGAGGTCGACTTCCCAATTGGATTGGAGGTCACGCTCTGGCTGAACCGTGTGGTAACCACTTGCGCTTGCTTCTTCTCGACTGTTACTCATCTTCTTGTACAGGGTTGTGCATTATGCTTATGATTGTGGTAGTGGTGGTGGTCGGAAAGAGAGGTTAGGGTTTCAGGGTGTAGAAGAAAATTCTGGAAATGGGTTATTGGGGGTTTTTGTTTGTTTCCCTAGAAAATGGGAGGAATTGAAAGAGTAGTGTTCAATCTTAAGTTAGGGTTCTGGAAAATGCAGAGAGAGAGAGAGAGAGAGAGAGAGAGAGAGGAGCAGATTGGGAATTCAAAAAGTTTCGCTGACCGTTTTCCCGCTCGCATCTAAACATTCTTGAGTCTTGACTCTTTGAGTTCCCTTCCCTATGGCCCTATTTTGTATTTTGGGAAAATTATATTTTAACCCCTAAACTGTACTCATTTTACACTTATTCCATAAATTATCAAAATGCAAACTTTACCCCTAAGTTATCTTCATGGTTTAGGGGGCAAGTGTAAGACAATTCATAGTTTAGAGGGATAAAATGTGTCTCCCCATAGTTTAGGGGGTAAGTGTAGAAATGATATAGTTTAATGGAGTAAAATGAACATTTAGCTAGTTTAGGGGATAAGTGTAAAAAGAATCATAATTTAAGGGGATAAAGGGTAATTTCTCATTATATTTATAAAAAAAAAAAATCAATTAATTTCAATGTGTTTTTTTATGAAACAAAGAAAAAAAAAATAGAGAAAGTTATAAATTTTTATTTTCAAAATATACCCTATAATTTCATATTACAATGTATATTTTAAAATTCTTACTAATTAAATCTTACAATATTTTTAGTTTCAAATTATGCAATTGCATTTTAAACTCATATTAATTTAAACCATAAAATTTTTGCCTTTAATTTTTTTAGATTTTATTAGGGTTAATCAATACAATTTTAATGGAATCCAAACATTTAAAAGTCCTAAACCTTAATGTTTTATTAGTCACTAAGCAGTGGTGGCTTTAGGATTTTTTTTCTAAGGGGTTAGCAGTGGTGAAACTAGAAATTTATCATGGGGGCAAATAATTTTTTTTTACATGTGCAACTTCCATATTATATAAATTATAAAATAATCTAGAATATTATTCTAAATATAATTTAGTATAAATATCGATAAGAAAACAACCATTGAATGCATAAACAAATATAATTAAATAACTAATAATACATGTGGTTAGTCTTTTAGAATTTGACTAACAGGAAATGTGAAACTAAGAAGAAAAAAAAAATAGTAACTAATATAAGTTTTAACTTTTGAAGTGTATAACTTTTTAACCATACACGTGGTTAGTTTCTTGAAATTGGAGCAAGCATTAAAAGACTTTTTGGATTTAGAAATCTATAGAACATTTATTAAATTACTTAATCAAATAGAAAGAAAAACTAAGAAAACATAGAAGGGAAAAAGAAAGATGGAGAGAATGAGAAAAGAATCACAAATATAGATATAGATCTGTTGGTTCTAACAATGATGTACTTTTTTGTTGATAAAGAAGAAAAGTGCAAGGAAAAAAAATTTTTTTCTGTTGTCAATGGAAAAGTAAGCCAAAGTCTTGGAATTTATTTATTTATTTATTTTAAACGAATGAGCAAAAATTTGAAAATTTTTTTTTCTTTCTTATAAAATTAAATATTTTAAGAGTAGTGCTATTAACACAACACCTTCACAACAAAACCTGTATGGCAAGTTGTTAAAGGTGGGAAAAAAGTGATGTCAGTAGTGAGTCCTGATAAAAACTAGTTACAACTTGACCATTATTGTTAAATTATCATGAAAATATTGTGAAAGTAGCATTAAGATGGTCATATTCAAACTTATATAACTGGGTTTAAACAAAATTTATGGTTCGGGGGTTCAAAATTTTATTTTAGGGGCTAAAATTTTTTTTATTAAAAATTATATATGATGATGTTATAAAATGTGACCTCCAAAATCGTCCATATGGTTCGTCCTTGGAAAAAGAACGAAGGAAGGGCGCAACAAAATTGTCTCGTCCGTACTCATCAAGCCTCGTCTGTCATAAATTAAGGACGGACGAGGCAAACATAATTTGTGCCAAGGCTCGTCCGTCCTTAATTAAGGATGAACGAGGCAAATATTTTGAACTTAAACTTGGATCTTATTTATGAACCAAAACCTCCATTATTCGTGATGAAGCACCGGTCCAGATAAAGTAACTTCCATGGAAGTTATGGAAGTTACCTCCGACTTTGATGAATTCCTCGACAATAGAAACAGTTATTAGAGCAAGTAACCGTTCTATGTGCACTATATAAACGCTTTTCTATGTAGAGGTAAGGGATTCGGATCTTTTTTTTACAGAAAAAGAAAAAAGTCTTAGAAATATTTTTCTCTCTATTCCAGCCCACTGACTTCACCATCAGAGGACCCTAGACCGGCCTCCACGAATTTGGTTTTTCAGGACTTAACCTTCAAGATTATCGAAGCCTGGAGATTTTCAACCCACTGATTTTTCAGGATTATCATAAATCATTGGAAATATAATCACGTTGTTAAATGTTGCTAATTATTTATTTTTTGGTAAATTTGCAAATTATATCAACCCTAAAGACAGGAGGGAAAAGTATATATTTTCCCCTATTTAATAGTCCATCACTATACTTTTGTCTATCACCAAATCTTTACATTTCAAATTTATAAGAATTAAGTTAAATTTTTTTAAAAGAAAAAAAAAATTATAAATTTAAAATTAGAATTCAGATCAAATTTGAAGTATTAAAAAGGTTAATTAGAAAGAATTGGGCTCTCAAGAGTTCTTCACGTATTGGACCAAAACGGCCCAAAGACAGCCCGTTAAAGTTGGAAAAAGGGGTGCTGAATTTACTTTTGATAAAGTTCCGCGACCGGCATGAATATTCTCTACCAATAAGCCAACCAAAGCACAATACAATTCTTCTTAAATTTATTTAAAAAAAAAAAAAAAAAATCCTATCCAAAAAGAAAACAAAAAGTAAAAAAAAGAAAAAAAGAAAAAAAAGCACAATACAAAGATACAAAATCTCAAGTTCGTTGCACTTTGCTTAATAATAATAATTAAAGTGATAGGATAATTGTATCATACAAATAAAATAATAATTACAAAAAAAAGTGATTCTATGATTGCATATGTAATAATAATAATAAGTGATAGGATAATTCTATCAAACAAATAAAATAATAATAATTAAAAAAAAGTAATTCTATGATTGCATATATACTTATTCCAGCGATCATAAGTAAATCATTGATCCTAGGCTTAGCCAAAAAGTCGAGAAAAGTATCAATTTCAAATTTTGTTATAAGTGATCACTCTTCGTTTAACAATAGAAATATTGAATTTAATCCATGATCAATAGAGAAGAAAAAAAAAATCATTTTTTAGAAGTTATGTCATAAATCCATAAGTTTTTTACGGTGAATCTGAGCCAACACTAACTACATTTGAAACTGTTAAATTGGAATTGATGTTCTTTACTCTTATTTTTCAGTAAAGAACACCAATTCCAATTTAACAAAACAACATTCATGCAGAGTAAACAAAAACTTTGAACCGTGTTATAGGAATAGTATTCAAAATTCATAAAAAAGAAAAAAGAAAAAAAAAAGGATGATATCTCATTAATCATGAACTGAATACAATTTTCTATGTTTGATCTCAAACTTGAGAGTCCCAAACTTACAAATTTCTCTCATTTGTGTTTGATTTACTTAAACGTATAAAGCTACATATATAGTCAACAAAGACTTAAAAAAAAAAAAAGATTTAAAAAAAAAAGAATTACTTAGATAAAAATAATAAAGTATGATGTGGTTTACTTCGGATCCTTTGTATAAAGGACTGATTGACCATTAGCTGGGCGTATGAATTCCTCTTGTAATTACAGCAAAGTAGGAGTGTAGGGAACCCCAGTGGGCTTAATCCACTTATCACCTCCAATGAAACGTCCAGGTGTGAATTTCGCTGCATGGTCCAGAGTGATTTTCTTAACACCACGCCATGTAACTCTCTTGGCTTGATCAGAACCAGGACCCTTGTTACCAATCTCAGCATAGAAGCAAGTGTTGAGACCAAAATTACCCATCCATGGCAACCACCCTTCAGGCTGAATAAACGCACCAATTGTTGATTGCATGATGATGGTCCTTGAGAATTCCTTCCATGGTCTACCAAGGTAAGCCCTGTTGATTTCTTTCACAGCTAAGTAAGTTGGCTCAGCTGCAATGGTGCAACCTTGGAGGATAAGCGCTGAGGGCTCACGCCTATCTGTCCTGCCCTGTGCTGTGACAATGCATTGTTGGTTATCCATTGGCTTCCTCACAATCATGGTGCAGTTTTGGAACACAGTAGCTGAGTTGCCAAAGACGAAGTCAATGGTGCCGCTAATGGTGCAATCACGGTAGAATTGGCGGTGGGCATGGACGTAGAGGGTGTCTTGGTACCCATCCATTCGGCAGTTGAAGAAGACAGACATGTCGGAACTCACACGGAGTGCCACAGCTTGGTGCTTTTCGGCTCCTGCTGTGTTCTCGAATCCAATGTCCTTGGCAAAGAAGTAGTTTCCAACCACAGCTGCAACAACCAAACAAAAGTGATTAAGCGTTAGTACCACTAAAAATAGTGAGGTATATAAGTTTAGATACACTTTTAAATTTATAATATTTAATTCAATCCATGAAATAGATACTAAATAGAAATGATAATTTAAATGCAGTGTAAAAAACTTACCAACTGTAGCAGTCTTGAATGTGGGGGTTCCATCAACAAAGTTCTTGCTTCCAGTGATCTTGGTCTTTGTAGGGCCATCACCAATAAACGTGACATGGGTCATATGCTTCTCAATCAACACATGCTCTGCATAGACACCAGCCTTGATGTGAATCACAAAGGTCTTGTTGCTCTTCAATGGAATATCCTTCAATGCTTCGTTTATAGTCTTATATTTGCCACTTCCATCCTTGGCTACAACAACATCAGCCTTGACGCTATTTACTGTGGCGGCAAGGAGTCTGCGCTGCCCTTCAGAGAACCAATGGTCTGCCGGCTCTTGGAGTCTGCGCTGGTCATCATTAGAAAGAAGCCTCCTGCTCAAGCTATCTATGTTCAAATTGGACAGGAGCTGAGTGGTTTCAGTCACCATGGCAAGGCCATTCTTAGTGATTTCTTGTGCTGTTTTCAAAACCTGTTTCATTTTTGTACCAGCATCACCGGTTGTGTTCTCAAACCCGTCCAAGCAAGTTTGTTCATAAGTGATTGAACCACTGAGCCAAACCTTGAGGTCTGCAAGGTACTCATCAAACTTACTATATTCAAAAGCTCCAATCTTTTCGAAAGATTCTTGAAGATCATCTATGGCATATTCAATGAGCTCCTTGCAGTTCTCAAGGGCTTGGTTGGTTCTGGAATCCTTAGCAAGCTCTCTCAATGTGGTTGAGTTTGCTATTGCCTTGTTGAGTTCCTCAACCCCGACCTGGAAACCCGCCTTGATAAGTGCTTTATAGTCGCTGGTGTTTCCAGCTGCAGAGGTCAATGTCTTCTCACAGGTTTCTCTGTAATCAGTGGGCTGGCAAAGGGTTTGGATTGCCTTATTTGAAGTTGAAACATCTCCACCATTGTTAGCATTGCCATCGGTTTTGGATGAGCCATGGTTACGGGTAACACCAACAGCTACAGCAGCCACCATAGCCACAAGAAGGACAGAAGAGACACCAATGATAGCAATCTTCTTCTTTTTGTGGTGTCCAGGGTTGGAAGAATCCTTGTATCCACCAAAAGTCATTTTTGATAAATCAATTGAGTAAGACTCGAAACTAAATTCAAATTGAGTATTGTTTTTGTTTTCTTTTGGTTTTTTGATTTTTTTTTTTTTTTTTTGTGTGCCTATCAGAGCTGCTGGGGCTCTCTTTCTTGGACAGTTTTTTTCTATGCCCCTTGGGCTCTGGTATTGTAGATAATTGTCAATGGAGCAAGATATATATAAGATGAATAATTTGATAGACGGTTTCTTCCGATACCAAATGTGAGGTGAGAAATCCCCGACAAATAGACACTACTCGTTTAGACGGTTTCTTCGTTCTAACCACTACTGTTTAGTTTGGTCCATTTTTTGCGCAAATAATTGGTGGTGACATTGGCTTCCTTCAAGGATGGCCTTTCTCCTTCTAACGATACAAATTATGTTACGATCTATAATGTTATATTGGATTGGTTGGATTAGATAGATTTCTTATTGCATTTGATTGGGAAATGTTCAATTGGTGCTACATTAACGGAAATGCTATTATGGTTTCAGCCATGAAAATTGGTAAAATTAGCAAATTACTACCAACTCTCTCTTTTTGTTGAGTAAAACTACCAACTTTATACTATAAAAGGCCTACGCTTTATTTTTAAATTTCTATCATTCCGACGATATAAAACATGTCAAATTATTTTTTTGGTTAAATTACAAAACTTTAAATCTGTTCAATTCAATCCTTTAAATTTTAATTTGTTTTCTAAATAAGTCCTCTTATAAGTGCCCGTTAGGTGATGTGCAGTTTGGGGCCCAAAATCACTTTTTTTCTTTTTTCTTTTTTTCTTTTAAGAAAAAAAAAGCCAAGAAATTAATAAAAACATTTTTTGAGAAAAAGTATCGATTTTTTCCGTAATTGAGAGAAAACACCCAGTTTCACCGCAATCATGGGCCTATTTGGTATATGTATTTAAACAACAGTTTTCAAATTTTTTTTTTTTAAATACGTGTGGGTGAAAAAATGTATAAAAATACATATAATATTGTTTAAAAACTGAAAACATGTATTTAAGATCATGTACTAAACAGAGCCTAACAACCCAAAAGTAAAGAAAGTAGAAACACCACCCAAGCTAAACTGTGGCCACCATACACGATGGCCAATTGATTTCCCAAAGACTCGCCTTTGAACCTCTCAAACCCAACTCCTACGAGCTATGACTACCGCGTGCGAAGATAGTAGTCCATCTCACAAACCAATTATTTAATTTTTCTGAGTTAAAAAGAAAATTTGTTATATCTATTAACTTTTGAATTGCAAGGATTTGTTGGTTCAAGTAACTTCCTTAAATTAATTGTTCATCCCAATAAAAGTTGCTTTCAATATAGGCCTACTCTATATGAACCAATTTTAATTTCTCAACTTCATATGAAGTTCTCGTCATTTTTACAATGGATTCGTGCTATTGTCTTCTTTTTTTTTTTTTTTTTTGGTAATTCAATTGTCGGGGAAATGGGGATTTGAATTGTGAATATTTCTATTGGAAGCATCAAGATATGCCGATTAAACTATTAGGCTCTTGGCAGCAATATTAGCATTATTGTTATACATATTATTTGAGTTTGAAATTTAAATTTTACAACCATTCAATGCACATTCATAATGCAGGTTTTAAAATCTGTAAATTGGCAGGAAATATGAATCTTTTGAGCGCCTATTATTTGTTATCCTAGCTGTTTGTACTGCTTTGTAAGATAGCCTGGATTACTCTTATACAACATTTTGATCCCTAAACTTTGAAGCCACAATGTCTAATGTTGTCTAATGTACAAAGTTTAGGTAACAAAAAGTGTAAATAATTTTTAAAAAATTATTCATGTCGTTGTGTCATAATTTTTGAACAATTGTAAATAATTGTAAATGATTGCTATGAGTCTATGACAATGACTTGAACTTACAACCTTCCAATGCGCATTCATGATATATATACGTTATTGATTTTTAAATTGGCAGGACAATAATTTTTAATTTATTTTATTATTTGTTATCCAAGTAGTTGATTTTTTATTTTTAAATTTGTTATCCTAGTAGTTTATCTGAGTCTGAGAGACATGATTCATATGCATCATTTTAGTTCCTAAAAACTTGGAAGTCACTGTGGTAAAGGTCGCAGACCAAGTCAGAACTAATATCATTGAAGTCCCGATTACTCATATGCATCATTTTGGTACCTAAACTTATCCTATCACTTCTTTAAAAATAGGAAGCTCTTTTATTGATATTTCCTATCACTAACAATCATACTAGAGTAGTTAGACCATATGTCTCTCATGATTATCCCAAAGAGAAATGCTACGTTTTTGGTGGTAAGTTGTCACTTTTTGTTATTTGTAGTAAGAAAATAATTTCGATAGTGAGTTTAGATTAAAACTAATAAAAATTTGTTACTTAAAATTTGTTATAAATATGCTATGAACATAAATTTAGAAGTAGACTCCTATGTGCAAAGCCACAAAGGTAGCTCAGTTTCGACCGCTTAGAGCAATCCTGTAACAATCTCATGTGCAATATTCTATCTTGACCATTCAAGCACAGCAAAAATTGTCACAAACACAAATTCGAAGAATCCAAGAGGGTTCATATAGCCATGCTTGAACTAAGTTTCCCGTTCATTGTCCCACACTGCTTAGATTACAGCTACTAAATTATATTAGAGACATCAAGTACTGCGTTTTCTAATCTAATCTGCCTTTTTCTTTCCCCATCCGACACACAGAATGAAACTCTAATTGATTTAAGTTTTTGATCAAATATGTGCTTTACCAATCAGCTTGCAACTTAGTACCAAAAATATGGATTCATAAATGACATCGCAGTAGTCTACAAATTAATCTACAAATTTAAATTATTGTCATGCTCGAGGTAATATTGGACTAGCTAGAAACTAGAAAGAATGCTTAAAATTTTAAAATATGGACAATATTATATGAATCACAGTATTAGTTTTCATTCAAATGTCAAATAAGCATAAAAGATTGTGAATGGCTAAACTTTGTACTGGACCATTCGTTAATCTACATATAAGTTTGAGAATATATTTTCTCTTATATTTAATCTTTTAAGAAGCTAAGTTTACCGATGAAGTTAAAAAAGCAATCATGGAACTTTTATATACGCTAAGAACAAACATAAATGCTTTGAGAACCATAAGTTTGTGATTAACAATGGTTTTTTTTTTTTCTTTTTTTTTTTAATTATTTTATAATTTGATAGTTACAACGGGAGTTGAGGAATTTAAATTTTAGATGTTTTCGTTGAAAATATTTGAACTACAAAGCTGATGACGAATAGCAATGCATTTCTGTTCAAAAAGAGATTTGAAATAAATTGATGTTTCAGATTCGAGCAAGAAGATGAAAGCAAGAAGCAACAAATAAAGAAAAAGCAAGCCACATGCACAAAAATAATAGAGACAATTTTTGTGCACAAAACTCTATTCTACAATAACTCCAATGTTTTCAAACAAAAAAAGAAAATGAAAAAAAAAAAAAATCCAATGTATTCGGCAGTATGACATCTATTGTTTAGTTCAAGGGAGTTAATCTCATATCGAAGGCCGTACCAATTTGGCCAAAGTAACTAGATATTTTGGTACCAATCAATACCGGTATACCGTTTCGGATTTACTGCTATTATATATATATATATATATATATTCATAATCAAAATTCATATAATTTATTAAAAAGTTTAAATTTATAACTATTTATCTCATTTAATATGTTAATCTCTAGTTAAAATTTCAACTAGGTAATATTAATAATAATAGGGAATTTATGTTCCTACTTCTTTAATTATAATAATAATAATAATAATAATAATAATAATAATAATAATATCACAGTTAGTAAAATTTGATAGATAAGTACAAAAGATTTTTTCACTTATTAAGGGCATGTTTGGTAGAGTATTTTAGCAACATATTTTTAATTTTTAAACAATATTATACGTATTTTTACATACTTTTTTCATTCACATGTATTTTTTTAAAAATACAAATAATATTACTTAAACTATTTTACCAATCGGGCCTTAAAATGCTGTTAGAAACTTCTTTACATTAAAAAAAAAAAAAAAATTGGATCCTCAAAATTTTATAACAATTCACGTGGGTGTGTCAAGAGGGCACACTGCCACAAGTTACAAAAAGAAAACCTCCTTTACTTTTAGTTTTTTACTATTAAAAGACGCAACAAAACAAACTACTAAAGCCTTTAGATATAAAAACATAAAATTTATTTGGATACTGTTTATTGTTAAAAATTAAAAACTAAAAATACTATAATAAAATAATTTTTAAATGTGTGAATAGTATCATAAACTCAGTTTTAAAGTTGTTTTTGCTAAAAAATATACTTACAGGTCCCATGAATAGTGCACGGGACCCACTAAAAAAACACTTATTGTTAGAAATCGCAAGCGCATAGTATTTCAGTGCAATCCAAACGGATACTAAGAGAGGCAGATGGATGGAAGGATGGGCGTGAAGAAGAAGAAGAATGGCTGGTCACTTTCGGAATAGTGCTGGCGACAACAATATTAACGGTTACATGGTATTTTTTTTTTAACGTTAATCACTTAATTTCCATTTTTCTTGTTTTTCTTTTACCGGCCAGTATTCTTTTTCCTGTCGGTATCTAATTTTTTCCATGGTTTTGCTGGTACAACCTGGTAAATTCCAGTACAAAAAGCAATATGAAATAGCCATGTTTCTGTACCAGCCAAGGTGCCAGAACGAAAAATTTCGACCGTACTGACTGATACGGTACGATATTAACTCCACTGGTTTAGTTACGGGACTTCAAATATTCTTGGGACATGATACTCACTATAAAATTATTATTATTCATTATTATTAACGTGATGTGAATTACTAATGAATGTAACATAATTACTATAATGTATGTACAAAACCAAAATGACCAAAAAAAAAAAAAAGACTAATTTGTTTGGATACAACTTATTTTGCTAAAATTGAAAACTTATTGTTAAAAGTATTGTAAATAAATGTAAAAATTAGTTGAAATAGTACAGTGTGGCTCATGAATAATACCAAAAACTACAGTGAGGTCCATAAATAGTAGTAAAAATAAGTTACATAGTAAAATAATTTTAATTTTTCATTCTTATTCAAACGCATGCTAAGCATTTGTTATCATGTGACTTGGTGGGATTTATCACCAATTTTGACATAAATACTATTTTATTTGGCACTTGACCGGTGTAATATGAAAAATTAGATATGAGAAAAAAAATATTATGTATAATTTTACAATCAGTATATCGTAACAAAAAAATTATAAAAATGGAAGGTAGAGTAGAATTTCCCTCTCCCAATCTATCTACAGATTCTAGAAAGTTTAAATCCTTTTTTAATCTAAGATAATCTTAGATTAAAAAAGGATCTAAACTTTCTAGAATTTTTAGATAGATTAGAAGAGCACTATAAGCCGACGTGTCAACTCCCCAACCTCATCTAGAGATTAAATATTTTGTCATTAAAAAAAGGACTCAAATGGAAAGATGCTCCAAACATTATCGATCCTAAACAATGTATCGATGGAAACCAATTTACACTTGGGACCATGTGGGGCTAGGACACCTTCAAATATTCTTGATAGATCTATAATATGAATCTCAATCATTTGGGTAAATTAAATAACTAAATAAATATGCGGCCAAGTTGCCTTAAATGGGTACCACAAACATCTTATCCCCCCAAACCTTTGCCTACCCAAGACTCGAATATTCTTGCTTCTTAATTAAGCCCAATATCAAAGGCATGAGCTAACAAGTACTACGTAGAGTTCACGTATAAAAAAAAAATTAAAAAGAATTATGTTAGGCTTAGCATAATAAAATTCATCCAATAAAAAATAGAGAAACACTTGATTTGATGGATGGGGTGGTAATAACCTTCAGCCCGTTGGTTGGCATAACAAACATATGACATGTTTGGATGTTTAAAAAAGGAGGGGGAGTAGAGTAGAGGGAGGGAGAGTAATGCAATTACCTTATTTGGAAGTTTTTTAAAGAATGAGGGGGAGGGATTTGGAGGAGTTTGGAGGGGTTTGGACTCCCTTTAGCCCCCTAATTTTAATTCTCCCAAATTGGAGAGATTTGGAGGGGGAGTAGAGTACATAAACTATTGACCAAGTAAATTACCTAATTTACCCTTATTATATTAACAAAATTACACAAGGGGAAGGGCTAATTACTCCCTTCCCCTTTACTAATTTTAAAAACATTCAAATAAGGTGGAGGTGAATCATTCTCCTTTACTCTCCTCCTCACTACTCCCCTTCCCTCTACTCCCCTCTACTCTCCTCCCTCTCTAAACTTCCAAACAAGCCAATATGCTCCTTGCAGTTGATTGGCTAGTTGAGTAACTAACTAGGGTCTTAGCTTAAGGCCTATCTGGTACTTGGCTTGTGTTTTCAAATTTTTTTTTTCGGGTGTTTTGAGAAATTGTTCTCAAAAATAGTTTTTTAGTGTTTTTTTCAACACCCAAAATTTGTTATACTCAATCCTTCTTTTCTTCACAAAAACAAACAAACAAAACACAATTAATTACACAAATCTAGCCAAACCCTGGACCGTACCTAAACTACTAATTGAATTAAAAAAAAAAAAAACCTACAATCAACCAAAAATTACAAATTAACAAGAAAAGAATAATAATAATCTCGTAGCGGTCCAAATCCAATGGTTCTTTGGTGAATAATATTATCTCGCGGCAATCCAAATCCAAAAGCAGTACTATGCAGAGTTCGATATTATCTTGCTCCATCCTTGGATGGAAAAATAAACAAACAACTATTTTTATTTTTTGTTTAATAATAGAGGTTTTTATATTAGTGTTAATTATTTAGCTAGATATTATTACTTGTGAAAAATCTGTTTAATTTTGGGTTTGCATAATTGCATTATTTTAATCGCAAAATGGTTCGGTTGTGGTTGAGAGAGAGATAAAAGTTTGAATGGGGAAAAAAGTTATTATTACATTGTTACGGTGATTTTGAGAGCAAAAATTGACGAGAGAAAACATAGAATTATATTTTTTTAAAATTTATTAATTGAGTTAACTAGAATTTAACATTCACTTTTAAATTTAAGAAAAAATATATATATAATCCAAAAATTTATGTATTATATTATTAATGCATAACTAATTACAATCAACTTGTAAGCATATCTTTCTGAAAAAACACTTGAAAGCATATATTTGCGGACAATGGAACTGTCCGAGTGTCCAAGTTTTTAAGAGATAGCGATATGATTGCAATTTTATATATATAAGAATCCATATGATTGCAATTATATATATATATAAGAATCCATATGATTGCAATCTTACTAGAGAATTTAATAAACTATAGTGCATCCACGTGAAGAAAACCAAATAAAACTTCTTTCTAAACGTATTTCTAGATGGTCGTTGATTTAGATACCTTGGACCACCTGGCCAATCAGAAAGGAAGAGAAGCTAGAGTGTTCCTTGAAATAAATCTATGAAAATCTTACCTTCCCTAAAAGAATGACCCGCCAAGTTTGTTGTCTTTTTCATTGTTAAGAATAGAGATGTGAATAAAATGTTTGTTTGTGGGTCCATGAGGTGGGGAAGCTAGCTAGACTGGTAGAGCGGAGGGCACTCTGTTGTGTGTGTATATAATGGGGCTTGGCCTGTAACCTTTAGAATACAGGAAAGCATAGAGAAAGTTTATTACTTATATTGCTTTGCAGATTTGTTGTGGTGTTAAGTGTTGAGTTGAGCATGGCATCTCGCTCTCAGTCTCAGGCAGAGCTTGAAAAGGTTGGGAAGGAAGGGTTTGCTATAATAGACAAGTACTTCTATGGCCGACCAAGGAGGCCACCAGAGGTCTGGCAGGTACCAGTTGGCCAAACTGTCCGTGTGACTTTTTATATTGAAGTTAAGAAAAACCGCTGATTCAGGGGGTCGCAGCCTGATTCATTATCCTTGTGCATATGCACACTGATCTCTTTTTCGCTAACTGTGATGGACTGCTATGCTAGTTTATGTTTTTCTTTGAGTTTTTTTACCTTGGTACTTCATATGAAAAAAAAAAAAAAAAAAAAAACCCTCCTCGTGTAATACTAAGTAGCATAGACCAGCTAGCAGTTCTGTACTTTGTATTTGCAGAATATTAAGTACTACTTTGTATTTTCTAGCTATGTTTACTATTATATAAGAGTTTCCTCCTCTATTATCATAGTCACTATTACAAAAACTTTTTCATGACTTGTCTAGGTGGTAACTTTTGATTTGATCAAAGTAGCTTCTTACTTGATCTTAATGTAAATAAACTTTTATTATGAACCAATCACAACATGTCATATAAACAATTGTAAAAATTTCGGTACATGTGAACTTATTAATTACCATAGCATCTCTCTCACATAAAATGATTTTTTTCTTTTTGGTGTATATCCCGTAAGAAACGGGAGAAGGGAATTTGAACCCAAATTCTGTTGAATATGCGGAACTAAGAAGTACCACTTAACTATAAGATTTGTGGCAAACAATTAATTGTAGCTTCCATTTCAAGTTTTCAACCAATTGGGGTTGCCAAGCAATTTGTAATACACGGATCATGGGTGCAATCTGAGGAGCCTTTAGCTCCATTTCTTAGAAATCCAACGTCTGTTACTGAGCTTCTTGATTTGGCATTCGAGATGGATGTCCAGGTTTGTGAGATGGATGTGTTGAAAGCTTGGTTTTTTTGGCGACACGACCAAACAAACTAAGGTTGAATCAGCCTATCACATCAGTTAGGAAGTCCTCAAATGGCCAAAAATTTACTTTTTTCCTCAACTTTCTGTCATCTTTTTTTATAATTAACATAAATATAACTTTTGCACCTAGAGGTAGAGGGTGCATCTCATTTGATTCCTCCCCAACTTTCGGTAATGGGTCATTAGAATAAGACATCTCAGATTCTCACAGAATTATCAAAGCTATCTGAAACCATTCGCAACCTCATGTCCTCCATGTTAAAGTAGCTAGAATTTCATCCTCTCAGCTGTAATCCTATAAAAAATCTGTTGAGCAACAATCTATCTTTGTACATTCAAGAACAACAAAAATTCCAATAAACAAACCCCAATTCAAAAATTCCAGGTGAATCTTACCACTCAAATGAGGAGCTAGTGTTCATATAGCCAGTCATGCCTCAGCTCATTCTATTGTTTACTGTCCCACACTGCTTAGATTATAGATTCTACATAAGTTTATAATAGGAATCATGTGCGTTTTCCCTGCCGAGTTGGATAGCGCCAACTTGTAATCTGTGTAGGGGCATCAAAGTGGTGGGATAATGGTTCGGCTCACCAGGTAGGATCTGTCTGTGCAACTACTTGGTCCGCCCGTTCCAAGTTGAGAGATGGACCTTGTGATTTGGGCGAAGGTCTGGATCACATGGTCCCTAAAGTAGAGGGTACTGCGTGAGGCTGGTTTCACAGAGCAGCGAAGACCTCTCGCTCTCAACAGTGGAAGGATAACGGGCTGGTGTACTACTGGCCCACATTGCCTGGTTGACTTGGGCTCCTTAGACCACCACTTTTTAGTTTTTGTCCCTGACATTTCCAAACTAGAGCAATTCTAGGAAAATGTTACACACGTTGTCTTAACTTACCATAGCGATTTTTCAATGGTGGTCCACAATTTTCATCACTCGCTACCTACCATGTGGCAAGCCACTTTTTAGTTTTTGTCCCTGACATTTCTTTGGATATTTTAGATCTAAAGCCTATAACTGATTTGGGGTTACCAAGTCTGTTGAATTTTTAAACTAGAAACCAGAGCAATTCTCGGAAAATGTTATACAACTTTGTCTTAACTTACCACGTGACAATTTTTGAATGGTGGGTCCACAATTTTCATCACTCACTACCTACCATGTGACAAATTGTAATAAAAATTGTGATACTTTACATGTCCTTAGAATATTTGGCGGCTTGTTAATGATAAATGGAAGGATAACGGGCTAGTGTACTACTGGCCCACATTGCCTGGTTGAGTTAGGCTCCTTAGACCACCACTTTTTAGTTTTTGTCCCTGACATTTCTTTGGATAGTTTGGATCTAAAGCCTATATAACTGATTTGGGGTTACCAAGTCTGTTGAATTTTTAAACTAGAAACTAGAGCAATTCTAGGAAAATGTTATACAACTTTGTCTTAACTTACCACGCGGCAATTTTTGAATGGTGGGTCCACAATTTTCATCACTCACTACCTACCATGTGGTAAGTTATAATAAAAGTTGTGATACTTTACATGTCCTTAAAATATTTGGTGACTTGTTAATGATAAATGTCAAATGGTGGGTTCACAAATTTCACCACATGGTAAGTTGTAATAAAACTTGTGAGACTTTAAGTATCCTAGCATTACGTGCAATTCTAGAATCAAATTATTTACCACACATCATTTTCCACGACTACTCTCATGTGGTGCAGTAAAATAGTTTTTGTGTTCTTATCATATGGCACTTAGTTTTCTCCAATAGATGGTGAAAATCTGAGGCTTCACCAAAATGAACATCAACGGGGTTATCATAAGTTGTATTTAGTGGTTAGCAAAAGTTTTAAGTATTTTCTCTTGTTTTATTCAACATTTATGCTTTCTAAAAGGTTTTATACTTGTTGACAGGAATGACGAATTTATATCTCCTAGACGATCTCAACAATTATTGACGAGTACATCCCCGGACGAAGTGAGCAAATGCCCGCATCACTGACGAGGACAACCGGGCCATTCAATACGGCCAATTACCCCTGAAGCGGTTACAGAGCCAGCTGTGTGAGCCATTGGGAAGCATTGAAACCACATTATAAAGCACAAAACGTTACCAAGTGGGATATTAAGGCCACCATAACTACTCTAACGATTAAGAGATGCAAAAACATATATAAGGTCCTCACAATACCAACATGAGGTATGAGAAAATACTGAGATAATTTGGCTACCATTTTTGCTATTTTGTTTTACTTTATAAAGCTCTTTTGTGTTAATTTTGGCATCGGAGATGTTGTGGCTGGCACCACACTGGTGACCATTCTTGAGAAGACATACATGAGAACTGTGGGTTGACTCCATCTACTGACTGACAAGTTTTACGCTTCATCACTTGCATTGACTTAATTGATAAAATCAACCATCTTTCACAGAGCAACGAAGACCTCACGCTCTCAACGGTGGAAGGATATCGGGCCGGTGCATTACTGGTCCACATTGCCTGGTTGAGTTAGGCTCCTAGATGGCCACCTTTTATTTTTCTTTTTTCCCCTGATATTTTTGATCTAAGCCCAGAGATATAAATTCGTTTCAGCTAACACTTTTCCATCTTTATCTTCACATTAGAAACACAAGCAATTATAGGATCACATCATTACACACCATTTTCCACATCTATCCTATGTGGTGCAATGAAATAGTTTTTGTGGTCTTTATCATATTGGCGCTTAGTTTTCTCCAATAGATGGTGAAAATCTGAGGGGTTTCACCAAAACAAAGATTAACAGTGTGATTAGCAAAAACTTTAATTTTTCTATTGTTTTATTCAACAATTATGCTTTCTAAAAGGTTTTATATTTGCATTGACTTGATTGATAAAATCGACCTTTCCCTATAGGAATCAGACCCATGAGACCCATTTAGTATGAGAGTTTAAATAATAGTTTTAAGTATTTATAATATTTAGTAACACCTTCAAATTGGTGCAACAATGAAAACTTTTTGTATTGAGACTTAAGACTCTAATATAAAAAGATGGTTATTTTATGGTGTAGGGACCTGGGGTCGGTGACCAATACTGGCCTAGTATTGTTAGGGTAGGCCCAACCTAATGGCAATAGTACAAGGACATAGGATTGGCACTCGAAGGCGGCCTACTGTAATTGGGCTGGGCTGGGCTAGGCCCAGAATTGACGAGTTGGCCGAGGATGGCCAAAGAGGGGAGTAGTCAATACTCGAGTCGATCCTCGAGCACTGTTAGTGCCTTGGGGAGTAGTCAACAGTGGAAGGATAACGGGCTGGTGCATTATTGGTCCACATTGCCTAGTTAAGTTGGGCTCCTAGACAACTATTTTTTCTTTTTTCTTTTTTCCCTCGATATTTTTGATCTAAGCCTAGATAAATAAATCAATTTCAGCCAACACTTTTCCATCTTTATCTTCACATTAGAAACACAAGCAATTCTAGGATCACATTATTACACACCATTTTCCACATTTATCCTATGTGGTGCAATGAAATAGTTTTTGTGGTCTTTATCATATTGGCGCTTAGTTTTATCCAATAGATGGTGAAAATATGAGGGGTTTCACCAAAACAAAGATTAATAGTGTGGTTAGCAATAACTTTAATTTTTCCATTGTTTTATTCAATCATTATGCTTTTTAAAAGGTTTTATACTTGCATTGACTTGATTGATAAAATCGACCTTTCCTTATAGGAATTAGACCAATGAGAGCTCATTTAGTAGGAGAGTTTAAATAATAGTTTTTAGTATTTATAATATTTAGTACCACCTTCAAATTGGTGCAACAATGATAACTTTTTGTATTGAGACTTAAGACTACTATAAAATGATGGTTATTTTATGGTGTAGGGACTTGGGGTCGGTGACCAATATTGGCCTAGTGTTGTTAGGGTAAGCCCAACCCAATGGCAACAGTACAAGGACATAGGATCAGCACTTGAAGGCAGCCTATCATAATTGGGATGGGCTAGGCTTAGAACTGATGAGTTGGCCGAGGATGGCTGAAGAGGGGAGTAGTCAATACGGTCGGTCCCTGAGCACTGTTAGTGCCTTGGGGAAAGTTGCTGCCGAATGTTGTTCGACGTCAAGTGCAAGTGTCAAAAGAATCCTCAGAAGAGACTAGTTTTCTAAGGATCCTGGGTAGAAGTAGGTGTTATGTGGGAATTGATGCAAATGTAATTATTTGGATCCCCACTAAAGGGAGAATAAAAAAATGAATAAAGGATGAATGGAAAAGGGGTTTGGGAAACGCAAGGAGGTAACAAAACAAGAGGGAAAGAGAGAGAAGTATACGGACTAGATGTGGGAGGAGCAAGGGTGAAAGTGTTGGGTTGTTAAGGCAGAGTTTGAAGCTATACCTAATAGGAGTGCAAAGAAACCCACCAATAAATAAATTGGGAGCCCAAATTCCTCCCCTCCCTTCCCCCTCTAATAGGGAGTATCATTGGGTTTGGGTACCACATATGGTTCACAATTATTTATTATTATTGTTATTTTTTTTAAATGTAGAGTACATATAAGAAAAAGTGTACCTACAAAATTCTCAATAAAAATATTTAAATGATTTCTGAAAAAAAAAAAATGACAAAAGTAAAGGAATTACTAAAATTGAATTGAAAGTTCAAATTCATTTCTGTAAAGTTGCATTTGGAATCTTAAATTTGGATTTGAATTTTGGATTTTAATCAATAGATTTGTAATGCCTTGAGTACAAATCCATCATCAATTTTGGGTATCATTTCAAATCCAAGGATTTTAAAGGTTCAAATCCTTTAGAATCCTAGATCTTTTAAAACTATACAAACAAAGTGTTGAATTTATTCATAAGTCCAAATCTAGATATCCAAACGCGCCATTGTATATTATTCGGTTATTATTATATCACCAAGCGATACATTCAACTTTAGGCTCATTTTTTACCTTTCCAGAGATAAATTACAGTGTCCTTTCCCCGGGAGATTATTCTCTTCTTTTATATTTTCAATTAAGCTGAAAAAAAAAATCCTGCCCCAGAGAAATTCACTTCAAAGTTCAAATCCTTTAAAGCCTAGCTCTTTGCAATCCCAACTTGCCAATAGTACCCAAGTGGACTTCATCTGGACCATCTGCAATTCGTAATGTTCTTGCTGTGACCCAAAGATGTGCCAGAACGGTATCAGAAGATAAACCAGCTCCACCATGCACTTGCATTGCCATGTCAAGCACCTTCAATGCCATGTTTGGGGCTGCAGACTGCTCCACATACAACCAGACCATTTTAAAAGAAAATTCAGCAACAAAATAACCGTAAGCCAAGATTGGATTTTGGCACTTCATATTACAAACAACAATAATTATCAAACAAAAACAAAATTACAACCAACAATTACCTTGGCCATTGCAATAATCCCACGGGCCTTTTTGTTTCCAAGCCTATCAAGTTGGTCAGCTGCTTCCAAAACCAACAATCTGGCTTTCTCTAGCTCTATCCGACACTGAATCAAAGAGCAAATATAAGAAGACAGCTATAATACTGCAGCTAGGAGGTTAATCTAAAATATAAGGATTCAAGGTGGACCACTAGTTCAGCAAAAGTACTTCTAGTTTTAGTATTATTGATTTAGCTTACATTATCATTTCGGATTTTGTGATGTGTAGCAACATAAATTTTTTCAATTTTCTATAACAGAGTTTACCTTTGCAATATCTGAAATAAATGAACCTTGTTCTGCAATCAACTTTCCAAACACTCTTCTACTAAGAGCCCTCTGAGCCATCATCTGCATGCCACGCTCAGCAGCACCAATCAGTCTCATGCAGTGGTGCAGCCTTCCCGGTCCTAGCCTACCCTGCAAGCAACTCAGTACCAAATATAAGATATCCATGTTGGTACACCAAGAAGCAGCTCAATAAATGTCACGTAAACTCTTCAAATTTCAATTAATGAAACACAACCATCAATCATATTATCACATCTGTGCCAGGGGATCAGTTGGGTGCCTACCTGGTTTTAATCCTACATATGACCAGTAACAATCATTTCTACTTTCAGCATATGAATGTCAGAAACAAAACCTTTTTCTTCTTCTTGGTTTAAGACCAAGAAGCTTGCTGCACTTACACTGATATGCACCATAAAAACAGAGAAAACTGTTGATGTTTATGGAAATTTATACGAGTTTCAACATTCCCAAGAAATGCAATTTGTTGAGAAATATATGGAAGACAAATAAATTTTAAGAACCACTGTTTCTTGTTGCGAAGACCTTAAATGTGGAGGTCTTGGGTTTGACCTATGAGAGGGGAAACACCACCCCACCCCCCCCACAAAAAAAAAACACATAAATTCATAATGCACCAGGGAAGGTGTTGAACAACTTTACCTGGGCAATCTCAAATCCACGTCCTTCTCCCAATAGAATATTCTTTGCTGGCACACGTACATTGACAAATGATACTTCTGCATGCCCATGAGGTGCATCATCAAAGCCAAACACCATTAGGGGTCTCTTTATGCGTACTCCAGGAGTATGGGTATCCACTATGATCATAGACTGTTGTTTATGCTTAGCGGCATTGAAGTCAGTTTTTCCCTGTATATTGTTCAGATAACATTCCGTTAACTACATGAATCGAAATTTGGACTTTTCGTGCTATGCCAAACAAGAACTAACCATGACTATGAGAACTTTGCACCTGGGATCCATGGCCCCACTTGTCCACCACTTCGTCCCATTAATGACATATGTATCTCCTTCTCTGCACATGGATTTAACAAGCAGTCATACATAAATTGCAAGCAGAAGCTCTGACAAAAATTAGCATGTGCCACATATAGTTATATCCCATATATCCACAGAAGGAGTTTGGATGACTATTGGGAGACGCAGTCCCTGTACTTGAAAAAAATGATTTTGATAAACAGAGTACTCCCTTTACAAAGGTGCTGCACACTGCCTTTTAATAGAACACTCAATATTGGTAGCATCAGAAGATGCAACTTGTGGTTCTGTCATTGCAAATCCAGACCGGATCTTACCGTTGAGCAAAGGTATAAGCCATTCATGTAGCTGTTCTTTATTTCCATAACGCAACAATACCTAAAATGAAAAGGAATTTTTTTCCAAGTAAAGTGCTTTTATTCAAAAGAGAAAATAGATCAAATACACACTATATGTATTGGCCTATTCCTAAAGACAGACACTCCCAAACTCAGAAAGTCTAGGAAGTCGAAAGGAAAAAGAACTGTTGTAACCAGATCAAGCGAAACATGCATTGTAGGTAGCTTTCATAATTTGCAAGAAAATTCAAAACCATATCAACAAATTTTTTTCTTTTTTTTTTTGGATAAGTAAGAAAAATTTATTGAAAAAAGACTACTTTATGCAGAAGGGCACAGAGCAGCCAAAGAATACAAAAAGTTAAGAAAAACTATGTACAAAAAAGAAGAGAGTCTATAAACATTGGGAGAGAATCACTAGTTGTGAGTCTCCAAGCCCGAGACTAGTCAGATGAAGAGCCAACAAAAGAGGCAAGACATTGATTTGCCGAGCTCTCCACATCTTCAAACATGCAGTTATTGTGTTTCCTCCAAATGCACCATATCAAACATAACGGTGTCAAATTCCAATATCAAATGAGCGTTTCCCCAACCACAATTGGTAGGCAATCTCACTGGCCAAAACCGTATCTATCATTTTACAAATCTAAAAATCAACAAATATTTGATTCTCCAACTGGCCACAACTACGAGTTACGTCCTAAAGGTTGCAAAATGATCATCACTCTTTCTAATTTGAAATTCTTCACAGAATCTTAAGATCTCTTTCAAACAAAAGAGGAGGTGTGATGTGGTAACAACACTAATAAACATTTGTGAATCTAAAGAATTTGAAAGTTTAATGTACCTCCATATTTCCAGTGTCAGGGGCACCACAATTAAACACCTGTGGAGCCCAAACGGAACGACCCATAATCTCACAAAGGTATCCATATTCAAGGTTTGAGAGGTCCGCACCCAGTAACTGATCATATGCACCATTAGGAAGAGTATGGTTGCTACCATCAAAAATCAGTTTTCTTGCCCTTGTAGCACTATCAAACTGCAGTGTACACAAACTCAAAGGTTAAGCAAAATGTCTTTCATTCAGAAGAATATTATCTTCAACAACACAGCAACTAATTTATAAGGAAGGAATTCTGGACTTTGAAAAAGTAAAAATAAATATAGAATGTATGCATGGGAAAATTAAGACACATACAGGTATAAATAAATTCCATAAGCCCTCCTTCTTTGCTAGTTCCTTTAACTTCTCCTCTTCTGGATGAACTGTCCATCGTGATGAAGACTGAGCAAGTTTGTAAAATTCACTTTCCATGGGGTATATGTGATCTTCCATGAATTTGATCAATCTGTTTCTCAATTCCTGAACTCTTTTACTAGGAACAAACCTCCCCACTCCACTTGAAAGCCCTTGATTTTCATTCTCATTACCAGATAGTTTCAAATACTGTTGTGCAACTGGAACTGATCCATAGAAAGGAGAAAATATCCTTAGAGAATAGCTTTGGGTAGATAAATACTCTAGGAAGGAAATTTATCTGCATGCTAAAGATTGTGCAAATTCAAGGCCAAAAAAGTTCATGAATTGGTATAGCTACCAGATGGAGGATGCTCAGGAAGCACAGACTGTCGTTGAATAAATGCCCATGCCGAGTCAATAAGAGAATTAGCTAATTTCCCTGTGAGTTGGGCACGCTTACCTCCTGAAGCATTACCCTGCATTGTCATGGTAAAGCAGATATTATCCTGATGTGTTAAGAGTTCACTTCCTATGACAAAAAGCTTATATTATTTTTCCCTTCACACCATCTCGACACGCTTCTTTTTTTTTTTCTCTTGGTTTTTTCTCCACCAACCACGTATTCCACTCCTTTCCTCTACCAACCTTCTTTTTCTTTTTCTTTTAGCTCAGTCCGGATCATTTCTTTAACTCTCTCTCTCTCTTTCTTTAGCTCTCTCTTTTTTTTTTTTCTTTTTTTTTCTACTTCTACTTCTATTTTCTTTTCTCTTCAGCTCACTTCTCTCACACACACATACACAGCCAACATGGCCTTCATCTATCTTTTTTTTTTTTATAATTTTTTTTTTTTTATCTTGTTTTGATTCACTTTGTTGTTACAATGGAGCTTAGATAGGCTTTCATGCTCTTGATCTATTGGTTTTGTTTAGATTTTGGATTTTTTGTTCTAATTAAATTTGTATTTTTCCTTGTTCTTGATCTGTTATTGTGTTTGTGTTTTTATCGTGTTACCGTTTGAGAGAGAGGAATGAACAAGGAAGAGAGGAGGAAAGAGAAAGAATATTTTTTTTATTCAACCAGGTATTTTTTTAAGATAATATAATGGCTTAAAATTGCTACAGTGTTTTCTAAATTAAGAGAATTACTATAGCAACTCCAAAATTTTTTTTTTTTTGAAGAATCTGTGTGTTTAGAGAAGTTGTTGGAGCCTGAATAGTAGCATTTTGTGGTCCAAAAATAGCTTTATAGTGACCATTGGAGATGCTCTAAAGCCTTTAGAAATAAAAACTTAAAAATACCCCATCAAAAAAAAAAAAAAAAAAAAAAACTTAACAATTGATCTAAAGCTTTTAAATAGTGCTTATTGTTGAAAATTAAAACTGAAAACATTATAATAAAATAATTTTCAAATGTGTAAATAGTACCATGAGACTCAGTTTTAAAATTATTTTTGCTAAAAAAATAGTTGTAGGTCTCGTGAACAATACATGGGACCCACTAAAAAAATGCTTATTGTTGAGAATTGTAGACGCATAGTATTTCAGTGCAATCCAAATAGATACTAAGAGAGCCAGACGGATGGAGGGATGGGCGTGAAGAAGAAGAAGGATGGCTGGTCACTTTCGAAATAGTGCTGGTGACGGTGGTATTATGGGTTACATGGTATTTTCTTTTACCGTAAATCACTTAATTTCCATTTTTCTTGTTTTTCTTTTACTAGCTAGTAATCTTTTTCCTGTCGGTATCTGATTTTTTCCTCGGTTTTGCTAGTACAACCCGGTGAACTCCAATACAAAAAGTGGAACGAAATAGTTGTGTTTTTGTACCAGCCAAGGTGCCAGTACGAAAAATTCCGACTATACTGACCAGTACGGTACGGTATTAACTCCACTGGTTTAGTTACAGGACTTCGAGTATTCTTGGGACATGATACTCACTATAAAATTATTATTATTAATTATTATTAATGTGATGTGAATTACTAATGAATGTAACATAATTACTATAATGTATGTACAAAACCAAAATGACCACAAAAAAAAAAAAAAAAATAAAAGAGTAATTTGTTTGGATACAACTTATTTTGCTAAAACTAAAAACTTATTGCTGAGAGTACTGCAGATAAATGTAAAAATTAGTTGAAATAGTATAGTGTGGTACATGAATAATACCAAAAAATACAGTGGGGTCTATAAATAGTAGCAAAAATAAATTAAATAGTAAAATAATTTTAATTTTTCATTCTTATTCAAACGCATGCTAAGCATTTGTTATCATGTGACTTGGTGGGATTTATCACCAATTTTGACATAAATACTATTTTATTTGGCACTTGACCTGTGTAATATGAAAAATTAGATATGAGAAAGAAAATTATGTATAATTTTATAATCAGTATATCGTAACAAAAATAATAAAAATGAAGTTAGAGTAGAATTTCCCTTTCCCAATCTATCTACAGATTCTAGAAAGTTTAAATCCTTTTTTAATCTAAGATTTTCTAGAAAGTTGAAATCCTTTTTTAATCTAAGATTTATCTTAGATTAAAAAAGGATTTAAACTTTCTAGAATCTGTAGATAGATTAGAAGAGCACTATAAGCCGGCGTGTCAACTCCCCAACCTCGTCTAGAGATTAAATATTTTGTCATTAAAAAAAGGATTCAAATGGAAAGATGCTCCAAACATTATCGATCCTAAATAATGTATCGATCGAAACCAATTTACACTTGGGACCATGTGGGGCTAGTACACCTTCAAATATTCTTGATAGATCTATAATATGAATCTCAATCATTTGGGTAAATTAAATAACTAAATAAATATGCGAGTTCTAGTTAACTCAATTAATAAAGTTTCTGATAGTTGAATAAGAGATCTAGAGTTCAATTCCCGCTTACACTAAAAACCGATTAATGTATTGGTCTGACGATAAAGCTATCATCAAGAACGGATATTATAAATTGAAACATTTTTTCCAAAAAAAAAAAAAAAAAAAAACTAAATAGATATGCGTCCAAGTTGCCTACCGCAAACATCTTATCCCCCCAAAACTTTGCCTACCCAAGACTCGAATATTTTTGCTTCTTAATTAAGCTCAATATCAAAGGCATGAGCTAAGAAGTACTACGTAGAGTTCACGTATAAAAAAAAAGTTAAAAAGAATTATGTTAGGCTTAGCATAATAAAATACATCCAATAAAAAAGAGAGAAACACTTGATTTGATGGATGGGGTGGTAATAACCCTCAGCCCGTTGGTTGGCATAACAAACATAGGCTCCTTGCAGTTGATTAGCTAATTGAGTAACTAACTAGGGTCTTAGCTTAAGGCCTATTTGGTACTTGGCTTGTGTTTTAATTTTTTTTTTTTTTTTTGGGTGTTTTGAGAAATTGTTCTCAAAAATAGTTTTTCAGTGTTTTTTTCAACACCCAATATTTGTTATACTCAATCCTTCTTTTCTTCACAAAAACAAACAAACAAACAAACAAAACACAATTAATTACACAAATCTAGCCAAACCCTTGACCGTACCTAAACTACTAATTGAATTTTTAAAAAAAACCTACAATCAACAAAAAAATCAACCAAAAATTACAAATTAACAAGAAAAGAATAATAATAATCTCGTGGTGGTCCAAATCCAATGGTTCTTGAATAATATTATCTCGCGGCAGTCCAAATCCAATGGTTCTCTGGTGAATAATATTATCTCGCGGCAATCCAAATCCAAAAGCAATACTATGTAGAGTTCAATATTATCTTGCTCCATCCTTGGGTGGAAAAATAAACAAACAACTATTTTTATTTTTTGCTTAATAACAGAGGTTTTTATATTAGTGTTAATTATTTAGCCAGGTATTATTACTTGTGAAAATTCTGCTTTTGGGTTTGCATAACTGCATTATTTTAATCGCAACATGGTTCGGTTGTGGTTGAGAGAGAGATAAAGGTTTGAACAGGGAAAAAAGTTATTATCATATTGTTACGGCGATTTTGAGAGCAAAAATTGACAAGAGAAAACATAGAATTATATATATATATATATTTTTAAATTTACTAATTGAGGTAATTAGAATTTACCATTCACTTTTAAATTTAAGAAAAAAAATTATATGAGCAAAAAATTTATGTATTATATTATTAATGCATAACTAATTACAATCAACTTGTAAGCATATCCTTCTGAAAAAACACTTGAAAGCATATATTTGCGGACAATGGAACTGTCCAAGTGTCCAAGTTTTTAAGAGATAGCGATATGATCGATTGCAATTTTATATATATAAGAATCCATATGATTGCAATCTTACTAGAGAATTTAATAAACTATAGCGCATCCACGCGAAGAAAACCAAATAAAACTTCTTTCTAAACGTATTTAATAAACTATGGTGCATAATTTCTAGATGGTCGTTGGTTTTGTTATCCAAAAAAAAAAAAAAAAGTGGACGTTGATTTAGATACCTTGGACCACCTGGCCAATCAGAAAGGAAGAGAAGCTAGAGTGTTCCTTGAAATAAATCTATGAAAATCTTACCTTCCCTAAAAGAATGATCCGCCAAGTTTGTTTTCTTTTTCATTATTAAGATCGAATAGAGATGTGAATAAAATGTGGGTCCATGAGGTGGGGAAGCTAGCTAGACTGGTAGAGCGGAGGGCACTCTGTTGTGTGTATGATTTCTATATAATGGGGCTTGGCCTGTAACCTTTAGAGTACAGGAAAGCATAGAGAAAGTTTATTACTTATTGCTTTGTAGATTTGTTGTGGTGTTTAAGCGTTGAGTTGAGCATGGCATCTCGCTCTAAGTCTCAGGCAGAGCTTGAAAAGGTTGGGAAGGAAGGGTTTGCTATAATAGACAAGTACTTCTATGGCCGACCAAGGAGGCCACCAGAGGTCTGGCAGGTACCAGTTGGCCAAACTGTCCGTGTGACTTATTATATTGAAGTTAAGAAAAACCGCTGATTCAGGGGGTCGCAGCCTGATTCATTATCCTTGTGCATATGCACACTGATCTCTTTTTCGCTAACTGTGATGGACTGCTATGCTAGTTTATGTTTTTCTTTGTGTTTTTTTACCCTAATACTTCATATGAAGAAAAAAAAAAAAAAAAAAAAAAAAAAAAACCCTCCTCGAGTAATACTAAATAGCATAGGCCAGATAGCAGTTCTTTACTTTGTATTTGCAGAATATTAAGTACTACTTTGTATTTTCTAGTTATGTTTACTATTATATAAGAGTTTCCTCCTCTATTATCATGGTCACTGTTACAAAAACTTTTTCATGACTTGTTTAGGTGGTAACTTTTGATTTGATCAAAATTACTTTTTACTTGAACTTAATGTAAATAAACTTTTATTATGAACCAATCACAACATGTCATATAAATAATTGTGAAAATTTTGGTGTATGTGAACTTATTGATTACCATAGTATCTCTCGTAAAGGATTTTTTATTTTTATTTTTTATTTTTTTTAGTGTATGTCCCGTAAGAAACGGGAGAAGGGAATTTGAACCCAAATTCTGTTGAATATGCGGAACTAAGAAGTACCACTTAACTATAAGATTTGTGGCAAACAATTAATTGTAGCTTCCATTTCAAGTTTTCGACCAATTGGGGTTTGCCGAGCAATTTGTAATACACGGATCATGGGTGCAATCTGAGGAGCCTTTAGCTCCATTTCTTAGAAATCCAACGTCTGTTACTGAGCTTCTTGATTTGGCATTCGAGATGGATGTCCAGGTTTGTGAGATGGATGTGTTGAAAGCTTGGTTTTTTTGGCGACACGACCAAACAAACTAAGGTTGAATCAGCCTATCACATCAGTTAGGAAGTCCTCAAATGGCCAAAAATTTACTTATTTCTCAACTTTCTGTCATCTTTTTTTTATAATTAACATAAATATAACTTTTGCACCTAGAGGTAGAGGGTGCCTCTCATTTGATTCCTCCCCAACTTTCGGTAATGGGTCATTAGAATAAGACATCTCAGATTCTCACAGAATTATCAAAGCTATCTGAAACCATTCGCAACCTCATGTCCTCCATGTTAAAGTAGCTAGAATTTCATCCTCTCAGCTGTAATCCTATAAAAAATCTGTTGAGCAACAATCTATCTTTGTACATTCAAGAACAACAAAAATTCCAATAAACAAACCCAAATTCAAAAATTCCAGGTGAATCTTACTACCCAAATGAGGAGCTAGTGTTCATATAGCCAGTCATGCCTCAACTCATTCTATTGTTTACTGTCCCACACCGCTTAGATTATAGATTCTACATAAGTTTATAATAGGAATCGTGTGCGTTTATACTTGCCGAGTTGTGTAGCGCCAACTTGTAACCTGTGTAGGGGCATCAAAGTGGTGGGATAATGGTTTGGCTCACCTAGCAGGGTCTGTTGGTGCAACTACTCAGCCCGCCCGTTCCAAGTTGAGAGATGGTCCTTGTGATTTGGACGAAGGTCTAGATCGCATGGTCCCTAAAGTAGGGGGTACTGCGTGAGGCTGGTTTCACAGAGCAGCGAAGACCTCTCGCTCTCAACAGTGGAAGGATAACGGGCTGGTGTACTACTGGCCCACATTGCCTGGTTGAGTTGGGCTCCTTAGACCACCACTTTTTAGTTTTTGTCCCTGACATTTCTTTGGATATTTTAGGAAAATGTTATACAACTTTTGTCTTAACTTACCATTTTTGAACGGTGGGTTCACACAACTTTCATCACTCATTGCTTACCATTTTTGAGTTGTAATAAAAGTTGTGATACTTTACATGTTTCTAGAATATTTGGCGAATAAATGTCAAAAGGTGGGTTCCCAACTTTCACCACATGGTAAGTTGTAATAAAAGTTGTGAGACTTTAAGTATCCCTAGCATTACTTTCAATTCTAGAATCAAATTATTTACCACGCATCATTTTCCACAACTACTCATATGTGGTGCAGTAAAATAGGTTTTGTGGTCTTATCATATAGCACTTAGTTTTCTCCAATAGATGGTGAAAATCTGAAGCTTCACCAAAACGAACATCAACGAGGTTATCATAAGTTGTATTTAGTGGTTAGCAAAAGTTTTAAGTTTTTTCTCTTGTTTTATTCAACATTTATGCTTTCTAAAAATGTTTTATACTTGCATTGACTTGATTGATAAAATCAACCATCTTTCACAGAGCAGCAAAGACCTCTCGCTCTCAACAATGGAAGGATATCAGGTCGGTGCATTACTGGTCCACATTGCATGGTTGAGTTAGGCTCCTAGATGGCCACCTTTTATTTTTCTTTTTTCCCTTGATATTTTTGATCTAAGCCCAGAGAAATAAATTTGTTTCAGCTAACACTTTTCCATCTTTATCTTCACATTAGAAACACAAGCAATACTAGGATCACATTATTACACACCATTTTCCACATCTATCCTATGTGGTGCAATGAAATAGTTTTTGTGGTCTTTATCATATTGGCGCTTAGTTTTCTCCAATAGATGGTGAAAATCTAAGGGGTTTCACCAAAACAAAGATTAACAGTGTGATTAGCAAAAACTTTAATTTTTCTATTGTTTTATTCAATAATTATGCTTTCTAAAAGGTTTTATATTTGCATTGACTTGATTAATAAAATCGACCTTTCCCTATAGGAATCAGACCAATGAGAGCCCATTTAGTATGAGAGTTTGAATAATAGTTTTAAGTATTTATAATATTTAGTAGCACCTTCAAATTGGTGCAACAATGAAAACTTTTTGTATTGAGACTTAAGACTAATATAAAAAGATGGTTATTTTATGGTGTAGGGACCTGGGGTCGGTGACCAATACTGGCCTAGTATTGTTAGGGTAGGCCCAGCCTAATGGCAATAGTACAAGGACATAGGATTGGCACTCGAAGGCTGCCTAATGTAATTGGGCTGGGCTAGGCCTAGAACTAACGAGTTGGCCGGGGATGGCCAAAGAGGGGAGTAGTCAATACTCGAGTCAATCCCCAAGCACTGTTAGTGTCTTGGGAAGTAGTCAACAGTGGAAGGATAACGGGCCGGTGCATTATTGGTCCACATTGCCTAGTTGAGTTGGGCTCCAAGACAACCACTTTTTTTTTCTTTTTTCCCTTGATATTTTTGATCTAAGCCTAGATAAATAAATCAATTTCAGCCAACACTTTTCCATCTTTATCTTCACATTAGAAACACAAGCAATTCTAGGATCACATTATTACACACCATTTTCCACATTTATCCTATGTGGTGCAATGAAATAGTTTTGTGGTCTTTATCATATTGGCGTTTAGTTTTATCCAATAGATGGTGAAAATCTGAGGGGTTTCACCAAAACAAAGATTAACAGTGTGGTTAGCAAAAACTTTAATTTTTCTATTGTTTTATTCAACCATTATGCTTTCTAAAAGGTTTTATACTTGCATTGACTTGATTGATAAAATCAACCTTTCCCTATAGGAATCAGACCAATGAGAGCTCATTTAGTAGAAGAGTTTAAATAATAGTTTTTAGTATTTATAATATTTAGTACCACCTTCAAATTGGTGCAACAATGATAACTTTTTATATTGAGACTTAATACTAGTATAAAATGATGGTTATTTTATGGTGTAGGGACCTGGGGTCGGTGACCAATATTGGCCTAGCGTTGTTAAGGTAAGCCTAACCCAATGGCAACAGTACAAGGACATAGGATCGGCACTCGAAGGCAGCCTATTGTAATTGGGTTGGGCTAGGCCTAGAATTGACGAGTTGGCCGAAGAAGGGAGTAGTCAATACGGTCGATCCCTGAGCACTGTTTTTGCCTTGGGGAAATTTGCTGCCGAATGTTGTTCCGCGTCAAGTGCAAGTTTTAAGAGAATCCTCGAAAGAAACTAATTTTCTAGGGATTTTGGGTAGAAGTAGGGATTACGTGGGAACTGATGCAAATGTAATTATTTGGATCCCCCCTAAGGGGAGACTATAAAAATGAATGGAGGATGAATGGAAAAGGGGTTTGGTAAACACAAGGAGGAAACAAAACAAGAGGGAAAGAAAGAGAAGTACCAAACATGGTACACATTTATTTATTATTATTGTTTTTTTTTTTTAAATGTAGAGTATATATAAGAAAAAGTGTACCTGCAAAATTCTCAATAAAAATATTTAAACGATTTCTCCAAAAAAAAAAAAATGACAAAAGTAAAGGAATTACTAAAATTGAATTGAAAGTTCAAATTCATTTCTGTAAAGTTGCATTTGGAATCTTAAATTTGGATTTGGATTTGGATTTTAATCAATAGATTTGTAATGGCTTGAGTACAAATCCATAATCAATTTTGGATATCATTTCAAATCCAAGGATTTTAAAGGTTCAAATCCTTTAGAATCCTATATTTTAAAACTATACAAACAAAGTGTTTGAATTTATTGTCCAAATCCAGATATCCAAATGCACCATTGTATATTATTCGGTCATTATTATATCACCAAGCGATACATTCAACTTTAGGCTCATTTTTTACCTTTCCAGAGATAAATTACAATGTCCTTTCCCCGGGAGATTATTCTCTTCTTTTATATTTTCAATTAAGCTGAAAAAAAATATCCTGCCCCAGAGAAATTCACTTCAAAGTTCAAATCCTTTAAAGCCTAGCTCTTTGCAATTCCAACTTGCCAATGGTACCCAAGTGGACTTCATCTGGACCATCTGCAATTCGTAATGTTCTTGCTGTGACCCAAAGATGTGCCAGAACGGTATCAGAAGATAAACCAGCTCCACCATGCACTTGCATTGCCATGTCAAGCACCTTCAATGCCATGTTTGGGGCTGCTACCTGCTCCACATACAACCAGACCATTTTAAAAGAAAATTCAGCAACAAAATAACCGTAAGCCAAGATTGGATTTTGGCACTTCATATTACAAACAACAATAATTATCAAACAAAAACAAAATTACAACCAACAATTACCTTGGCCATTGCAATAATCCCACGGGCCTTTTTGTTTCCAAGCCTATCAAGTTGGTCAGCTGCTTCCAAAACCAACAATCTGGCTTTCTCTAGCTCTATCCGACACTGAATCAAAGAGCAAATATAAGAAGACTGCTATAATACTGCAGCTAGGAGGTTAATCTAAAATATAAGGATTCAAGGTGGACCACTAGTTCAGCAAAAGTACTTCTAGTTTTAGTATTATTGATTTAGCTTACATTATCATTTCGGATTTTGTGATGTGTAGCAACATAAATTTTTTCAATTTTCTATAACAGAGTTTACCTTTGCAATATCTGAAATAAATGAACCTTGTTCTGCAATCAATTTTCCAAACACTCTTCTACTAAGAGCCCTCTGAGCCATCATCTGCATGCCACGCTCAGCAGCACCAATCAGTCTCATGCAGTGGTGCAGCCTTCCCGGTCCTAGCCTACCCTGCAAGCAACTCAGTACCAAATATAAGATATCCATGTTGGTACACCAAGAAGCAGCTCAATAAATGTCACGTAAACTCTTCAAATTTCAATTAATGAAACACAACCATCAATCATATTATCACATCTGTGCCAGGGGATCAGTTGGGTGCCTACCTGGTTTTAATCCTACATATGACCAGTAACAATCATTTCTACTTTCAGCATATGAATGTCAGAAACAAAACCTTTTTCTTCTTCTTGGTTTAAGACCAAGAAGCTTGCTGCACTTACACTGATATGCACCATAAAAACAGAGAAAACTGTTGATGTTTATGGAAATTTATACGAGTTTCAACATTCCCAGGAAATGCAATTTGTTGAGAAATATATGGAAGACAAATAAATTTTAAGAACCACTGTTTCTTGTTGCGAAGACCTTAAATGTGGAGGTCTTGGGTTTGACCTATGAGAGGGGAAACGGAACACCCCCCCCCCCCCCCCCCCCCCCCCCCAACAAAACAACCCAAAAAACACACAAATTCATAATGCACCAGGGAAGGTGTTGAACAACTTTACCTGGGCAATCTCAAATCCACGTCCTTCTCCCAATAGAATATTCTTTGCTGGCACACGTACATTGACAAATGATACTTCTGCATGCCCATGAGGAGCATCATCAAAGCCAAACACCATTAGGGGTCTCTTTATGTGTACTCCAGGAGTATGGGTATCCACTATGATCATAGACTGTTGTTTATGCTTAGCGGCATTGAAGTCAGTTTTTCCCTGTATATTGTTCAGATAACATTCCTTTAACTACATGAATCGAAATTTGGACTTTTCATTCTATGCCAAACAAGAACTAACCATGACTATGAGAACTTTGCACCTGGGATCCATGGCCCCACTTGTCCACCACTTCGTCCCATTAATGACATATGTATCTCCTTCTCTGCACATGGATTTAACAAGCAGTCATACATAAATTGCAAGCAGAAGCTCTGACAAAAATTAGCATGTGCCACATATAGTTATATCCCGTATATCCACAGAAGGAGTTTGGATGACTATTGGGAGACGCAGTCCCTGTACTTGAAAAAAATGATTTTGATAAACAGAGTACTCCCTTTACAAAGGTGCTGCACACTACCTTTTAATAGAACACTCAATATTGGTAGCATCAGAAGATGCAACTTGTGGTTCTGTCATTGCAAATCCAGACCGGATCTTACCGTTGAGCAAAGGTATAAGCCATTCATGTAGCTGTTCTTTATTTCCATAACGCAACAATACCTAAAATGAAAAGGAATTTTTTTCCAAGTAAAGTGCTTTTATTCAAAAGAGAAAATAGATCAAATACACACTATATGTATTGGCCTATTCCTAAAGACAGACACTCCCAAAACTCAGAAAGTCTAGGAAGTTGAAAGGAAAAAGAACTGTTGTAACCAGATCAAGCGAAACATGCATTGTAGGTAGCTTTCATAATTTGCAAGAAAATTCAAAACCATATCAATAATTTTTTTTTTTTTTTTTTTTGATAAGTAAGAAAAATTTATTGAAAAAAGACTACTTTATGGAGAAGGGCACAGAGCAGCCAAAGAATACAAAAAGATAAGAAAAACTATGTACAAGAAAGAAGAGTCTATAAACATCGGGAGAGAACCACTAGTTGTGAGTCTCCAAGCCCGAGACTAGTCAGATGAAGAGCCAACAAAAGAGGCAAGAAGTTGATTTGCCGAGCTCTCCACATCTTCAAACATGCGGTTATTGTGTTCCCTCCAAATGCACCATATCAAACATAACGGTGTCAAATTCCAATATCAAATGAGCGTTTCCCCAACCAATTCCTCCATCCAAAAAGAAGATCTGGCACAATTCTTGGTAAAACCCAAGTAAGCCGAAGGATCTCAAGACAAAACACCACAATTGGTTGGCAATCTCACTGGCCAAAACCATATCTATCATTTTACAAATCTAAAAATCAACAAAACATTTGATTCTCCAACTGGCCAAAACTACGAGTTACGTCCTAAAGGTTGCAAAATGATCATCACTCTTTCTAATTTAAAATTCTTCACAGAATCTTAAGATCTCTTTCAAACAAAAGAGGAGGTGTGATGTGGTAACAACACTAATAAACATTTGTGAATCTAAAGAATTTGAAAGTTTAATGTACCTCCATATTTCCAGTGTCAGGTGCACCACAATTAAACACCTGTGGAGCCCAAACGGAACGACCCATAATCTCACAAAGGTATCCATATTCAAGGTTTGAGAGGCCCGCACCCAGTAACTGATCATATGCACCATTAGGAAGAGTATGGTTGCTACCATCAAAAATCATTTTTCTTGCCCTTGTAGCACTATCAAACTGCACAGTGTACACAAACTCAAAGGTTAAGCAAAATGTCTTTCATTCAGAAGAATATTATCTTCAACAACACAACAACTAATTTTTAAGGAAGGAATTCTGGACTTTGAAAAAGTAAAAATAAATATAGAATGTATGCATGGGAAAATTAAGACACATACAGGTATAAATAAATTCCATAAGCCCTCCTTCTTTGCTAGTTCCTTTAACTTCTCCTCTTCTGGATGAACTGTCCATCGTGATGAAGACTGAGCAAGTTTGTAAAATTCACTTTCCATGGGGTATATGTGATCTTCCATGAATTTGATCAATCTGTTTCTCAATTCCTGAACTCTTTTACTAGGAACAAACCTCCCCACTCCACTTGAAAGCCCTTGATTTTCATTCTCATTACCAGATAGTTTCAAATACTGTTGTGCAACTGGAACTGATCCATAGAAAGGAGAAAATATCCTTAGAGAATAGCTTTGGGTAGATAAATACTCTAGGAAGCAGATTTATCTGCATGCTAAAGATTGTGCAAATTCAAGGCCAAAAAAGTTCATGAATTGGTATAGCTACCAGATGGAGGATGCTCAGGAAGCACAGATTGTCGTTGAATAAATCCCCATGCCGAGTCAATAAGAGAATTAGCTAATTTCCCTGTGAGTTGGGCACGCTTACCTCCTGCAGCATTACCCTGCATTGTCATGGTAAAGCAGATATTATCCTGATGTGTTAAGAGTTCACTTCCTATGACAAAAAGCTTATTTAATATATATATATATATATATAATTTGAAAATATACCATAGTCCATCTATTGTACACTCCTGCATAGATTGATGCCCCACGGAACAAGGAAAAGGCAACATAAAACTTCCACTCAGCAACAGGCCATGGTTTTCTCTGCATTGAAAATGTGGTAACATAGATTGTGGAAAACAAAGTATGATTGCCTAGTACAATATTTTATGAGACTACAAAAGATGGCCATGGAAGGCAAACAGTAGCATAGCCAATACAGGGGAATGGAATTAGTTGTCTAGCAAGTTATGGAATTGCAATACATCATACAGTCCTATTTGATCAGATTATAGCTTAGACACTGCATTTTAACTCATAAAAGGCCTTAGGAAATGATGAGATCAAGTTAGTTACATAGCACCGAGTATTCTTATTGTCTTCCTCAATCCCTGATATTATCTTGAAGATTTTAATAATTAAAAAAAAAAAAAATCTCGTAATGATTGCCTGAATTTCCTCAGAAGAGGAAGCTATTTTGGACAAATGAGAATACAGACCTCAATTCAATCAAATTTATCAATGTGACTTACAGCTGCATAGCAGTATTCTGCCAAATATTCTGCCAGTGAAGGAACACCTTCAGGAATTCCAGCAAGTTCCATACCTTCACCTTGTTGTCCATCTCCAAGCCCAATGCTCACAATATAATGCTGTCAAGGAAAGAAAAAACGATAACTTGAAAATGATATTTATGTAGTTACGTTATCGGCCTAGTTTACTAGTGCCAAAGAAAATCAAATAGCCATCAGAAGCATCCCAAACATTCACATCAGAGGCTAAAAGAGAACAGATTGACATGTGACCAATAAATACAACCAAGTATAGAGATGGCACTCCATGTGAAGAAGTGAAGTCTGTAAATTGTAATTACCAAACAGCTGTATGCAACATCACACATTTGGTTTCCAAGAGTAGACAGTTCCCAGTCAAGAATGCCAATAACTCGATCCTGCACCATTAAGCATATCTCAGTAGATGTGCAACCAAGAATATCTAAGCTGTTAGTACATGATCATTTGACCACATTAAGGGTCAAATAAAGTGTAAACAGTAACAAATTTGTATTTCTATTCCAACCATAAATATTTTTTGAAATTCTTAATTTATAAAACAGAACATACACCGATTATATTGGATGACTGAATGAAATTACAAATTCTGAAATCAGGTTGTATAAAGATATGTGTTTAAATCAGTGAAGGCTTTTGAAATACTGGACCTCATTGGGATGAAATACAAGATTATCAATGCGAAAGTCTCCATGAACTAGGCCTGATGTTGCTCCTGAAGAATCTTCAAGAGGAATGTGTTGCCGTAGCCAATTAGCAAGCTCAATCATCTTTGGATTTCTCTCAGGTTTACCCTCAGCAGTTGAAGCTATATACTGTGTAGCCCACCTTTCTACCTAAGACAAGCATAAAATTCATTCAAAGTAAAAATTTGGGTGATAGCCCTGTGTTTAGTTAGGAGCTTTCACAAATTTTCATGGACGTAACTAATACAAAACAGCTGCTACACAAAACGTTAGTACATTATCATGCATGAAGTTTGGTGTTAGAATTGAGCGGCAGGTAATCATATTCTAAGCACCTTCAACTCAATCTGTGAGAATTTTACATTTGAAATTACACATGTCAAGGTACAATATACATATAGATAAAATTAGATTATCTAAAAATTTCAGAACATTACCTGCCGTTTACAATAGTTGTCAAGGCGCCCATATTTTGTGAGACCCATGGCATCCACATTAGTGGAATGTAGAGAAGCTAAAGTTTTTGCAGTTGCTTGATATATTGCCCTCCTCTTATCAGGTGATACACCCTGATGGAACAGAAACAATCATACAAGTCAACCCATCAAGCTGATTGTTATTTGCACCAAAAATCTCAGTACTATATTTAACAAGTCAAAACTCAATACATTAAGACATATAATTAGCATTTCAAATTGATCGTGAAACACAATGTAGTCAAGAAAATGTCATACCGGCAGTGTGGGGTCTACAAAAATGCGTCCATCCAAATACTCCATGATGTAAAATGCAGTTCCAATTACACTTGGGTCAGTACACAAACAGAAAGCTTTTGGGACTGGAACTTGTGTATGATTGCCCAACGCCCGGAGAACCTGTCCCGCCAAAAATTGAGAATTTCAAATTCAACATTACTTACCCTTTGTTTGGCTTGGTAAATAAAACCCATTAATTTTCTTTAAGGTCGTCTAATGTGAGCGGCCGACACTTTCAGCCCATCATTTTTTTTTTATGACCCACCAAGATGAAATTGGGCAGTGTCCTTAATATTTGGTGTAATAAAAAGTGTGTTGTGATGGACAAATACGAAAGTAGTTTTGACTTTCTTTTTTCCTAGGAAATAACGAAATTGCAACCTTTTATATTTCAGTTTTGTTTTTTGTTTTTCTTTTTTTGTTTATCACAAAGCTGGGACAAAGAAAGAACCTGAAACTCTCTATCGACGGCGTGAGCAGAGTGAAGCAATTTCCCCGGTGGCTTCTTCCTCAAAACGTAGCGTTTCACCGAATCCCCCATTGATGATCTCACTTCCATCAGATACGTAGGATTCGATTGGCCGTGCCCGAACTATAAAACCCACAAAAAAATCGGATCAAAACCAACACAGAGAGAGAGAGAGAGAGAGAGTAAAAGAGAAATGGAGGGAACCTGAGAGACGGTGAAATCGGAGGGATGAAGAGGGAAGCCAGGGACGTTGGCGGAGGCGTAAGCCAACAACGCCTTGTGATCGAGGGCGTGAGCTGGGTCCACTTTCGCTACCATCTCAGATGTACGGGAAGCCATTTTTCTTCGAACTTGGAGGATTTCAACGACTATCTAAAGAAATCAAATCGGCACCACCACCATAAATACATATACTAACACACGGACAGAGAGACAGAGACAGAGACGGAAACAGAGATTTTGTGAGCTAAGGAGTAGATAAGAACGTTGAATCTTTTGGAAAATGTCTCGATAGTAGTCGGACATAATTAAAGTTCTATACAGCTACCTATCACACGCCGACACGCGTCAAAGCCGAGTGTTTCCTTCTTTCCCTTTTTTTAACTTCCTGATTTGGTTCTTTTGAATTTAGACGATAAGACAAAACCACAATTTCGTTTTTATAGACAACAAAAATAAAGTGGAGAGAAGATATCGTAAGTACTCGACTCTGACGAACTCATACCGTTTGTTTGTTTGGTTTTTTTTTTTTTTTTTTTAAAGGATTTCTCACGTTATCTATATTATTATCTATATCATTAGTATTATTTAGAGGTTTTTCTTATTTGAATTCTTTTTTTTTTTTTTTTTAAATGTCTTTACATCTTTATGTTTAAATAGAGACTGACGATACTGACGAAGTCCAATAGAACACCGACGGCTGCGTTGGTACGGACGAACACATGATCTGGAATCGGGCATACGTTCCACTGACGAATACATCCAGACCATTCAATACAGGGCAAGCGGTTACGGAGACAACTGTACAACCCGTTGTAATACAACAATGGCCTATTGAAGAGACTCAGGCGTTACCAAAAGAGCATTAAAAACCTCCATAACTGCCCAACGGCTAGAAGCCAAGAGAAGGCATATAAAGCCACCCACATCGCTGAGGAACAGGTAGATACACAGAGAAAAACCCCAGAGCTCTTTTTTATTATTTCCAGTTATCTTGCTTATTTTATCAAAAGATATTTTTACTGACTTTGGCATCGGAGGCGTTGTGGCAGGCACCACACCGGTGTCCATCTTCAGGGGCTGAAAGATTACCTCCGTCCATCGAACAAGTTACTGACGAGTTCACGCTCATCAGTTTGGCGCCGTCTGTGGGAAAATACTTTTTCGTGTTCAAACTCGGAATAGTAATCCTTTTATCTTTGTTCGTATAGGATGGAGTCTAATCAAGATGCTGCAGCCTTAGCACAACAAGTCCAAACCCTTGTAGCCACAGTTGAAGAACTGACCAAGCAGAACCAAGAAATGAGATTGCGACTTCAGCAAGAGGAAAACCGTTCAAAGGGAAATCAGGAAGATGAAGGAGATAGCAACAGAAGGAGTAATCATCAAAGGCCAAACACTCCCGTCGAGCAAAATTCCGATGTTATTCGGGAGATGAGGAGGGAGATGGATGAGTTACGAAATGCTATTAAAGAGAAGACGGAGCGGACTGTGGATCGGATGGTCCGGGCGACAGATTCGCCATTTACTACAGCAGTTCTCGACTGCCCAGTACCATCGAAATTCAGGTTACCTCAGCTCGAACCATTCGACGGATTGAAGGATCCTCAGGATCATCTCAACACCTTTAAGACGACACTAGGACTTCAACAACCTCCAGATGAAATATTGTGTCGCTCCTTCCCAACTACACTTAGAGGAGCTGCCCGTGAATGGTTCACGAAGTTGCCAACATCGTCAATCGATACGTTCGATCAGTTGAGCAGCTCCTTCCTGCGTCACTTTATAGGAGGGCAACGACCAAAGAGGACTGCAGACCACTTGCTTACCATCAAGCAGGGGGAAAGGGAAACCCTGAGGTCGTATGTGAAGCGTTTCACGAGGGAAACGTTGGAGGTGGACGAAGCCGATGATATGGTGCAGCTGACGACCTTCAAAGCAGGGCTAAGGTCCAGAGATCTCGTCAGTGCCCTCACAAAGAATCCCCCAAAGACGATGGCTCAAATGCTCATCAAGGCGCAAAAGTACATGAATGCTGAGGACGCTTTAGCTGCCATCAAGGACATGGACAGAACAGGGGATAAAGGCAGAAAGGAGGACGACCGTAGAGGGCAGAAACGAGATCGTCCAGACCGTCGAACCAATGATGGAGTCAGACGGAAGGATGATAAAAATCCGCGGTCGACAAAATTCACCCCTCTCGTTATGCCCGTTGACAAAATTTTGACACAGATTAAAAACGAGCACTACCTTAAGTGGCCACGACCACTACACTCGTCTCCCAACGTCCGCGACAAGACTAAATAATGCCGATTCCACAAAGATCACGACCACTACACTGAAGATTGTAGAGATCTCAGAGAACAGATAGAAGAATTGATAAGGAGAGGGAAGTTGCAGAAGTTCGTAAAGAAGGGGGAACAGAACGAATTCCGGGATGAAAACAAGGGTCACCAGGGGTCCACCTCCAGGAGAGACGATCGTCAACCACAACCACCTCAAAACGTGGTCGGGGAGATACAGACGATAGCTGGGGGGCCTATCACCGGAGGTTCATTCAAATCACTCAGGAAAGCACATCAACGGCATGTGAATAGTGTCCATACGATACCCCCAAACAAGTACAGACGGACTGACCAAGATATGACATTCAATGAGGATGATTCCAGAGGAACAAAACAGCCTCACAATGACCCGCTGGTCATTATGCTCACCATAGAAGGATTCAACACCAAAAGAGTCCTCGTGGATAACGGCAGCTCCGCCGATATTATTTACTTCTCCGCTTTCCAACAATTAAGGTTGGATTCCAATAAACTTCGTCCTTTCGATTCCCCACTCGTCAGTTTCAGCGGCGATAAGGTGTATCCCAGGGGTATAGTGACGTTGACAGTAACGGTGGGAACGTATCCAAAACAGTTGACTCGGCAGATAGACTTCTTGGTAGTGGATTGTCCCTCGTCCTATAATGTAATCATCGGAAGGCCAGCCCTCAACAAATGGAAGGCGTCCACGTCCACCTACTACTTGAAGGTGAAGTTCCCAACGGAAGAAGGAATTGGCGAAGTTAAAGGGGACCAGGTTTTAGCTCAGGAATGCTATCAAGCTGTGTTGGCATCTAAGGAAAACCATGCGTGGGTAGTGGAAGAGAAAGAAGAAGAAAAAATGGAAGCCCTGGAAGTAGTGGAGCTGGTCGAGGGGGAAAGGACGAAAACAACCAGAATTGGAACAACGTTAAGTCCTGAGATGAAAACGAAGCTCATCCAATTCCTTAGAACTAATTTGGATGTCTTTGCTTGGAACCATGACGAAATGCCAGGAATATCCCCAGAAGTCATCCAGCACAGGTTAAATGTAGACCCTGAAAGGAAACCTGTCAAGCAGAGACGAAGGACATTCGTGCCAGAAAGAGACCAAGCAATTACTGACAAGGTAAGTAAACTCTTGGCCGCAGGTTTTATCAGGGAGGTGTACTATCCAGATTGGTTAGCAAATGTCGTCCTAGTGAAGAAAGCCAACGGAAAGTGGAGGATGTATGTGGACTTCACTGACCTAAACAAGGCCTGCCCAAAGGACAGTTTTCCTCTCCCAAGAATAGACCAGCTGGTGGATTCCACGGTCGGGCACAAGCTGTTAACGTTCATGAACGCGTTCTCTGGGTATAATCAGATAAAAATGGCCGACGAAGATCAAGATAAGACCGCCTTTATCACCAGTCAAGGACTTTACTGTTACAAGGTAATGCCCTTCGGTCTCAAGAATGCAGGAGCAACATATCAAAGATTGGTGAACAGGATGTTCGTCAAACAAATAGGCAGGAATATGGAAGTGTACATTGACGATATGCTCGTCAAAAGCAGGGAAGAGCTTGGACATCTAGATGACCTTAAGGAGACATTCGATACTCTCAAGCAGTACCAAATGAAATTGAACCCTGGTAAGTGCATTTTTGGTGTCGCCTCAGGAAAATTCCTGGGATTCATGGTATCCCAGAGGGGGATAGAAGCAAATCCCGAAAAGGTGCAAGCTATACTTAACATGGCGTCACCCACGACCGTTAAGGAAGTCCAGAAGCTCACAGGACGGATTGCAGCTCTAAACAGATTCGTGTCGAGAGCAACGGACAAATGCTTGCCATTTTTTAAGACCCTGAAGCAAGCATTCGAGTGGACCAACGAGTGCGAAGCAGCCTTTCAGGAGCTCAAGCGTTATCTCAGCAATCCACCCCTTTTAAGCCCGTCGAAGGAAAGGGAAAATTTATACTTATACCTGGCGGTTTCGTCTACAGCCGTCAGTGCAGCCTTAATACGAGAAGAAAAAGGGAAACAACTTCCAGTGTATTACATCAGTCAGGCTTTCCAGGGAGCTGAATTCAAGTACCCGAAGATCGAGAAAATTACCTTCGCCTTGATAATAGCCTCGCGCAAGCTCAGACAATACTTCCAGGCAAACCCGATCTTGGTAATGACGGACCAACCCATCAAGAAGTCTATGAACAAACCCGAGGCAGCTGGGAGGATGGTCCAATGGGCAATTGAACTTAGCCAATTCGACGTAGAGTACCACCCCAGGACTGCCATCAAAGCACAAGCTCTGGCTGACTTCATCGCAGAGTTTACTCCCCCGGACGAACCAGACGTAACAAGCATGAGCGAAACCTGGGTAATACAGACGGATGGGTCATCAGCCCAGAAGAGGGGGGGAGTAGGGGTCGTCATAAACACTCCTGACGGGGAAATGTTGAAGTATGGAGTCCAACTGAAGTTTCTAGCCACCAACAACGAAGCTGAGTACGAAGGAATTTTGACAGGATTAAGACTCGGAAAGGAGCTGGGGGCCAACAACCTGATAGTCCAGAACGACTCGAAGCTAGTAATTGGACAAATCAGAGGAGAATACGAGGCGAAGGAGGAAAGGATGCAGAAATACCTTAAGTTGACGAAACGACTGACTCAGGAGTTCGAGAAAGTAGAGTTCGTCCAAATTCCAAGGAGCCAGAATGTGGCCGCAGACGAAGTATCGAAGATAGCCTCGTTTGAAGAAGTGAAATCAGGGACAGAGCTAATGCTGGAGATACAAAGGCACCCCAGTATTGAGGAAATTTCAACATTCGTAGTTGAAGGCACCGGAAGCTGGATGACGCCCATTCTCTCCTTCCTCCAGGATGGTTACCTGCCTCAAAATAAAGATGAAGCCAGGAAGATCAAAAAGAGATCCGCTAGATTCACTATTATCGGTGATACCTTGTACAAAAGAGGATTCTCCATGCCATACTTGAGGTGTGTTGACGAAGAAGAGGCGGAATACGTCTTGAGGGAGGTCCATGAAGGGATATGTGGGGATCATGCAGGCCCAAAATCTTTGGTGAGGAAAATTATGCGAGCCGGTTACTTCTGGCCAACCATGCAGGGCGACTCAGAAAAGTTCTCCAAGAGGTGTGACAAATGTCAAAGGTTCGGGAATGTGCAGCGGCTCCCATCCGAAAAACTGACAACTATAACGCCCTCCTGGCCCTTCGCACAGTGGGGAATCGACATCGTCGGCCCACTGCCTCAAGGAAAAGGTCAGGTAAAATTCTTACTAGTTGCTATTGACTATTTCACTAAGTGGGTGGAGGCAGAGGCAATGGCAACCATTATCGAGGCCAAAATCCAGGGGTTTGTATGGAAGAACATAATTTGCAGGTTCGGGATCCCAAGGACGATCATATCCGACAACGGACGACAGTTCGATAGCCAAAGCTTCAAGGACTTTTGTTCAGGCTTGGGTATCAGGAACCAGTTCTCGTCACCGGGCCACCCCCAGGCGAATGGCCAGACAGAAGTAACGAACCGCACGTTGCTGAAGATCATAAAGACTAAACTAGACGACGCGAAAGGAGCCTGGCCAGAAGAACTGCCCAATGTATTATGGGCTTACAGAACCACGGCCAGAACCCCAACAGGAGAGACCCCCTTCCGACTCACCTACGGTACTGAAGCCGTCATCCCTGTCGAAATGGGAATTTCCAGCATCAGGAGAGAGGCATTCAATGAAAAGGAAAACGAGGACCTACTTCGGCTTGACCTAGACTGTCTGGACGAAGTTAGAGACAAGGCATTTAGCAAGATGACGAAATATCAGAGAAAAATGAAAGAATACTACAACAAAAGGGTGAAGCTCAGAAGACTCAACATCGGGGACCTAGTCTTGCGCAAGGTAACCCAGGCAACCAGAGATGCAACCCAGGGGAAGCTCGGCCCCACGTGGGAAGGGCCATACAAAGTCATTCACTACTCCAGACAGGGCAGCTACCACCTGGAGACCCTAGACGGACAGAAGCTGCCAAGACCGTGGAATATTGAACACTTGAAGAAATATCATCAGTAGTTGTAACCAAAAGACACACTCGTTAGTCACGTTTAATAAATGATTTGTTCATCTTATATTTGCGTACAATACATGCCTGAAGAAACAAAGAAAAGCCAAAATTGGCTAAGTAACAAGATTCCGCCTTGACGGATGTAAGTTACTGACGAACTAAACGTCGCTCAAGAAAAGCCAAAAATGGCTAAGTAACAAGATTCCGCCTTGATGGATGTAAGTTACTGACGAATTAAACGTCGCTCAAGAAAAGCCAAAAATGGCTAAGTAACAAGATTCCGCCTTGACGGATGTAAGTTACTGACGAACTAAACGTCGCTCAAGAAAAGCCAAAAATGGCTAAGTAACAAGATTCCGCCTTGACGGATGTAAGTTACTGACGAATTAAACGTCGCTCAAGAAAAGCCAAAATTGGCTAAGTAACAAGATTCCGCTTAGACGGATGTACGTTACTGACAATTACATAAGTAGCAAAGAGACTGTAATATCTGCGAAAATAAAACGCACATGCAAACGAAAAGCACCCTAGAAAACTCACAATTGAAAGCATACAACAGGCAAACACGCCAGGACACACAAAAGGTAAAATTTAAGAATTATCCTTGTTCCTTCTGCCAACCCATAAACACTGGGTTCAAAAAAGAAGGGGTGTTCCTGAATTACATTTACAAACGAGCCTTCACGGGCAAAACAAAAAAAAAAAAAAAACTTTCTGTTTCCCTAAGTAACAGGTTCAAGAGTCGGGGGCATCAGTGGCTATGTCATCAGCAGAAGGGGCATCTCCGGGAACATCTTCAGCAGGGGTTGCAGATGCAGCAGCTTCGTCAGCGGCCATCTCCTTGTCCACCTCCTCCAGATCCAAGTTTCCCATATCGACGCCAGTAGGATGCTTGACTAAGTATCTGCGCAAGAGCTCAAAGCCTTTGAAGTACCAGCTGAAGAGCACAGTATTGTACTCTTCAGTGGTTTGAAAGGCCTCCACCGACCTGGCGGCAACAGTCTTCAGCATCTCCTTAGAACTCTGGAGCTGCTCGTCCTTCTCCAGGTTCAGTTGGCGCTCTACTCTGAGGTCGTCACCTAAGACCTTGACCTTTTCCTTCAGAGTAGTAGCCTCGGCCATAGAGTCAATGAGATTCTTCTTCAGCTGGGAATTCTCTTTCTCCAGAGCTTGCACCTTTGACACGAGGGATGCAAGCTTAGCCTCTTGAGTGAGATACTCGGAGGCCATATGCAAACTCTCTCCCAGTGCCTAAAAAAAAAAAAAAAAAGAAAGGCACTAACTCGTCAGTAAAAAAAAAAAAAAAAAAAAAAAAAAGAGAGAGAAGAGAAAGTTGAAAGGAGTTGGTGAAAGACACATTACCTGGACTAATTTATGGACGTGGCCACTGGCGACCGAGTTAAAGGAAACTCCAGAGAAAGCTTTCAGTTCATCGGCAGTCATTATTGAGTGAGCCCGATCAACCGCCATATTCTCGTCATTCCATACTGACGAGCGACCAGTATCCACCTCTTTCTCCTTCTCCTTCCCTGTTAGGCGCGGTCTCTTAGCGACGGGAGTAGGAAGCTCCTCCACCGAGGTGGACGGGGAAGCAGTCCTAGTCGTCTCTGTACCGGATAGGAGGGGAGTACCGGAAGATGGCGGAGCCACGGGAAGACCCTTCCCCACTACACGCACAGTCTTCTTGCCTATGTTAGACAAAGGCTCGCTCTTCTTCGCCCTCATCTTGGCGTACAAGTCCTTGTTAAACTTCGATGTCATCTCTGCCAAATGAAAAAGCATTACCCACGAAGGAAAGCATAAAAACAGGAGAGGTCAGTACTGACGAATATATGACTTACTCTTTTTTCCTTCAATATCTAATGTTTTCAGAACAAAAGCGGAAGGCTCAGGACCGATGCAAAAGAACGCGAGGGTTCTGGGATTGACAAGGTCGTCCCAGTTCTCGATCGTCTGCGCGTATTTAATCGCTTTTTGCACGCGCTCTCTGTACCTGCTTTTGAGCTTAGGTCGTCTTTTAACCATAAAAGAGAGAAAGACGACGTCATCAGTGATGGACAGGAGTAGAACAAAACTCAAAGTACAAAGTAGAAACAACAAAACTCAAAGTACAAAGTAGAAATGTTGACGCACCTAAAGTCGGAGTTTCCCACCGACGACGTAACACTGGGAGATCACCCCAAACCTCCCCCCCGAAGGCGTCTCAAAATCGTCTCCAGACACATAAAAGAATCTGGATTTTCAGTACCTGAATGACGAAGGTAGTTTCTTGACGATCCTAGTCCCTCTCTCCCAGGGCACTAGTTCATAGTACCCATATTCCTTTGACGCCTTCAACCTATACAAATATACTAGCTCGTCTACCCTAATCATATCTCCATCATTAGCCGCCAGCCACATCCCCATACAACTGATTAGGATTCTCCAGGAGTTAGGCATGAGCTGCCCCGGAGCAATTCCGAAATAATGTAGCAGCTCCATCAGGAAGGGATGTACGGGGAACCTCAACCCACAAATGAAGGCCGCCTCGTAAAAGCAAACCTCACCAGGGAAGAAGTGACACGCCCGGTCGTCCACACTGGGCAGACGAACCCTAACCCTATCAGGAAACTGAAACCTATCCCTAAATCTAGCCAGCGTGTCTGCGTCTAACCCACACTCCTCACCCTGGGCGTAAAAAGCCCTAACCTCTCGAGAACCAGAAACGGCTGTGTCTTCGTCCACAGGACCACCATTGGACGACAGTCCAGTCTCAAGCTCACTCGATCTAACCTCCGACATATCTATTCGCCCCCCAACCTCGTTCCTAAACCAAACAAAAGATTGACGAAGCAGAGGCAACAAATCAGCCAAAGCAACACTTAAGCCGTTACCCTCAAAGACAAAATCCCCAATGTTCAAGGGACCCCTCAAAAATCCACCTAATCGAGCAAAAAGAAACGAAATTGAAGGGCAAGCTATCCTAACCTCTAAGCTACTAAGCATGAAAAATCTAGAAAACCCAACAGCAAACTAAACCCCAAAAAAAAAAAAAAAAAAAAAAAAAAAAAAAAAAAAACGACAACAACAACAACAACAACAAATAGAATCAGAGCCAAAATAGTAACAAAACAGGGAAGCCAAACACTGGGAAATAGACATACCTTGAAGGGGCAAGCACCACCAGAAGAGGAGGGACCACCGCACCGGTTGTTAGTTCGCAGAAGAAAGGCAGCAAAAAACTCACCGGAAAAAAAGCTCGGAGCAGATAATTAGATGAAGAAAGGATGGGAGTAAAAGCAGATTTCAAACTGAGGCCTTGGAAAACTGAAATAAAGAAACAGCGGGAAGTCCAATAGTCCCACCAAATCAGAGCATTAACTCCACCTACCAGTACACGCCACATGTACCACGATTCGCGAAGCGCCGCCACCTTGCAATTATTTCGGAACGAAATCCCAAACGACACACAGACTCTTCACATTCTATGATCGTCATGTCGATAACGGACATAGAATCGGGGGGCAGCTGACGATACTGACGAAGTCCAATAGAACACCGACGGCTGCGTTGGTACGGACGAACACATGATCTGGAATCGGGCATACGTTCCACTGACGAATACATCCAGACCATTCAATACAGGGCAAGCGGTTACGGAGACAACTGTACAACCCGTTGTAATACAACAATGGCCTATTGAAGAGACTCAGGCGTTACCAAAAGAGCATTAAAAACCTCCATAACTGCCCAACGGCTAGAAGCCAAGAGAAGGCATATAAAGCCACCCACATCGCTGAGGAACAGGTAGATACACAGAGAAAAACCCCAGAGCTCTTTTTTATTATTTCCAGTTATCTTGCTTATTTTATCAAAAGATATTTTTACTGACTTTGGCATCGGAGGCGTTGTGGCAGGCACCACACCGGTGTCCATCTTCAGGGGCTGAAAGATTACCTCCGTCCATCGAACAAGTTACTGACGAGTTCACGCTCATCAGAGACAATACTAAAAAATAATTTGATAAAAATACAACTCTATCTCCCACTAAAACATTACTTAAAAAATAGGATCACTATCCTATTAATTTTCAAATTATTTTATTCACTTATAAATTAGATTTTCAAAAAAAAAATAATATATATATATATAAAATTAAAAAAAAAAAACACAATTTTTTTTTCTACAAAATAAGACCACTAAAAAAAAAGCATCATCACACATGCAAAGCGCCTGTGAGAGGCTAGTCAATTATTATGATCTTATCTCCCCAATCTAAACTGCTTATCTCCCTCCACAGGTGGTGCTAATAAACCTTATCTCCAGTATAAAAAAAAAAAAAAAATCGTATTTAAAAAAAAAAATATAGTTATATAATTGACATGCAATAAGTTGAAAAAAAAAAATCTATCCATTTATATATATATATATATATATATTTTTTTTTTTCTTTTACTTAGGACCTTTATTTAAGAATTTTTGTCTTCAAGCCTAACCCACTTTCCACATTCTTGAAAAAGAGTACAGTAGGACACGGCTTAATTGCTGGCTAATAATATATAACAATCTTTTATGGACTGGTATTGGTACTTCACAACTCATCATTTTTGTTTATTCTTATTTTTTCATTGCAAAATCAAATCTACCGTATAAAAACATCATCATTTGTCACATTGTCACCTTAGCAAAATTTTGAAAGTTCTTAAGTTACAAAACAAATTTTGTATTGCAATTATGTTACGAAGATTTTGAAAAAAAAGAAAAAATTGGGCCAAATTATTGTGAATTTTCATAAATTATAGAATTGGTTGAATCAAGAAAAACTAAAGCAAAATTAAATCAATTTTAAATTGGTTTTACTTTATATATATATATATATATATATATATATATATATATATAATTCCTCCTAAATATTTTGAAAAATCAACTGAAAAAATGGTTTCTGCTAATGGTTCCCGAATGAAGATTAATTATGAATTGAATGATGTTCATATTTGTCATAATGATGTTTGTTTCAAAATTCCTTCTATTCTTGTCAAAAACATGACTGACAAGGTGATTCTTGGATTACCATTTATAAATGCTTTGTATCCCTTTCTTGTTGAACATGATGGAATTACTACTGATCCTTTTGGTCAGAAAGTAAAATTTGAATTTGCATCAAAACTTGAAATTGATATTAATAATGCTTTAGATTTGTCTTGTGATTTTCTTATTGATAAATCAGTTCATGAACCTCAGATGAGTGGGAGCATCAAGAAAATAACTTTATCGGTGTCACAAATTTAATCAGTGGAAGGAGCATCAGATGGGTACCCATCAAATGGATCAAAAGGGCCTTGTGGAGAATTGCATGGATGGTCATGGTAAATAGCATATCTATTGCAATATTCACAATATAATATTGGTTCAAACTCTGGTCTTTTTCCTGGAATGAGTAGGCTCCTTGGATTACAGTGATTAGTTATCTGCATCCGAGCAATAGTATCAACATATGGCCTGGGACCAAAAATAGAAATTCGATCAGTACTGCCAATGAAATAATAATTTTTCCATAAACTTTGAGCCACCTCAATAATCTGGTTATTGAAATAATTACTCCAACATTCAGCTAGAGCATTAGGATCATTAAAGGACAAATGAGAATTTCCTTCAAACCATGGTCCTTGGTGAGTATGTCCATTTATGAGAACAAGATGCTTAGAAGGCTGGACATTCATCCAATTATCTCTTTCCCATTTTGGCAAAGTACTCCAGCATCTAATAGAAACAGAAGGACTAGGAAATCTTTTAATAGTATCCTGAATTATTTGTGGAAGCAGGCTGGCTTGATGATGGCTTGTTAATTTTAAGAACCTGATAAAGCCATATTCAAACATGTGAGAAAGCCAGTTAGGATCAGGATCAGTATTATCATCATCTTCAGGGGTATCAGCAAATGGACCATCAATAATAAATGGACTGTCATCATAATTAATTAAAAGACCAGGAAATGGGTGTTTCTTTTCATACACCCTGAGAGTACTTCCAAAGTGTTCTTCCCATTCTAACTGGATGAACACATTATCGCCTTCATCCAATTCGTCAGGATCAGGAATAGTGGCTGTAACAAGTTTCTTGAAACATGTGAACCATAGATCAAAAGATCCAAACATAGCCTTGCTTTCTAGAATACGAGATTGTATATCTATAGGCAAGTTGGCAACAGCACCTCTTAGCTGAGATTGGGTCTTAAGACTCAATCTAGCAAAATTAGTGCTCATTAAAGTCATTTTATCCATTGAATGGATATCCTCTTTGCCAAAGAGTTGACTAATATAGTTATCAAGGCGGACTCTAAGAGTCGCATTTTCCGGAACAAGATCATTTTCTGAAATAGGGTTGGTTTCTGAAATAAGGTTGGCATAAAGGTTAATATAAGCATCATTTTGAGCAGTAAGGTTAACAAGGTGAATTTCGAGAGCATGGAGGGTTTTTTCAAACAGGGAATAGTGGTCTTTAGTAAAGGCAGCATAGAGATTATCAAGAATAAATTTAATGGAATCTAGTAATTCACTATAGATACCATTATGAAACTGTAAGGATCTGGATAAGACTTCTTGTAAAGCAATCATCATATCACCACTGGAATAAGTCACCGTTGCCGGGACAAATTCCTGAAGGGATGTTGATCCACTGGGTTTTATCCCAAAAGATGCGCCTTCATGCAAATTAAAAGGTCTTCCTGATGGGAGCCTTTCATTTTGAGAATAGTCCTGTATAGGAGATTTTCCCTTGTTTTTCCTTTCGGAAGAAGAGGGAGCCATAATAATCCACTTATTAGTGGTATAAATATAAATATTACTATTATTACCCCACTTATTAGTGGTATTTATCCTCGCATCATTGTCAAATTCCTGCAAAGAATCATTAAAAATATTAGGAATATTGGTAATAGTTAACAATGTATTACTACTAGTATTACCTTGAAAATGCGAACTCATCTGAGGTTCATGAACAGATTTATCAATAAGAAAATCACAAGACAAATCTAAAGCATTATTAATATCAATTTCAAGTTTTGATGCAAATTCAAATTTTACTTTCTGACCAAAAGGATCAGTAGTAATTCCATCATGTTCAACAAGAAAGGGATACAAAGCATTTATAAATGGTAATCCAAGAATCACCTTGTCAGTCATGTTTTTGACAAGAATAGAAGGAATTTTGAAACAAACATCATTATGACAAATATGAACATCATTCAATTCATAATTAATCTTCATTCGGGAACCATTAGCAGAAACCATTTTTTCAGTTGATTTTTCAAAATATTTAGGAGGAATTAATCCTTCCTGAATACAATTTTTATCAGCACCAGAATCAATCATAGCAATAACAGTGAAACAATAATCATTGGAAACAACAATTTTCACTCTTGTGAACCATTTTGGAGGAAATATGTTGGTAACAAAAGCAAGTTGAGAATCATCAATATTACCTTTATTAGAAAGAAGAGCTTGATGACTGGATTCATCTCCATCTTTGTGCTCATCTTGTTCATTATCAGATTTGTTTTGATCAATATTTTTATCAAGTTTTAACATTAATAATTCTTGTTTAAGATTATGGTTATCATTTTTTATATTTTGAAGAGCATTTTTGAATTCACTTATCTCTTGTTTAACAATATTAATTTCATGATGAAGATCGTTAATAGTTAAGTCTTTGGATTTCTTTTTATTAAATCTTTCCAAAGTTTCTTCAAAACTTATGGTTGATTTAAATTTTTTATTAGTTTCTTCTTTTAACAAGTTTTTCTTAAAGGTATCCAAATATTCTTTTTGTAAAGCAAAGTTTTCAATTTGACTTATCAATTTAATCAACAAATTTTCATTTTCTTCACTTTTAGTGAGAACATTAACAGAGTTAATAACATTACAACATGAATCTCTACAACCAAGTTTAATATTAGGGGAGTTTGGAGATTCATCAGTAGATTGATAACAAGAATTAGTTGAAGAAGAAAAATTATCTTCCAAGGAATCAGACGAATCATTTGATTCAAGGATTCTGAATAATTCTTCTTGATCATTAGTTCCAATGTTAAACTTGTTAAACTTGTTTTTTAATTTACCAGGTTTCTGTTTGTAGTCCTTACTAAAATGATCAGGTTTTCCACAATTGAAACATTTACCTTTTCCAGATTTTTGGTTAACATATTTTTTCGAAACATTTTTCGTTTTAGCATAGAAATTATCAGTTTTGTATTTTTTATAATTTTTGTGGCTTTTATCATGTTTTTTACCCTTTTGCCTAGAAGGAGCAATTGGAGGTAAACCATATTGGTCACAGAAATTACCCATTTCATATTTAGCTTTTCTTTTATTTTTTAATTGGTGTTTTAACAGTTTTTCATCATGGCACATATTAATACCAAGTTTTTTAATAGTGCTTAAAATATCACCATATGTTAAATTATCATAATCAATAGAATCATTTTTACCAATTAATTCTTGTTTTACCTTATGAGCAAAGATAGGAGGCAGACCGTCAATAAACTTTTCTTTCCAATAAGGTTTGTAACAGTCTTTCCGCTGCACCACTCTGGAAAGGAAAACATCTCGGTACCATCTATAATCAGACATAGTAGGACATTTCAAATTATTCAGTAAATCAGAAATTCGAGATGAAACATTAGATGGAGCACCAACAAAATGTTTGATAATAGTATAAATCAAAGTATTAACACCATCAGGAATACCCCGACCAATACGATCATAAAAAATAGGTAAACCTTCATCATTCTTTTTAACAGCATGTTTAATAGAGTCTCTGGAGTCTTCTGTGAGATATGAATCTCACCAACCACGAAGAGTACCAGAAAAACCAGTAGCAAGCAAGTTAACAATTTCAAGTTGTTCTAAATCATGATTATTTTGATAAACAATACTAACCATGGACATATGTCCCATTTTGTTAATAATTTCTTGTTCAGAAAATCCATCAATATTCCATTCATAAATTTTGTCAGCAGAAACAGAAAATTGAGTTTGAAAAGGTCTTTCTTCAAACTGAATATCAGGAGGAGTAGGTCTTGAATACCAATTTTTTGTGAGAAACATGGGTTTGGAAGAACTTACAACAAATCTTTTAATTTCTGGAAAATCATCAAAAGCCTTTTTAGCAGAAACAGAAGAAACAGTATCAGAATCAGTATTTTCATTAGAAACAATTTCTTTTTCATTTTTTGAAATAGTGCGAGTAGCATGAGGACTTGTAGAAGTACCCTCAGTTTTAACTTTTAAATTAGCAAGCGTTTTCTCAACAATATCCAAAGTCTTGGATTGAGAATTTTTAAACTTGAATTTGTTATCAAGAGTGGGTAGATTAATTAAAGGTTTCTCAGTTTTCACTGAAACAGGTTTTTCAACAGAAGTAGACTTTTCAACAGTTTTTTCAACAATTTTTTCTTCAATACGGTCAAGTTGTTGACCAATAACATGCAAAGACTCATTAGTAAAATTGTTTTGTTCAATAAGACTAACAATAGGAGTCTTGTCATCAGCAATTTTGAAAGGAGTAGCTTTAACATCAGTTTTATCAGCAGTTACCAAAATAGTTTCAAGAGGTGGATGACTAGACCTGACAATGGTTTTATCATCTTTAACAAAATTCGATTTCTTTATCACGTTCAAATGATTTTTTGAAACTTCATCTTTTGAAATATAATAATTTTAAGAAAATCAAAGAATAAAATATGCTTTTTCAATTGAAGCATTTTTTCTTTCCATTTTCTTTTAACACGGTCTTTTTCAGACTGAGCAAAATTATTTTGAAAATATTTTTTTTTTGGTCTATTTTTTGAAAGTATGAACTCATTGAATAAAGAGACCATATCAATTTCAAAATTACCTTTGTTCAAAACAGTCAAAGTTCTTAATCTGCTAGTATTATTATCAATAGGAGGAAAATCAGAACCAGATGGAGAAATAGATCCAGTATCTTCATCATCTTCATTGGCAGGTTTGCCATATGGAGAGGAAGATTCAAGTTTAGTAGAATAATAAACAGAGCTGATTTGGGATTTATCAGTTGAAACACCTTTTAATTTCAAATCAAAAGGTTTTTCAAAATTCTTTTGTAAAAAATCATTGAGATCTTGATCTCGTTTTGAAATACTTTCAGATCCAGCAAAGGAATGTCTTCCTTCGTTGATCCTCAGAGGTGGTTGAACATTTTGAAAGCTTATTTTAACTGTTATCCTGATCTTACTCTTGCTTTAGATGATCCTAATATTATTAAAGCTTTGACTCTGAATATTGCTTCTTCCGGTTATATCATGGATGAAGGTAGTAAACCTTTTGCTTTGATCTACCGTATTTATTACAAATTGTTGGGTACCCAGTTAAATCCTGGTTGTTTAAACCATAGAGAACCTTCTGGAAAAACTATGTTAATTCAATGTTCAACTTCTGATGCTAAAGTTCAAGTTCCAAAAATGATTCAATGGCAAGATGTTAAACTTCCTAATGAATGGTTGTTGGAACAAGAATCCCCTATTCCTAAACCTGTTTTTGATGAACTAGATCTCACAAATATTCAACAATATCTTGATGGTATTTATTACAGATTGTTGGGTACCCAGTTAAATCCTGGTTGTTTAAACCATAGAGAACCTTCTGGAAAAACTATGTTAATTCAATGTTCAACTCCTGATGCTAAGTTCAAGTTCCAAAAATGATTCAATGGCAAGATGTTAAACTTCCTAATGAATGGTTGTTGGAACAAGAATCCCCTATTCCTAAACCTGTTTTTGATGAACTAGATCTCACAAATATTCAACAATATCTTGATGGTACTGTTAAAATAAGCTTTCAAAATGTTCAACCACCTCTGAGGATCAACGAAGGAAGACATTCCTTTGCTGGATCTGAAAGTATTTCAAAAAGAGATCAAGATCTCAATGATTTTTTACAAAAGAATTTTGAAAAACCTTCTGATTTGAAATTAAAAGGTGTTTCAACTGATAAATCCCAAATCAGCTCTGTTTACTATTCTACTAAACCTGAATCTTCCTCTCCATATGGCAAACCTGCCAATGAAGATGATGAAGATACTGGATCTATTTCTCCATTTGGTTCTGATTTTCCTCCTATTGATAATAATACTAGCAGATTAAGAACTTTGACTGTTTTGAACAAAGATAATTTTGAAATTGATATGGTCTCTTTATTCAATGAGTTCATGCTTTCAAAAAATAGACCAAAAAGAAAATATTTTCAAAATAATTTTGCTCAGTCTGAAAAAGATCGTGTTAAAAGAAAATGGAAAGAAAAAATGCTTCAATTGAAAAAGCATATTTTATTCTTTGATTTTCTTGAAAATTATTATATTTCAAAAGATGAAGTTTAAAAAAATCATTTGAACGTGATAAAGAAATCGAATTTTGTTAAAGATGATAAAACCATTGTCAGGTCTAGTCATCCAACTCTTGAAACTATTTTGGTAACTGCTGATAAAACTGATGTTAAAGCTACTCCTTTCAAAATTGCTGATGACAAGACTCCTATTGTTAGTCTTATTGAACAAAACAATTTTACTAATGAGTCTTTGCATGTTATTGGTCAACAACTTGACCGTATTGAAGAAAAAATTGTTGAAAAAACTGTTGAAAAGTCTACTTCTGTTGAAAAACCTGTTTCAGTAAAAAACTGAGAAACCTTTAATTAATCTACCCACTCTTGATAACAAATTCAAGTTTAAAAATTCTCAATCCAAGACTTTGGATATTGTTGAGAAAATGCTTGCTGATTTAAAAGTTAAAACTGAGGGTACTTCTACAAGTCCTATTGCTACTCGCACTATTTCAAAAAATGAAAAAGAAATTGTTTCTGATGAAAATACGGTAGATCAAAGCAAAAGGTTTACTACCTTCATCCATGATATAACCGGAAGAAGCAATATTCAGAGTCAAAGCTTTAATAATATTAGAATCATCTAAAGCAAGAGTAAGATCAGGATAACAGTTAAAATAAACAGGACCATCATATAAAGAAGCAATAATCATACCAAGAATGCTATCTTTAAACACCTTAAATCTAGCATCACGCAAACACATGAGAACAGAAGCATTGATACCCTTTTTGGGTGAGTGGTTTAATAGCAACTTGAACCATACCAATATGCAAATAACTTTGTTTTTTAGCAATAAATTCGTTAATATTTCTTTTGGAAAACAAGCAACATTTTTCGTGAATTTTTGAAATAGAAAATGTTTATTCAATAGTTCTCACTTTGTAAATGGGATGAAAAGTGGTTTCAGCCCAACTAGTTTTGTAAACAGTTTTAGTATCAACTTTGGGAATGTTCCATTTACTGAAATCAGGAAGCTCATTATCTTCAACAATGTGATCTTCTTCATTTACAATATCAGGAAGACAACCAGTCCTGGAGCTGATAGAGAAATTGGATCTCCACAACTTATCCATACTATTCTAGTTTTAACACTCAGTTATCATGTTTTTCTCACAACCGTTGCATTTCGTAACACATACCCTAAGCAACCCTATACCACACACATGCCCTACACGCCCTCTCTTGGCTCAAACGGGCCTTACAGTTAGGTTCTGGGAATTCACTTTACACCTAGGGTGGCGCCAACGACGGTAAGAAGGGGACATAACAACGGAGCACCAAAGGGTCGGACAAGCACAGACAAGGTACAAAGACATAACAACACTACCACCGGCCAGAAAAGAGTGGCTCTGATACCATAAAGGGGGAAGGGGACGCACAGCTGAAGGGAAGAGACAGAAATGGAGATGGAAGCACAATAATATATAACTTGAAAGTAGTGTTAGCAAAATATATGAAAGCAATAATAAGGCGGTAGAACCAGCCAAGCAGTATAACAAAATAATTCAAAGTAAATGAAAGCAATTTAGCAATTTAGAACCGTCCGGTATGGCGGTAATCCGTCCAAGGTGGCGGTAGCAACAAATAGTACAATGAACATAATGTTAACTGAAAATACTTCTTTATTGAAAGTAGAGTTAAACACTTACAGTAGTAGTAGTAAATACAAGATCTCAGAACAGATCAACAGTTACAAAGTTTGAACTAGTCCTAGTTACAAGGTTTGTAGGAACAAGGTAGTAGGAGAACAAGGTAGCAAAGAACTCTCTCAAAGAAGTTTTCTAGGAAGAAAGCTCTCTAAATTGAGTTCTAATTCTAATGAGTTCTGAGACTAACTTAAGGGACAGCCCCCCTTAAATAGGCAAAATTCGGAGTGAACAGTGTCATGAACAGTAAAAGTGAACAGTAAAAAGTGAACAGTAATCCGTGAACAGTAATCCATGAATAGTAATCCGTGAACAGTAATCCGTGAACAGTAATCCATGAACAGTGATTGTGAACAATGATTTTTCTCACTTTTTTGACTTGAAGTCTTCAGCAAATTTGGAATATTTGATAGACATGCCTCTGACTTGGAGGTGACAAAAAGCAAGAAGAATTAGCATTGCATGTGGGAACATAAGCTTGAAAGTAGGAATATGCCTTGTCACGCCAAAGTGGGAAGGACATATATATATATATATATATTAAATGTAATTCAAACAAGGTATTTTCATCGCCAAACCAAAGAAAGATTATTTCTCTCTCTCTCTCTCTCTCTCTCTCTCTCTCTCTCTCTTTGTGTTACCACCACTAATTCATAGATTGAAGATTAGGTTGTGTTGATTTTGTGGAGGCAAATTTCGGTTGATTTGTTCAATGGTGGATTTGGGTTTATTTGCAGTGGTAGGTTGCAAATTAGCTTGCGATTTGGGTTGCAGGTGGTTAAGACTGTGGGTGCTACAGTGGCAGATTGATGATCGATTTGTGGGTTGGTAGATTAGTGGTTGTGGTTGCATGTGGGTTAAGGCTGTGATTTGGGTTGATTGGTGGTTGATTGTTGATTTGTGATTTGTGATTGATAGATTGTTTGGATGGTGGTACGAAAGGAGAGAGGGTAGCTTGGTGGAGTTGGTGCTAGGTTGAGAGGAAGAGAGAGAGAGAGAGGAAGAAAAAACGTAAGTGCAGGAGGAAATAAAAGAATAAATAATAAATAAAATAAGATTTTAAAGATAGTGTATTGAGTTTGATGTAGGAGTATTTACAAATGAGTTTGTAAAAATAATATTGTATACCTTATTTGGCTAAATTTGCAGTGAGGCTACTATGAATGCTCTAAGTTAAGCATGTTCATACAGTAGATACTTGGGTAAAAGTGTAGGTAAATCCAAATCCCTCCAGTCCCATACAAAATATTTGTTGAACAAATGGAGTATTCTGCTATGATTAACGTGATGCGTGCGTATACACCATCCAATCACCGGCCATCAATTTCCTGCGATTAACATGAAGAGTAGGGAGACCCAAGGACGAGTGAACCGTAGAGGTTAATGATGAGACGGTAATGGGTAATTTGATTCTAAATGATATTACAATATTGCAAATTCCAAACCATTGTGAGACCATATTGGATTGCCTAGAGTTCAGCCAACATTATTGGCAGTTGTCCCCAAGGAAACAGAAAATCTGGCCTGGATTGCCTAGAACACTACCATTAGTATTGAGTTTAACAAATCGAGAGGTGAAGCAAGACTTATTTACAAGATTTAAAATCTTGTGAACACTACTACACAAGTGGAAAGCGAAGTAAAATCTGGTGTAAAGACAAGCATTGCGAGATAACCACACTTGCTACTGGGTGAAGGTTACAAAAGCATTCCGGGGGCGATCCCGTGAGGAAAGGGGCAATGTGAGGAAAGGGCCAACGGCCAGAGCTGACATTCTCTTGAAGCCAAACAAAGAGGGGTTGGTCAAAGAAATCGATTGGATGGGGAAGTGGAGGGGATTGCATATATTCCTATCCCATTGTCCCCTTGAAAGATATACAAATAAGGTTGATTGAACCGTCCCCCTATCGTCCTCTCCATCCAAACAAGCTGTAAAAAAACCAAACCACTGCCAAGATCATTGTCTCTCTCGCACACACGAGAAGAAAAGTAAACCCTTACACTACAACCACCTAAACTAAACTCAACTAAACCCTCACATACACGTCACATACATACGGGAAAAGACCTCAAACTAAACTAAATCCTTACTACTACAAAATGCAGAGTGTTGACCGGATCAGAAGAGAAGGGGACCCTACACAAACCCTTACTACTAGGATGTGCAGTGTTGACTTGATGATAACTACAACTAAAATGAAGAGTATGCAAGTTATGCAATTGTCTTTTGCCAGTCCAAGGACCTAAACACCTTCATTAAATCTCAGAAGAACCTTAACATAAAAAAACCTAACTTCAAATACAACACATAGACTTCCACATATCCATCATAAACACTTCGCACTTGCACGCTTCTTAACATAACACAACTGCACAAATCTTAACATGCCACAATGGATAAAATACTCAGTGATGCGTCTAACGCCACATTTATACAATTATTCACAGCATATGCTTAAAGTTGAGCCAATTGCTAGTATCACCATTAATTCTTACACCTTTGCTAGTTTTTTGGTAGACCTCTTACAATCCAGCTTACTAGTTGATATCCAGATTGCTACTTGACCAAACAATTATCATGTAAATGCCCATTGACAACTGAATTTTACTTCATTATGCTAAAAAACTTGCATATGAATTGCATGATTTTGGATTTAAGTTTCTAGGACTGGAATTATTATTTAATTCAAAGAGCCATACCATGTACATGTGCAAGAGTCGTAAAAAGTATTGTAGAAACTAGAAAGCACCCAATGTGAAACTTCTCATAATCATGGATAGGATATCTCCAAAAAATTGATTTCTAGAGATTGAGTTTCAAGGAACATGTTTTCAATATCTAATATTACAGGTTTCAAACAAACTATAACTTCTACAGAATATAATATGATGCACCAGGTTTTCAAGATACAATCCTAAAAGCTTCAAATCAACTACAGCTAGCACAAGGACTAAGTACCGGTAGCCCAGACCACAACCCTTCCTTCCCATCGCATGATTTTTAGTTACCAAAACATTTTGCAGGCTTTGGTGCCATCAAAACTATCATCATGAAATGGTATCAGATGCAATGCCAAAGGCTAAAAGAATAAAAGTTATAGCTACATCCGACTAATTGGAAAGTTATTAGTCAAAATGGAATATGCAGTTTATTTCTAGTTTTAGTTCACTTGTTACCGATGGGCCAAAAGTTTTCCGGTAATTTTGTGAAAACCTGTGAAAAGCACTTAAATAGTCTAAAAAACCAAACCACCGCCAAGATCATTCTCTCTCTCTCTCTCTCTGACACACACACACAAGAAAAAGAAAGGAAACCCTTACTACTACCACCACCTAAACTAAAACAAACCTAACACAAACACAAGAGAATGGGACCCAACACTAAACTAAATACTTATTAGTACGACGTGCATAGTTGTGACTCAATACTAAACTAAAATGAAGAGATGTAAGTTATGCCAATTGTTCCTATCAAGTTGCAAGTCCAAGACACAAACATCAACAGGCCCAAAAAGTAAATTTATACACCTTAATAAAATCTCAAAAGAGCCTAACTTCAAAGACAACACAAAGACTTCCACAGATCCATCATAAGCAAGTTGCATGCCACTTAACATGACATGATGGATAAGAAACTCAGCAATGCATATAAGACACCACATTAAATTTGTACATTTCTTCACAGCATATGCTTAACGTCGAGCTCATTGAGAGTCAATCATTTATTCTTTTGGTAGACCTCTTACCTAGCACACAGATTGCTACTTCACTGAAAACAACTATCATGCCGATGCCCGCCAACATCCTAAATTTAAGCTTAACACTACTAGTTGACATTTTATTGAGCCCTGACATTATGCTTAAAAACTCATATATCAATTACATGATTTCAGATTTTAAATTCCAGGATTGGAACTATTATTTAATTCAAAGAGCAATACATGTGCAATAGTCATATCAAGTATATAGAAAGCACCTGGTGTGAAACACCTTGTAATTTAAGGATATGATAGCTCCAAAACATTGATTTCTAGAGAATTCAAGTTTCAAGCAACAAGTTTTCAAGATCTAATATCACAGGTTTCAAACAAACAACTTCTAGAGAACGTAATATGATGCAACAGGTTTTCAATATACGATCTTACAAGCTCCAAATCAACTACAGCTTGCACAAGGCCTTAGTAGCGGTACTTGGTGGAGTAGTCCTTAGGAGCAATCACCAGACCACGACCTTTCCTTGCCCCACGGTAGACTGTCTCAACAATGTCAACAAACTCTTGCTTGTCCTTGAGAGCCCAGTTTATCTTGTTGTTATTTCCAGTGCCAAGATCAATCATAATGTGCTTATTTCTGAAGAAGAACATGACCGTGGATGGGTCATAGAGCTCGTACATAGTGTTGAAATCAGGCACCTCAGTGATGTCCACAAGATAGATAACAGCAAAGTTTTTGATCGTCTCAGCAACAGAAGCCAGCACTTCATCCATCTAAATATAAACTCAATCGATTAGACTATCATCATACAACACTCATGAATAACAACAGAGCCAATTGAAATGATCCTCAAAAGCCAAAAAAAAAATCATTTTTTGTTTTAAATGATGATGCCAAAAAGGCCTATAGACTACAGAGAAGTCTCACCAGCAAACCACTAACCCCATTTAGTACCTGACAGCATGTAATTCGAAAAACTATTGTGCCCAGCAAGGAAGGATGACATAATTTCCCCGCCCCGTGCAGATTGTCCCTACCCACAAGACGGGGTTGCATATTTCTTGCCTTACACTGCCCCTAATGTGTGTTTCTAACCTCCAAAACAGTCATCTATCTCTTAATACCCTCCCCACCACCCCGCCCCGCCCCTCTCCGACCTGTCTCGCTCCAGCCCAATACGGGACTTCTCAGCCCCGACCTGTTGTTGACCCTAATTACAAACGTTTCTATCTAGACACTCTAAAAAAAGAAACGCAAGCTCAATCCATATACATATGCATATAATTTTAAACTCAACTTGAATCAAACTAAACCCATAAATAAAATCCGAAATAAATTGGGATCCATGAATTATTAGCTAGTCTGAAGCTGAATTACAATATGGGTTATGTTAAATAATGAAAAAAATTAAAAAAGGACGAATGAATTTTTCGCCACTAGTAAAAGAAAGATTAGGGTTTTCCCCAAAATAAAAATTGAAATGATAAAAAAAAAAGGGAAGAGAAGGAAAGAACCTGCATGCAGGTCTCGTCCCAGTCGTGACCGAAGCGGATGACGACAAGTCGTTCTTCCTCGGCGAGGATAGCCTGGTCCACCGCCCATCCTGAGTGCAGATGTGGTAGCAGGTACGACATCCTCCCTCTCTCTCTCTCTCTCTCTCTCTCTCTCTCTCACTGTTGATTAATTCACTTAAACAACATTATTTCAAGTACGCTACTTATTTATTTATTTTTAACCACGGGTTATCGTTTGACACCGTTCGAATCTACCATTTCCGTTTGCGTTTCATATAAATTTACCGCAGATCGGATTCACCAAATCAATAAAATAAAAAAATGTGGGGTTTGTAGTGGACAGTATAAGTAAAAGTTTGTTGATTCAGATTTGTTGATTTAACTATTGTGAAAAATATTATGAGAATTCTGAGATTCTTTTTTTGTGTATTTTTTTTATATTATAAATTTAATAGTGATAATGAAATATTGGAGTTTTTGTAGAAATAAAAATAACAATTAGTGCTAGTTGAGTGGTAAGACTTTTAAGAAAAAAATTATTTTGTCTTTAGCAATTAGGTTTATCAATTAAATTTTTCTTAAAAAAAAGGTTTATCAATTAAATTCAACCATAAAATGATTCCATATGAAATAGAGAGGAACGGTACAATACTTTAAGAAATTATATCTGAGTTTTATCTTAATATCTTGTTTGACATATAATGAAATAAATTTTTTTTTTTTTTATAAATAGTATATATAAAAATATGTCAATATGATGTGAGTTACTAACTAATGTGACCAAATTACTATCTTGTGTAATTTAGATTGATATATATAACAAATTTGTGTATTAAAGTTGTCATTGACATTCCAATGACCATTTCAATTTGTTTATTAGGAATTTGGAACATAATATTTCAATACTAATTTATTTCGACAAAATGTTTTCAAAGTTACAACTAATTTTAAATTTTTAAAAAAATGATTTTTTTTCTAACACAAAATAAATATACCTAAGTTTTTATCATATAGTTTTATACCATATCAAATTATCAATTAAAAACCAATCACTACACATTCGTAACATCATAATTACATAACAAGGATCCAATTAATTTAGTATGAGTCAATAGTTTAACCTAATATGACTAAATTCACATATCAAATAAATAAATAAAAATTCGAATGAATCAAATTAGTAACTCAAATTACTCATAACAATAATATTAAATAAAAAATAAACTTCAAAATTTTTATTCTAAGAAGGAAATAGTAATATATATATAATATCAAGGAAAACAAATGTTTTGTTCACATTTTGCCCAAAAAATAACCATATTGACTGGAATTTAGTTGAATAGATTGAAATTTAGGCCAAAGTGAAATAGGGCTAACTCATACCAATTAACTAATTGATGAGTGGAATGCAATTGATAAAGATATCACACACATTAGAATTCTTTTTCATGGTTTATGACCATGAGCATTCTAGGGCCTTAAAACAAATCGACCTAATAGTTTGGACAGCCTTGCATAATGTATCGTGCATATGTAACCATCCTCTCCCGTAAAGGTGGATCTTAGGCTTGTGGGGTCTATCTCTATGTGAGAGAATGGTTATATATGCCCACTACACAATGGGTTTTCTCCTTGCCATCACAAGTAATGGAAATAAATATAGAAGGTAGCTTAAAGGGAACCCTAAGCCTTCCAAGAGAGGGGGAGCCTCGTCCATGACCATTTAGTTTGTTGGTTGGCTAGCTTAAATTTTGTTCTAGGAATTTTCACAGACCTTATAAGTTATAACTCAATTATAGGTCACAAGGAAGGATTTAGGGTCATCAAGGTGGGAAAAATTTAAGTATTCTTGAGTACAATGACGTGGTGCTCATTCCTCTCACATTCATGGTGGATCTCACTAATTAGATAGTATTAACTCTAATTCTAATCTTGAGGAATTTCTCCCTATAACGACTTGTTGTGTATGGGATGGAATGACTACATATATCTCAGGGAATAATAAGATATTTGAAGAGGTCTGAATATCTTTGTTTGTTTTTTTTAAAAAAAAAAAAAAAAAAAAGCTAACATTAATATGCCAACAAAAATGGCAAATGACAAAAAGGGGTTGTTGGGTATATTAATAAGAAAATTAATTATTTATATTTTTTGTAAATGACAACCTTCACTAGGGTTTCCAAACCTTAAACTGACTTTTTTGAGCACTTGATTATTCCATGAGGTCAATCCTTCCCACAAAAACCAAACATTTAGAGGGGGGAATTCCTTTGGGTTTGCCCCAAAATGCATAAGAGTTTTAAACTTAGCATCCACATTTGTCTGTGGAAAATTTTTTCCATTTTACAAGTCTAAAACTTACTTTTTTTTATTTTACACATCTATTTTTACAAAACACCCACATCAGTTTGTTTATTATACACATTTATTCAAATAAAATATTTATTTCTTTAACACAATGCTACAGTGCTACAGTGTCAGGCAAAGTCATGCTACAGTACCGGGAAGAGAAAAAAACTATTAAAAAATGATATACACATGCTATAATGCCCGTGTAAATTTACATGGGTACTTAGCTCGTGGATAATTTTAGAAGATTTTGCAAGATTTTAAACGGACTGATGTGGGCTGTTTTTGAACAAAAATGTGTAAATTTGAGTATTTTTTCTATTATATACACTTATACACGGACTGATATGAATGATCTCACGCGAGACTTGAGAACCACTAGACCAATTCCTTGGAGTTAAAAACGACAGCCTTCCTGTTGCCAGAAAATAGTATATTCTAGATGCTTTTTAGTTTAACACATCATTATCGCGTAAATATTTCCCGTTCAAAACCAGAATAGAAACTCTGATGCTCCCCCATGGTCTCAATTGAAACTAGCCATTGAGAATTTACTACATCGTTTTACCGAATGAAAATAAATTACAACAAAGTCATTCCCGGAAACTTATTAAACAGCAACAAGAACATTGTTCATCACATGCATACTGAGCACTAACAAGCATAATTTCTTCAGCTCATACATTTCAATTCTGCTCATCAACTGCCAGCGGAATGGACTTCACCTGAAACACCACGAAGGCAATGAAGACAGTTACCCAACTGAAAGAAAACAAGCACGCACACACACAAAGAAGAAGAAGAAGAAGAAGAAGAAGAAAAGCAAATACTTCAAGATATGATAATTCATCTAAAAGGTCATAGAATTCAATTAATTTTCTATGCAGATTGAAATCGAGCAATTGGGAAGGCTGTGTTTGGTATCAATGAAGATTAGTTCTAGGCTGTGACCAGTATAATGGAAAAGAAGATTGGGACAGGGGTTTAACAAAAAAAAATTCTCTTTTATTACATGTGAAGCCCTAAAAAGTCTATGCTTTACCCGAAACATAGCATACGTCATGCTGACACTAGTTTATTCTAGTGACAGTTCATGACTACAATCAATAGTATCAAAGTTGGATCATCATCTGACCAGATCAAGGACTTAGCCTAATAGCTCAACCATTGATGCCATGATACATGTGTGCGTGCACACACACACACACACAAGTATAGATCCTCAATCCTGACTCCAACCAAGGAAACAGAACTACTTGATCATCATCGAATTGTCTGACCATGGCAAATAAGAGAAGAATTGGGAAGGATAAGACACTAACCAGATTCCGGAACTTGAGATTGTAAAACATCTCCAAATATCTCCTTGTCTCTCTCCTCTCTAGCTTAGACACATACTTCCAGAATCCATAAACCCCAGCTAAAGTCAGTAGCCTCTCAGTATATATCTTCCATGTGTACCTACAGAATTGAATGCCAAATCAGTTACATAGAGGAAGGCAAAAATTGTCCTAATGTTAACAATGCAAATACAGACCTTTCAAAGATTCTTTTAAGCCCTGCATCTGAGATCTTGTCCCAGTAGCCAGGATCCCTCTGGCAACTTTCAAAGAAGTCAATCAAAATTGCAGAAACCTGATCAGGGTAATATGGATCAACATGAAATCCTGAAACACCATTCTCAATGATTTCAGCAGGGCCCCCATGACAGGTGGCAAATGTGGGAAGGCCACAAGTCATGGCTTCAACAACTGTGAGACCAAAAGCTTCATATAAAGCAGGCTGCAAGAAAAAGAAGAACACGTTAAAACAAAAAAAAAAGATTTTAATTGATTTTACTCAAAACTTGCACTATACATTGCCACTATATACCTGCACAAAAGCACCTTTTGTGTATAGAGCTCCCCATTACGAGCACGGTTCATTTGGGCTGCTATCCATCGGAACTGCCCATGCAAGTTGTATTTCTCAATGAGGCCATGCATCTTTTTTATCTCCTCCATTTCTTCTCTATCCCGGGACTTCTTCACATCCATGTAACCACCAACCACAACAAGATTTACAAGTTCTCTTAACTTGTTGCTCTTACCATAGCACTCAACTAGACCTGTTAAGTTCTTTACTCTATCAAGTCTTGCCATGGAAAAGATGATAGGTTTTGATTGATCACTCAACACACCACTGCATTCCGCATTAACGAAATATCCGATCAATTATCAATGATTCGAGTGATTTGTATAATCCGATTCTTAATAAATATTTCCTTCACTTTTTTATTTTTGAAAGAAATCTTATCCAAGAGTTGATAGAAGTTACAATATAACACAAAAAGATACTTACACATGCTCATCATTCTGCTCAGTACCATACAAGAGTTCTTCAATTGAACCATGTAGAGCAGTAAGTCTCCTTTCCTTATCAGTGTATGGAAAATATATGGTCAAATCTGCTCCGGGAGAGACGATATTAAACTTGGGATCAAAAACATCAATCCCATGAACAACTCGATAGAGCCCGGGGAGTGTGAAAGCCGTATGACTCTCATACTGTCCAACATTATTCTTGCTGAGGCAAAGAACAAAAATGTTAGGCTATTTTGACTTAAACAAAAAGAACTATCATCTTGGCAGGAAAAAAAAAAGGGTTAGCAACAAATTTGGAGCGGCATTCCAGTTATCCAAAAGAAAAAATAGATTATCTAGTTGGTCCTAAGTATGCATATAAACTCAATGTTTACTACTAGAAACTCAGAGCAGCCTTGAACTGAGACTCCATTGTAAGGATAGATGATGATCAAATAACCATTTCAAGTTCCAAACAACTAAAGAAAAAAGAAGAAGAAAAAACTCACCTTCCTGCAATCTCTTGGTATGTACTGGTGATTATAAAATCTGCCTTGTTCATTGCAATTAGATCTGCAGTAAATTGACTTGAAAAATGGTACTTGTCCTCATATTTTCTCCAATATATATCGGAATCTGGATACTTTGTTTTCTCCAATGCATGGGCAATATTACACTACAAAAATATACTTTTGAAGAATTAAAACCAGTAGATATGCTCTGTGTGGATATACTGATTTTTAGTATTGCAGCTAAAAGAACAGAATAAATAATCACATCAGACCTGTGTGATTCCTAGCTTGAAGGACAACAAAGTTGCAACAAGGTTTCCATCACTATAATTGCCAATGATTAGATCAGGAACACCCTGTAACTCAGCAGCAATTTCGTTTGATGCATCCTAATCATCATACCAAAAAAGAAAAAGAAAATCATAAAAATATCCAATATATGCAATGAGAGAGTGGATAACAGATACTTGCATTGTTTTTTATTAAAAAAAACCTGAAATATAAAGCTTATCTAATTGTACTAAACTCTTTTCTTCTCCTAAGACAAAATCCATACTAATCCAGTTTCTCATAAAATTTGGAAGATGTATGCTCCAATAGCTTATCAACTGCTGACTGTTGAGAGTCACTAAATTGCCCATAGCTGGCCCTCACAAATGTCTTCCAAATTTTCAATTCCCAACCTCTTAATTTCTTTCTGAAACTTATGTTTGAAAGTGATTTCCAATATCAAATAAGTTTCCCTGGGTTTTTTTTTTACACTCCAATTTGGAGAGAGTGAGGCCAGCAAGGAAGCAAACTATGTGAAATGTCATTCTCCACAACTAGGCCAACAAAAAGAAAAGATTAAACTGAAAACCTACCTGGTGTAATTTCTCTATCATTTTAGAAACATTGTCACAGGGTAAAAGAAGAGAGACAGAGAGAGAGAGAGAGAGATAAAAAATAAATAAAAAACGAATTGATGGAAAACCAAAGTTTTTGCTACACTTACCTCTGCAAAATTCTCCAAATATGGCCACACATCAAACCTTGAAATCCATTTTCGAAGAATTCCATTCTCAGTTCTAAAGGGAACACGCAAAATATGAGTGTGTTCTGTTCCACTGATTCTTTCCAGTCTTTGATTACATGTTGTGCCTTTTGCATCAGGTATTAGTCGGGTAACCTTAAATGACATTAATAAAAGTGGAACAAATATACCAAAATGAGAGTTAAAAGCCATGCTAAATAAATGGAGATAAAGCAGAGCTGAATGTCAATAATGCTTCAAATTGAGTAAACAAGTACACTTACAATGAGAATTTTTGGAATGACATCCAGTCCTTGCTTTTGTATTCTAAGAAGCATCTCATCCTCCAAGGCACGCACTTGGTCAAGTATATAAACAATCTGTGCAACATGACAATTTCTTGTTAGTATCAGGATAAAATTATTTGTGCCTGTTAAAAGTAGAGTAGGCCATCAATTTTTTTTGATTATTTATTTATATTTTGCTAAGAAAGGGTCATCATATATACAAAGGAAACTCTTTCATGGGCAAGGAGAAGCAACGCATTGAGACATGTAGTATTAAATAGTACAATCAAGTTTTTGCGACCAAAATACCAACTGTACCTGTCCTCCAGTGTCAGGCAAACCTAAAACATTTGCCTGGCCGAAGTAGCCATGAGGAGACACAATGACAACATTGAACACCATAGGAATCCTCCCAAGAAATGTCTCTAGGGTTGAGGGATCAGGAGCCTGAAGGATTTCCAACAGAAGATGAATTGTCTCTAACACCCGTTGTGCAATGTCACCCCAGCCTCTCTCAAATCCCATTCCTTGTAATCTAAAAAGAAAAGTGAAGAGTTTAAAGACAATATTTTAACGATTTTTTTCCAAGTGATAGATTCCAAGGCTAGAAAAGCTAAGCTATTTGAAAATAGATACAGTTGCATACTCAAATTCAAACTCAGAATATGGTGTACTTGGTGGCAGCTTAGAAAGATACTCCTCTGCCCTTGCCAAAGCAGACTGAAGTTTAGAAATATTCTGAATCCGATCATTTAACATCATAGCCTGCATAGGATAATAGTGAAATTAATATCACATGGTTTTAAGGCCTCCCTATGAAATTTATGTAACATCTACAGTTCTAAAATACTTCATATATGGCTTGTATTCATGCTCATACTAAACCTTGAAGTTAAACAATAAATTGCAACAAAGCTTGAATTCAAGCCAAATAGAAGTAGCCAGTTCCTAAAAGAATATCAACATAATCCTACCATGTAAGGGCAAATTCAGCAAAAGAAATTAAATAGTTAACAACTAAAGGCTCATCATGATGACAGCATGAAGGAATGTTCAGTGAAATCCTTAGCTCAATTAAACTTACATGACCATTGTGTTTGTGTGCACGGAGAAAATCAAGTAGAGGCTCCAAACTTTCTTTATTACGGAACATACTTGAAGATAGGTGACGATTGAGGAATTGAACCCCATTCCCAATGGTTGATGATCGAGTTGGTCGAGGGAATGTTGCATTAAATGGCTCAAAATCAAGTTCAAGAACATAGTTGTCATTGCACCTATAGAAAAAATTTCATAATCCAATTTCTGATTACAATCATTGATAAAGAGAAGTGAAAACTAAAACAGAATCTATCTCTTTTACCCGATCTAACACTATAGCAGATGAGATGACTCAAACACTAGGCACAGGATTACAAAACAAAGCACCCAAGACTTAAATAACAGAGAGATCCCTTACTGTCCATCCACTAGTTCTTCTTTAAATCGAAGATACTCTGCAACGCTCAAATGATCCACACTGAGTTCAAAGACATTAACACGGACATATTCCCAAACACCAGGTCTTGGACGAAGTGCTATAGCCACAAAAGGAGGCAGGACTATAGCTTCCTAAAGCAACATATAAACAATTAGTTTGTAGAACTAAAAAAACAGAGCAAAATTAAGTCATGCAATTTTTCATTCTCTTCTGAAGTATATGGACAAATGGAAACGGAAAAAAAAAAGTTGGCCCTTTTTTTTACACCACTTTTGAATCAAAAGTTTTTAGTATGGAACATTCACAAAGATGATAAAATAAAAGGAATAAAATCAATCAATGCAACAATCCAAAAGATAACATAAAATAAAAGGCCATTAAATTGATCATTACTTCGATTCATCTCCAAACTGCTTCTCCCACATCATGTTGGGAGGTAAGTTGGGTTTGGCGTTCCAAATAAATCATATACAATCAGGTAAATTATTCCTTTTGAAAGAATAACTATATAGATATATAAACTAACTAAACATATAGACTACACGATTACACAATGCCCCAAATCTTAAAGAGTAAAATGAAAAACTTTCTTTCATTTATACCGAGTAACCCTTGCTACAGGCAGCACGGAGTTATGAACTTCCTGAATCATTATATATGAACAAGAACTAACTTATCATCTAGGTGACTTATGTGGAAATGAGCAAAAGCGAAGAATGCATTCCAAGTCTTAACACATTGTATTTTGAATTCAAAAAAATAATTTCTTTTAATTCTAAACAATCCAACTCACTCATCTTCAAAATCCTGAAATGCCCTCACTCAAACAACATTAATTAAAACTAGTGATCCTCACAATGAGGCATGTGTGATCCTCACTTGAATACTAACCAAAACTGAAATTTTATGACATATCATTAATTTAAAATACACCCAATTTGAAATAGTATGTCAAACCATAAGGAACCGATCCAAATCCATGACCCAAAAAAAAAAAAAAAAACATGCATCATATATCATGATGGTAGAGAATCAAGGTGAGTGTGTTCACCTGTGCAGATTGAAGGACTTTGCTGAATGGGCTATCCTTGAGCATCTTCATTGATTCGTCTTCCTTAACAACATTGTCTAGCTCCCCTATCAGGTCATGAGATTGCAGTATCCCCTTTCCTTTAGCAACATACCTGGCAAGACAAATAAAGACAACAGAAGTTAATCCTCATTAAGAATAAAATTCAAGTACAGTTACTTAGCTGTTGTATCTTATGTTCCCGAATTAAATTCAACTATATAGTTGTATTGAACAATAAATCATATGGTTAAATTTAACCGTTCTTGGAATAAATAACACTTTTTTACTGCATTGCTCAATACAATCATGTGGTTGAATTTAATTAAGAAATCTAAGGTATAGAATCTAAGTTTAGCTTATATTCAAAAAGCTAAGGGGCCATTTGGTATGAGATTTTGAGTAACAATTTTCCGTTTTCAAACAATTTTACACATAATTTTATACTTTTTCACCCATACATATTTTCAAAAAATACAAATAATGTTACTAGAACAATGTTACCAAACGGTCCCTAAATCTCTCAAAACCCACAATGTTATCAAAACAAGGCTCTCATCAATAAATCAAGCCACAATGTTATCAAAACAAAGTCTCTCGTTAACAATTCAAGCCACAGTATGTGCGTCTGTGTGTGGATGCGTGTGCTTGAGAGAGAGAGAGAGGCCACAATGAGTTTGAAGAATTGCATGCAATCTCAAAAACCTGATCTTTCTTAACCATTAAAGCATGTGTATGGGGGGAGAGAGAGAGAGAGAGAGAGAGAGTAGTTGAAGAAATAAGAAATGTAATTCTAAAATCCTAATTTCTCATCAAATCTTCAATTGCATGTTTTCGATCTCAACATGCAATCTCAAAAATCTAATCTTTCTTAACCAAGAAACCTTTATGTTAGCATCATCAAGTGATTCAAGTTATAAAGTTTGCATGCGTGTGTGTGCAAAAGAGTACTCAAAATGCAATTCCAAAACCCAAATTTCTCAGCCAAGCCTTCAATTTCATGATCAATTCAAGCGCACAGAGAGAGAGAGAGAGAGAGAGAGAGAGAGAGAGGAACCTGGAAAGGAGCGAAACGAGCTCGTTTCGATGAGCAGAGAGAGATTCCTGAAGCCTGTCTGGCATATTTTCGCTTCTCAAATCACACACAAAGCTTTGAAAGCGAAAGGAAACTAAAGAGAAAGAAAGAGCACCAGAGAGAGAAAGCAAGAGCGAGTGGAAACGAAGAGTGGTGGTAGTATTTATTAGCCGCAGAATATAGGAAAGTGAGATCGGGAAGGGTGTAGAAGTAAAGCAAAGAGAATGGAGCCAAAAGAGAAACGGCCATTGTTGTTGTTGACGTTGCTCTGAGTGTGACGAAATGTGAAACAAACCGTGATAAATGTGAATCGGCACCTGGCTGCGTTTGAGGATTTGTGGCAGAAGTGTCTGAACAATATTGCTGTCTTTGAATGAGGCTGATAGAAGCACGCACCAACCAAGAGCGAGAGTAGAGTGACGAGTTTGTGTGTGATTCGCGGTGCAGGCGGAGATAACGAGGAGCTAGCAAAAGCAGCTATGCCATAGCATAGAGACCGATTTGCATGCAGATCTCAGCTGTGGGGTTTTCAAAAGTAACGGATCTATAATTTGGATTCAGCTTTCTGTTCAGTGGTCACTGGACGCGAATCACTGAACGCGTTGGATATACGACACGTGTCCAAAACTGAACACTTGTCGCACATCCAACGCGTCCAGTGGCCAGTGTGGCCACTGGACAGAAATCCCACCCCTATAAATTTTTTTTTTTCAATTTCGGTGCTCCTTTTCGTCTGTCAACTATAATATTTAAATACTGGATTATTCCGGCCTACTGCTTTGAAACTACTTTGGTTTAATATTATTAATTGACGAATTTTTTTGTTGTTGAGAGAATTACAATATCATAACTCAAATCTATTTTCCACTATACTCCTAAATACTTTTTATTTATTTTTTATACTACTATTTATTTTTTATACTAATGGAAAATAAAATTTAGAGAGTGACAGTTTGTATGAGCGTTTAACTCGTTTGAGTAGTCTCTTTTGCCATGTCTCGCACTTCTTGAAAGATTTGGTTTGGATCAACTCTGATCTACAACTTTTGAAACATTTGCTTTTGAATTTTTAGATTGTCTAGGATCACTGCCGAGTCCTTATCCTTTGGTGTATTGGACTCCCAAACACATACACAAAAAAAATTTGACAACTTTTTGCACATGTCTTAAATTGGCAAGCTTTTACCATCTGGACCGACCACTAAAAATGATATTTTAAAAAATTTTTTTTAACCACCACAAACAATCAACCTAATTTGCATGTGTCAAATTTTTTATTATCAATATATATATATATATATTTGTACGTCTTTAGACAGTTTCTTCATTAAATGAAATGAATCTCATTCTACTTTCATAGCCATTATTTGATAAATTTGAAAAACTTCAACTTGACAAATGTTATATCCACAACATTTTCATAATACTTTTACAACAAATTTTAAATGTCAAGTTGTTACTGACTGTTATTAGTGTGAAAAAAATAGTAATTTTATTGGTGAATTTAAATTACAATTAATAATAATTTGTCACTTATAATTTTTTGTGAAAATATTGTAAACGTAGATCCAATAACTCGAGAGAAATCGAAGAAAAATACCCAATTTGACCTTGGGTACTTGGACCAAGTGCAAAAGCAAATTGATCTATACCTAACTCGCTTAATTCCGATTTTTCAAGATCCTGCACATGGGGACACTCATTGTCTTACTTGCCTCCTATGCCACTATTTTTGGAATTGTTAGTAGAGTTTTTGTGTGCTTTTGTGTTGTGAGGGTGCCTTTTTCTTCTCAGCAGAGTGGCCCAAAGATCCTGGGCCAAATAAATATTCTTGGTCGACTGGGCTCGATTCATTGCAGCTAACAGGGGTTGTTTAAGAACCGAGTGGTGCACAAAACAAGCTTCCTACAATACAAATAACTAACAAACAAAAATATCTATATTGAATGACATTTTAACAGTAAAGGAATACACAACAAATGAAATACAATGTAAGAAAAGGTTAGGGATCCTCGAATTAGTGAGGTGCATTTTATTAATTTTCTTTAGTTATTATTACAATGCTCACTAAGACGTGATAAAAGGTGCAACTAAGTTCAAAAATTACAGACTTTAATAGCTATTTAAGCTTTCAAGACTTGCAAAGTTTGAATTTGTTAGATCTGAGCATGTGCTATAGTGGCTGTCTCTGGAATACCGGGAGTGGTTCCTCTGTTTTCTTTTTAATTTTACAGAGCTCTCTTTATAGTTTTATGAGACTCCAGAAAATGACCATGAATGCCTGAATGATATAATCAAAATGAATCTCTATTCGAATCTCAATGCCCCTTTAGCATGGACCCCCTCCTTCTTTTATAGCACAACTCGGGCTCCAGGGTACTAATGTTTTCTCCCTTTTGCCCTTTAGAGATTGTGTCGTGCTAGTTTGCTTAGGGCTATGTCGTTTCCTTTTTTTCTCATAACTTCTTACTTTTGGTGCGACCAAACGAAAGTCCCTTAGTTGGTTTTCTATTTCTAGACTTCTCCGTTGGCTGATCTTCAGCTGTTTGGCTTTTTCTTCTACCACTCCAGCTTTTTCAATTGTACTCTTCCTTGTCATTTCCTCCAAATGGTTGTTATCACGGCTCATGCATTTTTTTTGCTTCGTACTTCTTGGTCCCATTGCATGTCTGAAGTATGATACCAGCATGCTCTTTGTCCTTAATCCCTCTTTGCCTCAATCTTACTTCGTGCACCCCAGGGATCCCCGGACTCTGACGACTTCTGGGATCTCGACCCAGTTTTTCTTACTGGGCTCCCTTTGGTTTATTGGCCTTGGTCGTTTTGGTCTTCTCTCTCCCCTTACGTATTTTAAACTTTGTTCTTTTATGGGTGTTTAGATTTCAATCCTTTGGGCCTCTGGCCATTTTCTTCTTTCTTTTATTTTTTCTTCATTTGTGTGAGCCCAACCCTCATTTTTCTCTTAGCTTCATTATTTATTTATTTATTTTTTTTTTGTGAAATGAGCCCAACGTTTTATTTCTTTGGGCCTAAGTCTATGACCAATTTTGAACCTTAACATTTAGCCCCTCGAGCTCATGGGTTGCCTGCAGCCCATGCATGAGTTTCTGCAGTATTTCTTCCTTCTTCGGGGATCCTGATCCTTAATTTTTGGTCTTTGGTATCCTGGCCCCTTCACTTTCTTTTCTTGTAACTCCTCCCTTTTACGTGAGACGTGGCAATTGAGTTTCGAAAAGGAACTTCCACCACCTACTTTTACGTTTCCCATAACTCCCATTAATAACTACTGATAACTCTTCCCTTTTTAAATTAAATTCCTGGTAACTGGCGCGTCTTTCCACATATTGTCTTCTCTAACTGCTCTTTTATTTATTCATTTTAGCCTTTTCACATTACCTTTCTTTTCTTGTTTGCCTGAATTTTCTATTCCTAGTCTTTCTCTCTCCTTTTTTTTTTTTTTTTTTTTTTTTTTTTTTTTTATTTTTTTTTTTTTTTTTTCGATCAGTCTTGTTACTACCCGCTTTCTTCCTTCAAGATACCCATTGTTTCAATGACTTCTTCTTCTTCTCGGAAAAGAAAGGAGTGTACTTCTAGTCCCTTTGGAGGTGAAGGTTCCTCTAGTTCTGTGGAAGGTGAGTCTGTCATTGGGCGCCCTGCTTTCCCCTTACGAGACCCCTAGTACACTACTAGTTTATTTTTCCCTTAGGTGTCCCATGGCGAGACCCCTCCATCCACTCATGCTTGGGTATTCTCTGGTCAAGCGGGCTTTGTTGGTTCTACACAGGTTCTAGATCCTAGGGAGATTTTTGATCTCCAGATCAGGCGAGGACTTCGAGAATCAGTCCTCATCTTTTTCGATTTTGTCTTTAGAAAGATCCAAGGCTGGCCCATCTAGGTGGATAATGAACTTTCTAACAAGGAATTTGTGGGCCGCTTGGAGCGCACCGATGTCTTGAAGGCAGTGGCTATTTCCAGGAATCTTGAGGGTTTCAGAGATGCCAAAGGTCTTAGGCATTTGGTGCACCGTTGGTGTCCTACTCTGCACACCTTCTCTTTTTTTGTTGGTGAACTGACTGTCACTTTGGAGGATGTGGTCAACAATCTTCTCCCTCCGGTGCTTAGGGATGAAAACCCTTTTGATATTAATCTTTTTGACGAGGATCTCCAGGTGGAAGAGAAGTTATTTGCTTAGTTTGGTAGATGTATTGCTTCTCTTGGTGGGAAACTGACCAGGATGGGTAGGTGCGTTATGAATCTTTTGCGTGAGAAGGATAGGGAGGTTAGGCGAGCTGGGTTTCTCGCATTCTGGCTTAGCAAGTTTCTGTTCGGTGAGTTCGCTGGGTATGGAATCAAGTCTACTTTTTTTCCATTGGCGATTAAGTTGGCTCAGGGCCCTCAATATCCTCCAGCCCTCATGTTTTTGGGCCATGTTTATTCTCAATTGGATCAGCTTCATGGAGATGAAGCCAAGGGGGATTCTTGTTATGTAATTACTTCTTCTCTTCATTGCACCATTCTCCAGGTGTTTATGTGGGATCGTTCGTTGGTTACTTTAGCGAGATGTAGGAATTTAAAGTTTGTGAAAGATAAGTTTTAGGGATCCCCTGACATGGTTAAAGGACTTTGTGGCAACTGAACTGACAACCACCCTATTATTTTCCGTTGGTTGAGTTTGAACGGTGGCAGCTTTAACTTGGTTGAATTATTTGATTAAATAGGCCATTTGCATTGGTGCTTTCCTCGGGAGTTTGGCCTTGGTTTTGTTTGTGATTCTGTGTTATCTCCTTTTCTGACTTTTACAGGAAATACTTTTGATTTACGTCGTGGTGATGAAAGTAGCTTAGCCTACTTGGCTTGCATTAGTCCTTCTTGGCTTCCTGTGCTTTCCTTGAGTGGCCCATGGTACACCCATTACTCAGCACATCGAGTACTTCGGCAGTTTGGTTTCGATCAGGATATCCCTCTAGTGTTTAATGACATAGTACCCTCTCTTCCTTCCTTGGATCATTTTATGAGACTTCAGGCCTTCTCTTATTGGTCGCGAATGAGTCTTCAGAGAGGAGTTTTTGCTTCCAGTGGTTATGTTGACTACTGGAGAAGGGTACAAAAGTCCTTTGTTGACTATGCTGGTTCTGACACGATTGGAAGAGTTCCCAATCCTGGCATTTCTTCTACCTCAACATCCAACAAGCGTTTGTCTCTGCCTACTGCTAGCGTTGTTTCTGCTGCTGTAAGTAGCAAAATTGGTTTCGCAGAATGGCACTCTTTCAGGGAAGGTTGGGTGACTTATGCGCAGGATTTCCCAGAAACCTGGTTGGGGTGTGACCTTATTGTTTGTGCTTCCGTTGGGGTACCAATTAAGAAGGGGGTAGTAGAGGCCATAAGTACTGGTACTCCCGTTGGCATAAGTAGAGGAAAAATAGTTAAGCAAAAAAAGTTGAAGGAGGCTGCAGTTGAATAGAGTGTAGGGGGTATTGGCCCTAAGACAAAAAAGAAGAAAACTGGGAAATCTCAGAAACAGTTGGTGCTTGCTGAGGAAAAAGAAGTTGAGCAACCTTTGGTTGTAAAGAGTCGGGTGAAGACTAAGGTAGAGTCTTCTTTTCTCCAGGCTCCTGTGAGTTCTTCAGTCCATGGTTCTCTGGGACCCTCTGAACGTACCCGTAGAGAGAAAAGGGCAAGGCTTCTTTACTTCTTTTCTCTTTTATATTGTAGTTTTTTTTTTTTAAACTGATGAGTGGTTGTCTTTTTTGCAGTTCAAGTGTAAGTTGGATCTTATGAAAGGTAGAAGTCCTTCTTCTGGTGAAGATGTGGTATGTTTTTTCTTTTTTATCCATGCTTTCCTGCTGTCTGTCTTTATCCATTTTTTTTAGCATTGTGTACTTGTGATGCCCTTAAGCTTTTTTTTGTTCATGTTGCCCCGCTCCCTTTTTCTTAGGTGGAGGTCTCTTCCCCTGAGGTTGGTGAGACTTTGGAAGAGGAAATGGTTGCAGCTGGATCTCAAGGTACTGAAGAGGAGACTCTTAGTGGTGGCATTGCTGGAAAGGCTAGGCAACCAATGCAGGGTGTCCAGGCTACCCAAGATCCTGAGGTTCCTGAGCTTCCCGCATCCCAAGGTCCCCAATCTGAGTAGACTCCCAGTCCTATCAGGACTATGCTACCTTAAACGGGGTTAAGTACAATAACTTTGGAAGGCCTGTCTCCATCTGGGCAAATAGGTGAGCCTTATTCTTTTATAATATCGTAAATTATATTTCTTTTGCATCCCTTTTTCTTTTCTTTCTCCCCCTTTGTTTTTTGAGTTCTTTCTTTCCCTTTTCTTTCCAGGCCAAGCTTTTGTGAAATCCGCTTCTGGTGCTGCTTCTTCTTTAGAATCGGAGGATTCTGAAGGTGGGTGTTGATTGTTTTGGTTATGCTTCCTTCCTCATTTTTTTTTTTTTTGCCTTTCTTCTGTCTTTTTTATTTATTTATTTATGGCGAAGCCCCCCTGTATCCTTGCCCTCTTTTAGTCATTTTGTTGAGACTTCCTCACCTTTTCTTCAACTTGCTATGTGCTCTTTCCCAGAGTCCTCCAAAAAGTCAGAGGAGCAAGAGGAGGAAGCTCTGCCCAAAAGGTCAATACTGGTTTCTCCTCTACCCTCTCTTATTTTTTATTTTTTTTTCCTTCCTTCCTTTTATTTATTTTATTTTATTTTATTTTATTTTTTAAAAAAACAAGGAACTAAGTTTGTTTCCCCCTCCTCCTTTTTTTTTTTTTTTTTTTTTTGCAGGAATTGCTACTAGTGTCAAAGATCCTAAACTTGTGATTCCTGAGGGGGGTGCGGGATCTGCTTAGGTTGCAGGTCTTCATATTTCCCAGAGGGTTGAAGGTTCCTTAGCCTCTTCAGGTGGTGATGCAACGATGGGGGAGGCTCCAGGGGTGGTTATTTTAGATTCGGCTTCAAGGCTCCCCACTTCGCTTTGATCGTCTGGAGTTCAAAAACCTCCCTGCTATTCACTTTCATCATTTTGGCCCTCCTATGTCAGCCTTTTGCAGTTCTTTGTGCCTGTGGAAGGCCTGCCATTGTTGAATGGGTTGTTCAAAAGTTATGGGGATTTTACCATTGGTTTCAGAAGAGGTATATTTTTGGGGAACATTTTGATGGAGTTGCTGTGCGCTGTGTTAATTTCCTTGAGAGACTCTTCACTAGACTCTTTATCTGAGGAAAAGCTCTTAGAATGGAGGGGAGTGGTGCAGGACCTCTTAGAAGCCAAATTCAACTTGTCCTTTTTGCTGGAGTATCTGCGATCATTGGCCCACGCACCATTCCAGAGGCAAACCTCTAAGAGTATTGATGTTGAGATTGCTGCTGCTGAGGTAGCTTTAGCTCATGCTCACAAGACTTTGCAGGATTTGAAGATCAAAAGACAGAGGGTTCTTTCTTCTTCGGCTATCCCTGCTTTTTCCTTAGATGGCTCTTTGTTGGCTGACCTTATTTCCTAGCCTTTTTTTTTTTTTTTTTTTTTTGTTTTAGTTGGTTTGGATGTGTATGAACAATTTGGGGTTGTATAAGCTTTCTATCTCTTTGTTTGGACATTGGTTCTGGCTTTTTTTTTTTTTTACATAGATCTGCATTCGTGCCTTGAGACTGTTTCCATGTATTTGTGCTTTAGGATTGCTTCTAAGTATTTGTGTTTTCAGATTGCTTCTAATCTTTCTTAATGGCATGTGGATCTTCTTCTTCTTCTTCTTCTTCTTTTTTTTTTTTTTTTTTTGGCACTGAGTCCTGGTCCGTGATTCCCACAAGTTTTGCTGCAGGTTCCAGACAGGTACCCAGCCCTTTTCTTCTTGGTTTCGCAAGTACTGAACTGGGTACATTGGGCGATATATACATATATATATATATTGTCCTAGCTCATGAACTTGGCAGGTTTTTTTTTTTTTTTAAATTATTATTATCAAGTACTAGGCTAGGTATCCTTAGTATTTGCCTGGGATCCTAGACCATGTATTTGAAACTTTAACTATTTGTAATTATTTGTGGGGTGATCCTAGGTCATGCATCAAAAAGATTTCCCCAGGTATCCTCCCCTAATTTCATCTGCGTTAAGACTTTGTAATACTTAGGATTTAATAGCTGAGAAATAAAAAGATATTTCATTGAATTTAAAACATAATCATCATTTAAGGAATACAACAAATCTAACAAAGATAGTAAGGATCATAGAGTGTCCTTCTACCACGAGTCCCTGAACAAAATTACTTAAGTGATAATATATAAAAAGAAAGAAACACTTAGTAGGTTGGAGAGTTTGGCAAAAAGGATTCTAGTGTATTGAGAACTCTCCCTTCTCATGCATAGTACTGTTTTAGCCACTTCCCATTTATGGGCTCTGTCAGGATTGTCCTATCTTCCTTTGTAAGGTAGTAATACCCACTATCATGGGCCTCCCTGATGATGTAGGGTCCTTTCCACTTTGGAAAAAATTTGGAGGGTCCTGGTAGGTTTCTTCTCACATGCTTTACTGTCCTTAGTACCAGCTGTCCCTTAGTGAAAGTTCTTAGGCGTATTGCTTGTGCATATGCTTTAGTCATTCTTTACTGGTACCTCTAGCTTCTTCTTTTGGTTAGCTCTCTTTCTTCCTCTACCCCTTCAAGGTCTGCTAATCTCCTTTCATTGTTTGGGTCTTCAGTGTTCTTCTGGCTTTCTTCAAGTAATACTATTGGTGTGGGAACAATTAATTCTACAGGATTGATGGCTTCTGTCCCATAGACCAGGGAGAATGGTGAGAATCTCATGGCTGTCTTCACAGAGCTCTTGCATGCCTAAAGTACATCTGCTAAATGGTTACTCCATTTTCCTCCATACTCCTCTTTCATTTTTTTTAAGGATCTTCAATATCACCTTATTGGTGGCCTTCGCCTAGCCATTTCCCTGTGGGTAGTACGGTGTGGACCTTCCATGCTTGATGTAGTAAGCCTCAATCAACCCCTTCATGTCTTTGTTTATGAATGGGGTTCCATCGTCACTGATCAACCTCCTGGGGATCCCAAACCTTGTAATGATATGTTTTCAAATGAAGTTTGCTACAGTTGTTCCAATGGCCTTTTTCAAGGGGATGACCTCCACCCATTTTGTAAAGTACTCATTAGCTGCCAAGATCCATATGTAACTATTGGATGAAGGATTTATAGGTTCTATGAGATCAAGCCCCCAAGTGTGGAAAGGCCATGGAGTTGTTATATCCTGTAACATATTTAAGTGAGTATGGATTGCATCTCCAAGGACTTGGCATACGTGACAGGTTCTAACTAACTCCTCGGAGTCCCTTTTCATTGTTGGCCAGTAGTACCCCAATAGTAGTAATTGTTTATAGAGCCTCCTTTTTTCTGGGTGACTTCCACAATCACCAGAATGGACTTCCCTGACTACTTCCCTGGCTTCTCTTGGCCCCAGGCATTTTAGGGGATCTTCGCTGTATCCCTTTTTGAATAGGATCCCGTTCTACAAAAAGTATCTAATTACGAGTTTCTTGAGCTGATGGGCCAGTGCCCTGTCAGTTGGTAGGATCCCTTGAGCCAAGTATTCCATGAAGGGAGTCTTCCAATCTTCTGTAATAAATATAGTGTAGCTTTCTTCCCTGTCCACCGAGGATGGGCATTCTTAACATTTTTCCTATATAGTTGCTGCCTCTTTGTTTATATTTGGCCAGTAGTATCCCATACGTTGCATTCTCCTATATAGGTTGATCTTTTCTGAGGTCTCGCAAACTTGAGTATGTAGCTCTTCCAACCTTAGTTTCCCTTCCTTCTCATTGATACATCTGGATAGGATCCCTCCGGGCAGTCTCCTGTATAGTTCTCATTCTATTAAAGCGTAGTCTCTCAGCTCCTTGACACTCCCTTCAGATCTTATCTCTTTCATTTTTTCTTTCACTTCGCTCCTCTAGTCCCATTGCTTGGACTCTTTGGGGGATATCCTTTGGAAGATTTTTAAGATGGAGTGCTCCTGCCTTCCTATTCTGACCAGAGTGTCTTTTCTTTTGAATGGTACTTAGGACCCCAGGGTGGCAAGCGTATCTGCGAACCTGTTTTCATTCCTCTGTGTGTACTTTATGCTAAATGTCAGGAATTCCTATTCCAGCCTGTGCGCCTAAGTCTTGTAGGCTGCTAAACTTTATTCCCTTAGTGCAAAGTCACCTTTTACCTTAGAAACTACAAGATTGAAATCTTCCAGTACTCTCATGTGTTTTACCCCTATACTGAGTGCTATAGTTAGCCTAGTCAAGTACACCTCATGCTCAGCTGCATTATTGGAACAGGAGAACCTAAACTTGAAAGACAGGGGTATGGTGTCCCCATCCTCGCAGCTTAGTACAACTCCCACTCCATTTGAGGTTGCTGTAGCTGACCCATCGAATTTCATTGTCCATTTCTTTCCTGGGATTTTAGCTATTGCTACCTCACCTGGGATCTCTTCACTTAGTGAGGTTTCCTCCTTCCCTAGGAACTGTGCTAGGAGGTTAGCTATGGCTTGACTTTTGACAGCCTTGGGGGTCTAGAGACCTATGTCATATTGAGAAAGCAAGACCAGCCATTATGCTATTCTTCCTGTTAGGAGGGGCTGATGCATGAGTGCTTTTATGGGGTGTGACTTAGTCATTAAAAGGATTTGGTGAGTTGAGAAATACCTTTTCAGCCTCTGGGATGCGTAAATGACCACTAGGCAAGCCTTTTCTATCCTGGGATACCTGGTCTTGGCATCTTTGAGTGTCTTACTTACATAGTAAACAGGTTACTCATTCCCATCATCATCTTCTTGCACCAGCAGGGCTCCTATTGCTTGGGCATTTAATACCAAGTACATTAACAGTGGTCGCCTACGTACTGGTGCCTCGAGAGTGGGTAGATGATTCATGATCTGTTGAATCCTTTAGAAGGCTTCCTATTATTCTGTTCCCCAGGTGAACTCAGTTCCTTTCTTTAATAGTTTGGATAAGCCTCCTGTGACTGAAGCCAGCCCTAGCACAAATCTCTTGATGTAAGAGACCTTTCCTAGGAAGCTTTTGAGCTCCCTTACTGTTGTTGGTCTTTTCATAGTGGCAATGGCTGCAACTTTGGCTGGATCTACACTTATGCCTCTGTGATGTACCAAGAATCCGAGGAACTTTCCCGCAGATACTCCAAAGGCACACTTCATGGGGTTCATGCGTAGTTTGTATTCTCTGCATCTTTTGAAAACTTATTCAAGTACCTAAAGGTGTCCTGTCCTAGCTTTTGACTTGACCATAATATCATCCACATAGTCTTCTATTTCCCTATGCATCATGTCGTGGAAGATGGCTGTCATGGTTCGCTGGTACGTGGCTCCAGCATTTTTGGGGCTGAAAGGCATCACAGTGTAATAAAAATTTTCAATTAGGGTCTTGAATACTGTCTTCTGGCGACCTTCGCAGCCATGCGAATCTAGTTGTACCCACTATACCCATTCATGAATGAGAACATAGAACTTCTTGTAGCTGAGTCCACAAGGAGGTTAATATTAGGCAGGGGGAACTCATCTTTTGGACATGCCTTGTTTAGATTGCGGAAGTCCACAAAGCAATGAATTTGACCGTTCTTTTTCTTCACAGGTACTATGTTGGAAAGCCATTTGGGATGTTGAATGGGCATGATAAAACCAGCTGCCAGCAGCTTCTTGACCTTCTAGGTTATCTGAACTTCTACATCAATGTGAAAGACCTTAGTTGGTTGGACTATTGGTTTGACTCCTGGGTCTACGTTGAGAGCATGGGCCACGAGCCTAGGATCCAGGCTAGGTATCTCATCGTAGGTTCATGTGAACACATCCATGTATTCTTTGAGTAAGGCTACCAGTGGCTCCCTTTCTTATGCTGTTAACTAGCTATTAATGGAAACAAGCTTCTAGGATCCTAGCTCAGCTCCCAAGTTTATTTCTTCCAATTCTTCCTCAGGCTGGATCTGTGTCTCTTTAACTGGTTCCTCTAGGACTTCCTCTTGAGCTACCATACATTCCAGTAGTCTGGGACCCTCCTGCACTATGCAATCAGGCCCCGCGCATCTTCACAAGCGGTAAATTAATCTTCCCTTGGGTTCCCGCACTACTACACATTCCTGGGATCTTGAGGTGCTGGGCTCCTTCTTTTGCCTTTTTCTCTTCAGGAGGTCTCTTAAGTCATGGGTACCTCATCCTTCTTCTTTTTCCAAGATAGGTGCTTCTGGGGTCCCTGGCATGGGACTCTTATCATCGGGTTCTAACTCATCATAGAACATCGTTTCTACAAAGTTTATTTCTTCTTGGCTGAAAGGATTATGGTTGGCAGGGATCCTTACAGGCCTTCCGTTCAATCTCCCCTTAACACACTGATGGTATGTGGATGGTATAAGGCGGTGCTTATGGAGCCATAGTCGTCCTAGTAATACATGGTAGGACACCTCTGAATTGATTACATGAAATCTGGTCAAGGCTATTATTGGCCCCACTCTTAGGGCCAGCTGTATATATCCTTTGGTTGATTATGCTGATCCTCCAAATCCGGTTATCTCCATAGGAGCCCCCAGGATCCTCCTTCCAGCTAGGCCCACGGCTTCCAAGGTGCTCAGGGTTATGAGGTTGAGTGATGCCCCTGTGTCCACCAGTGCTCTTCTGATTTGGACAACATTTATGGTGGCCATTAGATAAAGGGGTCTACGGTGGTCTAGATGCTCAACCTCCATGTCTTCATCAATAAAAGTTATGGCATTGGTTGTCTCTAAGAAAGCTCGACTAGCATGTGATTTTGCTGGGAAACACTCCATTCTTGAACCTGCTGCTATAGTCATGAGAGACTTCGTGGCCACCCTCTTGCTTCTGGTTCAAATCCCAACTGGTTGAATAGTGATCTGAACTTGGGATTCTTTTGGAGAGTCCTGACTGTGTTCGGGTGCAAGGATCCTTCTGGCTCTTCTGCTTCTGCTAGTTTCCCTTGGATTACTACAGCCACCACCCCTTTTCCTTTGTGGTTAGGCAAGAGGTTCCTTTGTACTTCTGGCTCCTTCTAGGTGAGCTCTAGGGTTCCTTCTCTTAGCTTCTTGTGAAAGAGCTTGCGAAGGGTCCAGCAGTGTTTGGTGGAATGCTTGACATAATTATGAATCCTGCAAAACAAAGGATTTTTCATTTCTTCCTCGGTTGGTGGTCTAAACACAATGAATGTTCTAATCACTCCATCTTCGATCCATTTTTCCAAGACATGGTTTAACTCTTCTGCGGTACATGGGATCACCAGTGGTTCCTCAAACATTTTTCCATCAGGCCTCTTCCTTTTTTCTCCCACCGATGTTGTCATGGCTTGGGATGCTGGCATCCTCTTTACCCTCATAGTTTGTGTTGTTCTTCTAGTTCTTTGTAATAGGTCAGTGAACTGTGTGATACATAAATTTTCGAGGTTGAGTCTGTAATCGAAAAGCATGTTAGATATGCAAGTCTCTACGAGTTATTTTTCTTCATGGTCCCCATAACAATCTAGGGACACATCTTCAAATCTTTTGATGAACTGGACGGGATCCTTTCCAGGCCTCTGTCGTACCATTTGAAGGCTTTGGAAAGTGACCTTGTCCTCACTAGGGTAATATTTTGCGCAAAATCTCTCCATCATCTTGTCCCATGTCTTTATAGACCCAAGTCTCCGTGTGGTGTACCAAGTGTGTGCTCTATTCACTAAGGACTTACCAAAATCTCTTAGACACAGCTCTCGATCCCCTGCATAGGGGCCCATAGTGTGGACGAACCTACTCACGTGTTCTACTGCGCTTCCATTCCTTCCATCAAAAGGATGGAATTTTGGTGGTTCATATCTCTTGGGGTATGGCTTGCCAAGGAGTTTTGGTGGGAATGGGGGATCCCGAGAAAATTGCTTGGGGATCCCCAAAAGTTTTTCCCTTTCTTAGTCTAGGAGGGCACTGACATCTGCCAGTGTTAGGTATTGGGGGCTGGTTCCTCATCCCACTACTGACCCTCCTTCTGGTTGGGTCTTGTCTTGGTTGCCCACGAGGGGGGTGTTGTCCCTAACTTCCTATGTCTTGCCTTCTTTGAGAAGGTGAACTTCTTTTTGCAAGTCTTTCAATATTACAGTCATCTGAGCCATGGGGTCTAGCTCTTGCCTTGCGTTTCTTTGTTCTGACATGACCTCCTGTTTTGTCAAGGGCACCTCACCTCTTTGTCTGGAGGCCACTTCATTTTCTCCCACGGGTTTAGAGGCTGCGGGTGGCATATTAGCACCTTTGCTGTTCCTTGGTCTTTGAGGCAAATTTTGCGAAGGGATTGTTTTCTTCCCTTTCCTTTTCCCAGTCCCCAGTAGAGTCGCTAAAATGTGAGGGTGCCTTTTTCTTCTCAGCACAGTGGCCCAAAAATCCTAGGCCAAATAAATATTATTGGTTGATTGGGCTCGGTTCACCGTAGCTAATAGGGGTTGTTTAAGAACCGAGTGGTGCACAAAACAAGTTTCCTACAATACAAATAAATAACAAACAAAAATATCTATATTGAATGACATTTTAACAGCAAAGGAATACATAACAAATGAAATACAATGTAAGAAAAGGTTAGGGATCCTCGAATTAGTGAGGTGCATTTTATTAATTTTCTTTAGTTATTATTACAATGCTCACTAAGACGTGATACAAGGTGTAACTAAGTTCAAAAATTACAGACTTTGATAGCTATTTGAGCTTCTAAGACTTGCAAAATTTGAATTTGTTAGATCCGAGCATGTGTTATAGTGGCTGTCTCTAGGATACTAGGAGCGATTCCTTTGTTTTCTTTTTAATTTTACAGAGCTCTCTCTATAGTTCTATGAGACTCCAGAAAATGACCATGAATGCTTGAATGATATAACCAAAATGAATCTCTATCCGAATCCCAATGCCCCCTCAGCATGGACCCCCTCCTCCTTTTATAGCACAGCTCGGGCTCTGGGTACTAGTGTTTTCTCCCTTTTGCCCTTTAGAGATTGTGCCGTGCCAGTTTGCTCAGGGCTATGTCATTTTCTTTTTTTCTCATAGCTTCTTACTTTTGGTGTGACCAAACGAAAGTCCCTTAGCTGGTTTCCTATTTCCAGACTTCTCCGCTGGCTGATCTTCAGTTGTTTGGCTTTTTCTTCCACCTCTCCAGCTTTTTTAGTTTTACTCTTCCTTGTCATTTCCTCCGAATGGTTGTGATCACGACTCATGCGTTTTTTTTTTTTGCTTCGTACTTCCTGGTCCCATTGCATGTCTGGAGTATGAGACCCGCATGCTCTTTGTCCTTAATCCCTTTTTGCCTCAATCTTACTTCGTGCGCCCCAGGGATCCCTGGACTCTGATGACTTTTGGGATCCCGGCCTAGTTTTTCTTACTGGGCTCCCTTTGGTTTATTGGCCCTAGCCGTTTTGGTCCTCTCTCTCCCCTTACATATTTTAAACTTTGTTCTTTTATGGGTCTTTGGATTTTAATTCTTTGAGCCTCTTGCCCTTTTCTTCTTTCTTTTCTCTTTTCTTCATTTGTGTGAGCCCAACTCTCCTTTTTCTCTCATTTTTCTCTTAGCTTCATTATTTATTTACTTTTTTTTTGTGGAATGAGCACAACGTTTTATTTCTTTGGGCCTTAGTCTGTGACTAATTTTGAACCTCAACATGTGTTATAACTCATTTTCCTATCTCTTGTGTGTGTGTTTGTTTCTTAAAAAATAAAAAAAAAACAGATTAATTACAGGTTGATAGATCCAAACAAAAGACAAGTAATTCAAGAGTGTAAAAAGTCTATATCTTAGATCAAAGATGCAAGTTAGTAATGAAAATCGATTTCATTGAGAAGAAAAAATCTATAAAGAAATTATAATGTGATTTGTATTGTAGCATTGTTTTCGGATTTTGACCTATGCGCAGCACGAATTGGAATTCCTGGTAACGATGGTTTGGTCACAATCATACAAAATAAAAATTCTAGTATTGTAGACTTTGGTGGGCTGGTGCATGGTGCCCAGAATTGGATTGAGAATCTGAAATGAAAGGATGTTGGACCATTGGGCATGTCGGCAGTGGTGAGCTTTGTGGAATTAGTGAGCTTTTGTTTTTTAGTAGATAAAACTGATAAATCAGTGGGCAATTAATAGGTCCTAGATTGAAATAATGTGAGGGTAAGAAAAGGAAAAGAATAAGTGGAAGCATAGCATTAGCATCACAGTGGTGCTCCCCTTCATCCGTCCTTTGGTATCATTTTCCAATTGGGAATTAGGGATAAAAACTTATTCATTTTCCCAAACTTCAGGAATCGTCTAAAGGAGGTATGTATTAATGTATCAATCTAATTTATTTTTGGATAAAGATGCCGGTGGATATGCTTTCCGTTGTTTTTTTTAGTAACATGCAATAAGAATCTCAATCTCAAAAAAATATGCAATAAGAATCTTATTATGCCTTCCCAAAAACATCAAATACCTTCCCCTCTATAGATAATCGAGAATATTTTTGCTTTGTACTAAGAAGATCATAAATAAGCTATTGGCTCAACTTGTACACGTTGTATGTCTGAGGAAATCATCAAGCTTTGATGAAAATTATCCTTTAAAAAAAAAAAAAACAAGTGAGAAATAGTGACTCAAATCCATATTTAGGTTAAAGTAGTGTTTATTATATACAAATTGTTTAATACAATTTTACACACTTCAAAAAACACGATTTCAGTTATATTTTAATTTTTAGGATGTTTGTAAAATAATGTTTGTGCAACAAGTTTAATATTTACTATATAATAAAAAATGAGGAATGCTATAGCCACTAAATCACAAGACTCATAACTCGAAGATATTATCTTACCATATATAATTGTTGTCTTCTTCTTCTTCTTCCTTCTTTTTTTTTTTTTTTTCTTTTTTTTTTTTGGCTCTGTTGTTAATATATATAGTTGTTGTCCTCTTTCATTGATTGATGTAAATTTTTAATTAATATGATGTTAAATTTTAAAGAGAAACCTGGTACTTTTTTTTCCCTTAATAGATCTCAATAAGTTATACTGGTCACTTCATTTATAAAAGTAAGCTTGAAGTATTTTGAGATATTTGTAGTCAAGTTAGTAGTCTCAGTAATTAAGTTAACTGTCAAAAATTTTATAACTCAACTGATACTTCAAATAACTTTTAACAAAGATATTCAAAAGTTCAAATCTTCTAACTCTAACTAATGAATTATAATAATAAGTATAATTTTATTTAAATAAGCACTCTTAACACAATTATTTCTTCATGCCCTTTGAATGGCAGGTGTACATGTATAAAAATTACATGAACACATTATTAAATTCAGGCTTAGCTTGTTTAATAAACAAGCTTAAACTTAGGCTTGAATTAAACTTATTTATTAAATAGATATAAGAACAAATAAGAATTTTCTACAAGTGGATTAGGGATCTATTCATAAAAATCTAAGCTGTCTCTACTTTGCATCTTTGAAGAGAATCAACATTCACCATTGGTGGGGAGGCTTCGTTCTTTTCTCTCTTTTTTACATTCTGTTCAACGTTCTCTATTGGGCCATAAGGTAGGAAAGATAGGGTCACTTGCTGGAAGTTCTATATAAGAAGGGTTTCATAACCTTTAACTGTATCAAGAAAACAAAGACAGCTAATTGAGTTGTATATCTGTTTGTGCTGTTGATCTTTTGAGCAATATGGCATCTCAGGTAGACCTTATTAAGACTGAAATGGAGGGCTTTGCTCTATTAGATGAATTCCATGGTCGGTCGAGGAGACCCAGTATTCATCACCGAAGTCAAGTTCCAAAGAAACAGCCAGAGATGATGATCGTTTGCAAAATGCCAGCTCCAGAGATCAATGGTGGGACATTGGTTATGGATTTCACTAACGAAAAAGTAGTTCGCTACGGTACTGGGCTTAAATACTAGCTCTTTCTTGCATATACTTTGTGTAAACTACTATATATACTCCTCTTGTATTACAAAAGTAATATGTATACTCTTCTGTAGCAAGTTAGAAAATATGCTATGTAATATAGAAAGCAGAAGCACTTTTAGGTAGCTCACTTTCATGTAATCATGCAAGCATTCTGTATCTTCTAATAGATCTCTTGTGTAATGATACAAGAGCTTATTTTGATAATCTTTGCTTTCCTGTAATTATGCAAGTGTTTAGTCGACTAATTTCTTCTAGCCCTACTGTACATATAGGCACATCTCCTCCATTTATTATCGTAGTCTCCTTCCTCTCCTCTCCCTCCATGAGACTTTCAGAGGATTGTAGAATCAGAAGCAAGGACTATTGAATAGAGTGACGTATATATCAAAAGCCAGTGCAACCAATTCGATTTACATATTTGATATTGGGTAAAATATATTAGACATAGTGTTTGTAACAACCATCACCCTTTGATATGGGGTAAGATTTTGAATGTGGTCAAATAATGAGCAGACTGCCTAATTGAGATATCATTAAAGTGAACTAATTTTTGTTACTCTATATATATATATATATTAACCTAAAAATAGGTAAAAATACATTCCACACCCTATTTGTTTGTTGAATTGTCATTTTAGTTCATTAAATTTAAATTTCAGTTTAGTTTGTTAACTTTGTCAATGCGGTTGTATTATTCCTTCTGTCCATTACCATTTGAAAAACACTAATAATTCTCTTAAAATGACACCATTTAAAATCATTTCTAATGTTAAAACATGAAACGACGTTGTTTTAATAGGATTAGTGTTGTTTTTCAAATTTAGTTGGATTATGCTTAACTCTAAACTCAAGGATAGGATTAATCTACATGTATTTTAATCATATGTCCTTTTATATCACCAAAGCAAATTACAAAAATGTTATATAGATCATATATTAAAAAAAAAAAAAAGATTGCTAGTGGATATTTAAATTTTTATAAACTACTTAAAGTAATTTTTCTCTAAACTAGTTTAAAAGAAAATGCTATAAAGTACAATTGTGATGAGTGATCACATCATAATATGGTGCAACCTTAAACATGCAATAACCTTACACTACACAAAAATGGGCAAGAGAAGCAACGCTTTGAGACTTAGTATTAAATAGTACAATCAAGTTTGTGCAACCAAAATACCAAATAGAGTAGAAAAATTATCTCCATATTTCATCAAATTAAAAACAACTGTACCCGTCCTCCAGTGGCAGGCAAACCTAAAACATTTGCCTGGCCGAAGTAGCCATGAGAGACACAATGATAACATTGAACACCATAGGAATCCTCCCAAGAAATGTCTCTAGGGTTGAGGGATCAGGAGCCTAAAGGATTTCCAATTGAAGATGAATTGTCTCTGATACCCGTTGTGCAATGTCACCCCAGCCTCTCTCGAATCCCATTCCTTGTAATCTAAAAAGAAATGTGAAGAGTTTAAAGACAATAATTGATGAATCAAGGAAATCCACCAATAAGTTGCGCGATACTCCTTTCGCTCGGGTTGCACCCTGCACAAAGCAAAAGAGAAAAAACCTATCGAAGGACACCGGTGTGGTGCCGGCCAAATACCCTCCGAAGGTCAAGTTAGAACTTCTTTCAACTCTAGAGTGCTAGAGAGGGTTTAATCATGCGTACCTCGGTTTGTGAGAGATTGATGCTTTTATAGTAGAAGGTTGACATCTCTTTCTTGGTTCGGAAGTCTTTTCCTTATAGGACTCTTCTTGTAGAATCCTAAACGTGATGGACAAATCCCCCCCCCTTATAGGGAAGATTTTTACCAAATACATGAGATTTTCGGAGTCCTACTAGCGCAAGGACTCTATTTGGGCCCTTATGAGAGTGGGTCAAAATACCCCCCATGAGGGGTCCAGCAGGCCTATAGCCAACCAGCCCGTTCCTTCAGTCGATGTGTTCAGTCCGTCCAAATAGGGTCCGTCCATGTTAGGCCCGTCTGGTACGGCCCGTCCAACCACACAAGGCTTTCTAGGGTGCATTTTCCCCTTTCAGTTGCCCCCTCACCCTATGAGTCCGTTAACGATAAATGAACGGACCCATGGGGTGATGGATAAAAACCAAGGATATGTCTATAGCACACTTATGTCCGTGAACCTTCATCCATACGCTACTGGATCAGAAGCCAATTCATTAATGCGCCGTGCCAAGTGTCACCTTGTCAGTGGTCGTTGTTTTGGAACGAGGTGTCGCTTCGACTTCCGTGCACCTCTCTTATAAATATCAAACCCTCGCCCCCCATTTCTCAATTTGTTGCTGGAAGAGATTGTCAGAGCGAATCCGTCATACCTGTCAGAGCGCAGTCCATTCGTTCTCTCAACCGTCGCTTTACAGATCTTGCATCAATCTTCAGGTGAGTTATTATACACCCGTCCTTTATTCTTTAGTTTTTATGTCTGCACTTTATGTGCCCGTCGCTCTTTTCAAACCCGTCAGAGTCATAGGTTCTGTCATTGCCTGTAGGCTATGTTTAGTGCGTCGAGTAACCAGTCCGTCGTTCGTGATGGGGTGGATTATGAAGGGGTATACCCGTCTGGTCACAAAGACCATGACATCACGAGCGAGAGTAGTCCGTCATCATCTTCCTCGTCCTCAACACATGAGGGCCTGGAGATGGTCGAATTCCACGAGGGATCAGATGACGAAGAGCCACTGGTTAGGTCCGTCGTAGGGGCAGATGGACTTAGGGAGTTCGTCTTGCCCCCAGAGTGGACGGTTCATGCCTTCATATCAACCATCAAGGAGGGGCACTTCAATACCCTTAGGGACCGCTACCAAATTCCAGATCACATCCCACTCCGTCTTCCATATAAGTCAGAGAAATGTTACTATGAGGGAGTTGACGGAGTGGGTGTATACGAGCAAGTGCTTAAGGCTGGTTTGAGGTTCTCGTTGAGTTCGCTACATCGCGAACTCTTAAGCTACTTAGGCATCTCCATCAGCCAGGTGTCCCCCAACGCCTGGAGAGTCTTTATTGCCATGGAGGTCCTATATGGAGCCATGTCGGATGGAGCGAGGAGGCTTACAATAAAAGAGTTCCTTCATTGCTACCGTCCAGACGAGATTGATAAGTCGAGGGGTATGTACAGTTTTGTTCCGAGGAGTCCTGTCCTGAAGGTCATCTATGAGATCCCGGACTCAAATAGGGACTGGAAGAGTCAGTATTTTTTCATGGAAGGTCAGGATTGGATGTGTCATCTAGGGGAGACGGACTTCATGCCCGTCGACACAGTTTGGGGCATTTTAAACCCGTCTGGTATGGTCCGTCAATAACGACTCCGTGCATCTTACTAATTTTGTAGTGTTTCTAACCTCCGTCTTCTATGTTGCAGTTCGACGTCGACCTCAAGTTACACTTGAGGAATTTAGTTTCCTTGAGAGAATTTTTTCAAAGAGAAAACCAGAGGAGCGGACGTGGGCCAAGCTCGTCAACCTCAATACAATCCACTGGTATTGTGACGGTCCCTCGCCCACCTCAGCGGCCTTGAAGTACGAGAAACAAACCCGTCTGCGTAAGTCCGTCTATCCTCGTGACACCCTTTTTTTTTAGTGTTATTACTATTTGTTTCTTAGTCCGTCACCCTATTCCAGAGATGGAGGATGCAAAGAGGCGGGCAGCCATAAGACTCCAAGCTGCCAAGAATAAACAGACCGGAACGGATTCCATGGGGACGGGCCTAAGCAAGCAACCATTAAAGAGGAAGCTGCCGATAAAAAGTGACCGTCCACTTAAGCAGACCAAGGTCCCCCTGGACCCGGTCATTGGCTTGATGGCTGAGGGGAGCAAGTCAATCACTCCGGCCAAGCATGGTGCGGGCAAGGGGCTGATGACGGGTGCACCAAGTGAGCAGAAGAAACCACCCGTCTTGCTCCGCGAGGATTCCAAGTATGCCTTGGAGAAGCTGTCTTCGATCATTACCCCCGAAGACTACGAGGACCTTGGGAATCACTCGACGGAGGCGATGGGGGAGACGGGCCTCTTCAATATTGCCCAGGTAATCGCTCCTTCATCCTTAGTCCATCCGTTCATCTCCCTTTTTTTTTTCTTCTTTTTTTTTATTGCTATTCACTTACTTCCGTCGTCCCTCAGGCTATGGTCATGATGAAAGGTCTTATGGGACGGTGTCTCAAACACGAGACTACCATTGGCCGGATTCGTGAGAAGGCTAAGGTGACGGAGGGGGAACTGCTCGACCTCAAGGCTTGGAAGGCAACTCAAGAGAAGAAACTTAGGATGGCCGAGGCAGCCCGGGATGAGGCCGTTCAGCTGGTGGAGAGCCTGAAGAGAGACCTGGTGGAAAAGGACAACGAAGTCCGTCAGGCCAAGGAGGACGCCGTACGCGAGTACCGTGACTCCAGCGACCTGATTGCGGAACTAAGTCTCGTTTACAACGACGGGTTCGACGACGCCCTCCGTCAGGTGAGGAAGTTGTACCCGGAGCTTGACCTATCCACCGTCAACGTCTCTGCCCCCGAGCCATCCACCGTTCAGCCTGTTCAGTTGGAGGATACTGATGCTCTCTTCGACGAGAACGCCTTAGTTCATAAAGCTCCGACGGATCATACAGCTATGGACAGCCAGGCCAAGGACGTTGGGGACCACCCAGCTGGAGAGGGAGACGGAGCAGAGTTGCCATAATCTATCTTGTAATAACTTAGATATTATTATTTTTTGCAAGTGTTGAACACTTTTTGGACCCCGTCATGTTTGCGGGGTTTGACCGTTCAAATGGTTTATTTTATACAAGATTCATTGTCTTTTTGTTTTATCTCTGTGGGATGTATGTTTTAAATGAACTCCGTTCTGCTCATTTGGTTGTCCGTAGGGTAACTCAGTTTATTGAAATAGTCCGTCTGGTAGCATAGCTTATTGAACCCGTCCGTTGGGTAGTTGACTCCTCCCTGAGGGAATAGTTCGACTAGCGGACGTTTCCACGGGTCCGTTCATTATGCGAATTTAGTAGTGTTAGTTTATATGGACTAAGGTTTTATTACTTTGTACTGATCCGACCACCCTGTGGACAACCTTTTTGGTCCGTCCATCATATGGACTTATGTTTTCATCCCTTTGGGATGATCCGTCCACTTTGTGGACCACCTTATTGGTCTGTCCATCATGTGGACTTGATGTTTCCATCCCTTTGGGATGATCCGTCCACTTTGTGAACAACCTTATTGGTCCGTCCATCATGTGGACTTGATGTTTTCATCCCTTTGGGATGATCCGCCCACTTTGTGGACAACTTTGTTGGTCCGTCCATCATGTGGACTTGATGTTTTCATTCCTTTGGGATGATCCATCCACTTTGTGGACCACCTTATTGGTCCGTCCATCATGTGGACTTGGTGTTTTCATCCTTTAGGATGATCCGTCCACTTTGTGGATAACCTTATTGGTCCGTCCATCATGTGGACTTGATGTTTTCATCCCCTTGGGATGATCCGTCCACTTTGTGGACCACCTTATTGGTCCGTCCATCATGTGGACTTGGTGTTTTCATCCCTTTGGGGTGATCCGTCCACTTTGTGGACAACCTTATTGGTCCGTCCATCATGTGGACTCGATGTTTTCATCCCTTTGGGATGATCCGTCCACTTTGTGGACCACCTTATTGGTCCGTCCATCATGTGGACTTGGTGTTTTCATCCTATTGGGGTGATCCGTCCACTTTGTGGACAACCTTATTGGTCCGTCCATCATGTGGACTTGATGTTTTCATCCCTTTGGGATGATCCGTCCATTTTGTGGATAACCTTATTGGTCCGTCCATCGTATGGACTTTAGTTTTCATCCTCTTGGGATGATCCGTCCATTTTGTGGACAGTCTGTGATATTGAATTAAATAGACTTAAGCAGGAAAAATTTTGTTGCCTGAAAGAAGTCTTTATAGGAAAATGGTGCCTGCCCCCTTGGGCTTAAAAAGGCACTAGTAGAGAGGTTTGTTCAAAGTAAAAGCATAGAAAGGTAAAAATAATTGTTCGAAATAAAAACTACTGAAAACTTTAGAAATGAGCTGGAATGCTTGCAAGGGGTGGATGTCTCTTCACGTTGCATCTATTAGTAGTACTTCCGTAGGTGCTCGGTGTTCCACGGGTGTTGCAGTTTCCGTCCGTCCATGGTTTCGAGGTGGTAGGTTCCCCTCCTCTGCCAAGATAAGATCTTGTAGGGCCCTTCCCAGTTTGGGCCAAGTTTTCCTTGCGAGGGGTCTTTAGCTGCTCCCATTACCTTCCGAAGCACAAGGTCTCCGATCTGGAAGTCTCTGTGTCTGACTTTGGAGTTGTAGTACTTCGCCATGAGGTTTTGGTATCGAGCTATCCTTTGTTCAGCTGTAGCCCGGACTTCGTCGACTAGGTCTAGCTGTAGCCGCAAAGCTTCTTCATTCTTGCCTTCGTTATAGCTCTCCACTCGATAGGTTGTTAGAACTATTTCCGTTGGAATGACGGCCTCGCTTCCGTATGTCAGTCCGAATGGCGTTTCCCCTGTGGGCGTTCTTACCGTCGTGCGATACGCCCATAAGACACTTGGTAACTCATCGGGCCATATGCCTTTTGCCCCCTCGAGCCGGGTCTTGATGATTTTAAGCAGGGACCGGTTCGTGACTTCAACTTGGCCATTTGCCTGTGGATGTGCAGGCGATGAGTAGTGGTTCCTAATGCCTAACTCTGAGCAAAAATCCCGGAATGCCTTGTTGTCAAACTGTTTCCCATTGTATGAGACGAGGACCCTTGGTATCCCGAACTTGCATATGATATTTCTCCATACGAAACCTCTGATGTTTTTCTCCGTGATAGTTGCTAGAGCTTCCGCTTCGACCCACTTAGTGAAGTAGTCGATCCCTACGACCAAGAATTTCAGCTGTCGTGCGGCCGTTGGGAGAGGGCCCATGATGTCTAGTCCCCATTGGGCGAACGGCCAAGGGGCTGTCATGGGTGTCAGTTCTTCGGCTGGTTGCCTAATTAGGTTATCAAACCTTTGACATTTGTCGCAGATCTTGACGTAGGCTTGCGCGTCCTTCTGCATGGTAGGCCAATAGTATCCTGCTCGGATCAGTTTGTGTACCAGAGACCGTGCCCCCGAATGTTTTCCGCAAATGCCTTCATGGACCTCCCTCATTACATAGTCGGCTTCCTCGTGACCCAAACACCTCAGATATGGTCGTGAGAATCCCCTCTTGTATAGGACGTTGTTGATTATTGTGAACCGTGAGGCCCGGACTTTCATCTTTCTGGCTGCGTCCTTGTCGTCCGGGAGTGTGCCTTCCTTTAGGTAGGCCATTAGGGGCGTGGTCCAATCGTATCCTGGATTTACCTCTTGCACTTCCTTCTCACTGCTAATGGTTGAGGAGTTCTGGATGAATGATAGCACTCCGTCAGGGGTCGTCATGGTCACAGCGGAGGCGGCTTTGGCAAGCCGGTCAGCACATTCATTCTCTTCTCTCGAGATCTGGGCGAATGTGACCTGGAGGGAGTCGATCCGTCTCCTGATTTCGTCCAAGTATTTCTTCATTTTTTCCCCTTTGCATTCGTAGACGCCACTAATCTGTCTGACTATTACCTGCGAGTCGCAATGTATAACCATAGCCTCTGCGCCTGCTGCTTTTGCCAGGTCTAATCCTGCCAACAATGCCTCATACTCAGCCTCATTATTGGTCGTCGGGAAGTCTAATCGGATCATGCACTCGATCGTGTCTCCGTCAGGGGTTTGAATCACCACCCCGGCGCCTCCAGCTAGCTTATTTGATGATTCGTCCGTGTGGATGTTCCACAGTCTGAGGGTTTGAGGCTCCTGCCACCCCGTTCGCGTATATTCGGCGATGAAGTCAGCTATAGCTTGGCCCTTTATCGCGGTTCGCGAACGGTAGTGTATGTCAAACTCGCTTAGCTCTATCGCCCATAGGGCCATTCGTCCGGCTGCTTCGGGGCTGCTCATTGCCCTTTTTAGGGGCTGATCTGTTAGGACGATAATGCTGTGGACTTGGAAATATGGTTTCAGTTTTCGAGCTGCGGTTATCAGCGCGAAGGCTAGCTTCTCCATGTGGGGGTATCTTTCTTCAGCCCCCCGGAACCCCCTACTTACGAAATAGACGGGTCGCTGCATCCCTTCTTCTTCCCTCACTAGGGCCGCGCTTACTGCCACATGTGAAGCGGCTAGGTATAAGTAGAGATCTTCTCCTGGTTTGGACGGGTTGAGCAAAGGTGGCGAGGAAAGATATTTCTTTAGGTCCTCAAATGCCTTCTGGCACTCCCCCGTCCACTCGAAAGATTTCTTCAGGACACGGAAGAACGGTAGGCACCTGTCCGTTGCTTTCGAGACGAACCTGCTCAAGGCGGCAACTCTGCCTTTCAAGCTCTGTACCTCCCTTGTTGTCCTTGGAGGATCAAGTTCTATGATGGCCCGTATTTTCTCTGGATTGACTTCTATTCCTCTTTGGGATACCATAAAACCCAAGAATTTTCCTGCCGTCACCCCGAATACACACTTGTCCGGATTCAGCTTCATTTTGTATGACCGCAGGGTATCGAATGTCTCCTGGAGGTCGCTTAGATGGTCTCTTTCGAACTGGCTCTTGACCAGCATGTCGTCAACGTAGACCTGTACATTTCTCCCAATCTGGTGTGCGAACATCTTGTCCATTAACCTTTGGTATGTTGCCCCGGCGTTCTTGAGTCCGAACGGCATCACCTTGTAGCAAAAAAGGCCTTGGCTGGTGACGAAGGACGTTTTCTCCTGATCGGGTTCCTCCATTTTGATCTGGTTGTAGCCCGAGAAGGCATCCATAAAACTCAAGAGCTGGTGTCTGGCTGTCGAGTCGACCAGTGCATCTATCCGTGGGAGGGGGTAACTATCCTTCGGGCATGCTTTGTTAAGGTCCGTGAAGTCGACGCACATCCGCCACTTTCCACTAGCTTTCTTGACCATGACCACATTTGCCAACCACTCCGGGTAATACACTTCCCTTATAAAACCTGCCTCGAGTAGCTTCTTGACCTCTTGTGCTATTGTTCTGTCTCGTTCAGGAGCAAACACTCGCTTTTTCTGCCGGACTGGGGGGTGTGAAGGGTTTACGTTCAGCTTGTGGACTATGACAGAAGGATCGATCCCGGGCATGTCTTCATGGTTCCATGCGAAGATGTCTTGGTTCTCCCTGAGAAATGTTATGAGGGCCTGGCGCACAGGTTGGCAGGCCAACGTTCCAATTCTGGTGGTTCGCTCTGGTTTGGACTCGTTGAGTGTTACCACCTCCAGCTCTTCAGCTGGTTCTACCACCGTTCGCTGTTCTTCTATGCACATTGCCTGATGGTGATCTTCCATTTCTAGCATGGCAATGTAGCATTCTCGGGCGGTTGCCTGATTCCCCCGTAATTCCCCAATCCCATAGTCCGTCGGGAATTTGATCATTAGGTGGTATGTGGATGTTACTGCTTTCCACGAGTTAAGTGTGGGTCGTCCAAGAATACGATTGTAAGCGAAGGAGCAGTCTACTACGAGGAACATTACGTTTTTAGTGAGTTCTTGTGGGTAATCACCCACTGTCACCGGGAGTATGATGGAATATATTGGGAATACCCTAGTCCCTCCGAAGCCGACAAGGGGAGCGCATACTGGCATCAATCGGGCTCTGTCTATCCCCATATGCTGGAACGCTGGATAGTATAGGATGTCTGCTGAGCTGCCGTTGTCGATCAGCACTCGGTGGACGTTGTAATCCCCCACACGTATACTGACGACCAGCGCATCGTCATGCGGATGGTGAAGTCTCCTTGCATCTTCTTCAGTGAACCCTATGATAGGGCTTTCCATCCGTGTGGCATTGGGCCTTGGGCCCGTCATGTGGACGTTCAGGACCGATCTGAGGTACGTCTTTCGAGCCTTTTTGGAAGAACTGGTAGGTGCGGTTCCTCCTACTATCATCCTTATGTCTCCGATGGGTGGTCTCGGACGCTCGTTATCCCGTCGGGGGGCCGGCTCTTGACGGTTGTTATCCGTTTTCTCTTTGTTGACGAACTTCTGTAATTTTCCTTGTGTTATGAGGGCTTCAATCTGCTGCTTTAGATCGTAGCATTCGGCTGTGTCGTGTCCATGATCTCGGTGGAAACGACAATATTTGTCTCGCGACCGTTTGCTGGGGTCGCTCTTCAGTTTTCCCGGGAATGTTAGCGCCTCCTCGTCCTTGATTTGCATCAAGACCTAGTCAATGGGGGCGTTCAGGGGGGTGAAACTTGTGAACCTCCCGCTCGGGGGCTTAGGGCGTCTTTCGTCCCTCCTGTCTCCTGTCCTTGGTCTCTTCTGCCCTTGGTCTTGGCGCGTGTCCACCTGGCGTTCCCTCTTCTTGGGCCTTTCTTCCCGCGCAAGCAGCGCGTCTTCCGTGTTCATGTACTTGGTGGCCCTGTAGAGTACTTCTGACATGGTTTTGGGGTCGTTTTTGTATAGTGAGAACAAAAACTTTCCCTTCCGCAATCCGTTTGTGAAAGCTGCCACCAGTATCTTGTCGTCGGCTTCATCAATTGAGAGTGCTTCCTTATTGAAGCGGGTTATGTAGGATCTTAGCGTCTCGTCTTCCCTTTGTCTGATGCTCATTAAACACGCTGTGGACTTCTTGTATCTGTGTCCTCCTATGAAGTGTGAGGTGAACTGAGTGCTTAGTTCTTTGAAAGTGCTGATGGAATTCGGTGTCAACCGACTGAACCAAACTCTCGCAGAACCCTTCAGTGTAGTTGGGAAGGCCCTGCACATAATTTCGTCTGGTACCCCCTGCAGATGCATCAAGGTTTTGAAGGTTTCCAGGTGATCTAGAGGATCCTTCACCCCGTCATAGCTATCTATATTCGGCATGCGAAATTTGTGGGGTAGGGGGAAAGAGTTCACGGCCACAGTGAAAGGTGAGTCGGTGCGATTGACCAGATCGTCAAGATCACTGGAGACTCGCCCCTTGAGGGTGTTCATCATGACCTCCATCTGTTCCCTCATTGCCTCCATCTCGGCGGCAATATGTGGTGGAGTTGCATCCGTGAGGGATGGCATATTCACGTGCTGTCTCTCCGGCCTACTTGGGGCGTGGCTGCCCTCAGGTCTCTCCTGATTCCTGTACGGATTGCTAGTCCCTTCCTGGTCTTTTGGCCGGTTATTTAGTGCTGCAGTCTTCTGGCGCAGCTGTTCCTCTAAGTCGAGGTTCTGTTTGGTGAGACGCTCCACGACAGTACTGAGGGTCCGAACTTGTCTCTCGAGGGCAGTCGTGGGCGGTTCTTCTCCTTGCACATCATTAGTAGTTGCCATTGAGTGAGTGAGTACCATGCAACCTTTTGGTTCGGAAAACGGTAGTATGGCTTAATTGCTCGATTTCCCACAGACGGCGCCAACTGATGAATCAAGGAAATCCACTAATAAGTCGTGCGATACTCCTTTCGCTCGGGTTGCACCCTGCACAAAGCAAAAGAGAAAAAACCTATCGAAGGACACCGGTGTGGTGCCGGCCAAATACCCTCTGAAGGTCAAGTTAGAACTTCTTTCAACTCTAGAGTGCTAGAGAGGGTTTAATCATGCCTACCTCGGTTTGTGAGAGATTGGTGCTTTTATAGTAGAAGGTTGACATCTCTTTCTTGGTTCGGAAGTCTTTTCCTTATAGGACTCTTCTTGTAGAATCCTAAACGTGATGGACAAATCCCCCCCCCCCCCTTATAGGGAAGATTTTTACCAAATACATGAGATTTCCGGAGTCCTACTAGCGCAAGGACTCTATTTGGGCCCTTATGAGAGTGGGTCAAAATACCCCTCATGAGGGGTCCAGCAGGCCTATAGCCAACCAGCCCGTTCCTTCAGTCGATGTGTTCAGTCCGTCCAAATAGGGCCCGTCCATGTTAGGCCCGTCTGGTACGGCCCATCCAACCACACAAGGCTTTCCAGGGTGCATTTTCCCCTTTCAATAATATAATGATTTTTTTCCAAGTGATAAATTTAAAGGCTAGAAAAGCTAGGCTATTTGAAAATAGATACAGTTGCGTTATCAAATTCAAACTCAGAATATGGTGTACTTGGTGGCAGCTTAGAAAGATACTCCTCTGCCCTTGCCAAAGCAAGCTGAAGTTTAGAAATGTTTCGAATCCGATCATTTAACATCATAGCCTGCATAGGATAATAGTGAAATTAATATCACATGATTTTAAGGCCTCCCTATGAAATTTATGTAACATCTACAGTTCTAAAATACTTCATATATGGCTTGCAGTCATGCTTATACTAAACCATGAAGTTAAACAATAAATTGCAACAAAGCTTGAATTCAAGCCAAATAGAAGTAGCCAGTTCCTAAAAGAATATCAACATAATCATACCATGTAAGGGCAAATTCAGCAAATGAAATTAAATAGTTATCAACTAAAAGCTCATCATGATGACAGCAAGAAAGAATGTTCAGTGAAATCCTTAGCTGAATTAAACTTACATGACCATCGTGTTTGGGTAAAGCAAAGAGAATGGAGCCAAAAGAGAACTGACCATTGTTGTTGTTGTTGACATTGCTCTGAGTGTGACGAAGTGTGAAACAAACCGTGATAAATGTGAATCGGCACCTCGCTGCATTTGAGGATTTGTGGCAAAAGTTGCTGAATAATATTGCTAACACTACACCAAAATAAGTCTATTACATCAAGTGTTAATACAACAAAATTAGTATATTGGTATTAAACATAATATCACATCTAAAAATTAAAAGTCGTTGCAATAGTAACTTAAAAATAGTAAATTATTACATTAATAATAATTAGTTGTATTAATTTATAATTTTCTGTTGCAATAGAGATTTTAATACTAAATTGAATTTATAATTTTTTTTTTGCAATAACTTAAATTAAAGAAATCAAATTTTTTTAATAACTTAAATTGAAGAAACCATTGTAATAACTTGATACCAATTATATATTTTGCGATATATTATAATAGAAATTTCAAAGAGATGGCTTATTGCAACAAATTTAACGTTGCAATAACTAAAATATCAATTATTTTACAATTTATTGCAATGATAAACATGAAGCTGCAATGAATATATTATTACAATGATCTAATTCCAATTATTTTACAATATATTGTAAGAAAAATATGAAAAAAAAAATAACTATTACAATAAATATACCGTTGTAATAATTTGAACCCAAATTATTTTTGTCAATTGTTTACAATCTATGGTAATAAAATTCATGAAATAATTGCCTATTGCTACAAGATATTCGAAGTAATAAACTGTTTATCGCAATAGCAAATATATTATTACATAAAAATTTTCATTAAAATATTTAAGATTTATTGCAACAAAAATTTTTTGTAGCACAAACTTATTACCTCAAATTTTATTGCAACACTTTACATAAACTATTGCAATGACTTCGGTGTTATTGCAACTATTTTTGTTGTTGTAATAAACATTTTTTGTTGTAGTGTAAGTCTTTGAACGAAGCTGATAGAAGCACACACCAACCAAGAGCGAGAGTGGAGTGACGAGTTTGTGTGTGATTTGCGGTACAGGCGGAGATAACGAGGAGCTAGCAAAAGCAATTATGCTATAGCATAGGGACCGATTTGCATGCAGAGCTCAGTTGTGGGCTTTTCAAAAGTAACAGATCTATAATTTTATGTTTTTTTTTTTGGTTCTCTTTCCAATTTCGGTGCACCTTTCCGTTTGTCAACTATAATATTTAAATACTAAATTGTTTCGGTGCCCCTTTTTGTTTGAAACTGTTTCAGTTTAATATTATTAATTGACTATTTTTTTTGGTTGAGATAGTTACTAATGAGTCCATAAAAATCATTAAGGTCGTCCATCTTAGTAGACGATCATTGCGTCATTAGTAGGCTATCAAAGATAGCTGAGTAAATGCCCAGCACATTCAATAATGACCATCAAAGGTCTTAAACTCTCTCATCAAAACAAAGAACGTTACAATTAGGGTAATAATCACCCTCATTTATGTCCATCAGCTAGCTAAGTCACTTATAAAAGGGATAATTTGTCCATTTTCTAAGGTATGTCAAAAACGACTACAAAACACTATTATATATGAAATATTTGAGCTAATACTAACTTAAGTATTGAAAGCTCCCCCACCGGGCACGACCCGGTGGTCTTTTTGATCTATCTCTTTTTTATCTTGCAGGTCCTACAAGATCGTCTAATGCTCTGGATTAAATGAGTGGCCCAACTGATGATTTTGGAATCATTAGTTTGGTGCCGTCTGTGGGGAGAGACTAGCCATTCAGCTCTTCCTGAGACAAAAGGGTTACTCTGCTCAATCTAGAACCACGGATACTGAAAATGTTGAGCTCGTCTCAAAACCATTGACAAAAAATGCATATCCACACGTCAATAGACAAAAAAGTGACCACAAACACTCCAATGAACAATCTTAATTAACTGATCCATAGATATGTCCATGGCCATCACAACAATACCACTAGCTATCCTCAAAAATCTTTGGCTGGATCGAGACAAGCCTCACTGTCGCAAACACTCCAAAAAAAAAAAAATAATAATAAAAATAAATCTCGCTCATCGTCCATAACAACAACAACGAGCTCCTTAAGCCCCACATCTCAAGAGGGGGCTAGACAAGAGAGAACGCAAAAGGGATAAATCTTTGTGGTTTTCTTCAGACCTACTTGGTGCCTGGTATGTTATCTAATAAACCTAACTCAATTGCTTATGTTTAGCTAGTCTAGGCCATCCATAATAAGATGGGGTAATCTTGAAGCCCATGTGTCATACTAATTAGGCTAAAGTGATAATAAGGTTTTGGTTGATCTATGCAGCTAGGCCTTCTGTTATTCACTAGTAGCACATGTTACCATGTGCCTTTCATACTTATCATATTCACCAATTTCATGTTTTTGTTTCTTATGTCATTTAAAATGAATCATTAACAAGCCTTTGACTAATATAGATTGAAAGAAAATATTAAAAAATAGGAAATATTACTTCGGTTACAAACTATGATATCTTCTTTACATGGTAAATGAGTTTCTGTGATGCTTATATCGACCTAGTAGCCCATCAGTTAATACACCCAACACCAACCTCTCATGCACCTTATTTTATAATAATGCTTATGTTAAGGTTGTCATTTGAGGTTACAAATTTGTGGTGCTACAATATTTAAGTATAAGGACCATTTAAGATAAAAGGCTCTCAACTTTTGTTATTCTACCAAATTTAAAGATACTAATTTTGAGTATTAAAGAAAAATGAAGCCAAAAATATATTATCTCACCAAAATTATATATTGTAATTTTGGACATTAAATATGTAAAGTCAAACATTAATGCCTTTCAAAATTTAAAAGGCATTAAAACCAAAAGTTATTTGGTTGCCTTTTTAGAATTTTGAAATTAAATTTGAGAATTTAAAGAATTTCTAGATAAAGAGAGCCAGTAATTATATGTTTCTACTTTCAACTGTTACTTTCCTAATGGAAATTAATTTTATAAATGCTCCTTAGAGTAGTCAGTCAAATAGGTTAGATATTTTCAAGAATACTACACTAGATATTAGACAAAGTTGAAAACTCCCTCCTCCAAAAAAAAAAAAAAAAAGAAGTGAAAACTCATATTGATTAGTAAAGAAAAATAAAGAGATGCTTTATCACCGCTCTTCTTTCCCAATATGTCTTGCTAAAATAGGAAAGATGAAATCCAATATTATTGCTTTGCCTAAAATAATAAATCTCAATTTTAATTGTTAGAGAAAATGAAGCAAAAATTTATTACCGTACAAAATCATAGCTTCAGATATTAAAGAGGAGGGGCAATTCTTATTTCGCTTCCAAGTTTAAGAACCCCAAATTCAAGCATTAAAACCGGAGATTATTTGGTTTTCTTTTTATAAATAGGGCAACGTATTGAATTATAAGAATACATATGCATGTGACATTTACTCTAAATAACGTGACAACTATTTTTGACCGTCAATCTTAAATAATTTTAAGATAGTCTCTTTTATTATTCCATCAAAAGCCCAAAAAACTTAAAAAGAAAGTTTCAAGCAAAATTGCAAATTTTGTATTTGCCTTATAGGCTTAAAAATAAGAGATGTTACTCATTGACATTCCAAGTTTCAAGATCCCAATTTTGGGTATCTAAAAGCATGGAGCTAGATATAATTATTGGGCTTGAGATCCTTCTTGCTCTCTTTAAAATTGAAACATGGCATGCCAAATTATTTCTTTGAATTTTGCATATGCTCGCGCACAACTAATTAATTACATGTGCAAAACATCATTTTCTTTTGATCAATATCTCAAATGTTATAACTCGTCAAAAAAAAAAAAAAAAAAATCTCATATGTTATAGTTCGTCAAAAGTCGAGCCCTTTTTAGGAGAAACCCCATGAGAATATGATTGATTATGAATTCACAAATAATAATCATAACCCACTATTCCAAACCTTTCTAAATGATATCGGTTGTTTTAATTTTGAGAAGGAATTCCACAATATATTTGTGTTATGTAAACACTCTAAGGGCTATTATGCTATGTCATAGACGCGTCAGCATATGTTGCCCTTAAGTTAGAAATTTTTTAATTAATATTATTTGTGAATTTTTTTATTGATATCGTTGCTCCTAGTCTAACACTTTGCACAAAAAGAGTACATGTAGTATAACAACTAGACTATCTTGATTGTACATATACCGTCAAGTCCACAGGATTAAGGATGAAAACTCATCAAGAAGAGCTTGCTAAAAAGAAGATCAGAGGTATGTGACATGATAGCATCATACCATCGCATCTCTATCTATATATAATTGTTGACACTATTATAAGGTAATTTTGTACCAAGGCCAAAAATCATGGAAAGGCCTAGACTCTTTCCATAGCATCACGAATATTTCTTTCATAATGGCACTGGTATATGTATAATTGTTGACATTGCTATATGTCTATTACATAATGGCTCACACAATGGTATGTATGAGATGTGATGTTAAAACATTAGCTTGAATATTTATTGAATGTGAAAGTATGATGATAGATCACATATCAAGCATAAGTACTCTCTTTAAATTGTAGTATATGCGTAACCAATTAGACATGTAATAATAGAAGCACATGGCATAACCTTCATCCCTAAAGGAAGGAAATATAACCTTGAACGAACAAAGTGTCCTAGCACTTGTACCTTCAAAAGAATGAAGCAAAAGAGATCTAAGCCTCAAACATAAAATAGCATGTTAAGCTTAACAAAAGAGATCTTAAAAGAGGGAGAGCTTGTTAGGAAGACTACAACAATGAAAAGATCGAGGTACGTACACAATAGTATCGTGATTTAAGGTCTCTTGTCGAGGTAACTCATTTATTTTTATTTTTTTATTTTTAATTAGCCATGCCATATATTAGCTTATTACAACTAAGTGCAAATCAAACTTACATGATTATCTACAAATATGTATATATAGAACATGCTAAAAATATTGCTATAAAATTATCACAATTAATATGGCTATATATATTATTAGTAGCATATGTTTTATCATCATGAATTAGAGAAGTTCTATTAAGTCTCCTAAACTTAAAATGCTAGATGATCGTGTTCACAATATGGTCATGAGTCTAATCTCAATAAATTTCTGCTATCTCTGTCAACTCACCAAGATCTTTTTAAATTGTTTTAAAAATTATATAAGGTGCAAGCAACTAACAAATACCATTTTAAAGAAGCATATAGTCAAATAGCTTCATTTTTTTTTTTTTTTTAATATCATAGAATACTTCTCTATGATTCATATAGAATTCATTTTGTCAAATGACATCCATAATTGTATAGCATGCAATTACATATTTGTACATTGTCATTCTTAAGAAAATGCAGCTAGCACTATTGAAGTGACTAAAGCGTGCAATTAAAGAAGAAGAAAGAGGAAATTGCTATTACAACAGTAATGGCCATAGTCGTCAAAGCACTCCAAAAAAAAAAAAAAAAGTTCCAATCATGATAAACCATTCCTCTAGTCATCAACAAACGAGAATTGCACTTTTCATGTTTAAACGGGGGCAAAAATGTGGCCTAGTTCTTACGCCTTCAAAAAATTGAAGCAAAAGAAATCTAGGCCTTAGACACGAAATATCATGTTGAGCTTAAAGAATCTTGAAAAGAGAAGAGCTCGTCATCTTAAAAAGAGAAGAGCTGGTCAAGAAGATCCCAGCAATAAAAAGATCGAGGTATGTGACAAAATAGTGTCATCATTTAAGGTAATGTCTCTTTTATATTCTTCTATAAAAATTTACACCTAGTAAGGTTTCATGCAAAAATGTATGCATTATTAGATAGATCACAAAAGAGGTAAAACTCTAGGATTACAAGGAAATAAGAAAAAGGTCCACTTAGGCTATTGGTAACTTATTATTCATATATGAATTGTTCTAAAATTCTTGTTTAACCAAGTCTTGGCAAGTGCATGTGCTACTTAATGCAGATATCAACATGGCCTCAAGAAGGTCCAAAACGACATAGCGTCAAAGAATCTTTCCAGCAACAAGTGACAAGATTCCTTAAATGGATATAAGTCACCAAAAAATGGCTAAGTGATAAGATTCTGCCAAGATAGATGTAAATCATTGACGAAACCTAAGTGATGAGATTTCTTAAATGGATATAAGTCACCAAAAAATGGTTAAGTGATAAGAATCTGCGAAGACAGATGTAAATCACTGACGAAGCCTAAGTGACAAGATTCCTTAAATGGATGTAAGTCACCAAAAATGGCTAAGTGCTAAGATTTCATCAAGACAGATGTAAATCACTGACGAAGCCTAAGTGACGGGATTCCTTAAATGGATGTAAGTCACCAAAAAATGGCTAAGTGATAAGATTTCGCCAAGACGGATGCAAATCACTGACAAAGCCTAAGTCATGAGATTCCTTAAATGGATGTAAGTCACCAAAAAAAAAAAAAGGACAAGATTCCGCTAGACCGATGTAAATCGCTGACGAAATCTAAATGACAAAGCACTATAACTAGATGCAAGTCACCTAAAAGTAGCTAAGAGACTAAATACCCTTAGACGAGTGTAAGCAGACAAGGATTCTCACATAAACGCAAGTCACACACAAATCAAGAATATCAAACATGACAACTAGAGAATGAATGAAAGAAGAAGCATCGAAGTGATCAAAAATGGTCGTCCAAAGAAATCACCTTACTCTTTAGCAGTGATAAAAAATGGTTGTCCAAATAAATTAGCTTGCTTTTTAGCAGTAATAAAAAATAGTCGTCCAAAGAAATTAGCTTGCTCTTATGTAATGATAAAAAATGATCGTTCGAAGAAATTAGCTCACTTACAAGATCAAGCTATGATCCCTCGAACGTCCAAAAAGACCTTCAAAAGGTAGATACTAAGAAGTCGTCACAAAAATACTACCATTCTTGAAGAAGAAAGTAGTTGTAGATAAATAAGTCTGAATCTAAACAAGTCAAGAACATTCCCTAAGCCTAACCAGGATAAAGCAAAATAAGACTTGGGAATGGAGGGTAACAGATGAGTCCATAAAAACCTACCATTAAGGTCGTCTATCTTAATGGACGATCATTGTGTCATTAGTAGGCCATCAAAGATAGATGAGTAACCACCCAACACATTCAATAATGACGATCAAAGGTCTTAAACTCTCTCATTAAGACAAAGAACGTTACAATTAGAGTAATAATTATCCTCATTTATGTCCAACAGCTACCTAAGTCACCTATAAAAGGGACAATTTGTTCATTTTCTAAGGTATGTCAAAAACTATTACAAAATACTACAAAACACTATCTATATATGAAATATATGAGCTGATACAAACTTAAGCATTGAAAGCTCCCCTACCGGGCACAACACGATGGTCTCTTTGATCTATCTCTTTTTTATCTTGCAGGTCCTACAAGATCATCTAATGCTTTGGATTGAATGATTGACCCAACTAACGATTTTGGCATTATCAGTTACAATACCATAACTCAAATCTATTTTCCACTAGACTCTTAAATACTTCTATTTTTTTATTTTATTTTTTATACTAATGGAAAATAATATTTAGAGAGTGACAGCTTGCATGAGCGTTTGACTCGTTTGAGTAGTCTATTTTGCCATGTCCTGCACTTTTTGAAAGATTTGGTTTAGAGCAACTCTGATGTACAGCTTTTGAAACATTTGCTTTTGAATTTTTAGATTGTCTAGGATCACTATTGAGTCCTTATCCTTTGGTGTATTGGACTCCCAAACAAATACACAAAAAAATTTGACAACTTTTTTCACACGGCTTAAATTAGCAAGCTTTTACCATTAGGACCGACCATTAAAAATGATTTTTTTTTTTATTTTTTATTATTATTTTTAACTACCACTAACAATCAACCATATTTGCATGTGTCAAATTTTTTTATCAATATATTTTTTTGTGTCTTCAGACATTCTCTTCATTAAATGGAACGAATCTCATTCTACTTTCATAGCCCTTATTTGATAAATTTGGCAAAATTCAACCTGACAAATGCTTCGTTTACAACATTTTCACAATAATTTTATAACAAATTTTAAATGGTAAGTTATTACTGACTGTTATTAGTGTGAAAAAGAAAAATTTTAGTGGTGAATTTAAATTACAACTAATAATAATTTGTCACCTATAATTTTTTGTGAAAATATTGTAAACGTAGATCCAATAACTCAAGAGAAATCGAAGAAAAATACCCAATTTGACCTTGGGTACTTGGACCAAGTGTAAAAGCAAATTGATCTGTACCTAACCTGTTTAATTCCGATTTTTCAAGATCTTGCACATGGGGACACTCACTTACCTCCTATGCCGCTATTTTTGAAACTGTTAGTAGAGTTTTTGTGTGCATTTGTGTTATAACTCATTTCCCTATTTCTTGTGTGTGTGTTTGTTTCTAAAAAAAAAAAAAGAAAAACCAAATTAATTACAAGTTAATAAATCCAAACAAAAGGCAAGTAATTCAAAAGTGTAAAAAATCTATAGCTGAGATCAAAGATGCAAGTTAGTAATGTAAAATTGATTTCATTGAGAAGAAAAAATCTATGTAGAAATTATAATGTAATTTGTATTGTAGCATTGTTTTTGGATTTTGACACATGTGTTGTATGAATTGGAATATATACATTGCGTAATTCATGGTAACGATGGTTTGGTCACAATCATACAAAATAAAAATTCTAGTATTGTGGCAAAAATGGCAAAATACCCCTTTCACCGAAACTTTCTAGCAAAATGCCCCACTATTTGAAACTATTTAGGGATATGCACATGTATTAAACTCGATTTTCTAAAAATCGAGTTTCAATGAAAAATTAAAAAAACCAGCGTGAAACTCGAGTTTCGGTGAAAGGGATATATCCCCATTTTGGCCCTAGTATCGTAGACTATGGGCTGTTGCATGGTGCCCAGAATTAATTGGATTGAGAATCTGAAATGAAAGGATGTTGGACCATTGGGCATGTTGGCAGTGGTGAGCTTTGAGGAATTAGTGAGCTTTTGTTTTTTAGCAGATAAAACTGATAAATTAGTGGGCAATTAATAGGTCCTAGATTGAAATAATGTGAGGGTAAGAAAAGGAAAAGAATAAATGGAAGCATAGCATTAGCATCACAGTGGTGCTGCCTTTATCCGTCTTTTGGTATCATTTTCCAATTGAGAATTAGGGATAAACATTTTATTCATTTTCCCAAACTTCATGAATCAACAAAAGGAGGTATGTATTTATGTATCAATCTAATTTATTTTTGGATAAAAATGCCGGTGGATATGCTTTCAGTTGTGTTTTTTAGACTAACATCCAATAAGAATCTTATTATGCCTTCCCAAAAACATCAAATACCTTCCCCGCTATTGATAATCGAGAATATTTTTGCTTTGTACTAAGAAGATCATAAATAAGCTATTGGCACAACTTGTACACGTTGTATGTTTGAGGGAACCATCAAGCTTTGATGATAATTATCCTTTAAAAAAATAAATAAAACAAGTGAGAAATAGTGACTCAAATCCATATTTAGGTTAGAGTAGTGTTTATTATACACAAATTGTTTAACACAATTTTACACACTTCAAAAAACATGATTTCAATAATTATTTTTTAGGATGTTTGTAAAACAGTTTGTGTACAACAAGTTTAATATTTACTTTATAAGACAAAAGAAGGAATGCTATAGTCACTAAATCGTAAGACTCATAATTCTTACCATATATAAATGTTGTCTTTTTTTTTTTTTTTGGTTGCTGTTGTTAATATATATATATATATATATAGTTTGTTGTTGTCCTCTTTCATTGATTGATGTAAAATTTTAATTAATATGATGTTAAATTTTAAAGAAAAACCTGGTATTTTTTCCCCCTTAATAGATCTCAATAAGTTATACTAGTCACTTCATATATAAAAGCAAGCTTGAAGCATTTTAAGATATTTGTAGTCAAGTTAGTAGCCTCAATAATTAACTTAACTGCCAAGAATTTTATAATTCAACTGACACCTATAAAAGTTTTTAACGAAAATATTCAAAAGTTCAAATCTTCTACCTCTAATTAATGAATTATAAGAATAATAAGTATAATTTTAATTAAATAAGCATTCTTAACACAATTATTTCTTCATGCCTTTTGAATGACAGGTGTACATGTATGAAAATTACATTAACATACTATTATATTTAGGCTTAGCTTGTTTAATAAATAAGCTTAAACTTAGGCTTGAATTAAACTTATTTATCAAATAGATAAGAACTAATAAGAATTTTCTACGAGTGGATTAGGGATCTATTCATAAAAATCTAAGCTATCTCTACTTTGCATCTTTGAAGAGAATCAACATTCACCATTGGTGGGAGGCTTCATTTTTTTCTCTCTTTTTTTACATTCTGTTCAGCGTTCTCTATTGGGCCATAAGGTAGGAAAGATAGAGTCACTTGCTGGAAATTCTATATAAGGGGAGTTTCACCTGTAACCTTAAACTGCATCAAGAAAACAAAGACAATTAATTGAGTTTCATATCTGTTTGTGTTGTTGATCTTTTGAGAAAAATGGCATCTCAGGCAGAGGCAGACCTTGTTAAGATTGGAATGGAGGGCTTTGCACTGTTAGATGAATACTATGGTCGGTCAAGGAGGCCCAGTATTCATTACCGAAGTCAAGTTCCAAAGAAACAGCCCGCTCCAGTGATCAATGGTGGGACACTGGTTACAGATTTCACTAACGAAAAAGTAGTTCGCTTTGGTACTGGGCTTAAATACTAGCTCTTTCTTGCATATACGTACTTTGTGCAAACTACTATAGATACTAATCTTGTATTACAGAAGTAATATATATACTCTTCAGTCTCTTCTGTAGCAAGTTAGAAAATATGCTACCTAATATAGAAAGCAAAAGCACTTTTAGGTAGCTAGCTTTCCTGTAATCATGCATGCAAGCACTTGCTTTGTATCATCTAAAGCTCTCCTGTGTAGTGATATAAGGGCTTATTTTGATAATCTTTCCTCTCCTGTAATTATGCAAGCGTTTAGTCTGTTAATTTCTTCTAGCCCTACTGTACATACTGGCACATCTCCTCCACTCATTATCTTAGTCTCTTTCTCTCTTCTCTCCCCCCATGGACTAAAGAAGAGATCGAGTACTGCCGTATATATCAAAAGCCAGTGTAACCAATTTGATTTAGATATTTGATGTGTAACAATCATCGACCTTTGATATTAGGTAAGATTTTAAATGTGCTCCAATAAAGTGCAGACTGCCCAATTCAGAGACCATTAAAATGAACTAATTTTTTTTACTTTATACTCCATACTTAACCTAAAAAGAGGTAAAAATACAATATACGCCCTCTTAGCTAGTTTAGTCAATTGTCATTGTAGTTTTTTAAGTTTAAAGTTTAATTTAGTCCTTTAACTTTGTCAACATGGTCATATATATTATTCCTTCCTTTCATTACCATTTGTAAAAGACATTTAGCTCTCTTAAAATAACACTATTTTAAGTCATTCTTTAATGTTACAAACATGAAATGAAGTCATTTTAAAAGGATTAGAGGTGTTTTTCAAATGCTGATGAACGAACTAACAAAAATGATTGTCATCAAAGTTAACAAACTATAATGACAAAATTTAAACTTAAAGAATTAAAATGATAACTACCAAACTTATAAGGTATAAATTATAATTAAAAAAAAAATCTAGATTTTGCAAGTTTAAGGTGTGGACTCCTAAAATTTAGTTGGATTATGCTAAGTACTTATACTTACAAAACAAATTACAAAAATGTTAATATAGATCATATATATGAGCCACTATTGAGAAATTGACGATAATCTCCTTTCGGGCAAATTAATTAGCTTTATACCCTATTTTCCAAATTAAGTAGGAAAATGCCCCTCTTTTAAAACTCGATTTATGATAAATCGAGTTAAAAAAAAAAAATATGAAGCCCTATAGTGGCGTTTTAATGAGTCTATAGTGACGTTTTTAAGATTTATAGTGATGTTTTTTAACTCGACCTCAATGAAATCGAGTTATAGGCAATTTTTTTTTTTTTTTTTTACTTATAACTCGATTTCATTGAGGTCGAGTTAAAAAATGTCACTACAGATATTAAAAAAATGTCACTATAAGTTCCTTAAAACGTTACTATAAGACCTAACTCGATTTATCATAAATCGAGTTTTAAAAAATGGATATTTTCCTACTTAGTTTGAAAAAGGAAGTATAAAACTAATTAATTTGCCCAGAAAGGGCAAAAGCCCATTTTATCCCCATTCACCACTATCAAAAGGTTATTGTTGAAGACACTTGTTTGATCCCTCGAGCATCAATTAAAGGCTTGTCAAAATCTTCAACTTTTATCATCTTTAAGTTATTTTGGATTTGCAAGCTTAAATTTTTTATGGCACATTATAAATTCAATTAAAATAAGATTGAAATTTGTTAATCTAGAACTTAACATTAGCCATTGAGAAAAGGACGCAAAAGGAAAGATGCTCTAAACATTATGGTAAACAAAATGGGTATCGTGGGCTACCCCTTCAAAATTCAAATATGCTTCCATTTTATCTATGATCTGAAAGTCAATAATTTGGGTAAATATGCTTCCATGTTGTAATGGATAAGCTTCATGACCAACTTTCTGTTACCTTTTCTCTTGTCGTTTTTGTTTTTCTTGCCACCTCAATTCAATACCCATCAAATCTTGCCCACCCCATTGAAAGACAGGAGTATTTATGCTTTTTAAGTGAGCTCAACATGCACAGTATGAGCTAAGAAGTATTACGTCAGAAATATCACGTTTGGCTGGATTTAAAAATCCATTTGAGACTGTACTGTCTATATCATCATTGCATGCAAATCAGACTAGATTGTTCCAAAGAATCGAATAAATTACACATTATTCAGCGCAAAAAAAAAAAAAAAAAAAAAAATTATAAATCCACCGAAAAGAGAGACATTCAGATAAAACACTTTTATTTTATTTTTATGCTCTACTGTGTTAAATTATTGATTGTCGCAAAAATTTAAATTGTTTGAAAATGGTGAATTTATTCACTTTACCATAAGTTTAACACCCCCCTCACTTGTAGTTCTAAACTTCCCCTTAATAAGTGGGGGCCCAACAATTGAGAATTTAACATTTTAAATGAGAGGTAGAGTAAAGTTAGAGATCGAACTCAAGATCTCCTACTTTGATACCATGTTAAATTATCGATTGTCCCAAAAACTTAAGCAGTTAGAAAATTGTGAATTTAATCACTTAACCATAAGTTTAACAACCTGCAACTCTATAATACTTTTCTTTTTAAATTTTTTCTAGACGGCTGATATTTTAATTACTTTTTTCTCCAGAACTTGGTTCTTTTATGACTTAGAGCATTCACATCAGCTAATTTATAAGTGTGTATAATAAAAAAATGCTCAAATTTACACATTTTTGTTCAAAAACAGCCCACATCAATCCGGTTAAACTCGTGTAAAATCTTCTAAAATTATCCACGAGCTACAGTACCCGTGTAAATTTACATGGGTATTGTAGCTCATGTATTTAATTTTTTAATGATTCTTTCTCTCTCCTCTCTAACGGAATCTCATCTCCTTCCTCTCTTCCCCAACCCTTACAGCATCCAGCGCGCCAAATCAACTGAAAATTAACCCACACACAAGCATAGAAAGAAAGCTCAAATATTTATACAAATCTAGACAGTAAAAGTCCCATAAATCTAACGCAAACACAACTTTTGAAGGCAACCCATTCGAGCTAAACCAAATCCAAAAAGGCCCACAAAAACATTCCACTCAAATAACAAATACATTGAAACTAATACCAAATGCAACACAATAAGAACAAAGGTGCAGACACACACACACACATGGGTCCTCGGATTGGTTGTTGGAGCTTGTGGGTCGGCCGGTGAAGCATGGAGCGTGGATCGGCTGATGAAGAAAGGATCTGGGTCGCTGGAGCTCGTGGGTAGGCCGGTGAAGCATGGAGCATGGATCTGTGCTTGTGGAGGGTGGATCGGCCGGTGAAGAAAGGTTTTGGGTCGCCGGAGCTCGTGGGTATCGCTTGATCGGAGCGTGGAGCGTGGAGCAATCTGGATCGGCCGGTGAGAGAAGGAATGAGACTATCGCCGGTGAGAGAAGGAATGAGACGATCGCCGGTGAGAGAAGGAAGAAAAGAGAGAAGGAATGAATCGTCCGGTGAGAGAAGGAAGAAAAGAGAGAAGAAATGAGAGAGAGAGAGAGAGAGAGAGAGAGAGAGAGAGAGAGAGAGAGAGAGAGAGAGAGAGAGAGAGTTGATCTGTTCAGAAGAGAGAGAGAGAGAGGGCGCGTATATATGTGGATGGAGTTGGTTGACGAAAATAATAATAAAATGGTGTAGAGTGAATATTTTATTGAAATATCTTGTAAAATAAATGAACTGATGTGGGTGTTTTGTAAAAGTGGTAGTGTAAAATAGAAATATGAGGTTTTTTCGTGTAAAATAGACAAAAAATTTAGATGAGCTGATGTGAATGCTTTTAGGAATCAAAAATTATATATATATATATATATATATATATAAATAAAATTGCAAGAATCTCTTTTTTTGTCCTTAAACTTTTTAAAGAGTTTTTTTTTTTTAGATAAATTTTGTTCGGTTTGAATTAGCTAGATTCCAACGCCTGCCAAAATTTTGTATAATTCGAAACCCATAATTCCGACTTGACCACAGAACCTCTGCCAAAAATTTGGTTGATCCAAGCTTGAAATCCAATAACATTAAGGAAGTGTTGTCGAAATGCTACTAAGGCTGCGTTTGGTTCCCGTAAAATATTTTCTGGAATATAGATATTTTCCGAAAATGTTATTTTCCAGAAAAGGAAAATATTTTCAAGTATTTGGTTGTATTATGAAAATTGTTGTGAAAAATACTTTCATGTGTTTGGTTCTATTCTGAAAATGCTATTTTCCTACAAATTTTTCACATTTTCTCAACTATTTTCTCAACATCCAAACAAATTTTATTACAGAAAATTTCAACAACAACAACAAAAATCAACAACAACAGAAAATTTCAATCCACAGAACAAACTCCAATTCAACAACAACAACAAAAATAAAAAATCACATAGGAATCAAAATCACACAGAGAAAGAGATTGAGCGGGTTGAAGGTCGAAGGTCGAAGATTGAAGATCGAAGGTTGAAGGTCGAAGATCGGTGGGTCAAAGGCGAGAACGCGTGGCGGAGGCGAGATCGAGTGGCATAGTGCTCGGGGTTCGCCGGTGATGAGACCGGTACGATCTGGTGCATGCAATCGTCGGACTGGACCTCGGGGTTCGCCGACGATGTCGCACTCCCTCTTCTTCCTCGCGCTCTCTCTCTCTCTCTCTCTCTCTCTCTCTCTCTCTCTCTCTCTCTCTCTCTCTCTCTCTCTCTCTCTCTCTCTCTCTCTCTCCGGAAATCAATTGAAGTGAAAATAGGAACGGAAATGCATTTCAGTGGTCAAAGCAAATTTTTTACGGTCAAATGAAAATGATTTTTGAAAAATTCTATTTTCAAAACCAACCAAACAGCCTATTTTACGGAAAATGATTTCCTGAAACCATTTTCACCCAAAACAAACGCAGCCTAAGAAGCAAAAGCTGAGCTACGATAAATCATCATTTAGAGTTTTGCCAAGCTAGTTATCCAAGTTTAATCCTAAATTTTGTCAATAAATGCTTAATTTTTATATACCTGTTTGTGTAAAACTCTAAAAATTTCCATGAAATTAATAAACAAAACTATAAATATCATATCACTTGCAAGAAAGGTGGTCCCTAGCCTATGAAGGCTGAGCCTCCTGGTCAAGGTACCCCAATACCGGTTTTCATAATTATATGTAATAGGAGCAAGACTTAGATACAATACTTATGTGCTATTCCTTAAATTCATTTTTTAAGATTCTGTCATATGGATTTTTTCTCATGAGATGGAAGTGTACTTTTTAATTAAGTATCCACATGGCTGAATCTTAAGAGAATAACTTAAAGAATAACACCTAACGTACTATATATAAATTTTGTCTTCTATGATAATAGTTAGAGTCGTAAAGTAGTCATATAAAGAGCTATTGCCTATTGGGGTGTTATAATATTTATGGTATCATATACACACCAATAAAAGAAGATGGACAATTAGGATAATACACACATAGCTTGATTTTTTTTTTTTAATGGTAAATTAAAAAATCCAAACCACCATTTGACTGACCACATTTTTTAAAAGGCTTCGGCCTTTCTAGGTTAATGAGATCTAGAAATATGGCCAAACAAAGACAAGCTCCAAATTCTATTGGGTAATGTTGGAATTTCAAGTAGATCCCACCATTGATCCATTATAAATCCTACAAATGCTAAGATAACAAAAGTGAAATCAGAAGCTAAAAATATATATTGTCCAACAAAGTCAAAGCTCATTTATAGCCCTACTTTGTATCTTGGAAGAGAATCACGAAAAGGTTAGGAGACCATGTTCTTATTTTTTCTCTCTCTTCATTTATTAAATTTCGGTTCAACGTTCCTTACTTGGGCCACAAGGTTCCCAAGGCTGGCTTGCTGGCTATATAAAGGGGGTTTCGTCTGTAAACTTTGTATCAGGAAAACGAGACAGCTACAATTGATTTGTAATCTGTTTGTTCTGTTCTTAATTTTGAGCAATATGGCACCTCAGGCAAACCTTGTTAAGGCTGGATTGGAAGGCTTTGCTCTGTTGGAAGAGTACTATGGCCGGCCCAGGAAGGCCGAAAGGCAGTACTTCCATCAAGGAAGTCATCAAGTTTTTAAGAAACAGCCAGAGATCAATAGCAAAATGGCTGCAGAGATCTATGGTGGGATAGTGATTACAGAATACAAAGCAAATCGCTACGGTACAGGGCTTAAATACTAGCTCTTGCTTGTATGCTTTGTGAAAAGTGAAAACTACTGTAAATACTCCTCTTGTGTTGGAGAAGTAAAATAATCTTCTATAGCAAGCTAGAAAATATGCTTTGCTTGTAACATAGAGGCATTACTAGCATCTCTCCTGTAATAATATAAGACCTTTTTTTTTTTTTAATATATTCTAGCTCTCCTGTAATCATGCAAGTTGTTACTTTGTTTCTTTCTTCTAGCTTCCGATCCTATGCATAGGCGCATCTCTGGCCTCGCCTCCATTAATTATCAGTCTCTTTCTCTCTTCTCCTCGCTATGTGAATGAATTGCAGGATTGTAGAATCAAGGCAAGGACTACAGAATAGTGTGACATTTCGAAAACTAGTGCAACAAATTAGATTTAGACATTAGATATTGGGTGTGATTTTGAATTTGGTTGAATAGACAGAGCAGATCACTGCCTAATTCCCTAACCATTAAAGTGAACAAGATTCCAAAAGTTTGACGTTGTGGCCTCCCTAAAATCCATGTGGCTAATGTTTAACATTTGCAATGAGCTGTGTAGTTTAATTGTTACTTTTATATTTTTCCAACAGAGCAGTTCAGGGTTCAAATCCTCTTTCCCTCATTATAAACTGTTGAATTAATCTTTTTTTATTTATTAAAAAAAAAAAAAAAAAAAACTTTGTATTTAGCTCTACTGTCTTTCAACTCAAAAAAAGGAAAACTTGTATTTAACTCTGCTAAGTTGTAACTGACAGTGTAATAGAATAAGTTTCTATCACAAAATGGTGGATGCGATTGTGGTGGCTAATTTAAGAGGTTCACGGAAGATAAGTAGTTGCTATGGTAGAATAAACAGAAGGAGAGAGAATTTGAAAACAGGATATAACCCGGCCGGTTGGTCAAAGCTACCAGTTTAGTTACTGTGATAGTAAATGTCGTAGTAGAGGATACTAGAGATGCCAATGTTGGTCGCTGAAGCTAGATGATGTTAAGACAGTTTGCAATGAAGCAACGCCTTATTGGGCCATTTTGGAGTCTCAAATAAGATGATAGACCTCAATTATTTTAATATACGTGAAAATTCAAGAAGGAAAGTACCCTAAATACAAACATTTGCACGTGGAAAAAAAGTAATGGTCAAGAATTGTCAGTTAACGATGATGATGAGTTGTCGAGGGGCGGCATCAATGGTAGCGGACATCGTGATTTCAGTTGTTATTTTTTCACTTGTATGTAAATGTGTGCAATACAGTGTGCATAATAAGCATTGCTCTATTCTTAGAGGAGAGATCTACGTCTACAGGCTTAGGGTCCGTTTAGATACAATTTATTTTTGTGAAATTGAAAATATTGTAGCAAAATAATTTTTAAATGTATAAAATAGTCCATGGGATCCATTTTTAATATTTTTAAATGCATGAACAGTGCATGCACAATGCGTGAACAATGCATGCACTGTTCATAAACAGTGAATTTTGTCTATAAAAGTCAATAATTGTGGTCTTAAAAAAAAAAAAAAAAGAGAAAACACAAAAGAGGAAAACGCAAATGTTGAGATAATTGGTATCCAAAGGGATACTTAGTGCCCGTTTGGCTTGGGCTGATTTGCTGAACGCGTTTCACCCTTTTTTTTTTTTTTTTTTTTTTTTTCACGGGTTTCAGACTTTCAGTCCACCTTTTTTTTACTGTTCATTACTATTGCAACTACTATTTATTGAACAGTAGTCGTAACATTTAACTTTTCCATACAAATTTTACTGTTTATGGACCCACAAATTTCACTTTTCAGCAACTTTTTCATTAAAAATAGGTCCCATGGTACTATTTACACATTTAAAAATTATTTGCTATAGTGTTTTTCAGTTTTCAGTTTTCAGCTATATCCAAACGGACCCTTAGTGTCAAGAGAGTATAGCTAGTACAAAAATTACAATAATACAAGAAATAAAAAATAAAATATGAGCCTAACTGGTTTTGGGCATAGCTAAGGAAACATAACTTAAACTTCAGTTTGAGAAAGAAGATTAATTAAAGTTAGAAGAACCAAAAAAAGCCCTGCAAGTCAGTGGCTCTCCTTAATAGGGTCACTCGACTGAAAATTTTGATCCAAACTCTCGATTTGGTCGATTGAGCAAGTAGTATTGCTCAATTGAAAATTGAGTTTCTCAATAAAAAAAAAAAAAAAAAAAAGTATTGCTCAATTGAGAACTTCATACTGGTACAGTATAACACTAGTCTTTAGTCTTCAATCTCATTTACACCATACAATTACAATGGAATATGTTTGAACAATTACCCCAAAAAAAAAAAATGGTTATGTAATTAGTCAACACTAAAAAGGTTTCTAACATTAGCGGATCAATGTGTTAATTTGCCAACCCTACTAGAAGATATTTGTCATTAAGAAAAGTAAGAAAAGGAAAGATGCTCAAAACATTATTGTAAAGTAAACAAACTACGTACCCTGTGAGCTACGGCTTCAAATATTCTTTTTATATATTATCTAGGTCCTAAATCTCAATAATTTGGTTAAAGAAACATTCTTCCATGGACCATGTTGGCATTGGATAAGCGCCATGACAACCTTCTGCAACTTTTTCTCTGGTCGTGTCTGTTTTCCCTGCCACCTCAATACCAATCAAATCTTGCCTACCCCAGCTAATTAAAGAGGGGAATATTTAAGCTTCATAAGTAAGCTCAGTACCAAAAGCATGATGAGCTAAGTAGTATTACGTCAGAAATTTCACGTACAGATAACTATATGGTTGCAATGCAAATAATAGTAGATTTTCCCACGAAAGAATCTTGTAAATTATACAACCACCGAAAAACATTCAAATAACACATATTTATTTTTGTATTTCTACTTACAGTTGTTCTAGATACTTGGGTCATTATAACTTTGGACCAGAAAAGAAGAATACTATGCCACCGGCCCTTGAAAGGAATCAATGATCATATCCCAAAAATTCTACAAAGAATCACCGGCCAAATTTAGTTTACATGTGAACTAGCATTCTGTGATTCCTATATATTGGGGCCTAGCCTGTAACCTTGATACCAAGAGAGCAAGAGAAAGTTACTTGATTTGTAGATTAGTTAAGCAGTTAAGCATGGCATCTCAGGCTGAGCTTGTCAAGATTGGGTTGGAAGGGTTTGCCATAATAGACAAGTACTATGGTCGGCCTAGGAGGTCTGGAGCAGGAAGGCCTTATTATCCTCCTCCAGGGTATCAATATAGTAGCCAGTTTTCTCAGATGAAAGAGCCCATTAACAATAGCAACATGCCAAACAGCAACACTGCGGGCCATGCTAATTACCGTGGGATACACAGCGAACTTCGCTGAGCAAAGTCAAGTTCATCTGATGAAGAGGAAAGCTATGTGAGGCAGACCAATAATGCTAAGCTGTTCTCAATATTTTCTTTTTCCTTTCTAGCTAGTAGTACTACATATGGAAAAATAAAAATAAAAATAGAAGAACTTCCCTTGTGTAGTGATGAAGTATTATAGCTAAGATCAGATCTCAGCCCTGTAACTCTGGACTTGAAGATTATATGTACTTTGTATTATCTAGCTATCCTTTTCTAGTTTTATGCTTCTCCACTATAATCTCTTTGTCTTTCTCAATTTCTTATTGGTCTCATAGTGGATGACAATTCTATAATGGTGAAGATGAAACATGGAAGAATTATATGTAAAATAAAAATTTTAAAAACTCAATATGGGGCTCATTACGCACCTACATAATATATACATATATAATCAAATCCAAACAGTTTGAGATATCAGGTAACCCCCCTAACAATTTTAAACTAGTCAAATGTCTCATAAGTTGAACCAAACAGCGTACATTGATTCTATCACCATCCAAGATAAAATGAAGTGCATGAGAAAAAGCACCATAGTTACAAAGTGATATTCTTTCAAGTACGACTTCCATAATTGTAGAATTTAAAACAAATTGGGAATTGCTAAGGATTAGATATATGAAACATCTCTTGTAGGACTAAATTTAGTGTGTGTTTGGCATTGATTATTTTTGTCAACTTATTTTACTATTCAGCTTATTTTTGCTATTATTCATAAGTCCCATTGCATTTTCTGGTACTATTCATGGGTCTCACTAAACTATTTCAATTAACTTTTACTTTTATATCTACGGTACTTTAAGCAAAACATTTTCATCTTTAGCTAAATAAATTGTTCCGAAATGGACAATTAGTAGATATATTATTTCATTGATAGGATTATATATAATCTGTTAACTTGTAGATGTTACAAACATTGATTTTAAAGGAATGAAAGTGATTTATTTGAATTCGGTTAGAAGTGGAACATTAAGCCGATTGAAGGATTTGAAGAACATCAGTTTCACAAAAATAAAACCCAAATTTGCCTGAGCAAAACATTAACAAAACAGAAACTTCGTGAGTTGCTCGACTTTCACTTGAGCGAGATTGCCTAGAATTATGATTTGAATTCAGCTGAAAGTGTAAGTTATCTAAGGCTTTAAGATAGCTATATAAGCACCCTTAAGCACTATTTTCTACATAGAAGGCTACCATGTTCAAATCAAAGTCATACCAAGCCAATCTAGCTTGAAAACCTTCTCCTTGAGCCTAAACAGTAGTGAAAATCCATCCTTGTTCTTTGATCCTATACAATAATTATTGAATTATTTTCTTACTATGAGTTTTATATTGTTCTAAAAACCACAAAGTTTGTTTCTCCAATAGTGAATTATTGCTGAAATTTGGAGTTCCAAGAGTTGTAGATGGTTCATTTGTAGAGCGTATCCGCTTAGGAAGACTCCGGAGTTACTGTTGTGAGAGGCAAATACAGTTTTTGTAGAGGTTACGATGAATAGTATAGCTATGCAATTGTCTTGCAGAGACTATTTTCCATGGGAATGGATTCTCAGAGTGGTTTTTCATTGATGAAATTCTTCATTAGTTTTCCGCTTCATCACTAAAACATTGCTTTCTTCATTATTATTGCTTTGATTTGATGATTGATTGTGGTGATTGAGTTAATGTTTTGGAATATCTATGTGGAATAACTAGTTGAATTAATTCGCTACATATGTGATTGGTCGGTAACTCAGGTCTAAACAAGATTATATATGAACATATTGTTATTGTATGTAAGTGCGTTATGGATACTAGCACAAAACTTCAAACGTGAGTTATCAGTCAAAGAAGAAATGCCACTTTTTTAACCAAGATTTTGGATTTTTGGAGGAAAGGCTATGTAAGGAACCAGATTCACAAAGACCCCTTTCACCCGGCCGGGATATACATAATGAACCAAATATTGGAAACTGGAAGAAATTACAGTTATTAAATAACTTCCATCACTTTATTTTTTTTAATAATTTAGCATTTCCCATTATATCTAGGTAATCTTTAATTTTTAATCTCAAAAAAATACAAACTAATAAATAAAGTACTTAAAGAACTATATATATATATATATATATATATATATCTCATCAAGATATCTACTAGTGGTGGCTTATCTATGATTATTAGAGATAAAGAAAAGAAAGTAAGGTTCTGGCATTGCGATTTGCGAATTCACTATGGAATCCGATCGTGCCACTTTCTTGGAAAATTACTTGTAATAAAAAGAAAAGGTTCTGTGATTATCTAAAAAAGAAGAAGAAAGGTTCTGTTGGAAAATCTAATTTATTCCAATCTTGTGCCAAACAACCAAACTATAGTCTCATCTAACTCTGAATGTTTATCTTATTGGGTGCCCATGTATGATGTATCTGCGTTTGTTATCGTGAATAACACATATCCTATGTGAATATGATATATTTATTTTTCTTCTCATAAGCCCTCTACCAATTAAACAAATATGTACTAAAAAGGAAGACATGATCTCTGAAGTGGCTGCTCATATGTTAAGTCTGATTATATGAACAAATTTTGGTTTGGAATAGCCCTTTTATTTTATTTTTGTTTTGGCAGATAAATTATTTGATTTTTAATGATATTTTCTAACTCAAGAGAGAGAAGAAAAGAAGAGGCATATATATGATGCATGAAATTCCTTCTTTTTTGTGATTGACGATGTGTAGTAAAAATATCTACTAACTCGATCGAGACACTGTTTCTCTCCCTTGTGACTGGACATGATTGATTTCCAATGGCACAGTGGAACTTGGAAGCAGAGCTCCATGGTGGTGTTGCCTTTATCGATCCTTTGGTATCATTTTCCAATGAAAAATATATATATTCATTCGTTTTCCCAAACTTCATGTGTCATTCATAAATAAATAAATAAATAAAATTACTATCTACGTTCTCAATCTAAATTATTTGGGTAAGAATGCAAATAAATTTGTTTTAACTTCTTTTCTCTCCTCTAAACTAACATGCAATAAACATCTTATTATACCACCAAAAAAACCTTCTCTCATCCATAAAAAGTTATTGGCAAAACTTTACTCTGTTTATAGGATTTACCACCAGACTAAAAGTACTCTTTTAACCCTTAAAGTTTGGAATTGTTTAATTTCATTTTAACCATTTACATTTTAAAATTTTCATTTTGGCCTTGCATATTACTATCGTTCATTTTCATTAGTAATCTAATTGTTAAGTGTTATATAAGTGGCATTTATTAAACCATCTGGTAACTCATATAATTTCAAGTATCACTAGATTACTAATAGAAATGGACAAATAACCATTTTGAAAACATAATAAAATTAACATAAATTTTATTAAATATTTGATATCTGTGGTAATTTGTCACAATACTCCCCTTAAATCCTATGGCCCTGGAATTAATTAATGACTTATTATTAAACTATACTATTTTAATTGTTTTGTAAAATAATACTACTAGTTCATTAGATCTCCAATAGAAGTACAATTATTGGATATTTAAGATCAATCATAAAATAGTCAAAAAAAAAAAAGAAAGATCAATCATAAAAAAAAAAAAAAAATACTAGTTCACTAAAATTGTAGGCTATCCAGTATCCAACGTTTGAAATCAATATGCCTTGCACTACTCTCTCTCTCTCTCCATAAAAACTCATGGAAAGAAAGATTAGTGAAATAAAAAATAAAAAAACTTAATAAAAATTTCACTTTTCTGCCAAAGTTTAGAATTCAGCTATCTCACTCTCATTCTGCGTGCACATGCATGTGTCTCTTTGCAGGTGAGTATGAGTAGCAACTAGCAAGTATCTGCATGGTTGAGCATGGAATATAGACAAGTTAACATGCAGTAATACCTTTATCCATTATTGCACTTCTTTCCCTTCCATTGATACTAGTTAGCATATATGATTGATTTCCAATCTTTCTGAGACCTCGAACCATATATATGGTGCCATGCACCTTTTCCGTCCATTGTATCATTTTCCAATTGGGAATCAAGATAGAACTCATTCTTGTTCACAAAATTTATCCATATATATTTTTATTTAAAAGAAACTAGCAGCTATGTTCCCTATCAAAACTTATTTGGGAAAAAAGGCCAAGATATATAAATATATATATATGTGTGTGTGTGTGTGTTTCACTTTTTCCCTAGATTAATGCAATAGGTACATTTTGTATTGACTGCGCTAACACTTTCACAACTTTTCCCAAACTTTTCACTCTTATCATTTTATAAGAGTGGTGTTTATTACATACCACTATAATTAAAGCATACAACATACACACAAATCATAATTTGCATTGAAATTGCGATTTAAGTGAGTGTGTAATAGTTATTTCTGAATAAAGAAAATTTTGCTTTGTAATGAAAAGATCATAAATTCTACTTGACGCGTGGCATGTTTTTGTGGGAATCACCAATAACTCTCTCTCTCTCTCATGGCTATCCATTAAATATATTTGGATTCAAATTCCTATATCTTAAAATATATAATAAAAATAATTTATTTTTAATCATCAATTATTAGAACCAAGTCTCTAGACATCTCTCAAAAAAAAAAAAGAAAAAGTCTCTAGACATCTTTTTCCATGGCTATGATTTGTCCATTCACAATCACTAAAACAATTATGGTAATATCATTATGGTTCGTTAATAAATATCCTTAAATCATTTGTAAATAAATAATTTTTTTAAAAATTTTATATCACTTTTATGAAAAAAAAAATTATTAAAATATTAACTTTTTTTTTCTCATAAAAACTTTCTTAAAATAGTTTATCCATAAATATCCTTAAGGTGTTTATTAACTTTCCTTTTAACATTATTAACCTTTCAATATATAAAACAAGTGCCTGACAGTCAGGTTGAAGCCTTTCTTCTTTTTTATTTTTTACTCTTATATTACAATCTTAATGGATTATTGAGAGAGGACCATAATTGGTAGTACCTCATGATAGGCTCAAAGGAGTAAGTGTTTACCAAAAGTATATTCATCTATGAGTACTTGACGGTTAGTGATTTGAGTCCAAATCTTCTGTCTCACTTTTCTTGCTCCACTCTATACTCTATCAATAAATACTTACCACGTGTTCACCTAATTAATTAAATATTATCATTATTGACTTATTAATCATATAATTATTAATTAATAGTTTCACGTGGTAAGTATTTATTGATGTAGTATAGAGTGGAACAGAAAAAGTGAGACAGAAGATTTGGACCCTTGTGATTTCCATAGAAAAGGAATCCATCGACGAGTGACTTAAAGAAAACCTTGATAAATATATTCATCTACTTTGGTTTACATCTTCTCTTTCACTCTTTCTAGAATATTGTGCTTTGGAACCATAGTCCTGGTTTTTTCCCCTATTCAAAAAAGGCTAAACTTATCTATACCCCTACTTGGCATCTTTGAAGAGAATCAATAACCAAAAGAATTAATCATGCACCAAAGGTTCTCTTTCTACAAGAGTTCTGTCCAACGTTCTTTACTTGATTTATATATAAGGGGGGTTTCACCATTAATCTTAGTATCAGGAAAACAAGAGAGCTAATTGATTTATATATCAGTCTGAGCTGTTCTTTTGAGCAATATGGCACCTCAGGCAAAACTTGTTAAGGCTGGAGCAGAAGGCTTTGATATGTTAGACAGAGTCTTTGGTCGGCCCAGGATGACTGATAAGCATTTTCCGAGGAAACAGGCAGAGATCATCACTAGCAAAAAGGCCTGCAGAGATCCATGGTGGAGTATTGCTAACAGATTACTCTAACGGAAAAGCAAATCGCTCTGGTACTGGGCTTAAAAACTAGTTAGCTCTTTCTTGTATACTTTTGTGTAAACTACTATATTAAATACTCCTCTTGTATTAGAGAAGTAATAATCTTCTGTAGCAAGCTAGAAAATATGATTTGCTTGTAATACAGAGGCACTTATATATTATCTTGTGTAATTATGCAAGGGATTACTTTGTATCTTCTAGCAGCTCTACTGTAATAATATAAGAGTTTGTATCTTCTAGCAGCCCTCCTGTTTAATCATGCAAGTGGTTACTTTGTTTCTTATAATTATGCATAGGCGCATCTCTGGCCTCCATTAATTATCAGTCTCTTTCTCTTTTCACCTACCTATGTTAGTTGCAGGATTGTAGAATAAGGAGCAAGGTACTACAGAAGAGTGTGACATATCAAAAACCTAAGCAACAAATAAGATTTGGAATTTAGATATAGATCTATATATATATATATATATAGAGAGAGAGAGAGAGAGAGAGAGAGAGAGAGAGATGTCTGGTTTTGAACGTGGTTGAATAGAGAGAGAGCAGATCACTGCCTAATTCCCAAATCATTAAAGTGAACAAGATATATATATATATATATATATATAATTTTTTTTTGTTTTTGCTTATATATATGATGACTAGATTTCCAAAGTTTGACGGTGTGGACTACTAAAATCCATTTAATTAATGATTAATACTTATGTTTAACTCTATCTTCTTTTAACTCGAAAAAAAAAAAAAAAAAAGCAAAAACAAAAAACAAAATAACTGTATATTTATTTGAAAACAAAACAAAAGGATTAACATGATTATCTATGTGTGTTTTAATAAAGTGATATGACTTTTTAAGTCACGTAAGTTGATAGGCCAAGAATGTATTGACCCATTAGGTAACTTAATCAATTAATTTAGCCAAGTAAAATTAATTAGATTCAATAACATGCAATAAGCGTGGTAGTACAAACAAATCACCAAATAACTAAATGCAACGAAAATTAAATTTGACATGAGTGATTTGTTTACGAATGAATAAAATCACCGAGGCAAAAACCCACTGGGTGAATTTAAGGTCATCACTCCCGAGAATCCACTATTATCAAAGCAAGCAGTTACAAGTAAAAGAATCATAGTACCTTATACCAACCTATAGTTGAATTCTTACCTCAATACTCAATTGAACTTATAATGTAATGACAATTTCTTCTTTCAATGCACGGTTCTTAGTACATGACTAATTAATCAATGCACAGATCCTAGTACGTGACTAACATACCAACTTGAGAAAAATGTTAGCTGCAAAGTTATTCAGTCCATTCACATGATAAAGATCAAGAAGCACCTTGGTTATAAAACCTTTAACATACAAATGTAACAGCTTCTTCAAGAGAAAGATGAACTAAGACAGATTGTCTCCGGTCACAATATGCATGTAACAACAAGTGCTACAACCTTTGCATCCATTGAGACGACCCTTAAAATAATCTTTAAATAACTAAATGCAACGGAAATTAAATGTAATATGGGTGATTTGTTTACGATTGGAGAAAATCACCGAGGCAAAACCCTATAGGGTGAATTTAAGGTCACCACTCCCGAGAATCCACTATTATCAAAGCAAGCGGTTACAAGTAAAGGAATCCCAGTACCTTATACCAACTTACAGTTGAATCCTTACCTCAGTACCTAATTGGACTTATAATGTAGTGACAATCTCTCCTTTCAATGCATGATTCCTAGTATGTGACTAACCAATAAATGCATGGATCCCAATACGTGACTAACACACCAACTTGAGAAAAATGTTGGCTACAAAATTATTTAGTTCATCCATACGATGAAGATCAAGAAGCACCTTGGTTATAAAACCCTTAGCATACAAATACAACAGATTCTTCAAGAGAAAGATGAACTAGGGTAGATTGTCTCTTGTCACAATATGCATGTAATAATAAGTGCGACAACCTTTGCATCCATTGAGACGACCCTTAAAATAATCTTTATATATGTCTAGAGTTGTGAGAAAAGAAACTCTGCACATACAGTTTGGATATGCGTGAAAAACAGATTTGAAAATCTGGATTTCATAATTCTCAATAGATACAGTTATTGAGCTATCTATTGAGCTTCACATATTAAATCTCAATAGATACATCTGTCGAGCTATCTGTTGAGCTTTAATAAACAACACTTCTTCACTTGATTCTTAGAAAAATTTGCATGGCTTCAATACTTGGACTTGAACTCTTGTTCCTTGAAGTATTACATTCTAGATCTACCCAATTACAAGTAAAGTGTGTTTTGTAAAAGAATTAGCCAATTCTAAATAACATATGTTCATACAAGTTTCACATATGTCCTAACAATCTCCCCATGTGGTAATTTGTGACAACACAACTAACAAATGAAATATAAGTGAAGTCATAAATCACTCAACTCATAATCACTTGTTGAATACAATAAAATTTAATCTGAATACAATAAAATTTAATCCTAACACAAACTCTTGAAAAACTTTGCAAAAAAAGAGTTCATGGCATGATAGACATTGACAACCTGTATTTCTTAAACACTTTAAACAAAACTCATAAAGGCATCTTAGTGTGAAATAGAAATATAAGATTGCATACAAAATAAGAAACATGTGTATAAAGAGAGAAAAGAAACATTACATGGAGAGATAGCTGAAAATGTGATAATAACATCATTAAATATATATATCAAAGATAAGTATAGTGTTTGCTATCACTAAATGGTCACAAGACCAATGTACAAAAGATAATGTATTTGAAAAGAAAGAAAAGAAAAGATACATAAATCCTCACTCCATCCATCATATATAAACACCCCCTATCAAAAATGTCATATACTAAATCGAATATTATTTTCTATTCGATTAATAAACTTATATTTTATACATAATTTTATATCACAAAAACCTGAAATTTAAACATTTGATTAATGATATAACTATTGAACTTTGATCTTCTTGAAATTTTGTAAGCATGAAGGATATAATAGGAAATTGCAATCCAATAGTTAGATTTTCAAATTTCATATACAATTAAAAGATATAGGAAGAGTACGAAGGGTTTTTCTTCAAAACTAGTTTGAAGAGAAAAAATTTCCAAATTGAAACTCATTGCCATGTGGACCATATGTGGAGCGTAGTTGGTGCATTACTAACTTGATAGAAATGACAAGGTTTAACTACAAAATTAGTTATAGCCCTACATTACAATTTTACTCAATAAAATAAATTTTGCTACATATTTTAAAAATCTAATCGTTGAATTGCATATCTTTTATGCTCTTAATACACATGTTAAATTTTGTGTCAATCAAATATTATTTACTATATGATCTATAAGTTTATATTTTATACATAATTTTAAACTACAAAAACTTGCAACTTGAACAATTTATTTATGACATAGCTATTGATCTTTAAATTTTTTGGAAATTTTGTAAGCATGAAGGATATAAGAAGAAGATGTAATCCAATAGTGAATTTGTCAAAATTCATCTCCAATAAAACGATATTGAGTAAGGATGTAGTCTTAGACTAAACCAATTTTGTAGCTATATTTTGTTCTGGCTGAAAATAATTGTTAAAGACATATTTTATGTAATTGGCTAATCTTTTGACAAAATGTACTTTACTTGTAATTTGGTAGATCTAGAATGGGTTTAGTATTTCAAAAAACAAGAGTTCAAATCAAGTATCAAAGCCATGTAGATTATACTAAGAAACAAGTGAAGAAAAGTTGTTCATTAAAATTTGACAGATACCTTGACAAAAATAGTATCTATCGAGATTTAAGAGCGAAACTCGACAGAAGTTGAATTTTTCGAGATCTACGAAATCAGAATTTCCAAATCTGATTTTCGGCTCATACTGGTATGTACGTGTAGAGTTTCTTTTCTCACAACCCTGGACATATATAAGGCTTATTTTAAAGATCATTGTTAATAGAGAACACATGCAAAAAGTGACCTAGTGCCTTATTCTCTCTGTAAGAAGTTACTGCGTATTTTACGCCTTAAGGTTTTGTAACCAAGTACTTTTTGATATTCATTGTTGATGAAGTGAAGAACTTTACAGCTAACAACATCTTCTTCAAGTTGCTAGAGTTAGCCATGTACTAGGATCCGTGCATCGTTGGTGGCATTCATATACTAGAGAGTTTAGAGGTTCTGAAGCGATAGAAGGTTTCTGCTGTAAGTTAAACTACTGGGATTGTAGAGTATAGGGACAAATGTTTTATATTAGATCTGAAACTTTTCTTTACTATAGTGGATTACTTTTTAGGAAGGTTTCTCCCTAGTTTTTTACTGTGAAACTAGTTTATTTCATTGGTTTTCCTGGGTTTTATATCTTGCCTTATTTACTATTCTGCTGTACATGATATTGACATGATATTGATGTTTGTTTGTTTTAACAATGTTTATTCATAATAAATCTAATTAATAACTTGGGTTTAAAACTTGTTAATTCTATCATCTGGAGTCTAAATTTCCCAAAAATAATGACAACGTGTGAGGCATGTGCAAGGTTTTTTTGTTGTTGATATTGACAACATTTTGTAGTTCGTGTTCAAATTATCTAAACATAAGTTTGAGAATGAAGATAAAAGCTAAAGGAAAAAGAATTGTGTGCACAAAATTTTTATTCTAAATAAAATTTTGTACACAATTACTATATATAAAATCATTAGATTATTAAGATCTCTAGGAATTTGATAGTGAGAAACGTGTTTATACGCCTTCAATGGCATACTATTAATTTTTACAAGTTAATTGAATTAAACACTAGGTAATTAATTTATTCAAGTTTGATGATGTTCATGAGTAAACATATCCAATGCTGGAAACAATAAAAACACCCATATAGAGATAAAGGTTAATTTGTTCATAGAGTGGTGTACGGTGCGCCCCCTCCCCCTTGGGACCATCTGGACATTGGGCCCAAACTATGTAAATGGGCCCATGGTTGCTAACTCCCATGTCAGAAGTTGGGTTCAAGGGCCACCAGATTAGCCGGGCACGAGTCAAGGGGGTAAGGTACGGTCCCGTGGGGCCCAAGCACATTTGGGCCTAAAGTTTTGACACAACAGTGCGGCCCATAGCCTCAATCTAGGCCCACATGAACTGCAGGCCCAGGTGTTTCCACCTAACCCTTACTCGAGGACCTTTACTGAACAATGAAATAGGAATAACGTCCGAATATACCATCATTTGCATACTCGAAAACGCCCAGAAGCACCACCGCCGGGCATGCTTTCTGGAGTAGGAATCAAGTTCCAAGGCTACTTTCGCCATATCCCACTCCCACCTAACTATCCACTTATGGTCGATAATATTAGACCTCCCATTGCACTAACCATGGAGGTGATCATAGCATCTCCATTAATTTGGGGGTATAAATATGAGAAATGAAAGAGAAAAAAGGGGTTGGAAAATTTGGAGAAAAGAGGGAAAAAAACAAAGAGTAGAAGGGAGTGAAGGAAGAGAGCAACAACGTAAAGAGAGAAAAGTGATCTCATTGAGTCTCTTTGTCAAGAATGACCCAAGGTAGGAAATCCAAACCCACCACACAAATAAATTGTGAGCCCAAGTGAGATTTAGGCCCGATAGAAAGAGTCCGTGGATTCGGAGCTTGCACGTGGTCATGTCAGTAAGTTCTACTGGTGGGTTGCATTAGGAAGTCAAGCAGGGAGCTTGTAGTCCTTCTGTATGAACTTCGATTCTTTCGCATAGTGGATTCAGGTTTACCTTAAGGATAGCTAGGTCAAATCCTCCCCAGATTTTTACCGTGTGGTTTCCTGGGTCATCATATCTTGTGTTCATTTATTTTCCGCTGTTTTATAACTTGATATGATTATTTGATTGCTTTAACCTGGAATTGCATAATTTGACTAAGTAACAACTTGGCTAATTAATCTAGGCTAACCAATCTGGTTGTTTTAAGGGGTCTAAAACCGTACAATTATAATTAAAGGTATTACCACCATGATTCATGTATTGAATTCTTTATTTGAGTGGAAGTATTTCATAACTAGTTGACATGAGTAATATCATGGTCATGTTAAAGTTAATATCATTTATCAAGTAATTTAAATGTCAAGTGGACCAAGTGGGAGAATGTAATTTTAAGAAAATTTTATGTGGTCCACATTTAAATGATAATTGAAAACTCATATCTTAAGGATTTTATTTATGAAAGATGTTATGGTGAGTAACAATTTTTAAGTAACTCTCAATTGGTATAATTCATTTGGTTAATAAACACCTTGAAGTTACAAGTTTTAAACTCCTTGATAGAAGGAGGTTATGGAACAAATCTTAATTTAAAAGGGTCCCTAGTTTAGCCTATATATATAGCTTGTTTCCATCAAAAGGATATGTGTGAGGCAAAGGCCATAGACTAGAAGACATTTGTATATACACTATCATCATATAATGAGTCTTCTTTTTTTCAAAGACTTAAACAACCATGGCTGGAGGTATGTTTATTTTATTCCGCAACTCTAAATTTATCTTACATGGCTTTGTTGTTATACTAGTAGATAAGTAAAGGAGGAGGAGGTAGGGTTTGAATCACGGCTTTGTTATTATATTGGTAGATTCATCAAAGTTTGGTTACCCTTTTACCCAGGATATACGAAATGAGCTATTGGAAAGTGGAAACTAGAAGAAATTTCAGCTATTAAACAACTACTATTACTTTTTTTTTTTAAATAAAAAATTATGGGTAATCAATAATTTTAATATCTACTCTAAAAAATACAAATGAATTAGTATGTTTTATTTGTAAAGTTGTGATTTTCAATTCTTGGTTGTTGGCATTAATTCCGTGTCAAATTTGATTGAAATTCATTCAATCATTTACCTGTATTTTTGAGGGATTAAATGTAATGGGTATAATGTTTAATTTGGTAAAGAATTGTGAAGACAGGGGATTTCGCGATTGACTCACAACTGGCTCGTGACTGCTGCAAGTTCGAAAGGCCACGTGAGGAGCACTCGTTGGAAGTTCAAACGACTCAAGTGTCAAAAACATTTCGTGAGTAGCTCGCAATTGGCCAACTTGTGAGATGCATTAACAGTTGGAATTCTATATGTTTCCCTCATATCTTTACCCACACTATAAGAACTCACATTACCCATAAAATTGTAAAAAGAGTTTCAAAGAGAAAACCCTCAAAATCCATTGGAGAGGCAAAGATTGCAAACCAACAATCATCTACACATTTCTCTCAATTTTCTTCACTCTCTTCTCTCTCTAATTCCATTCGTCGGTAATTGGGGCTTGGAGGGCTCAAGTTTAATGGGTAGTTTAGTCTTGGAGGGTCTATTTGTATTCATGTACTCTAACTTATTTGCTAGTGGATAGATTCGACTTGTAGAACCGCATAGAGGTTTTTCCACCGGCTTCTCCGGATTTCCTCTTTGATAACACATTTCGGTGTTATCTTGCGGTTGCTTCTCTCTTCTCTTACTACTTATGCTTTTTACTTAATTGTTAATTATGTTTATCCATGTACTAGTTAATAGTCCCGGTTGATTGTGCATTTATTACTCTTGTTCTGCATTATTTAGAGTAGATTAAAAGCAATATAGCCATAATTTAAAAACTGGGGCCTAAACTAGATTCGGTATTTATACTAGTGAGCTTTCATTATTATTATTATTATTAAAGGGTTAGCAAAAGTACTTAAGAACCACGTGTACTTAACTCATCAAGATATCTACTAATTAATATGTAGTTGATAGGGTAAATATATATATATATATATATATATATATATATATATGGTAAAAAGCCTATATATCTATTATTAGATTAGGAACCAACCTGCAGTTTCGCCACTTTATTACCACAAATAAGGAGAAAAAATAAAAGAAAGAAGGTCCTGGCTTTGCAAATGATCAACTATGGAATCCGTTCGTGCCACTTTCTTGGAAAAGGACTAGTAAAAGGAAAGGGCATTGTGGAAAATCTAATTTATTCTAATCTTGTGCCATACAGCCAACCTATAGTCTAATGACTCTCATCCAACTCTTAAAGTTTATCTTATTGGGCGCCATGAGTAATAAATTAATAAGCAATATTATCTTATGTGTATAATATAAGATATATGCATCTTTCAGCTCATAATGTGTTCATCCCTTAGTTATATAAGACTCAAAAATTATAAGAAGGAAGATGCCAACAAAAGAGAGAGAGAGGGAGAGAGAGAGAGAATAAACACCCTTTCCTCAAGCTTATTATCGAACTTGTATTGAAGAGGAAAACTTGGCCTCATATATATGATGCATAAAATTCCTCTTTTTTGTTAGTGAATATGTATATATGTTAACTGAAAATTGAAAACACTGTAGCAAAATAATTTTTAAAGGTGTAAATAGTGCCGCAGGATCTATTTTTAATATTTTTTTCTAAATAAAGTGGTTGTGGATCTTATGAACAGTATATGAACAGTAACTTTGTCTCTTGCACAGTGTAATCACATGCATGAACAGTATCAATTACTGTTTATAAGTGCTAAAAAAAAAAAAAAAAAGGAAAAAACCCAAAACGTGCAAACACAGCTATGGATCCAAACAAATACTATATATAGTAAAAATATCTACCTCGTTTGAGCATGCAGGTTGTGGCCATATATGTACAGACCGACCAAATCCACATTGGCTTGATATTACACTATTCTTCTCCCACGATTTGATGCTGCATCATGCAAAGAAAAAAAAAGGGGCTTTAAGACACTGTTTCTCTCCCTTGCAACCAGACATGATTGATTTCAGTGGCACAGTGGGACTTAGAAGCAATGCACCGGGGTGGTGTTGCCTTTATCTTTATGCATCCTTTGGTATCATTTTCCAATTTGGAATTAGGATAGAATTCATTCGTTTTCCCAACCTTCATGTGTGTCATTCATTAAAAAGGCTACCTATATATGTTCTCAATCTAAATTATTTGGGTAAAAATGCAAATAAATATTCTTTACTCTGTTTTCCTTTAGAGTAACATGCAATAGGCATCTTATCTGCCATCTAGAAAACCTTACCTCATCCATGGGAAGCTATAGGCACAATTCTGCTAAGCAAGATTCACCATTTAGCAATTAGACTTGAGTACGTACATTTTTTGTCTTTAAAATTTAGATTTATTTTCTTTTGATTCTTTATATTTCAAAATTTTCAATTTGACTTTTTATATTTAAATTTATTTTTATATTGGCTATATCGTCTATTTCAACTAGTAATTAATTAACAGGTAACCATTCTTCCCCCTTTTTCTTTTTTCTTCACCATAAAAACTAGTGGAAAGAAACGATTTGTGAAAAAAAACTTGATAGAATTCCTTCCCTTCTCTTCTGCCAAAGTTTAGAGTTCAGCCATCCCCCACCCTCTTAATCTCATTGTGTGTGGACGTGCATGTGTCTCTCTGCAACTAGCAATTATCTGCACGGTTCAGCTTGGAATAGACAAGTTAACGTGCAATAATACCCTTATCCATTATTACACTTATTTCTCCCTCCCTTGATGCCAGTTAGCATATACGGTTGATTTCCATTCTCTTTGGGACCTCGAAGCAGATGATGCCGACCATTCCATCCACCGTATCATTTTCCAATCGGGAATTAAGATGTAACTTATTCTTGTTCACAAAATTTATTCATATTATTCGAAAGTATGAAACTATCTATGTTCTAAATCTAAATTATTTGGACACACACTGCCACCCTCAAATACTCTCACAATTCACAACCCTTTTCACATTCCATAGATGGTAAAGAAAATTTTTCTTTGTAATAAAAAAATCATAAGCATATGCTTCACCAATCATGGTATGTTATGTGTTTAATTTTTGTTTCTCTTTTAAAACTTGGAATTTTTTATAAGAAAAATATAATAAAAAAATATATGACAAGTTGTAATTGATGGAGTATTAATTAATATAACACAAAAAATAGGACAAGGGACTTATATTCTAATTAAGCTATTAATACTACTCTTGTTTCTTAAAAAAAAAAAAAAAAACTATTAGTACTACACTACTACTTGATACTTGACATCTGTTTTGGGAATCACCAAGATCTCTCCCTCTGGATCTCTTTTTATTTTATTGCTATTAATTAAATATATTTGGATTCAAAGTTCTATTTCCTATTTGTTGTAAAAAAATTTTAAAAATGAAAAATAATTAAAGCTGCTTTTTGTCATCAATTAATTGATTAATTGTTATTAGAACCGTGTCTCGACATATTCTCCCATGATTATGATTTGTACATTCTCTAAGACAACCATAATAATTATATAATGTCATTATTGATTATTCAATAAGATCAGTGCTTAAGCTTTTTTCTATTTTATAAACTCAATCTTAATCTTAATATATTAAGAGGAATCCATCTTGTTAATTACTACCTCACGATATGTTCCAAGGAATAAAGTGTTACCCAAAAATCTCTAAGATAATTACTGATATCCATAAAAAAGAATCAAATCCATTTACGAATGACTGAACGAAAATCAAGATAAATATATTCATCTTCTTTGGGTATTCAGAAGGAAAATATCTTAAATTTTTTATTGAGCAAAACATTTCTCCATCTCTTTCACTCTTTCTAGTATATTGTGCTTGGATCCATGGTCCTAATTTTTTTTTTCCTATTCATAAAAGGCTATAAGCTCATCTATAGCCCTACTTTGCACCTTTGAAGAGAATCATGGACCAAAAGAATCATGCACCAAAAGCTCTTTTTCTTCAATTTTTGTTCAACTTTCTTTACTTGGGCCATAACGTGGGAAGCTAGAGTAGCAACAGAAAGTTCTATATAAGGTGGGGTTTCATCTGTAATCTTTGTACAGAGAAAACAAGACAGCTAATTGATTTGTATAGCAGTTTGTGCTGTTCTTTTGAGCAATATGGCACCTCAGGAGAACCTTGTTGACATTGCAAAAGATGGCTTTGCTTTGATAGACGACTACTATGGCTGGACTAGGAGGACCGATAAGAAAGTTCCAAAGAAACAGGCAGAGATCACCAGCAAAAAGGCAGCAGAGAAGTATGGTGGGGTATTGATAACGGATTACCCTAACCCGAACGGAAAAAAACCAGTCAAGTACTGGACTAAATACTAGCTCTTTCTCGTACACTTCGTGTAAACTTTGCAAGTACTCCTCTTGTATTACAGAGTTACTATGATCTTCTGAAGCAAAACTAGAAAACATGCTTTGCTTGTAATATAGAAGCACTATTGCTGTAGTTAGCTTACTTTCCTGTGTTTATGCAAGGGCTTACTTTGTAACTTTTAGCTCTAATTGCATATAAATATATAGGAGTGCCAGTTTGTTCTTCTAGCTCTTTAATTTGTAATTATGCAAGTTGGGTTTACTTCATTTCTTCTAGCCCTCCTATATATTTATAGGTGAATCTCCTCCATTAATTATCATAGTCCCTCTCTCTATATATATATACATTTGTGTGTGAGACTTGCAGGATTGTATAACAGGAGCAAGGATTATTAAAGAATGTGACATTTAAAATCAGTAAAACCTATTAGTTTTTAGATCTTAATTAGATGTTAGGTAAATATTCTTTTGTTGTTGTTGTTGGCCAAGTAGTATATATCTCTCTTTCTTTCCTCTCCTCCCTATGTGATTTGCGGGACTGTAGAAGTAATTGTACTCAAAGTAATCCGTACACAATGGGAATTTAAGGGGGTGTTTGGTAAAGTAGTTTGAGATGAGATTTTTGTATTTTTTTAAATGTGTATAGATGAAAAAGTGTGTGGAAATGAATATAATATTGTTTAAAATATAAAAATGTGAATTTAAAATAGGAAAACAAACAAGCCCTAAGTAGACTGTTCATAAATATTGATATGATCTTATCTCTTTGCATTCAATTCTTTATACTTTTCTTCTAAAAAAAAAAAAAATCTTTATACTTTTGTCTTCTCAAAAAAAAAAAAAATTCTATATACTTTTGAATTCTTAAGATTTATCTACACGTTATCATGTACTACATAAATACAATCAATATATATATAAAAGCAGAGACCTTATGCAAGAAAGCATGAGGTTCTGCCAAGTGGCACTCTAATTTTACATTTAGCCTTAATCACTGACTTCTTCCTACTATTCTCCAAAATGTTTAAAATTTCATTAAAGTAAAAAGCCCATTAACATGAAAAATTAGAGCAAATTACAACACAAGCTAATTCTATTAATAATAAAATAAGAACAATTAATTTTTCCCATGTTTAGATGAGAGTTAACAACTGATTGTTCCCACGTTTTGCTCCTTTCAAAAGTACAATTTGGAGTCTCAATGTAGTTAACGGTTTTAATAAATTCTGAAGATTAAAAGATTTCACCATTTTTAGTCTCTTGGACTTCAGTCACTTCTCCGCATTCTTTTTGACAATTATACAACTTACTGGATTCTTGCACTACTAATTTATTTATTTTTCTAAAATCAAAGAGTTTCTCCCATTATTTGCATATTATAAAAACCTGTTATAGCTATAAAAAAAAAAAAAAAAAACAGACCAAAAAAAAAAAAGTGGACCTCTAATTTTATTCTCCCACTCTGCCTTTGCTTCCTCCATCGATGCCAATCTACTTTGAAGCTCATATATTTCTCTGATCATTGTGTTTCGAATCAAACTTAGATCTGCATTTTATTCCTTCTTGACTAAACTCAAGGTATTCTTTATTATTTATTTTCTTCTCTCCTTTTTTATTATTTAAATAGTTATGTTGTCTACTTAAATATTAAATGGGTATTTTGTACGCAAAGTTTTTGTTAAAATGCTTAAGTGCTTTGCTCTTTTTTTTTTCTTTTTTTTAGAATTTGATTTTTGATAACATACCTCCAATTTCATTTTGCCTTCCCCTAATAGAAATGAATAATAGGATGAAATTATCCTAATCCTTTAACTTTTGTGATTTTACTTTACTGTTAATTAAGCTTTGTTCCACTTTATTGCATTTGAGCCATTTGCACAATTGAGTGATCTTAGAAACCTTTTGTGGTGTGTGGTTAATGGCTTGAAACTCCTCACCGATGACGAAGTTGAGTTGGTGCTAAGTGGTAATTGAAGTAGTAAAAGTAGAATGCATGGATTTTTTAAAGCTCTTGGATTTATTATTTTGTTTGTTTCTTAATGTGTCAATGACTCAATTGTAAGGATTTAATGTCAAACTTTTTTTTTTTGGGGTATAGGTACCATTTTTTTAGTTGTGGGAAAATTTTGATGGGTTTTGATGTTTGTGTTTGCAATTCACAAGTAGAGGGATATTGCTACACTGGAGGTGAATGGTGATGTTCATGTTGGGGTCTCAAACAAATATGGTAAGTTACATGTCTTTGACATCAAGGTTTTTGATTTCCTTTTATTGGTTTTAGTTTTGTTCAATATTTTTTTTTTTGTTAATTTTTAAATTTTGTTTTCTTTTCAATTATCGTACAAAGTTTAGTAATTGTTTCCATAATTATTATATCAACGATATTCCCCCTTTTATTTTTGTACAGATAAATCACCTATAGTGGTACTTAATGCTTTAAAACATCAAAAGCTAATCACAAGTAGCATATGCAATTAGACTTTTCTAAGTCCAACACTTTTTTTTTCTTTTTTGTTTAGTGACATTTAATACTACCCCTATTTAACTAAAAGTGAGTTGGTACTTCTTTTTGTTTTATTGAAGTCATTTGCAATTTGTGGAGCCGAAGATAAATGTTGCGTTGATGGAAAATTTTATTGATGTAGCATGTAACTACAATTTATTTTGCTCAAAGGACTATTAGCATGTGACCTATGATTAGTAGGTTCATATTCTTTTGTATATTAATCTTAAAAAATTATATTTACTCTATTTTTAATAACATATAATTAACTATAGTACTGCAAGCTTCATATGCTAATCATCAATCAATCAATATATATATATATATATATATAAATAGAGACCTTATGCAAGAGTGTATGAGGTCCTGCCAAGTGGCACTCTAATTTTGCATTTAGCATTTTTTTTACCTCTTTCATTAAGATTTCTGCCCCCCCCCCCCCCTCCCACTCCAAAAAAAAGTTCACATTAACTTATTTTATTTAGCCTAAGGTTACTCCACACCTTTCACTATTCTTCATATCTTTTAGCATACCCATTGTTTTAGTATTTAAAAAAAAAAAAACAAAAAACAAAACAAAATAAAATAAGTAAGGACTAATAGTAATAACTAACAAGATAAGGTTTTAGAGAAAGATAGAGAGACACAAAAAATTTGTAGATTGTTAAATAAAATGCACTATTTCACTATATATTACCAAAACAAAAAACCTGAAACTAGCAAAACATTTGAAAGAGGGAGAAAGAGGAATCTGAGGAGTCAACTGGTCTCCCACCACCATTAAGACACTAAAACTCCTACGAGTAATTTTTTTTTTCCTTTTTAAATTAGGGGCATAAATATGATTTAGGTTTAGGAAATTTGTTTAGTTAGTATTTATTTTAGGTATATAAGTAGAGAGAATATTTGGTGCGCAATGTAAAGTCATATTCTATCATGGTTTAATTTTAAATAATTTATAAGACATATGCATACACACTTGCCCACACCATGTCTTAATGTCTCACTATCGATGAGTGGAAGACAATCAGAGAGTTATGCATACTTTTACTTCAAAGTATGAAATATGTGAACACAACACAAATTAGTTGATTTTCATGGTCCCATTACTCTTTTGCATTTATTTTTGGTTTCATGATTTTAAAAAAATAAAAATAATCTTACCTTAAGAAGGCTACAAATATGCAATAAAGTTACTAAACTAATTTTTAATATCTCAAAATTTATATGTTTCTTTACTCTAATTTAGTTTACTTTTTCTTTATAATATATGTACAACATTATCCAAAACCGTTTTACATAAAATATTACAAAATTATCCGTGCATCGCACGGGCAACTTACTAGTACATACAACATTCGACCATTAGTGTGAGTGACAAATTTATCCAATCCATTTGTCCACGTGGACAAGAGAGACGATGAATAATGCCACATTGGATTAAAAAAAAATTAATTTGCGGTATCCATCACTCCAATCAGTTTGAACAGATTTTATATTGAAGAAAAATGATAAACACATTAGATTTTAAGGAAATAGGAACAATCACATAGATTTAGAACTACTCTCGTCGCAAGTGCTTCGCGCATATGATGAGACTTCTTTTTTAGAGTCTAGTGTCAAAAAATTTCAGAAAAATAAAAGAAAAAGAAACAACTAAAAATCATATACAACAGTCAAAATCATATAAGCAAAAAATGATTTTTTTTTTTTTTAAAGCACTAAAAGAAATACCTTTTTTTTTTTATAAACCTAAAAGAAATACCTTGTAAGAAATTACTACTCCTTCCTCTGAGAGAAAAAGAAAGTTTTTTTTTTTTTTTTTTTTTAAGATTAAACTGAGGAAGAAAGATATTTATTTATGTTTGATTTTAGTTACTGACTTGCCAATTAGAAGGAATAAAGAGAGATAGAAGTGTTAGGATTAATGCCCTAAAATCTTATTGTATAATGTTGTGTATGATATTATGTATAACATTATGTTATTAGTAATAAAGTTGTTTTATTATCTAAAATAATGGTAACATGAATATATGGACATTATCATACGGTTCTTAAGATCCATAATATGTGATTTATGTGATTTAGTCATAGAAGATGTAAATAACAAGTTCTTTGTAAACTCAGAATTAATCTCAGTTCGTAGTCGATGATAAAATTGGACATTTCATTTGCAAAGACTATAATATGTCAACTAAAATGATTTGTCTTAATCATGGAAGTGGAGACTTCTTGTTGATATGTTAATATGTTTTAAGTGTAAAAGACATATTAAGTTAGACTGCTGCGAAATTTATTATTCTATTAACGACTGTCAAATGAATAATAAACCTCATGATTTTTATTTGCATAAACTCTCAATCTTAAGAGAATAGTGAAAATAATCATAAAATGTAGGTTTCTTTGATATATCAAGAGTAAGATCTAATCTAACGATCAAAACCTCAATATGTTATGCAACCACATGTAATGTCGAAGGAACACATATTCTCAATATAGAATTCATAATCTCTTTATAGAGATATAAAATATTCACTTGATGTAAGTTTAAAGAATTTGGTTATTCAGAGTGTTAGGCCTAACCACTTTAGTAAAGAGTTACTAAAGTTTATATTTTATGAAATTGGATTTCGTAAATATATATATGAATAACTTAAAAAATTAAATTAGGTACTCAAAAATCAAGAGGTAATAATCTTTAAAGTGACAGTTATATATTATAACTTTGTATTATTACAAATATTTTCATGAAGGGGTTAAATGTTTAGATAATAAAGTCTTAAAATATAATTTATTAATAAAACGTAGAGTGTAATTATATTTATATAGTGGTGTTAAATATAATTAATGCTAACTTCGAGTTTGTCAAGAGTTAACAAATAAGCCCAAAACTCATTGGAACTAGAGCTTTATTTATCCCTTTTGGTCTCATTCCAAGCCACACACTAAAACTCAATTGGGCTGGCCCAAAAGGTTAACCCAATTAAATAATCAATTGTTTATTTAATAAGAGTTATTAAATAAAATAACTGCTAAGTGCAGAAAGATATATATATATATATATATGATTAAAAGAGAAAAATACAGTTTTTCTCAAGTCACTCTCTTATTTTCCTGAACAAGTACGTATAGAACTGATTGATAGATCACACATTTTGCGCATATGTGGAATTGGAATGAAGATTGAATTGAAGATTGAAAGTCTTCACAAGTTCAATATTCATTTGGTTTTGAGTTTTACTCCATCAAGGTATGCCTTCTTGTTTGTTGTTTCTAAAATATAGATGTTCCATATATCTCACATGAATGAAGTAGATCCGTTTATTTCCACTACGTGTTTTTTTATGAAATGCAAAATTGTGTTTTTCCAACAAAAAGTGCCTAATTTTAAGGGATGTGGATAAGGGCTTATAATTGAATTAAAATAAGTTAGCCAAAAAAAAAAAAAAAAAAACCTAATGTGAGAGAGAGATATAGTGGAAAAAACTACTTTTAAAAAAAATTTTATCTAAAATTTAGGAGTGTTTAAATTAGTAATTTTACATATCTAGCCATATTATTTAAACTTTCTAGACATATGAATTTGAGAATATTTTAGTACCTAAAATGATGAAACCCAAATAGAGAATCATATTATTAGTAGTATAAATAATAATCAAAGAATAGAACAAAGTAGTGATAACCATCTAGAAGCTAGCCATGGGGAAGGTCCCCAAACATCAATAAAATGTAATTCCGAAAGCCCATTTGGTTGGAGGAGCGGAAAAGTGGGAGGATGGAAGAGATTTAGTTTTCTCTCATACGTATTTGGTTGGGAGGACGAAAAATTGAAAAAATAGAAAACTTTTTGGTTTAGTTGAGAAGAAAAATAAGAGGATAGAAAATGAAATTGATATAAATTTACTCCAATGTCTGTACTACACAATATAATAAATAATTTTTTTTGTAATCATTAAATAAAAAAATTTCCATTATATATATATATATATATAAAGGTGAAAGCCATCTGTTAATTTTTTTTTTTTTTTTTTTTTAAAAAAAACACAATAGTAGCAAACAAATCGAAACAGATAGACCAAAAAAAAGACAAAAACCTAAATGTGAAAACCAAAGAAGAAAAAAAAAAGCAAAAGAAGAAAACAAAAAAGATAGCGTAAGGTGCCTACAAGGAGTTTTTTGTCCAAAATTTTTGAATCAATTTTCTCCTAAATTTGAGAAAAAAACATTTTGGTAGGTCCGGATAGAAAACATCTAAATTCCACTAGTTTTACTCTCACAAATCCACCTAACAAAACACCCTAATAAATTTCTTTCCCTCTCAATTTTCTCTCTCTCTCTCTTTTTTTTTTTTTTTAATTATCCCTAAAATCCTTCCAACTAAACGGATTATAAGTTATAAAAAGAGACAAAGCTTATTAGAAGTGATGATTTGACACAACACACATCTATAGGAGTTACTAAGACAGTGATGCCAACCAGGGGTGGAGCTAAGGGGGGACGAGAGGGGGCAACTATCCCCCCTAGCTACTCGACCCCAAAAATCCTTTACTTATGTTCTTAAATAGTCTACCTATATTAACTTGATGTATCACCATCACAAAAAATCAATTCATATAATTATTTATTATTTTAACTATTGGCACTACTAGTCTATTTGAAAAAAACTTATTTAGTTGAAACTAAAATTTTTTTGATAAAGGTATTGTAAATAAAGTTAAAAGGTTATTGAAATAATACAGTGAGATCCTTGAATAGTAGCAAAAAGTGAAATGAGATCCATGAATAGTAGCAAAAATAAACTGAATAGTAAAAAAAATTGATTTTTTAAGCCAATGCCCAATGCAACCTAAGTACTAATCATTTCTTACCACATCAATTTGTTAGCTTTCTATAGTAAAATTTGTAGTAAGTTTAGCATTTTTTTTCCCCAATTTTTTTTTTCTCATGGAAATTCATTATTTCATTATTGGATCCCATAATTAACACAAAATAAATTTTTTTCTTTAAAAAAAGAAAAAAGAAAAAAGACAATGTTCTTGTACGATATTAAAAAGCTAAAACATTCACTATTTATTTTTAAGTTCTATTCTATATTTTGACTTTTTTTTAATGTTTTAAACAATGATTATAAACTCAAACACACATTTGCAGGAGTTACTAAGACGGTGATGCCAACCAAGGGCAGAGCCAAGGGGGGATGGGAGGGGGCAACTATCCCCCCCTAGCTACTCATCCCCAAAAATCCTTTACTTCTATTCTTAAGTAGTTTGCCTATATTAGCCCGATGTATCACCATCACAAAAAATCAATTCATATAGTGGCACTACTAAGTACTAATCATGTTCTTACCACATCAATTTGTTAACTTTCTATAATAAAATTTGATGTAAGTGTAGCATTTTTTTCCCATTTTTTTTTCTCATGAAAATTCATTATTGGATCCCATAATTAATACAAAATAATTTTTTTCTTAAAAAAAAAAAAAAAAAAAAAAAAAAAAAGAGACAATGTTCTTGTACAGTACTAAAAACCTAAAGCATCCACTACTTCTTTTTAATTTCTATTCTATATTTTGACTTTTTCAATGTTTTAAACACTGTGTTTTTATTATAACCCCAAATTTTTAATACTTCGAAGAATATATACAGGTATACTCTTAACATTTTTAGATTAATTTGATTTTTCAAATTAGTTTAACGAATCAAATCAGATGTCTAAATTTTGTATATTTGAATAATTTCTTACTTTGATTGTTAGTAACTTTGAATTGGTTGTTTTTGTTTGTTTATTTTAATGATATGAAACATGTACACATTTGTTCACAATTTTTAAATTTTTTAATAATATTAAATTAATATTTTTTAATTAATTTCAGTTTTAATATTAAATTTTAATCTTGCCCTCCTTAGACTGAAATCTTTGATCCGCCACCACTAATGAAAACAAATTGAGTTAACACATTCAGACACATGAGCACTACGAGAGGTGGGAGGTAGGAATGGTGGAGGAGAGCTTGTGAAGTCCAAATTCATTCTCCCCTGGAAGAAGAATATTCTAGGTGACCTTGTCCTCATTAAAAAAAATGAAAGGGATGAAATTTGAGGAAAAAACTATTGTGAGAGGTGGGAGCTAGAAGTGGTGGAGGAGAGCTTGTAAAGTCCAAATTCATTCTCCCCTGGATCGAAGAAGAATTTTCTGGGTGTCCTTGTCCTTAATAAAAAAATGAAAGGGTGAAATTCGAAGAAAAAACTATTGTGAGAGGTGGGAAGGTAGGAGTGGTGGAGGAGAGCTTGTAAAGTCCAAATTCATTCTCCCTTGGAAGAAGAATTTTCTTGGTGACCTTGTCCTCAATAAAAAAAATGAAAGGGATGAAATTAGAAGAAAAAACTATTGTGAGAGTTGTACCATTACCAACATAAAGAGACTTATTGCCCGGTAATAATTAATTATTAAGTGGTGTTTATTTTACGCACATTATTGCACACAAACTCTTTTTTTGCATTGAACACATGAGCTGAAGTCACGATTTCCACTAGTTATTGTCCATAATCATGAGAGTTCAGCCATCTCATTCTCGTAATCTCATTGTGCGTGCACCTAAGAGTGTGTTTCTACAAGTGAGGATGGGTAGCAACTAGCTAGCAAGTATCTGCATAGTTGAGCTAGGAATAGACCAGTTAATGTGCAATAATGCCCTATCCATTATTAGACTTCTTTCTCTCCCTTGATACCAATTAGCATAAATGAATGATTTCAAATCTTTGTGGGTCCTCGAAGCATATGCTGCCACCGTTTCCGTTGGTTGTATCATTTTCCAGTTGGAAATTAAGATGTAACTCATTCTTGTTCGTGAAATGTATTTATATTGGATCTGTTTGGAATTTATTTATTTTACTGAAATTAGAAATTTTTTACTAAAATTACTATAGATAAAGATAAAAATTAAGTGAAATAGTATAATAAAACTCATAAATAATAACAAAAATAAGCTAAATAGTAAAATAAGCCGGTAACTATTTATGTTTTCAATCTAAATTGTTTGGGCTAAAAGGTCAAGATATATATCTGTTAAACTTTTTCCGTAGATTAATGTACATCTTGTACTGGCCCTCAAATACTCTCTCCAACCTTTCCCATTACATAGATAATAAAGAATATTTTGCTTTGTGGTGAAAAGATCATATATAAACTTTTAGACTTTTAATACTGCTTGACACGTGACATCTGAATCACCAAAATCTCTCTCTCTCTCTCCCTCTCTCTCTTTATTAAATATATTTGGATTCAAATTCCTATATCCCAATTCTTGTAAAAATAAAAAATAAAAACTGCTTTTAATCATCAATTATTGGAATATTTTTTCCCCCGCTAAGTATCGATTATTGGAACTGAGTATCAGAGTATAGACATCTTCTCCCCTGGTTATGATTTATCCATTTCACTAAAACAACTATATACAGTAATATCATTATTTATTGTTCAATAAGATTGCTTAATGCTTAGTTTGAAGCATTTATATATATATATATATATATATAATTACAATCTTAATATATTATGAGGGGTCTATAATTCTAACCTTTTACTCAAAAAATATTCATAATTAGTTTTTTTCCTAAAAAGAAAAAAGAAAAAGTTAACCACGCAAGGGAAAGAAAATAAGGTTACTATGACTTTTTTTTTTTTTTTTTTTTTTTATACAAGATGGAAATTTTACTATAGTATAATTTAAGTGTATATATGTTTGAAACTTCCTCTTGGAGACTTAAATCTCAACTCTTGCACCTTATACTAAACAAGCATTTATACTTATAGAGTGACCATCATACTAAAGATATATTGTAGTAAGGTTGTCATGACTTTTAAATGAAGTTTGTAATATACTGTGTTAAATCCATAATTAATGAGTTCCTCACGATAGATTCAAAGGAATAAAGTGTTCCCAAAAATCTTTAAAACAATTATTGATTTCCTTAAGAAAGAATCGAATCCATAAAAGTGATGGAAAGATAACTAGGATAAATATGTTCATTTTCTTTGGGTTTCCATAACGAGAATATCTTAAATTTTTTATTGAGCAAAACATTTCTCCTTCTCTTTCACTCTTTCTAGTATATTGTGCTTTGGACCCCTGGTCCTGATATATATAATTTTTTTCCTATTTTTAAAAGGCTAAGCTCATCTATTACCCTACTTTGCATCTTTGAATAGAATATTAACCAACAGAATCAGGCACCAAAAGCTCTCTTTCTACAATTTCTGTTCAATGGTTCTTTAGTTGGGCCACAAGGGGGAAAGCTACTAAGTTAGGAAAAAAACTTAGGTGTTTCGAGAGCAATGTTCCCTCCTCTCACATGAGGGATAAACTTCATGCGTGGGTCTCACCATGGGGCCCACCTCTCATGTAAGAAGAAGGAGCATTACTCCCAAAGCATGTAAGAATTACCCCTAAACTAGAGTGGCTTGCAGGAAGTTCTATATAAGGGGGTCTCACCTATACTCTTTGTATAAGAAAAACACGACAGCAAATTGGTTTATATATCTGTTTGTGTTGTTCTTTTGAGCAATATGGCACCTCAGGCAAATCTTGTTAAGGCAGGAATGGAAGGCTTTGCTCTTTTAGACGACTACTATGGCCGGCCCAGGAGAACCGATAAGCAAGTTCATCAGAAGAAACAGGTAGAGATCATCAGTAGCAAAAAGGCTGCAGAGATCTATGGTGGGGTTCTTGTTACGGATTATTCTAACGGAAAGGCAAATCGCTTTGGTACTGGGCTTAAATACTAGCTAGCTAGCTCTTTCTTGTATACTTTTTTGTGGATAAGTACTATAAGCACTCCTCTTGTATTAGAGATCGAAGTGATATATACACTCTTCTGTACTGTAGCAGGCTAGAAAATATGATTTGCTTGTAACATATATAGAAGCGCTTATGTTGAAGGTAGGTAGCTAGCTGTGTCCTCCTGTGTGTTTATGCAAGGAGCTTACTTTGTAAATTTTAGCTCTCATGTAATCATATATATATATATATATAAGTGCTTAGCTTGTTCTTCTAGCTCTCCTGTAAGGCTGTAACTATGAAAGTGGGTTTACTTTGTTTCTTCTCTCTTTCTATATACATACATATATATATATATATACACACACACGGTTTGCAGGATTGAAGAATCAGGAGCAAGGACTACTAAAGAGTGTGACGTATTTAAAATCAGTGCAACCTATTAGATTTAGATCTTATATAATAGGTAAGATATTGATTTTGATTTTTGATGAGTAGAGTAAGATTTTGAAGCTAGTTGAATAATTTTGGTTTTCTTTTTCTTTGGGGTGGGGGGATGATGAGGAGGACCAGTTATCAATTAAACAATTAATCATCCTTGACTTTGTTTGGTGTTTTTTTTTTTTTAGTGTGTGGGTCTGGATCCATTTTTATACATTAATTTCTTTTGTTTATAATTTTCTTTTTTTTTTAATCTCTTCTCTTTAATTTTTTTTTCTTTTAAGCATAATTGTACTTCTGACAACTTTCAACAAAAAGGTTAATTCAAACTCACACAAGAGAGCAGACTACCCAATTCAAAAACCATTAAAGTGGACTAGATTTTTTAACTAATATATATGTTTAAAAATTATTTAATTAGATTTTGAAATTTTAATTGAGTGGACTCTTAAAATTAATTTGGCTAATCCTTAATAATTACATTTGACACCACCAAACTTTTTGATTCAAATGGCACATCTTCAAATACAAAGTGTTTGGGGTCTAAAAGCCAAAAGAGGAGATGAGATTTGGGTAATAGCGTAGTAGCATTTCTAATCAATATAATTAAATAAAAATAAAAATAATAAAATCCGTACATCTGACTAAAAAATGAAAAAGTTAATATAATTGTTTGTTTGTAATCATATGACCTATTATGTCATTTAATCGATCAAATTACAAAACCTATGATTAGAAATTTAAAAACATTGTGAATGGCTTTTTTAATTTTATAAGTTGTTCTCAAAAAAAAAAAATTGTAATTTTATAAATAAGTGGATCAGAGGAATTTCCCTTGAAACTAATTTAAAGGGAAATTCCGTTGAAATGTTGAAATAGTCTTTAATACGCTATATAAAATATTATTGTCTGCTACGTTTTAACTAATAACAGTGCAACAGAGAGAAGTTTGTTTCACAAAACGGTGGGCGTAATTGTGGTAGGTGATCAACTTTGTTGCTGATATAGAGAGAGGTTGATGGAGGAAAAGTAGCCTACTCCGGAGGAACCCATATTAAAACACATCGCCTAAATCAATGGAAGCCATGCACACAAAGCATCGCTAACTTTAGCCAAGAAAATTAACTGTAACAACAAACCAATATTCTTCATGAACTTTAGACCTCTCATGAATAGACATTATTGGAAAGAATTGGTTTTCAGCTGAAAACAAGGTATATTAAATAAAGAAGACACAGAAAGAGAGCTTTATTCCCCCTATTAGTTCTTAAGCCTCCACCACCGGAGGCTTTTAAATTGAAAAAACAAATAAAAAGGTAAAAAAGAAAAAAAGAAAAAAAGAAGAAAAAGAAAAATCAGTGCTCTGAGTTTAAGGGTTCTTTCAATGGCCATTGCAGGAAAAGCTTGTACACTTACCATTCTTATCATCTTGTGCTTTGCATTGGCCTACTGTGAGGCTTATGCCAAGGGTGTGGTCCGTGGAGTTCCCGATACATTCCGTGGTTCTAATTTAGCTCGGCATGACGTTCCTGCTCCTGGTGAGAAAGTTTTTAATGTATTACAATTTGGAGCCAAGCCTGATGGAAGGAAAGACAATACCCAGGTGAATTATTTTGCATGATGATCTTTCATGTTTAATTTGGTTTACATAATGAATGTTTAAAACCAAGATATAATTATTCAAAAGAATCATGTGATTGAATTTAATTGTCGCGGTATAAAAAATAAATATAAATAAATAAATAAAATGTTATGATTGAATTCAACCGGAGAACTATAACTAAGTTTTACACTACATTGCTTTAATTTTATTAGGTAGGTATATGGAGAAGATTGTATAAATTAAACATGGGCCACAACTAGAATGTGGTTGTGGCTATTCTTAATTAAGAGAATATTTTTGAACCAATCTTAGACAAAAGAGAGATTGAAATATTTACCGTGAAGTTATTGGTGGAAGCAGTTTTAAAGCAGTCAAAATGTTCTACAATCACTGCCATGATTCTTCCATTGATGACATTTTTAACAAGTAATCCCAAATTACAGGCAGACTTGTAGTATTATTTTTTATCTAATGATTCGTTCAACAATGACCGTTTTATTCTATGTTATCTGCCTTTTTGCTCTGTATTACGTGTGCATGTCATTCTTTCTAATTATTTCTAATACACACGTTATTTGTATAATTTATTATGTTAAATATCATTTTTTAATTATCCAAAAATCTTGTGACTTTTTTTTATATATATAATAAGAATCTTGTGGCTTAATGTTACATCAACGTCTACTTTATGAAAGGTGCTAGAGTTATATCTCTCATCTCCTGCTAAGCAAAGCAAGAATATTCTTCTTCATTGTTACTTTTTTTGTTTTTTGTTGACTAGTGAATATTCCAAAATCTCAATTTTTATCAATATAGTAGTCTGTGTAATAAGAAAATAATATAGAATGCTAATTTTGAAATTCGTTTAGGTTTATATTTAATGGATTTAATCCAGTTTCCATTTTAAAAAGAAAATTATTTTTCCAAAAAATCAGAACATTTTGGACTCAATCTTGAGACTTTTAATTACAGAAAACAGTTTTCTTTTCTTTTCTTTTCTTTTCTTTTTTTGGAGTAAGTGAAATTTTAACAAAATATCTCCTTTTGTACAAACTTGTTAAAATATCTCCTTTTTGTACAAACTTAAGGTGAAGATTAATTAAAACCCAACTTTTGTTTTTAATTTCAACCGTCTATTGAGTTAAAATTTTAAATTAAAAAAAAAAAAAAAAAAAAAAATCTCCCGTTAACAATCCACAAGGAAGAAACCAAAACCAACATGGAACGGACCCCAAATAGTCCATGATTTTCTACTCTACCGAATTGTACGTACGCAATGAGAAAGTGATATAGATTGGTTTTTGACCTGATCAAAGAAATTCTGTGGGTTTCTTTCAAATAATAATAATAGGCCCATCGAAATAATAATAATAATAATAATAATAGGTTTAAGGATAGAAAATTTTGTACAACCGTTGACAAACTGCAAAAATTAATAATAATAATAATAATAATAATTAATAAAAGACTCTGAATTCTGAAAAGTTGTGAAAAACTGAAAATAATTCATTAGACGGTCCAGGGATCTCACAATAGAATTATAGATTATAATCAACAAAATTTCAATGCCATGATGAACAACAAATTAGACGCTTTTCGGAGCTCAAAAAAAAAAAAAATTAGACGCTTTTCTGAATTTTTTTTTTTTACTTTCAAACTTAATTCCCTTTACTTCAATATATTTTCCTCATCAATATTCACAAAAAGTTCACTACATTATGGGTCTGATCATGATCACACATATATATATCCTTGCAGGCTTTCATCCAAGCATGGCGTGCCGCATGCGACTTCAAGGGACCATCAAGGCTTCTCATTCCCGGAGGGAGTTTCTTAATATCTCAGGTTGTGTTTGGAGGGCCATGCGGTGGCACAACTCCCAAAGTTGTTCAAATTCTTGGGACCCTGAAAGGATCAACTGATATCAGTGAATATCCTGAAGCTTATTGGATCGTGTTCGAATCCATAGTTGGCTTGGTTGTTACAGGTTCTGGAAAAGGCATCCTTGATGGTCAGGGTGATTCTGTTTGGAAATACAATGACTGTAGCCATAGTAGCGATTGCCAGCCACTCCCCGCTGTAAGTTTCTGCACTATATTTTGTCACCATTTATTGTTACTCGACAAAACTTAAAGTAGTTCTTTAGTACCATATACTAGTTCTTTTCTTAATCACAAACGACATCTAACGAATTGTACTTCAAATTTTGTTCAATCATACAGTAATGCTGGTTTGCGTGTCCATTTATGTTTATGTTTCTGTTTATTTGATGCAGAACTTAAGACTCAACAAGGTCACAAATGGAGTTATAAGAGGCCTCACTTCCCTTAACAGTAAAGGGGTTCACGTGTTCATCACTAACTGCGAGATCATAAGGGCACGCAACCTTCACATAAATGCCCCCGCAGATAGCCCGAACACGGATGGCATTCATGTTAGCCATTCCAACGATGTGAGAATAGCCAAATCTACCATTCGCACTGGTGATGATTGCATCTCTATTATCCAGGGAGCCACCAACGTTCGCATCAACAAAGTAACCTGTGGCCCTGGACATGGCATTAGGTATATACATAATTCCCATATACTTAGAAAGTTCTGCTAACATCTAATTTGTTACTTTTTGAAACCCCAAGATTTAATCTGTTATTTTTAAAACTATGGTGTTTAATTTGTTATACCACCTAAAATTCAAAGTTTGAATTGCAATTTTCCCTATTTACTTTGAAAGTGAATGACAGAAATTATCAGCATATATATATGTCTTTTCAATTGAGGCTCAGAATATTGAAAGTAAAAGTCCATTTTCTTTGTCAATGACAGTGTGGGTAGCCTTGGCAAGTACGAAAACGAGGAGGATGTGAAAGGCATCACTGTGAAAAATTGCACGTTGGTTGGCACAGAAAATGGAGTTAGAATCAAATCATATCCAGGATCGAAAGAAAGTTCAGCATCGTCCATGCTTTTCCAGGACATCATCATGAATAATGTTAAGAACCCCATTATCATAGACCAAGGCTACTGCCCAAAATCAAAGTGCAGCAACAAATCGGTTAGTCTCATTCGCCATATTTTTTCCTTTGAACAAACTGCCTTTGCAATTTATAACTTGAGTAATTCCATTATCACCAAATTATTTTATGCACCAATTACAACAGACTATATCATCAGTTATGAAAATTGTTGTGTCGCTAAACTATGTTACTTTATATATGTGCAGCCATCGCGCGTAAGGCTCAGTGACATTCATTACATAAACATTAGGGGAACCTCAAGCACGCCAAATGCAGTAGAGCTCTTTTGCAGCTCGCAGTATCCTTGCCAAAATGTTCAGTTGTATGACATAGATTTGAAGTCGCAGCAAAGGGGGCCGACTGCCGCTTCATGCACAAATGCAAAAGTACGGTTTGGTGGAAAAATGAACCCGCCACCTTGCAAATAGGTGCCTAGCAGAGTGGAAATTACACCTCCAACCCCTTTGACTCTATGAAAGTATCATTTTGTATTAGTATATATTGAAGGTCACTTTTTAGGCCTCTTAAAAACTTTGTGGTGTAGTATATATGGGGTATAATATCCCCATACACTACATATATGGACCTCAGAATGAAAATCGAAATCGAGAAAATGTTCTTATTTTTGTAGCCTGGTTTTATAAGGATTAAGGAATTAATCAACTTATTAACCATGAGCTCGGAACAAGTTTGAAATTTTTATCTGATATAGACCTCAACTCGAAAAATGGAGGATTAGATTTTAAGTCTTTTTTTTTTTTTTTGAAAAATGCTATATCTCCAACTTATTTTATAAATTGCTGATATAATGAGTATTTATTCGAGGGATGCTCGCTTATCAAAAAAAAAAAAAAATTCCTTTCTTCTTTCTTCTTAAAGCAACCGTCAATCGAATAATGCTAAGTGACATGAGTGATGAGACTTTCACCAAGGCATGGCAATGCTACATAATTATGCATTTAATTTTCACAAAATACTTAATTTACTACTAATTTTACTACAAAAGATTTAAAAAATGACATGACAACCAATATTATTGGCTGAATCCCTTATAAAAGAATGGACAAAATTAGTTGTAGCCTAATACTACAACCTTGCTCAATAAAATATACATACCACATATTTTGAAAATCTAACCGTTAAATTGTATGTTCTTTACGCTTTTAATACACATGTCAAATTTTGTATCAATCGGATATTATTTACTATATGATTTATAAGATTATATTTTATATATAATTTTAAACTACAAAAACTTGAAATTTAAACAAAATATTGATAATATAGCTATTAATTTTTAATTTTCTAGAAATTTTGCAAGCAAAAAAAATATAGGAAGAAGATGTAATCCAATAGTGGATTAGTCAAAATTCACATTCAATAAAAAGATATTGAGTAAAGTAGGCTACAACCAATTTTGTAACTAAACATTGTCCTAAAATAATCTTTACATAGATAAATCTCAACAAAGCTCTTGAGTTCAAACAATACTTAGATATCTGCAATGTTATGGATCAAGGGTTTTCTAAGTCCCCAATTCACTTGATCAAATTTGAGGCAGATTAGTGACCTTATTTTAGAAAGAATTGAAAGGTGTTTTGCTAATCCTTGTTAGAGGGTGCTTTACTCGAAGGCCTTAGTAACTCATCTTCCAAGAATGTTCTAATCACTGTCCTATGTTGGTTAATTTAACATTAGGCTTCCTAGACCTTTTATATTTAAGTTAATGTGGCTTCATCACTCTTCCATCTTAAGTGTCCGTTTGGCAAAGATTATTTTTGCCAACTTATTTTACTATTCAACTTATTTTTACTACTATTCATGGATTCAACTGTACTATTTCAGCTAACTTTTACCTTTATTTACAGTACTTTTAGCAAAAACTTTTCAATTTCAACAAAATAAGCGGATCACCCTAAATATGGTGAAGGAGGCTTGGTCTCTGGGTTTCTCTTTGACTTAAGTCTTCTTGATCATTTTTGCCTTTTTGTTGCAAAAGCCCAAGACCGTGGAGTTCTGGGACAAAAGGACAACCATGTCACTATTTTTTTTTTTTTTTTAAGGTTATATTGATATGATAGAATTTCAAAGTCTATATATTTTTCATTCGACAACAAGAGACTTTATCAGTTAAACTAACTAGAACTCACATGTCATTTTAAAATTAAACTTTTATGTTAAGGCAACATGGATTATTATTAATTAATATATCTTTATGGTAACACTTTTGCAAGCACGTTGTTATGGAATATAGATATTGAGTCAAGATTATGACAACCATAATTTCAAAATCAAATTTGTCTATGTTAGCATGTCTTAAGTTGTTGCCTTTACCCCATGTACAAAGTGCTTGGAGGTCTGGGGGGAAAGGATTCGAACTGCAAGATTAACAGCATATTGTAATTATTTCTCAAAAAAAAAAAAAAAATTTGTTGCCTTTACAACAATGACAATCAAACAATATTTCAAGTTCTATAAATATCTCGTAATTTTTAGTAACTTATTTACTAAATATGATATAAAAGATAATTTTTGGTAACTTTTATATTAAATGTGTGATAAAAAACTAAAAATCACATTTTTTAAATTTAAAAAAAAAAAAACTAATTTTGTTAATTTTTTTTCCCTAAAAATCAAAGACAAAAGGAAAAAATTAAAAGTTGTTGCCAAACTTTAAAGTTATATTTCCTACAAGAAAGCCAAACCACTTTAGTGTCAGGTTGTTGGTTTGTTTCCAAACTCTATGTCAATTTTTGCTTGTCATCCATTTGAGATGAATCTCTCTCTCTCTCTCTCTCTCTCTCTCTCTCTCTCTCTCTCTCTTTTTAAAATAAAATAAATAAATAAATAACCATATAGAAGATCAATGCAAATATTAGACTATCAAATAAACCTCATGTTGGAAAGCATATAAGTTTATTTAGATAATGAATATATGATTCTCAATATATATATATATATATATATACAAAATTTAGGTACAATACTTTAGGTGTTATTCCTTAGATTCCTTTCTTCAGATTCAGCCATGTGACTATCTAACTAAAAAATACACTTCCAACCTATGAGAAAAAATTCACACAGCAGAACCTTAAAAAGAGAATCTAAGAAATAGCACATAAATACTGTACCTAAGTTGTGCTCTATATATATGTATATATAATTATCATACACATACCAAATAAGATATCAAAAAACCTCTAAACACACTTAGGCAAAAAAAAAAAAAAAAAAAAAAACACAACATTGTTAATAATCTTTTGGTTAAATAACATTTTATAATGCTTTTAATGAATATATCTAAAGTTTGAAATCCTCTCCCTCGCTTAAAATGTATTAAAAGAAAAACTCTAAACACCACGATAGGTATTTGTTTCCCTTATTTGATATTTTCTTTCCTTACCAACATGATATTAAGTAATATAAAGAGCATTAGAGTGGGAAACAAAATCAAAATAGCATTTTAATTGTATTTTGCACTCTTTTCTCTCTTTTTTATTTTAAGAATCTAGACACTCTAAATATGCTTGTGAGGCACAACTCACAATCACAATATGTAATAAAGTAACTATTAGTAGTTGGAATAGTGAAAATGTGGGAGTATAGAAAATGGGCAAATGATAGAAAAGTAGGAAGATAAAAAGATTTAGTTTTCTTTCAAAGGTGTTTGGCTGGGAAGATGGAAAAATGAAAAGATGGAAAACTATGGAAAATGAAGTTGATATAAATTTAGAATTATGTTCCTATTAACTAAAACAAAAGGCAACACATTTTTCCCCTTTTCACTTCTATTTTCTCTCTAATTTAGAGAAATCAAGTTTTGGCAGGCTCGAAGTGAAAAAGTCAAACCCCACCATTTTCTACTTTCCCCTCCTCTCCCAACCAAGCCCCCCTCACACCCATATTTCCTCCAATTTTCCACTCCTTTTTTTTTTTTTTTCATCATTCCTAAAATCATCCCAACCAAACATATCATCAAGAACCATGCATACTCAAATTACTGCTTGTTATCTCATTATGATATCAAAATTTCATCATCCTATTTTCTCAGCAAATGTTGTTTCCTCAATGAGAGTGTTATTCACAAATTCCCCCATGTAAGAGCATTCTCATCAAAGCTTGTATAAGGGCTAAAATGCTATTTTTAGTATCTGAAATCACAAAAATGCTGCTCCATCAAACATGATATATCCTAAAAATTTTGTCATCTTGCTATAGTGTGCTCTCAAAAATGAGAGCACACTATAGCTCAAATCTTTTATTAAAAAAAAAAAAAATTATTATTACTTCTCTCACTGTGGTCTTCTTTCTTTTTCTCTCACCGGTATCACTTCTTCTCTCATTTCTTCTTTCTTTTCTTCTTTCCTTTTCTCTCACTGGTCTCACTTCTTTTCTCTTTTCTTCTTTCTTTCTCTTTACTTCATTCACCAGCATCCACAACTGAAAACCACAGTGGTAGTGGTGGTGTTGATTTTTTTTTTTTTTTTTTTTTCAGTGGTGGTGGTCTTGGTGGATTGTTTGGTTTTTTTTTTTTTTTTTTTTTGGTTTGGAGGTAGCTTGTGATTCTGATGGTGATTGTTTTGGCTAGTGGTGTTGGTTTATTTTAATGGGTTTTGTAGTGGGTTATTGATGACAATGGTTGTTGTGGTGGTGGTTTTTTTTTTTTTTTTCGTGGGTTGTGGCTGTCTCAATGGTGGTGGTGGTGGCTAATGGTGGTTGTTTTGGCTTTTTTGTGGTGGGTTGTGGCTGCCATGGTGGTGCTAGTGGTGGTTCTAGTTTGTGGGTTTTTGGTGGTCCGGCTTGTGTTTTTTTTTTTTTTCCTCCAGTGGTGGTGGCCGGTTGTAAGGGTTGGTGGCAATGGATGTGGGTTCTGATCGAAGTGATGGCAATAATGTAGTGGTGTTTGAGTGAGTTATGTAGCTAGTGGGTTGTGGTGGATGGTGGGGTTTTTTTTTTTTTTTTTGGATGGTCGCTAGTGGTTGAGTGGATTTTGTGGCTAGTGGGTTGTGGTGGCTGGTTTTTTTTTTTTTTTTTTAGGTGGTGGTGGCTGGCAATGGCTGGCATGGCTAGTGATGGGTGTGGCCTTGGGTTTACTAAGCTAAGGGATGAGAAAGAAAGATGAGATGTGAGTGGATTGCTTCAAGAGGAGAGAGAGACAAATAAAAAATTAACATTTTAATGAAGTGGTAAAAAATATAAAATCTTTGATGTTGGATATGTTGTAAAATGAGGTGTTAAAATTGATAAAGTAGGTTTTTGAGATGGTAAATGCTAAATTTTTTAGAAGTTTTGATGAGAATGCTCTAACAGAGAGGACTTAAATTGTAATGCACCCCTTTTTTTTTGGGTGACAAATGACAATAACTAATGGAATTGTTTTAAAAAGTTATATCTAAATAAATAAATAATTTTAATTGTACTTTGTAAAATTGGTGTTCAAAAGGGCTTTAGTTAAATGGGTAGTCACCCACAAAAAGTAATACTGTATTGTAGTAGAGAAACTAATTCTAAAACAAAATTGATTCAAAGAATTAAAATAATTAGTGAAATTAAGACCACAACCAAGTATTGAATGAATTAGCGTTTACCTTAAAACAGTTACAGCTTGAGAGAAACTCACTTTGTTGTACTCAAAATGGGGTGTTGGTTTGAATTATATTTTTTTATAAAAAATAAATTTAATTTTAAATTAATGAAAACATGGGGTTTAATTTAAAATTTAGACAAAAATATGATATATACCCTTTTAAGTTTGGTCAACTATCATTTTGATACTATAAGTTTAATTTTTGTTATTTGCACTTGTAATTTCAAATTTGATGTCACTGTTAGTCTTTCATCTATTTTGTTTTAAAGGTTGCTAAAATGTAAAAAAAATTATATTACCAAAATGACAAAAAAAAAAATAAAACTCACAAGACCAGAGCAAGAAACCGACCAAATTTAACAGGAGTTATGGACAAAAAAACTAACAATAATAACAAATACGAACTTACATAACTAAAATGATAAAAATGAAACTTAGAGCACTTACAGCAGTGAAACTGTAGTAGTGGAGCTATACTTATTTTTTTTAGTTTCATTGCTACAGTGCACATCTATAAATAGATGTGCACTATAGCTGAGAGCTAAACAAAAAAAAAAAAAAAAACAATTTTTTACTCCTGGCTTGATTAAAATAATAAAAATGGTTCTCTCTCTCTCTCTCTCTCTCTCTCTCTCTCAGAGTGCTGAAGCTCTCATCATCTCTCAAAACTCTCTCAGGCAACTCTCTTAACGTCACTCTCTCAAGCTCCCTCATTCACCGTCACTGGCCCGACTCATCCTCAACGTCGCCGCCACCAAAGCTCGATGTCACTGACCCACCAGCCGTCCCAAGCCACCAATCAGCCTCAAACCCATGCTACCATTCGCCTCAGACCCACGCCGCCGATCGGCTTAGACCTACTTCTCTCTCTCTCTATCTCTCCATTTTAAGCTCCAATCAGGTCCCACATTACCTGACTCACCTCAAATCGGAGCATTCCGTTTCGCTTTGCACTCATCATCATTGTTTATGATCACTGATCGATGATCGACGCAGGTCTCGTCAGCTGATACCGAATTGGACAAGTATCAGGCATGGGTTTCAGTTTGGCTGTGTTGATTTTTTTGGGTTTTTATTTTGTTCTTCTTCACTAGTTTTGATGGGTATGGTGGGGTTGTGGTTGTGTAATGGGTTTGATGGTGGTTGTGGCGGTGTGCTGGTGGTTGAATGGAATATTATTTTATTATAGTGTTTATATTATTTTATTGTAATAAAAAGTAAAATAGCTTCATTGTTGTAGGGTATGAGAAGATAAAATAGATAAAGTGACTTTTTATGTAGTTAAAAAGCTAAAAATTTAGATCCACCGTCATGTAAGAGCATCTTACATGACGAAAATGACATTAAACCAAACTTAAAAAGGGTGTTTATATGTATTTTTGCAAAAAATTTAGGTGTTTGAACTTTAAACTTTGAAAAAAAAAAAACTTTGAAACGAAATTTGGTCTTTTATTTAAATAATAAGGATAATAATTTAAAAAAAAAAAAAAAACAAAAACAAATCCCATCCCCCACCCCCCCCCCCCCCAAAACCCAAAAACAAAAATCCCAAAGCACCAAACATTTTCGGCCCAAACACACAGAGAGAGAGAGAGAGAGAGAGAGAGAGAGAGAGAGGCAAATAATCAGGTAGAGAACTGAGCAGCAATGGCGTACTTCACCGCACGGCGCAATCTAGCATCACTCCTCACCCGAACCCTTTCTTCTTCTTCTTATTCTTCTTCTTCTTCACTCTCCTCTCGTTCTCGCTTTGCTCTCACAACCCTCCTCAATCCCCAACTCCAGCTCGCCCCGGCCTGGTCCAAAACGAACCAGACCCGACCCAAAACTTCTGGGTCGGGCTACTCGCCCCTCAACGACCCGTCTCCGAACTGGAGTAACCGCCCACCGAAGGAGACGATCCTCCTCGATGGCTGCGATTACGAGCACTGGCTCATTGTAATGGAGTTCCCCACTGACCCTAAACCCTCCGAGGACGAAATGGTCAATTCCTACATCAAAACCTTAGCCACTGTTCTCGGAAGGTACTGCTTTTTTATTTTTGTTTTTGAGTCACATTTTTATTTTTGTTTTGGATTTTTGGTTTATTTATTTTTGTGGTTTATAGTGAAGAGGAGGCGAAAAAGAAGATATACTCAGTTTGTACGACCACCTATACTGGATTTGGTGCTTTGATTTCCGAGGAGCTTTCTTATAAAGTTAAAGGTAAAATCTTTTCTGGGTTTTTATAAATTTTGGATTTTTTTATTTTTTTATAGAGCCTGCTTGATTTTATTGTTATGGGTGCTTAGGGGTTTAGGGTTTAAGGGCTTTTTAAAAAAAATTGTTTTTTTAATTTTAGTTCTTTACAGACAGTATCAGCAACATATGATTAATTGTGATGGCTGCTTTGGGGTCTTTTAATGAAGGGTTCAAGGGGTTTAAAGCTTTTTATCGGTTCCCATTTGTGGGTGTTTGATTGAATTTGGCTTTTTTATTTTATTTTTTATTTTTTATTTTTTTTTTGGGTTCTTTTGAATAGGGTTAGCTGGTGTGCTCTGGGTGTTGCCGGATTCGTATCTTGATGTGCCCAACAAAGATTATGGAGGTAAATATCGTTTGAAGTTGAATTTTATTCGATGTTGAGTGTAGTAATTGTTTTTGGTATATGATCTTGTATTGTCTTGTACTTATCTTTATCTTGGTTTGAGTTTAGGGGATCTGTTTATTGATGGGAAAGTCATACATAGACCACAATATACTTCTGATATGAGACAGCAAGCAACTAGGAACAGGCCTCGCCCACGGTATGATAGGCGCCGGGAAACAATGCAGGTTCAGAGGAGAGAGATGCACAGACCTAACATGGCCAATCCCGGAGTGCCTGCACAGCAACCAACATCAATGGATAGCCAGAATTCAGCTAGAGTAGAGGGAGGAACTTCTCAATGAACAGCGGCAATATTAACAGGGGCAATCCTTGGTAATATATGATATTTGGAATTTTTAGAATATTGAATCAAATTTTGATGTTGTATTTCTTATTTGATGCATAATGACTGGGTTCCCTATGTTCCATGTCAACTTATGCATATTATCCAGCATTTTTATGAAGACAACAAATGTGAATATATTGTAGGAATGCGCTTCCCTTCTTACGACTTCTACAAATAAAGTGTGTTATTCAGCAACACTGATCATGTACTCCTCATCTTAAACCTCTTTTCCTTTGATCTTCTTCTTTTTTTTCTTTTTCTTTTTTTTTTTGGGGGGGGGGGGGAGTTGGTTTGTTGATCATAAAAATGGTTCTCTATTTTTTTTTTTTTTCCTTTTATTTGTCATAGATTTGGAAACATAATTTAATTTTTTTTGTTTTATTTTATAAGTTCTTATGTCTAAGTGACCGATTGATTGTACTTGATTGATATTGGAATCATTCTGCTTCAGGTCTTCTGGGAATGGTGAAACTGTTAGTCATCTTTACATTCTTTTGTGGACATATGTTGTAAGGTCTAGGACTGGATCATGAATATTCAAGTCATAGCAGGGTCAGTGAGTGTGTGTGTTTTGGGAGTGGGTTTTTGGGGGGAGCAGGGGGGGGGGGGGGGGGGGGGGGGGGGGGGGGGTTGTGGGGTTTGGGGGTGTTGTTGGTTGGAACTTGGTAGGTGTAAAGGGGGATGCTTATATCTCAGTGTCATTGGTACACGTGAGAGCTGATGCTTTTTTCCTTTAGCAGAGACAACTATATACAAAGACCAAAGTAGAGCACTAGGTGATAAGATGACATTTAGGATTATATATATATATATATATATAATTTTTTTGGTCCCAAGGGGTAAGAGGAGATCTGAATTAGTGATCTCCACTTTATAAAATGTGGTCTTCATCTGATTGTTCTATTCCTTGGAGTAGGGAGAAGACATTTATGAATATTATATAATAATAAATGCCAAAACAAGATCTTGGCACTAAATAGCTGGGATGAGGCTTTGTGAAGTGGAATTGCCTGCTTCACAGAGCCTGACTATCTGGGTGTATTTTTTTTTTTTTGGTCTTCTCTCTTCATTTCTAGAAGAATTAAAGAAAATAGGGGGGGAGGGAGAAATAGGTGTTTAGAGTTTTGAGGCATATATGTGGAGAATCAATGATTAAAAGGAAGCACGTTTTAGGAAGATAAGAGATGGTTTTGGTACTTTAAAACCCTTTATATATGAAAATCGATAGACAAAGCTTCTGTTTGTTTTACACTTTGAAGCTTTATGAGAAATTATGAATGAAGAATTTGCTGCAAAATTCATTCTTTAAAGCTTGGTTTGAGAGCTGTTTGTTGTACTTGGGAAGGTTGGAGCTATAACTATGCAAGTATTTGGCCTTGGCAAGTCTATGCTTGCATCTCTTCCACCTGAAACCTTTTAAATGTTATGATAACCTTATAAAACCGCCTTTATTAGTATTCAAGTAGAAATCACTACTATTTGTTCAGGCTGCACTGACTATGACTTGGATGAAGGCATCACGGGTTGGCTGCAATCTGTTGTTATATACTGAAATTGTGGGCTTACCTATATAAAAAAATGTCATTGTGGACTAATAAATTAATGTTTTGATCTCACTTTGGCATGTACTAATTGGATTAGGCTATAAAAACGTGTCTGGAAAGCACAATTGTATTTGTAACTACTCCTTTTGGAGTATTATGCAGATGTGGTTATTTAGTTGTATATGTAACTAATATCTAGGACAAAAACTTAGATATGGTTATTTAGTTGTAGAACATTTGTCCTAATTAAATTTAATGTTTCAAACACATAATTGAATTGCTTTTGATATCTTTTTGGGAAAGATAATATTGTTTGTGCTATTTTGGTTAGTGAAGACAAGTGTTTGTGTTTAACTGGGCATCTGCTCTGCCTAAGGAACGTTAACTTCCCCCAGTATTTGTTTTGTTCCAAATAAGTTTCATGATTATTATACTGATGTTGTACTTTCTAGTTTCTTAGCTATTAGAAATCCCCTTTTGATTTTTGTGTTCTTGGAGGATCGAAGACACTTATAATTCTCGAAATTTGGATGACAAGGTTGACCCTTAACAATATTTATTTATGGAGCTAGACAACGTGGAAATCGTTTTGATTGTCATTGTATTGGTTGATGAAGGCAGGGGCGTGGTTGTGAATTGTGATGGCACTAGCCTCACTCAGAAAATGTTAAATGGTTGAGTTATCCTACTATGGCGAAATTTAAAAGTAGAGCCCTCATGTAGAAGTTGGCGTATTGGTTAAAACTTGGGGCTTAAACTACATTGAATTCTCTGGCCGAAAGATATTATTTAAATACCTTATGATATTTTAAAGCTAGATCTCACAAAATACAGGGCTTGCTTGCCATTTTTCTATAGAACAGTAAATCTATGTCTAACACTACAGATGAACACAGCGGTTTTTTTCTTTAATTTTATGCCTGGATCGTGACAATTGAATTTTTATATAAAATTTATCACGTTTTAGTTAGTATTAATTCATCAAGTTATGCCTTAAATATCATTTTTGTTTATTGTTGGATGATTCTTATTATTAAGTGAAGTTGCAATAATGACTTTGGTAAATTAGATTCTATTATTAACTCAAAAATAAAATATTATATTGTTTTACACTATAAATTTATTTTATTCTTGTCATAGGTAATATTTCTTTTATTTGTAAATTTTTGTAACTATAAATGTATACTAAAAATTATCAATCTAAATAGGAAAAAAAAAAAATGAGAGCAGAATAAAAAAGTTTAACTGAATTTCAAATAAGATCACTTGATAAAACTAGTATATATATGTGTAGAAAATTTATATGAAATCTCAAAAATAAACCAGAAGTTCATAAAAAAGAGTTAGAAAATAATTAAATAATACAAAAAATAATTATGAAAATAATCTTAATAATTCATGATTATATATAAAAAAAAAAAAAGACTCATTTTCCCCAAATGCATGTATTGTTTTACTTACGGACAAAATTTGTTACAATTATTTTTACATCAGAAAAAGATTTTGAGCTCTTTTTTTTTTTTTTTTTACAATTAAATATCAATATCTGTATATAAAAATTTTTAAACTAATATTTAAAAAAAAAATTAAGTGCTTTTGGAACGCAGAAAATGATACTTTCTCCTAAGTATTTTTTAAAAATTATTGAACCATTCAAAAAATTCAAGTATGTCTGTAGTCAGGGCTGAATAAAATTCAAGGTAATTTAGCCAGAGATTTGTAAATATATAATTTAAGGAGATTTGTCCAAAACCGTTTGAAAAAAAAAATGATAAAAGTAAAAGTCAGAAACAAATTTCGGTATTTTTTTTTTTTTTTTGTCTTTCATTATTTTTCCCGTTTAATTAAATAATAATAATAATAATAATAATAATGATGATGGATATCTAGGATCCTACAAAAATAGACATAAAGCATTGAGTTTCTATCAAATAAAAAAAAAAAGACATAAAGCATTGAGAAATGATATGTTGTAAAAGCATTACCATTAACATAGCGACAGAGTCCTAGACAATCACGGAAACCTGCACCCTGCTCTGTTCTTCTTCAATCAAACTCTCTCTCTCTCTCTCTCTCTCTCGCTGTGATCTGTTTCTACGGGTTCTCTCTGCTTTTTTTTCCGATCTATTAGTCTCAGGTACGCAATCTCTCAAATCGTCATAGATCTCACTTTCGTTTCCCTCTCTTTTCAATTTTTACTATTACACATTCCGATCTGAATTGTATTTTCTTTCAAGAAAAGCGAAAAAAACACGCCATGAATTCAAATTACGGGAAATCCAGCTTCGACTTCGATCTCGGAATCGGATCTTCCCGACCCAAATCCCTAAACGAACAGAAAAACCATTCCTATTCCTCTTCTTCTTCTTCTTATACCTCTTCGTTTTCTTCCACCCAACAACCCAAACCCGCGTGGCAGCCCAACAAGCCCTCCTGGACCCACCAGCCCGCTCCGACCCAACCCGCCACCCGCCCCGGCATTTCCTCTGGCCCCACTTCTTCCATGGTCGGTGACATCTTCGGCAAGACCTGGTCTTCCTCTTCTGCTTCCGGTTCGGGTATTGGTATCGTCGAAAAGAACCCGAATTTGTTCGGGGATTTGGTCAGCTCGGCTCTGGGTGGACAGAGCAAGACCAATTCCAATGTCCCTTTGAAAAATTCCACCCCATCTTCCAATAAGACCTCGTTTTCGATGGGAAACGTCGCTGATTCATTGCCAAAGACTGGTAGTTCGGTTAATACTGGTGGGAATTGGGGTTCTTCTGGGAGTTTCACAAGTGGGTTTAATGCTGCTTATAGCAATAGCAATAGTAATACTAATAGGAACAATGATAATGGTGTTTATAAGGGTTCCAATCTCGGAGGCCCTTCAATTCGTAGTGGGGTTGGGATGAGTGGAATGAAGAGCTCTAATAAGGACCCATTTGGTTCTTTGGTTGATTTCGGGTCAAAACAATCCGGTCCTAGTGTTAATTCTGCGAGTAAAAGTAGTGTTAGTGGTAGTACTGGTAAGGTTAATGTTGGTGATGATGGTTTTGGGGATTTTCTGAATGCGCCAAAGTTTAATTCGAGCACAAAGACATTTCCTTCTAGTGATTTTAGCTCGAGTAATAATGATTTTACTGGAGTGAATTCGGGTTCTGATTCAAAAACGAATGATTTTGGGATCCCTGGTGTGGATTTCAGCTCTAAGAATCAGACACCTGTTCAGAATTCTGGTGGTGATCCGCTAGACATGTTGTTCTCATCATCCTCTGCTTCAGCCGGGGGTGCTGTAGGAGGACAGCAAAAATCAGAAGTTGATGATTGGGGGTTGGATACAGAGTTTGGAGGAGGATTTGGAGAACATGATGCGGGTGGTTCTACAACTGAGCTTGAAGGGCTTCCGCCCCCGCCTGCTGGAGTGTCAGCTTCAATGGCTAAGAACAAGGGTATGGACAATTACAAGCAAGGGCAATATGCTGATGCGATTAAGTGGCTTTCTTGGGCTGTAATTCTTATTGAGAAAGCTGGTGATGATGCTGCCTCTGTGGAGGTTTTGTCGAGCAGGGCATCGTGTTACAAAGAGGTTGGGGAGTATAAGAAGGCTGTGGCAGACTGTACAAAGGTATGCTATTAATTTCTTCCTTTTCTTTGTTTGGTGATTCTAAGAGATTTTAACGCATTTTATATTATCTTGTGGTTTATAGATGACTATCTGTGACTTTCATGTGAGTTGTTGAATCATAGGACCTCCATTTTTGCGTTGTAACTTAACTCTAGTAGAAGTACACTAGAACTAATGAATAATCTAGTTATGCTTATTAACATTCAGATCACGGATAGAAAAGAATGAGAATTGATGGGTGTGAAAAAAGGGCATCAGTTAAATACACGCTAGGTTTTTCATATATGTAATATACTGCCTCTTTGATCTAAACTTGAATGCTGCTATCAACTGATATGTGGCAGCGGCAAGGATTGCTGTTGCCTGCTCCAAGTCATTTTCTTATGTTGTGGGTAATGGTAAATGACCAATTTTAAAAAAAGATAGGCTGACAAATTGTGCATGTTGGTGTGTCACTCTGATTGATTGTCATGTAGACAACTGAATGTCATATTTCTTTTCTGCCCATCAACAGATGTGGATCTTGGTTCTTTCAGATTGATTAATGCACAGTATATTCTTGATCTCCTTATTTCCCTGAACAAAAACCCAATAATTTGTATTTTCTTGTGTAGATTCTGGAACATGATGAAGCAAACGTGTCTGTCCTTGTACAGCGTGCACTCCTCTATGAAAGCATGGAGAAGTACAAGTTAGGGTCAGAAGACCTTAGGACTGTTCTGAAGATTGATCCTGGTAATAGGATTGCAAGAAGTACCATTCACCGCTTGACTAAGTTGGCGGACTAGAAGACTTTTTTTTTTCTTCTCTCGATAGCCTTTATATATAGGTTGATAACTTTTTCCCCTTACCATCAAAAATATGTGGGGGCATAATAACATTTTTCCTGGATACGTGAATGTTTTTGAAGATTTCGCCCTTTGGATTGTTTCACATGTATGATGTATTTTTTATTTGTTTTACTGCTTGTGACTGGAAATGATTCTTTTTTGTTTCTTGAAACTGGTTTTGAAATTTGAAATTGATTAACATTGTGTACTTTTCTTTGCATAAGTGTGGGAACAACATATGTTCTGGTTGATGCCTGCTACCATATATGTTTCTCTGTTTTATTCAATGAACCTCAATATGCAATCGTGCACTGCAATGTTTTCAAAATTCTTACAAATTATGAGCTGAGCACTATTTGTTGTTGGAACCTTATAGGCATATGCTAATATGGGCTAACATGCTTATTGTTGCATTTTTGGTTAAGTCTTGGCATTTGTAATTCGGTTGTGAATTTTCCTTTAGTCAGGCAGCTTGTATATCCTGTTGTTTTCCTGTAGAATGCATCAATGATGCTAGGCTAGTGTCTACTAATTTTGGTAATGATGGGATTCTGGCTGTATGTATTGGTTCCTATAAGTGGCGGTTTTTTATTGTAGTATTTTTCTTGAATGATGATCACAACTTTACTGCTATATATAGTGTGAGGATGGGGAGGTCAAAAGTGGGCTTCGAACCATAGCCATGGAACTCCACAAAGGATGCATTACCGAACCCCACTTCCAGGATTTAATTTGATTATAGTAGTTTGGTTTTGTTGGGTTCCTCAGCATTCCAAAATGTCAACTGTCATTTATCTGTAGTGTTCCATAACCACTTACTCAAATGAGAAAGCATACAGACTGATCTGTGTTGAGTTTGTTCAGTCTTGTTCCCTTTTGTATTTGGGAAATAGTTGTCCTTTCCATGGAAGTAAGGGTTTTGTCCCCTTTTGCATTTGGGAAATGGTTGTCCTTTCCATGGAAGTAAGGGTTTTGGTCTAGCAATTGAAAAAAGCTTGGACAGTTTTGTGCTGCTGGCCTGTTAGTATTGTACATTTGGTAGACAATAACAGATATTGTAAGGAATGAGAGAATTGGGGTTCAATCTTTGCCTGTACCAAAAACTAATTGATGTCTTGATCTGATGATAAAGAAATATTATTAAGAGCGGACGTTATAGGTTAAAACTCTCTCAAAAAAAAAAAAAAACTATTCAATAGTCATTCTGTATGAATAGCTATTCTTTAAAATGATGTTTTACAAATTTTTTACATGCACATAATAATTATAAAAATAGAAAATCATAAAAAGTAATTTTACTCTCTAAAATTTTAAATGTATATATATATATATATATTGTAAATATAATTGTATAAGTAAAATATTTCATATATATTGATCTTGATTTTATTATAATGTTATAACTTACAATCAAACATATAAGAATAAATTGCAAATTACACCCCTAAATTATGGAAGTAATTGAATTTTGCACATAGAAATTTCAGAATTTAGATTTTACACCATGATGTTTCAAAATTTGAATTTTACCCCCTATATTTTAAAGGTGTTTGGATATTACTCCCTAAAATTTAGGAATGTTTGGATTTTACAACTTAAGTTTCATAATTTGTAGTGAAAAATCCAAGCACTCCTAATTTTAGAGGATAAAATTCAAATTTTAAAACGTTAGAGTGTAAAATCCAAACACCCTAAACTTTAAAAGGTAAAATCTAAATTTTGAAACTTCAAGATATAAAATCTAAACACTCCTAAGTTTTAGGAGTGCAATTTGTAATTTACCCAACATATAATTAGATATGTTTTGTTATTCTATTACAACACATTTTATTTTTAGCAATAAATATTACTATTCACATTGTAATCTTCATTCAATTTACACATGCCCTTAATTTGACAATAATAGATCATAGGAAGACAACAATTATTACCTTAAATAAATAACCCAAAAATACAAAAGAGGAAAAAAAAAAAAAAAAAAAGACGCTACCATTTCATTATTGGCCATTTTCAGATCTAAGTTCAATCAAATCGCATACACAGTAATGCCTTTTTAGGGTTCTTTTTATAAGAGATTGGGCCTAAACGGGTTTTTTTCTCTCTTTTTTTCAGCCCAATGCCTTAAAACTCAACTAGTATACGCACGTCGCGCACACATATATATTCTTTGAATCACGAGCCTCCAACACACATTGCCATGTGGCCCATGTCAAATTTGGGTTTAATTTATCCACCAAAAAAAAAAGTTTCAAGGAAGGAATATTTTTAAAACCAAGCTAAGATTCATATCCTCTAAAAAAAAATAATAAAAAAAAGACACATTTTTGCCAAATCTCGTTTTTAAACTTTAAATTGAACTAGCCACTAACTTCCCATAAAAATAAATAAATAAATAATTTTAAAAAAAGCTAGCCACTAACTGAAACCCTTCTTAATTTTTTTTCCGTAATGTATTTTTTTTTTTTCATTCCCTTTTTAATTATTTGGGAAATTCCCTCTCAAAAAAAAAAAAAAAAAATTATTTGGGAAATTCTATAGCAATGCTCTTTGAGCCACTCTCCGGAGACTTGGCCGGAGGTCTTCACAAAAGGATAGTAAGGAGAAGGTGTTCACAAAAGAGAAGAGATAGTGAGGAGAAGCAAAGGTATGTATATGAGCCATAGTATGCTTGAAATTGAATGCGCAAGGGATGGCCGCCGCAGCGAAGCCTCAGCCACAGCCTCACGTACCCGAAGACATGCTTGAAGAGATTCTTTTGAGACTATCAGTGAAGTCACTCCTTCGATTGAGTTGTGCATGCAAGGTATGGCATGCTTTGATTACCAGTCCTAAATTCAACAAAAAACTACTATCTCAAAATCGCATGAACATGGTTGTTTCGACCAACGGTTGCGTTCCTCAAATCTTAGATTATGAAGCACTATTATATCCTCCTCAAAACAACAACAACAACCACCATGATGTTGTTTATGATGAGGGATCTGAATTTGGAGCGATTCCATTGACGGGTGCAAAAACTGAAGACTTTTAGCACAAAGTTGTCTTCTTGCAATGGTTTGTTATGTGTTGAATTCTTCTATTACGAAAAAAACATATTCGAAGTTTACCTTTGGAACCCATCTACTAGAAGTTACAGGAACGTATCAACATCAAGACCAAGAACTGCTTCCAAAACATACTTCTCTTTAGGTTTAGGTTATGATTATTCCACTGATGATTGCAAAATATTAAGGCCCTACACCTTTTATCAAAGGTGGTCGGACTTCAACTCAACAACAGATCTGATCGAGATGTTTTCACTCAAGACCTTTACTTGGAGGACGATTCAGGCAAGAACAATATCTGTACCTACAAATTTCGTCTTAACCCATACAATAATACCTACCTCAATGGAGCTATTTATTGGACATTTGGACAGTTAAATCTCACAAGCCTTGGACAGTTGAATCTAACAATAAGCCTTCTATCATTTATTTTGATTTAGCAGAGGAAATATTTCATGAATTGCAATGGCCAGAAGCAGCAGCAGAAAGGACTGCTGCTTATCACTTATCAGATCACTTATCAGAGTTAGGAATTTTTGGAGAGCGCCTCTGTCTATCTCTGCCCAATCATAGTAACTTGTGTGTTGAGCTATGGGTGATGAAGGAGTCTTGCTGGACTATATCGCTCACTATTTCATATTTTAAGAATATTTTTCGTCCAAGACCTATATTATTGTCAAACAGAAACAATATTGATGAGCTCTTAATACTTACTGGTCTTGGTGATTATGGTGATTGTGGTGGCATGCACTTGATAATGTACAATTTAAAAGAAAAAACCCATAGAACAATATTCAAACCCCGTCAACCTAAAAAAGACCAGTATCAGCCTCTTCCAGTAATTGTGGTTGCTACATGTGTAGAAAGCCTTTGCTCACTCCTGCCTGATGTGGAAGTATAAGAAGGCTGTGGCAAACTGTACAAAGCTATGATAGAAATTTCTTCCTTTTTTTATTTATTTTAGTTTTTCGGTTTGGTGATTCTAAGAGGTTTTTAAGGCATTTGACTTTTATGTTAGTAATTGAATCGTTTAGGATTTTCAGTTGTTCATTTTGCTGTGATGTTTTCTTCTCATCTAATTTTTTGTCTGATTACTGTACATGTGGTTCAATTTCAGGTAGCATTAATTATGACTATCACTAATGCATGGCTTAGTTTGAATTGCTACTTTTAGAACTTTTCTGCAGTGTGTAAAAAAAGAATATATAAACCTCTAATACATTATACATCTCAGTCTCTGTTTCATTCATTCACCAAGTGTTGTTTGACCAAGGGAATTTTGTTTAGATGCTGCTTCACCTCTTAGTTAGCAACCTGGCCAAGTTGGAAATTTCTGGTTAAGTTGGTTTAGGGCATCGTAGATGATAATAAGAGTGAACTCATATCTCTGTAAATATAAGCTTTTTAATGATAAATCAAGTCTTAATGCTTTGTACAAATTGGCTTTTGAAAGTTCTAAATTCTTGGCTTAATTATAAAGCTGATTTGGCTGCAATTGTTTTTCTGGTACCAAGAGAATATACTTTACTCTGTTCTGTTGCAGAGTAGAGCAGGTGCCCATAATTTTACTTGAGCTTGGATGGGCTTTCTATAAACTTGAAAAGTTTATACTCTCAGACAAATGGTGCATGTTGGTGTGTCATTCTCCTTCAAATTGATTAAATATGTGTTTGGATGAAATTATTTTATTTTATTTATTGCGAAAAAGTATTGGTATCCTAAAAAAAGTGATACTCTAAAACTAGATACATTCTCTTTGAGCTTGAAATAAGCTCATCTTCCATAAAAATTAAATAGTAATAATAATAATAATAATAATAATAACAATAACAACTTAAAAAAAAAAAAAAAAAAAAAAAAAAAAAGAGAGAGCTCACCTAAACAAGTTGCACCATATTCTTTATCTCCTTATTTCATGAGAAAATCTATCATGCTTAAAGATAAGAGTAGCCCATATTGATGAAAGATGAAAGTGAACTCATCCCTGTAGATATGAGTTTTTAATGATAAATCAAGTCTTAGGCTATTTTATTTTAGTTGAGCTTGGATGGGCTTTCTATAAATTTGATAGGTTTATTTTAAACTTAGAGATAAATGGTGCAAGTTGGTGTGTCATTCTTCTTCATGTAGACAACTGAATGCCATATTGCTTTTTCTGCCCATCAAGGGAGCTAGATCTTAGTTTCTTTCAGATTGATTAAGCGTGTGTTTGGATGAACTTATACTATTTTATTTATTCTGTAAAAGTATTGTTGTATATTGAAAAAGGAGATGCTCTTAAATTATGTACATTGTCTTTAGAGCTTAAAATAAGCTCATCCAAACGAAGCTCACCATATTCTTGATCTCCTTATTTCCTTGAAGAATAAACTCAATAATGTGTATTTTCTTGAACAGGTTCTATACTTCTAGAACATGATGAAGCATATGTGTTTGTCCTTGTACAGTGTGCACTCCTGTATGAAAGTATGGAGAAACAAAAGCTGGTAGCAGTAGACCTTAGGACTGTTCTGAAGATTGATCCCGGTAATAGGATTGCGAGAAATACCATTCACCACCTGACAAAGTTGGCAAAATAGTGGATTTTTTTTTTTTTTTTTTAATTTAATCTCCTTCCTTCAATAGCCTTTATATGTAGGTTGATACTTTTTCCCCTCTTACTATCAAAAACTTTTGGGGGCATGAGAACATTTTCTTGGATACATTAACATTTCTGATGATACGGCCCTTTGGATTGTTTCACATGTATGATGTATTTTATTTGTTCTTTTGCTTGTGACTGGAGATGATTCTTTTTTGTTACCTGAAAATGGATTTTGAAATTTGAAATTGATTTACAGTGTGTACCTTTTTCTTACATTTGGGTGGGAATAACGTATTTCTAGTTGATGCTGCCATGCTATGTTTCTCTGTTTACTTAACCAACCTCTTGATGCGATCATGCACTACAATTTTCTCATATTTCTTACGCATTATGAGCTGAGCACTATTAGTTGTTGTAACCTTATAGGCATATGCTAACATGGGCTATCATGTTTATTGTTGCTTTTTTGGTGAAGTCTTGGAATTTGTAAATTGTAATTCCTCAGGTTGTAAATTTAGCTTCAGTCAGGCAACTTATATTTTCAGTTGTTTTCCCGTAGTTTTTCAGTAGGATGCATCAATAATACGGGTTGAAGTGTGTAGTAATTTTAGCGGTGATGGGATTCTGGCTTTATGTATTGATTCCTATAAGTGGCAGCTATTTATATTATTCGTGCTATATATTTCCCGGTCTGTAGTGTAGTATTTTTCTTGAATGGTGATTTCAACTTCACTGCTAGAATTTTAATTTCTTTTAGTAGTTTGGTTTTTTTTTCGCTTACTCAACATTCCAAAATGCTAACTATCATATATGTAGTTTTTAGTGTTCCATTCCATTGACTCAAATAAGAAAGTATACATATTAATCTGAATTGAGTTTGTTGAGTGTCGTCTTGTGCAGCCCCCTTTTCCATTTAGGAAATATTTTTCCATGAAGTGTCGGTGATCAGTCTGTATAGTTTGTGCAGCTAGCATTATACCATAAGTAATTTGACTAAGAGCAAGACTTAGTACAGTACTTAACTGTTGTTTCTTAAGTTCCGTTTTTAAGATTCTGCTATGTAAATTTTTTCTCATGAGATGGAAGTGTATTTTTTAGTTAAATAACCATGTGGATAAATTTTAAGAGAGAAACCTAAAGAACAGCATTTAAGATGCTGTACTTAGGGGTGTGCATGGGTCGAGTTTGTTGGGCTTTGTGGAACCTAGTTTATGTTTGATCCAGTTGACGACCCGACCCAACCCGAATAATGTTGCGTGGTTTTTAATGGAAGATTTTCTAAGGCTTAGTCCATGGAGCGAAGGCTTGGGCAGATAGGCCAAAAATTTTTGGCCCATTTTGTAGCCCATTGAAATCCTGTGCCCAGGATATAAAAGCCACTTTTGTGATTAGAGTTTTGTTACTGTTGTCATGTTTCAGAGAGAGAGAGAGAAACACTGTAGCCGCACTTTGTATTTTTCTCTGATAATAGTGAAATCTCTGCAACTCCGTGGACGTAGGCAAATTGCCAAACCACGTAAATACTATCATGTGCGTGTGATTTTTTTTTTTTTTTTTTTTTTTGTTTCTCACAGGTTGGAATTTTAGTTGAATTCCCAACAACTGGTATCAGAGCCTAGGTTTAGGTTTGAGTGAAAGCAATGGCAGAGGAAGCAAGAAAGGCATCTGGAATAGAAAAGTTTGATGGCACAGACTTCGCGTATTGGAGGATGCAGATTGAAGATTATCTCTATGGGAGGAAATTGCACCTGCCTCTTTTTGGGACAAAACCTGAGGCGATGAAGGCTGATGAATAGGCTCTTCTTGACAGAAGGGGACTGGGAGTTATTAGGCTAACTCTGTCTAGGTCTGTTGCACACAATGTTGTAAAGGAGAAGACCACAGCAGATCTGATGAAGGCTTTGTCTGATATGTATGAAAAGCCGTCAGCAAACAACAAGGTGCATCTGATGAAGAAACTGTTCAATTTGAAGATGGCAGAGAATGCATAAGTAGCACAACATCTGAACGAATTTAACACTATCACAAATCAATTGTCATCTGTAGAAATTGATTTTAATGATGAGATTCATGCTCTGATCGTCTTGGCTTCTTTGTCAAACAATTAGGAGGCAATGAGGATGGTAGTAAGTAATTCTACAAGAAAGGAAAAGCTCAAGTATAATGATATTTGAGATTTAATTATGGCTGAGGAGATTCGCAGAAGAAATACAGGTGAAACCTCAGGATCTGGTTCTGCCCTAAACCTTAAGACAAGAGGCAGAGGTAATAACAGAAATTTAAATCGAGGCAAATCAAAATCCAGATATTCTAATCAGAACAGAAGTAAATCTAGATCAGGCTAACAGGTACAATACTAGAATTGTGGGAAAACAGGTTACTTTAGGAAACAATGCAAAAGTCCTAAGAAAAAGAATGAAGATGATTCTGCTAATATTGTAACAGAAGAGGTACAGGATGCATTACTTCTTGCAGTAGACAGTCCACTTGATGATTGAATTTTGGACTCAAGAGCTTCGTTTCATACCACTCCACACCGAGAAATCATACAGGATTATGTTGCAGGTGATTTTGGTAAGGTGTATTTGGCTGATAGTTTAGCTTTGGATGTTGTGGGTATGAGAGATGTCCGGATATTGTTGCCCAATGGATTTGTTTGGTTATTGTAGAATGTTCAACATATTCTTGACCTAAGGAGGAATCTAATTTCTGTTGGACAACTTGATGATAAAGGACATGCAATACTATTTGTTAGTGGTACTTGGAAGGTTACAAAGGAAGCTATTGTATTGGCTTGTGGAAAGAAGACTGGTACTCTATATATGACCTCAAGTCCAAGAGACACAATTGCAATTGCTAAAGTAAGTACTAATACAAGCCTATGGCACCACAGACTTAGTCACATGAGTGAGAAAGGGATGAAAATGCTGCTGTCAAAAGGAAAACTACCAAAATTGAAGTCCGTTGATTTTGACATGTGTGAAAGTTGCATCTTAGGAAAACAGAAAAATGTGAGCTTCTTGAAAACTGGTAGAGCACCGAAGGCTGAAAAATTGGAGTTAGTACACACTGATTTGTGGGGATCTTCTCTGGTCGTATCCCTTGGAGGTTCAATGTACTACATCACTTTCATTGATGACTTAAGTAGAAAGGTATAAGTTTATTTTCTGAAAAATAAATCTGATATATTTGAAATTTTTAAGAAGTAGAAGGCCATGGTTAAGACAAAAACATGTTTAAAACTAAAATGTTTGAGGTCTGATAATGGAGAAGAGTACATAGATGGAGGGTTCAGTGAATATTGTGTTGCACAGGATACTAGGATGGAAAAGACCATTCTTGGGACACCGCAATAGAATGGTGTGGCTGAGCGCATGAATAAAACTCTCAATAAGCGTACTAGGAGTATGTAGTCACATGCTGGACTACCAAAAACTTTTTGGGCTGATACTATTAGCACTACAGCTTACCTGATAAACCGAGGGCCATCAATTCCCATGGAGTGCAGACTTCCTGAGGAGGTTTGGAGCGATAAAGAGGTAAAGTTTTCACATTTAAAAGTTTTTTATTGTGTTTCTTATGTTCATATTGATTCTGATACTCGTAGTAAACTTAATGCAAAGTCTAAAATATGTTTTTTCATTGGCTATGGTGATGAGAAATTTGGCTATAGGTTTTGGGATGAAAAAAACAGGAAAATCATCAAAAGTAGAAATGTGATATTTAATGAATAGGTTATATACAAGGACAGGTCAACTGTAGTGTCAAATGTTACAAAGATAAATCAAAAGAAATCTAAGTTTGTCAACTTAGATGGATTGACTGAAAGTACTATCCAGAAAAGGGGTGAAGAAGATAAGGAGAATGTAGATTCACAGGTAGATCAGAGTACACCTATAGCTGAAGTCCGCAGATCTTCCAGGAACATCAGACTTCCACAATGTTATTCACCCGCTTTAAATTATCTCCTGTTGATTGATGGTGGTGAGCTAGAGTATTATAATAAAGCCTTACAATATGAGAATTCAAGCAAGTGGGAGTTAGTTATGAAGGATGAGATGGATTTCTTGTTGGAGAATCAGACATGGGAATTGACTAAATTGCTAGTAGGAAAGAAAGCTTTGTACAACAAATGGGTATACAGAATAAAGAATGAGCATGATAGTAGCAAACGTTACAAGGCCAGATTAGTTTTAGTTGTTAAAAGGTTCCAGCAGAAGGAATGCATTGACTACACAGAGATATTTTCTCCAGTTGTGAAGATGTCAACAATTAGATTGGTGTTGGGAATGGTGGCTGCAGAAAACTTACATCTTGAGCAATTAGATGTGAAGACATCATTCCTTCATGGTGACTTGGAGGAAGACCTTTACATGATTCAGCCAGAAGGGTTCATTGTTCAAGGACAAGAAAATCTAGTCTGCAAACTAAGAAAGAGCTTGTATGGCCTAAAACAAGCTCCTAGACAGTGGTACAAGAAATTTGACAGTTTTATGCATAAAATTGGGTTCAAGAGATGTGAAGTTGATCACTGTTGCTATGTTAAGTTTTTTGACAATTCTTGTATTATATTGCTATTGTATGTAGATAATATGCTTATTGCAGGGTCTTGCATTAAGGAGATTAATAATCTGAAGAAGCAATTGTCAAAACAGTTTACAATGAAGGATTTAGGAGCTGCAAAGCAAATCCTTGGTATGAAAATCATTAGAGACAAGACTAATGGTACATTGAAGCTTTCACAGTCAGAGTATGTGAAGAAAGTTCTTAGCAGGTTCAACATGAATGAAGTTAAACCAGTGAATACACCCTTGGGTAGTCATTTCAAATTAAGCAAAGAATAGTCACCAAAGACAGAAGAAGAAAGGGACCATATGAGCAAGGTGCCCTATGCCTCAGCTATTAGCAGCTTGATGTATACTATGGTGTGCACAAGGCCATACATTGCACATGCAGTGGGAGTTGTGAGCAGATTCATGAGTAAGCCTGAAAAGCAGCATTGGGAGGCAGTCAAGTGGATTCTGAGATATCTTGAAGGTTCATCAGATACATGTCTTTACTTCACAGGTGCAAATTTGAAACTGCAGGATTATGTAAATGCTGATTTTGCTGGCAATATTGATAGTAGAAAGAGTACTATTGGGTTTGTATTTACTATGGATGGTACAGCTATATCATGGGCTTCAAATCTGCAAAAGATTGTTACTTTTTCTACTACAAAAGCTGCGTATGTTGTAGCAACTGAAGCTGGAAAGGAGATGATTTGGCTACATGGTTTCTTAGATGAATTGGGTAAGAAGTAGGAGATGGGCATTCTACACAGTAACAGTTAGAGTGCAATTTTTCTTGCTAAAAATTTGGCTTTTCATTCAAAGTCAAAACATATACAGACAAAATACCACTTTATCCAGTACCTTGTTGAAGATAAATTGGTAATACTTGAGAAGATATGTGGATCTAAGAACCCGGCAGACATGTTGACTAAGCGTGTCACTATTGAGAAGCTGAAGCTGTGTGCAGTTTTAGTTGGCCTTCTAGCTTGAGGACAGGAGGATGAGTTTAAGGGATGAGGGATTGCCTTTTGGAGGATAGCGGCTGATGTTGGTGATTGAACTAGTCTCTAAGTGAGAGATTTGTTGGGCTTTGTGAAGCCTAGTTTATGTTTGATCCGGTTGACGACCCAACCCAACTCGAATAATGTTGCGTGGTTTTTAATTGGAGATTTTCTAAGGTTTAGTCCATGGAGCGGAGGCTTGGGCCGATAGGCCAAAATTTTTTGGCCCATTTTATAGCCCATTGTAATCCTGTGCGCAAGATATAAAAGCCGCTTTTGTGATTAGGGTTTTATTACTGTTGTCGTGTTTCAGAGAGAGAGAGAAACACTGTAGCCGCACTTTGTATTTTTCTCTTATAATAGTGAAATCCCTGCAACTCCGTGGACGTAGGCAAATTGCCGAATCACGTAAATACTGTCTTGTGCGTGTGATTGTTTTTCTTTGACGTGTGTTTTCTCCATTTTTTTTTTATTTCTCACAGGTTGGAATTTCGGTTGAATTCCCAACAGGGTTGAGTCTGCTTAAGGGCATTTTTTAATCCAACCCACCATGGTGGGTCAAAAAAATTTCAACCCAATCCAACCCATCACATTGGGCTGAACCCATGGGTTTGACAAATTTTTTATTATTATTATTATTATTATTATTAAATTGAGTAGAAAAAATATAAATATAAATATATTAAAAAAACCCAAAGATTAGTATCAATGTAACTCCTTAAAGGCAAACAATACTAATGACTAAATAACAATAGTAATTTACTAGGATTTGTGTGAACTAATTAGCTTTAATATAGGATAGGAAGAACTAGTTATTTTAAAAAATTTATTAATTATATAATATATTTTAAATATATATATATATATATATTAAATATATAGGTGGGTCGGGTTGAGTTTGGCAGATTTGGAATTTTATGACCCAAACCCAACCCGACCCGCTATCAAAAAAAATTTTATAACTCAACCCAACCCACCAAGCCCTAAAAACCAACCAAACCCAGCAAATTGGGTTGGGTCGGGTCGGTTTTGGTGGGTTGGTGGGTTGGCTGCACACCTCTAACTGTACTTAAAGTCTTGTCCTTTGACTAATATTGAGTTACTAATTCTATGCCTTACATGGATTATTTATCAAAATTTATGAGATTTACAGATTGTCATAAAAACTAAGCCTTTTGGTAGGGATGTGAAGGCCCTTAAAATTTTGTGCACTAACAATGTGGTGTTAGTAAATGATCAATACAAACCAATCAATCAATGTAATGTGTTGTGTAAAGCAATTATAAGTGTCTATTTGGCTAGTTTATTTTACTATTTAGTTTATTTTTGCTACTATTCATGAGTTTTATTGTACTTTTTGGAAATATTCATGGGTTTCACTATACTATTTCAACTAACATTTACCTTTATCTATAGTACTTTCAATAAAAAGTTTTCAGTTTCAACAAAATAAGGAAATGTCAAACAGACCCTAAGTCTACTCGCAAATAGACTGAAGAAGATCCTACACAAGTTGATTTCCCAGTGGCAAACTAAGTTTGTTTGAGTCAGAAAAATACAAACTATGCATATTGATATCACCATCTATTTCTGTGCCAGTGTCTGTCTTTTTTAAATTGCATAGAGGATTAAGATTGGAGACCCTCTTTTTCCCTTTCCTCTTTGTACTAGCTACAAAAATTCCAACCAAATTGATAGAAAGTTGGTGATTATTTTTAGCAGAAATTCCCCACCAAATGTGAAAGATCGGCGAGAAATCTCAATAGGGATTGATTAATACCCTAAATCGAAAATTTTTAGTTGTTTTATAAAAACCTGGAAGCCTGGAAGTCCAACAATACATCTTAAGGAGAAGGGAGCTTGGCATTGGAAAGAGAGGGGATATGTCATATAAACAAAGCGGTTGTTGTAAAGATAACACAAAAGATAGAATTTAGGAAACTCAATGAATATGAATATCTTAGAAGGCTTTAGCACAATAACAGTAAGAGTACTGTAACAATTTGATCATATTATATGTGTTTATAAATTTGAAAATTGTATGATATTGTATGTTTCATGCCTACTAAAAAAATGTAAATATCATTTTGATAAATAAAAATACAAATATCCTTCAATAATTGTTTTTAAAAGCTAATGTGGACCAAGCTACATCAATACTTTGTAAAAAAATTGTAAAATTATATGTGTTTCTAGAATTATTTTTCTTTTAAATATAACAAGAAGAAGCCACAAATCGAGAAAACATGAATGAGGTTTTTTCTTTTTTTTTTTCTTTTTTTCTTTTTTTTTTTTTTTTTCCGGTGATTCAGCAAGGAAAAGAAAATACTAAACTAGAATAGAATTTCATAATTTATTGTAATAAATAAGAGAGAGAACACTAAAACATTTTTTATTAATAAAGTAAGTGTTTTTTGAATCTCTACATAGCTTTGAGATCTACCGTGAATAAAATGTGTAACTTTTATAAAATTACACTAGGTGTAATTCACTGACTTGAACCCATCTCTCTTTCACCATCACGCACCATTGGCACAATGATCATTCCACAAGTGTAAGTACTTGTGAGTTGTGGGGGGTAAGAGCTGGAATTCAAGTCTCTAAAAGAGAACTTCACACACATATACACTTAGATTAAGTTAAAATGAAATTTCTATCTTGTATAAATAAATAATAAATATTAATAATAAAAAAAGAACCCATCTCTCTCTCTCTCTCTCTCATTAATTTTTTTTCTTTTGTGGACCGTGTTTCCACTGTTGCAAACGTAACTAAATTTGTGCAATAATATCATATTTCTAATCAATTTTTTCTTATATAAATCTTAAAAAACTGACATCAAAATTTCATTATATTTAAATAATTAATGAACCACTTAAAATAATTAATATAAAAATATAAATTTATTTATCATATTAGTAATCTTTTTAATTATATAGAATAAATATTACAATGTTGGTTATTGTAGGGCCTGGGTTTGAGCACTACTGCTTTTGAATGAGTGGACTCAGACCCAACTAGCCCAATACAATAAATTTGTAGATAATGGGTTTAAGAACTAGGCCCTAGTGAGGATTACAACAACTAAACATGGTTGCATATGGATTGGATAACAAGAACACGGACTGAAGTGTGGAATTTTGTTCCTCGACTGTCTTTTTTTAGGGGCTGATAATTCTTATTGCTTCTTTAATGATTGGTTACAAAGGTTTTAGTTGCTACAGTATTCTATGCTTCAGATTTTCGGTCCCCTCTTTCTAGAGGGTCTCTTACATTATATACCCCCTTTCAGTCAATCTTGGCCCTCCATTTGTTAATCATGCAGGTCATTACTTGAGTGCTTGTCCTATCAGCCGCCCTCCCTAACTTTCTGTGGGTTACAGCAACCAAGGCAATACTGTTCTGGGGTCATTTCCTCATTAATGCGGCTAGAATGTTAGTTGTGGACATTTAATGTGGAGGTGATAATTCCTCCCTAAATTGCTCATCTACCATGCTTCTATGGCTGACCCATCGTACTTGTCTTTTTCTTAGGGTGCTTAGGGAGGCTGCCTTCGGTGGCGTGCTGCTCTTCCCTTCTATGATCTCCGCTGGCCGAGGACAGGATCGTCCTTAACGATGTTTCTTGGCAACTTGGGCTTTCTACGTTCATCCTCGAACGTTTCTTCATCCTCGATGTGGGCTTTGAGCTTAATATAAAGTGGGCTAGAGTTTCCAGATTCTTAGGCCCCACAGTTATATATATGATATCAATAAAGAAGTTAAGATATCTAAATGGTTATGACTAATTTTCGTAAATTCACAAATATTTAATTTTTTATGGTTTTTATATTAATTGTTGTCAAAATGACTAAACATTCTAAATATATTATTATTATTAAAAATATTTTCTCATATAAGGAAGAATGTCATGTTTTAAATCAATTATTATAATTATAAATAAAAATATTTTCTTGTATAATATATATAAAAACAATCATTTAAATTTCTCTAATATAAATAATTGATGATAGCTATATATAATTAATATATATGTATTTACTCTATTAGCTAATTCAATAAACTAATACTATGATGTAAATACAAGTTTTATCGAAGTGTAAGCTTAAATAAAAATAAATAAAAATAAAAATTTTAAGGAATGTGTTACTCGGTAAATCTTTATGATTTCAAGCATGAAATCTTTGCTTTTATATATCGATAATCACTGTTGATTGATTGATGGTAGAAGGAGACGATTGGAATGTAATGATCAAATTATGCCTTTGATTTGATGAACCCCAAGCTAAGACTGCTGAGTCCACACTAGAATGTCAAAGCCTTGTCAGAAGACATTTTGAAACTAGTTGACACTTAAACGGTAATTATTTCTTTTCATTCGTGAACACAGAGGCAACGTACCAGCCCATCTCTTAGCCCAGTCAATAGCCTTTAGGTGGCCTTAGCTTTGGAAGGAGACGGACCTAGGCCTTTCTCTTCTGCTTGTTCTCTTTTGTTGCTCTAACTCAATAAAGAATTAATTCAGCCCAAAGAAAAGTCGGAAGAAATACTTCTGAAAATTCCTAAGGAATACAGGAAATCTGAAACAAATGAATTTAGATTTTCATTTCAAACTCAGGGATGAAATAACTTGATTATATATATATATATATATATATTTTCTCCTTTTACATTGTTTTATATTTGGGGAAATGGTTACAAAAAAATATTTGGGGAAAGGTTAATGCCTTAATGGCATTAGTGTCATAATCATTTCCTTTACGTTGTTCTGGTTTTCCTTCTACTTGCAAATTCTGAGAAACCACAACCCACCGTGGCTATGATGCGGAGCAATGTTACAGAAAATTTTATAATCTTTTTCATAATTTATTATTGAAGAAACATTAATTTCATATATAAAACCACCAAAAACATAAATTTTATTATTATGCACCAATTATAACAAATTATGTTAAGAATTAAGAAAAAAGTTAGTGAAAGTAGCAATTAGGGAAAAAGTTAGTGAAATTTTTTGTTACTGGATTTATTGGGATGTTGTGGCATCTTTGTTGGAATAGAAAGTCTCAATAGCCACGATTTTCCTTTAATCATATTTGTCTATAAAATTGTCATTAGTCAGATTTTTGTTGTTTACAAAATTTGCAGTAATAACGTGCATACTTAGCCATACTACGTGTATGTTTGGATTGTATTGAAAGCAGTAGACGTGTGCATCTGCATTTTTTTGTGTGGGTCCCGTGTATTATTTACATGACTTACAAGTATAGATTTCAGCAAATTTTTCTTTAAAATTGAGTCCTACAGCATTATTCACACATTTAAAAATTATTTTGCTACAGTGGATCCATTTGGATACAACTTATTTTTGCTGAAACTGAAAATTGAAAACACCGTAGCAAAATAATTTTTAAATGTGTGAATAGTGCCATGAGACTCATTTTAATTTTTTTTTTTCTGAATAAAGTGGTTATGGGTCTCGTGAACAGTATTGTTACAGTGCATGAACACTAACTTTGTCCCCCACATAGTGTAATCACATTCATGAACAGTGCCATGGCACTGTTCATGAACGCTAAAAAAAAAAAAAAAAAGGTGCAATGGCAGAAACACAGACTTGGTATCCAAACCCTACTAGTATTTTCAATTTTCAGCAATAAGTGGTATCCAAGCAAACCTTACATATGTACTCTCCACGTTTCCGACGTAGTGCTTCAATAATAATTGGGTTGATAAGAATTAAAAGTATGTTTCGATGTTTTAGAAATCATGATTTTGAGGTAAATGTTTCAAGAAACTAAATATGGAAAACACCCTTCAAGTTTCAAATAATTTTTGCCAATGAGCTATAGTTGAACTAACACTTCCTTCTCCCATAATAATTTGTTGGAGGGTAAGGTTATGGCAGGCCATGCTTTTGTGGGATCAATATTGGGGTATTCTATTACATGGGTTAAATTTAACCCAACTCATTTAAAAAGATTTTCGTATAATTTTTTCATATCTTAGTTTTTTTTTTTTTTTTAATTATATTTAGAAAAATTGGAAACTATTGTTAAAGAACTGTTTCGCACAAGTTTACCAATATTTGAGAAATCTTTAGAGGTGGAAAATTAAATAATAACTTCCTAGCCCTAATCTTAAAAAATATAAAATAAAAAATAAAATCTACATCGATATCTTATAAACAAGTTTAGGGGTATAACTTAACTCCACAAGTTTTCAATCATTTACACTAAAAATCAATTAGTATCTTAGATGTCTAATGATAAAGAAAAACCATGATGTTGAGAAGTTTTATCCATAACAAAGTAGTTGTCTTGATGTCTAATTATTTTGACTATCTGAGCAATCATGGGCTTTGACATGGTTAAGTTTATCGTTTTAAATCCTATAGAATTCTTCTATCCCTTGACTTTGTAGGACAGGTTTTTTCCTTAATTATAAATCTAATCATTATCTTTTAACAGCACTTCTACGTTATTTACAACTTGGTGAATTGGGTCACACTCTTATCTTAATCATAATGGTATGAGTTTGTGCCAATTGAGTACAAGAAGAAGAAAGCCATTAACGTTATTATCAAGTTATTTGACTCCATATATAGATATATATATATGAAATTCGACCCCAAAAGAGGGAGAATCATTTTGAGAACACAAAGAATCAAGATGAACACAAAGGCGGCTATATATAATAAAAAAATGTGAGTGGAGGGAATGCAAAATGACATGGTTGTTTAAGTATTCAATTCATCATAGATAAAGCTAAGTATGTGATGGCTATATAGTTGATCTACTTGTTTAACATCTAGATTTTTTTCTCTTTTTAATTATATTGTGAGTTGAAGAATCTTATTATTTTACTCTTTTACTATGCCAATATAGATCTCATGCATGCATCTGTACCGTTTTGGACCTCGTGGCTTTCTTATTTTTCTTTTTTATAAAAGAGAAGAGACGTCATATTGTTGTTCCCAACTAGGAACACACCAATAGCAATGGTTAATGGCATGTCTTATATCTTCCCCTATGAAATCGATTTCAATTTTTATAACCTAAAACGTTATTGTTTGCAATGGGAAGAGAGAATAATTAGGGATTATAACTTAGTAATTTATGGTTAGAGTGAAAATCTTGTAAAATTCATGATTTTTAAACCCGAATCAGATCATATGGTTTGCCTAGGTAAACTACGAACCAACTTCATAATCAATTATCATGACTATTGAGCGGAGTTTGTAGTATCTTCATATTAGAACCTCTTTTACTCACTCTTGTGTGTTTGTTTCTCAAAAAATAAGACTTCATAATCAATTTTTTTAAGTTTTGAACACGAGATAATTCATTTTGAATAGGTGAACCATCCAAAACGTTTGCATTTGAATGAGGTCTTAAATGTTATAAAAATTACAAGTGGGAGCTGTGAAGTTTCAAATATATGACCTGTTATTACACAGGATACACACCAACCATCAGGCTATTAATTAGTTTTGGTTGTGTGACTGTGCCAGTTAAGGAAGAAATAATATATCCATACTATTATTTAAGTGGCTTCTCTTATTTGAATTCCTCATTTTTTTTTTTTTGTTCAAAAATGCCCCTACATCCCTATGTTTAAGTGGATACAATATTAAAGGACAATCTGGTAAAAATACAACTTTAACTCTCATTAAAACATTGTCTAAAAAATATGACCACTCTCCTGTAGATTTTCAAATTTCTTTATCCACTTATAAATTAAATTCTCAAAATAAAAATTATATATTTAAAGACCCAATTTGAATCTCGAGCCCAAGAGTCAAAAGGATTTTGGCCCAAAAAGTCCAATACAATAAATTTGTAGAGAGTTGGTCAGAAAACTAGGCTCTAATAAATTAGACAACAATTATGGTGGGTTAAGATCACCTGAAAGCAAAGATAAACAAGTTTTATCTAAAGAAAATCGTCATCAGCACAATTTGAGGTGATCGATTCTTATATATATTTCTCTTGAATTTGATTACAAGTCTAATTCTTGTTCCTACAGTGTTTTTCTCTTAATTTTTCAATCCCTATTCTCAGTGTATTCTTTCTCTTTTATACTGTCTTCCTTCTTTCATCTCCACCCTCTACGTGTAGACCAGGTTTCTAGCATTGATCCATGTCCCATCAACAAGTTCCTAAAGTATTTGGGAGTAGCTGTAAGGCTAAAAATTACTCTTCAGGTATCACTTCTACATTAATGCGACTAGAGAGTTAGTTACAAAGCATTCAATGCGGTGGTAGCAACTTTCTCTTAGATATTTCATAATTCCCCTTTATTCTGTGCTTCCATGATGTGTATCCTTATCAATAGAATCCCTGAAACGTTGTTCTGGATGGTAGATCACACCTTCTGACCTCTGCTTCGCTTAGCTGAGAAGACATTCCTCCTCGGACCACCTTCCTGGGCTCTCATGACCAAACCCCATGTCTTCATTCACTAATGCAGACTTCCATGACAGCGTTTATCCGTCCTCGAACTACTAGATGTCCTAAAATTAGGCCCCCGGCCCAACATATATATAGATATATATTACTAGGCCTATCATACCTACAATATATATAAAATAAAAACACATATTTTTTTTGCTACAAAATAGCGTGCGATGAGGCTAGTTTATATAAAATTTGTTTGAATTCAACCCTTCTTTTAAAAATTTGCCAATTGAATTTCATACCTCATCAACTTTATCATTGTTGATAAGACACAATAAAATAGATCGTCTTTATCATTGTTGATTTTTTTTTTTTTTCCTTCCTTTTTTAGAAGAAAAAATAACATTTCAATATATGGTACTCACTTGATGATGAATATTTTTTATCAACAGGCTAAAACACCAATCAATTTTTTGTATATGACAAAAAAAAAAATTACTAATTGAATTAACTGAAATCTTATATCATTGCTCATTTTTATTTCTTTCTTTAAAGACACTTCACATGGTGACTACTGACTTCATTGATGACCTATTAATCATTTGGTTGCTTTTCTTCTTCTTTTTTCTTTTTTTTTTCTTTTTTTTGGTGCATATCATGAGTATAGGAAAACTATGGCGAAAGTGAATATGAAAAAAGGAAATGTTATGTCATTAGTAAGTAAAAAAGTAATTTAAGTAATGAGTTTAAATTAAAACCAAAAGCAATTTACCATCTAAGGTCTTTTTGTTATCAAAATATTGTGAAAATAACACTTTTACGTTAAAAAACAGTTATATATAATATAAAAAAATGTGAGTGGAGGGAATGCAAAATGACATGGTTGTTTAAGTATTCAATTCATCATAGATAAAGCTAAATATGTGATGGCTATATAGTTTTTTGAGGGTCCGATGGCTATATAGTTGATTTACTTGTTCAACATCTAGATTTTTTTCTCTTTTTAATTATACTGTGAGTTGACCAATCTTATTATTTTACTCTTTTACTATGCCAATATACATCTCGTGCATCTGCACCGTTTTGAACCTCGTGGCTTTCTTATCTTTCTTTTTTATAAAAGAGAAGAGACGTCAACACACCAATAGCAATGGTCAATTGCATACCTTATATCTTCCCCTATGAAATCGATTTCAATTTTTCTAACCTAAAACGTTATTGTTTGCAATTGGAAGAGAGAATAATTAGGGATTATAACTTAGTAATTTATGATTAGAGTGAAAATCTTGTAAAATTCATGATTTTTAAACCCGAATCAGATCATACGGTTTGCCTAGGTAAACTACAAACCAACTTCATAATCAATTATTGTGACTTTTGAGTGAAATTTGAGATATGTCTTCGTATTAGAACCTCTTTTACTCACTCTTGTGTGTTTGTTTCTCAAACAATTAGACTTCATAATCAGTTCAAAAATAAGACTTCATAATCAATTTTTTTAAGTTTTGAACACGAGATAATTCATTTTGAATAGGTGAACCATCCAAACCGTTTGCATTTGAATGAGGCCTTAAATGTTATAAAAATTACAAGTGGGAGCTGTGGAGTTTCAAATATATGACCTGTTATTTCACAGGATACACACCAACCATCAGGCTATTAATTAGTTTTGGTTGTGTGACTGTTTCAGTTAAGGAAGAAATAATATATTTATATATAATTTGTTTGAATACAACCTTTTTTTTACAATTTTGCCAATTGAGTTTCATACATCATCAACTTTATCATTGTTGATAAGATACAATAAAATAGATTATCTTTATTATTGTTGATTTTTTTTTTTCCTTCCTTTTTTTAGATGAAACAATAAATTTTCGATATATGGTACGCACTCCATGATGAATATTTTTTATTAACAAGCTAGAACACCAATCAATTTTTTATATATAACAAAAAAAAAATTATTAATTGAATTAACTGAAATCTTATGTCATTGTTCATTTTTATTTTTTTTTCTTTTAAGACACTTGACATGGTGACTACTGAGTACTGACTAGTGACTACATTGATGACCTATTAATCATTTGGTTGCTTTTTTTTTTTTTTTTTAATGCATACCATGAGTATAGGAAAACTATGGCGAAAGTGAATAAGAAAAAAAAAATGTTATGTTATTAATGGGTAAAAAAATAATTTGAGTAATGAGTTCAAATTAAAACAAAAAATAACTTACTATCTAAGGGATTTTGTTATCAAAATATTGTGAAAATTACACTTTTACGTTAAGAAGCCGGCTAGCACGCATGTACAATTACCCAAAAAAAAAAAAGAAAAAGAAAGAAAAAGGGGGCAGAGTGAAAAGGAGCACATGCGGCCCATGATCATGATCATGATCATGATCTCCCACTCCAAACCAAAGCCCCTCTGAGCTTATCACAAACAAACGGTCATCTAAGATTCTGCCAAAATTTCTACTATCTTCCTCACAGAAATGGATACACCATCGAAGGCTTTAGATTTTTTTCTTCTTTTTTTTTCTTTTTTTTTTTTTTCTTTTTTGAGGGGAAACGAGGGGTTGGGTCACTTGATTGATGGGGATTCAAGCCGCCTTACTTATTAAAAGTAAGTTTCAATTAGTTAAACTAGTAATATACATTTTTGGTCTGTTAAAAGACTTAAAATTAAGAGTGAGTTTGGTTCAGCATTTTAAAATTAGGCTTTTTCAAAAAGTGAGGTTTTTAAAAAATGCAATATGAAAAAGTGTTTTTCAAAAAGTTAAGTATTTGGTAAAAACTGTTAAAAAGTGTTTTTTGAAAAAAATTGAGTGTTTGGCTAGCACTTATAAAAGCGGCAGTTTGATGAATAAATTACCAAAAATGACAATATATATATATATATATATATAAGGAAGTTTATTTCATACTTAAATCAACTACTTCATAAACTTACTAAAATAATAATAATAATAATAATAATAATAATAATATTATTATTATTATTATTATTATTATTATCGGTATTATTTTAATAATGTTTGGGCAATTTTTCTTTTTAGTGTCATAATTATTTGTTATTACCATTAATGACTTCTTATCAATATTAATTAAATCTAAATAATTTTTATGGGGGGGGGGGGGGGGGGGAGAAGCCCAACCTTACGTAGTGGGCCTAAAACCCAATGTGAAGATTATTGTATGTCCGAAAAGGCTAAAATTGTTGAGGGGTATTTCGCACGAAAGAAGGATACTTGGGAGCGAAGAAGATCCGTCCAAAGAGAGTATCAATGTTCCGAAGAGATCATTCTCCTCGAATGTAAAGATTCTTGGTCATATAAATATCTAGAGGGTTCGAATGAGTTTACTAATGACTTTAGTAGTTTGGATAAGCTTTGAACACGCTTGGAAATAAGAAGAAGGGAGAAATATCTAACAGGAAAAGCTGTCACCACCGTATTAAATGCACTACATCAACTTTTCTGGCCGCATTTATGTGGAGAAGATTCCTGAACAATATTACCTTAACTACCACCACTCACAAAAAGTTAAAGAAGATACATGACATGACATACACTGAAGGAGGGACCTAGATGAAGAATAAGTGAACGATGGGGATGATGGGGGAGAATGCTATATAAAGAAGAAGGGCTCCTGATAAGGAGGGAGGAGAAAGAGACGAGAAAAAAGATATAGAAGTTTTATTGTAACTCTAAGAACTGTAGTCACTACTGAATTTATCATAAAACCTCTTCGGACTCCAATTCTTTTTTTTTTTTTTACGTGTATCTTTCTGCTGATTTATACTTGGAGGTTTTAACCAGTCATTGTTAATTCCATAACCAATCTAACTCTATCATCCACGCTCTACAAATTCATTGTTTTGGGCTTGGGCCACAAATCCTAACCCTACAATTGGCGCCGTCTGTGGGGAGAGCTTGAACAAAAGTGGAAGCAACAATTGATAATGGCTAAATTAGGACAACAACCAGCAGAATCTAAGGCGTCCCAACACATAGACCATTTTCTCAATTTGGAGCAGAGACAAGATCGTGAAGACAACGTGCATACTACGCATCCTGAGCGAAGCCAACCGCATGGAGGAAGTCACGTGTCTCATGCAGAGAAGAACAACATGCAACTGGAAATTGAGAGGCTAAAGAGGGAGTTACGCCATGCAAAGAGAAAACGTATTTTTTTGCATTCTGATGAGGATTGGGGTGACGAGCAAAATGTCACTAACAAGCATAGATCTCGGACACCAATCAGTGAATCATTTTCCTACGAAGAGGAGCATCATCGCAAGAGGCAACCTCAAAGCCCATCACGTGGAGGGGTAGGAAACGATGCTATGAGCAAAGCCTTGAATCAAATCTCTAGGTCACCCTTCACGCATAGGATCGAAGAAGCGAGACTTCCTTGACGTTTTAACCAGTTAACATTTACCATTTATAATGGTAAAACGGACCTTATAGAACATGTGAGCCACTTTAATCAAAGGATGGCTGTCTACTCCAGAGATGAAGCTTTGATGTGTAAGGTCTTCCCCTTTAGTCTTGGACCAGTTACAATGAGGTGGTTCGACAGCCTGAAAGCAAATTCCATCAATTCCTACAAAGAGCTCACTCAAGCATTTGGTTCACGTTTTGTCACATGCCGAAGAGTGGCCAGGCCCTTGTCTTCTCTGCTATCCTTGAGCATGCAAGAAGGTGAGATCTTGAAGGCGTATTCAGATAGGTATTGGGAAATGTTTAATGATATGGAGGGCAACTTTGATGCAATGGCCCTCGACACGTTCAAACTCGGCCTCCCTACTGACCATGGTTTAAGGACGTCCTTGTCTGGTAAACCTGTTACTAACATGCATTAGCTCATGAACCATATTGAAAAATATAAAAGAGTTAAAGAGGATCAGCAACAAGAGAAGGGTAAGGACAAGGTTACCCCCCAGGAGAGGAGGAATTTCAAGTCGGACCGTTACAATAACAACAAGCCACCGAGAGATTTCGCCGGGCAGTCAAGATCAGCAAATGCTCAAGCAGTCAATACTGTGTTCAAAGAGCCAGTCCACCAAGTTTTGGAAAAAATCAAGAATGAGTCATTCTTTAAGTGGCCGATTAAGATGATGAGAAATCCTGAGAAGTGCAATCACAATCTCTATTGCCAATACCACCAAGACCATGGGCATACCACTGAGGATTGTAGAAACTTATAAGATCACTTAGACCAGTTAGTCCGCGAAGGTAAGTTGAGACACCTCTTGCATCACTCTAGTGGTCGAGGAGGTCAAATGAATTCTAAGCCCCAGAGGAATGATTCTTCGAAACCTCCATTGGGAACTATCAACGTCATCTTCGCCACACCGGGGAGAACAGGGGCCTGGCCATCCAAGATTATGTCGGTAACCCATTTATCGGCAAGGGACTTTGGTCAAGATCCGAAAAAACTTAAACAGGATATCCAACCTGTTGTAGGGTTCTCGGATGATGACAAGATTGGTACCATCCAACCCCATAATGACGCTTTGGTAGTCACACTCAGAATTGGAGGATATGATGTGAAGAGGGTGATGGTGGACTAGGATAGCGCGGTGGAGATAATGTACCCTAACCTTTACAGGGGGTTGAACCTAACACCTGATGACTTAATACCATACAGTTCTCCCCTGGTCAACTTCGAGGGAAGAATCGTCACTCCGAGGGGCTAGATACGGCTGCCTGTACAGACTGGCTCAGAAGTAGTAGAGGTGGACTTCATTGTTGTAGATGTGTATTCCCCTTATACAGCAATTGTAGCTAGACCTTGGCTACATACGCTAGGGGCTGTTTCCTCTACTTTGCATCAAAAAGTTAAATATCCATCCAAAGGGCGAGTTTGTGAAATCCGGGAGATCAATCCTCGGCTAGACAATGCTTGGTGGCTGCCATCTAGCACAAGCCCAAAATTAAGTCCTTGGCCAGGGCCGAGGGAGATTTATAGCAGTTAACAAGGCGGGTATCGCCCGTTGAAGATCTAGGTGAAGGCGTTAGATGTGAGGATTTAATAAAAGTTCTAATTGGGGACAATCTCGAAAAGTTCTTTCAAGTCGGATCTTAGATGCCTCTACCAGAAAAAGAAGAGCTAATTGAGTTCCTTAAGAAAAATCTTGACGTATTTTCCTGGAATGCTTATGAAGCCCCAGGAATGGATTCGGAATTCATTTGCCATCCTTTGAAGGTCAACCCACTGATTGTCCCCAAGAAGCAGCCTCCTCGGCGCCCATCCAAGGAGCATGCAGATGCGATGAAAGAAGAGGTAACGAAGCTCAAACAGGCTGGAGCTATTAAAGAATTTTTTTACCCCGAGTGGTTAGCAAATACTGTGGTGGTGAAGAAGAAGAGCGGGAAATGGCGAGTCTGTGTAGATTTCACCGACTTAAATAAGGCTTGTCCTAAAGACCCTTTCCCTATGCTGAAAATTGATCAGCTAGTAGATGCCACTGTTGGCCATCCTCGGATGAGTTTCTTAGATGCTTTCCAAGGTTACCATTAAATACCGTTAACCCTAGATGACCAGGAGAAGACTGCTTTTGTTACCCCTATTGGTAATATCAATTATAAAGTGATGCCATTCGGTCTGAAAAATGCAGGCTCTACTTACCAAAGAACGATGACAAGGATATTTGAGTCACAGCTGGGCAAAAGTATTGAGGTTTATATAGATGACATGACGGTGAAAAGCAAAGTCATTTTCGAACATGTGAAGGACCTTGATAACACTTTTGAAATCCTAAGAAGGTACAAGCTACGTCTTAACACTTCCAAATGCTCATTGGTGTAGGGTCAGGCAAATTCTTGGGGTACATGGTGACACACAGGGGAATTGAGATTAACCCCTATCAGATAAAGACTATTTAAAATCTACAGCCTCCTCGGAATCCGAAAGAGGTTCAGAAGTTAACAGGAATGACAGCTGCCCTGAACCGATTCATCTCTCGGTTCGCAGATAGGTGTAAACCTTTCTTCTCACTGATTAACAAGTGGAAAGAGTTCGAATGGACTGAAGAATGTGCTTCGGCCTTTCAACAACTCAAAGAATACTTGGCTCGACCACCAATCATGTCCCGTCTTGAACCAGATGAAGTCTTGTTTGCCTACATTGCTGTGGTACCCTATGCCGTAAGTCTAGTACTGATATGAGTGGATCAAGGCGTGCAAAGGCCAGTTTACTATGTGAGTAAATCTTTACATAAGGCTGAGATCAGGTACTTGCCGCTGGAGAAAACTATCTTGGCAGTAGTACTCGGAACACGAAAATTGCCTCATTACTTCCAAGTACATACGGTCGTCGTGCTTACACAACTCCCGCTTAAATCTATACTTCGAAGTGCCGACTACACAGGAAGAATAGCCAAGTGGGGCACTATCCTGGGGGCTTTTGATATCAAATACATGCCTCGCACTTTAGTCAAGGGGCAGATTCTTGCAGATCTGGTGACCGAGTTCACGGAACCTAGTTTAGAAGAAGTAACGGCAGAGAAGGACATGAATGAAAAATCGGTTGGCATGATTTCTCAACAAGGCCCCTCCCATTGGGAAGTGTATGTGGACAACGCAGCAAACCAAAAAGGTTCTGAAGTGGGGCTAGTGTTGATATCCCCCGAGAGAATCATCATTGAAAAGTCGTTAAGGCTCGATTTCTTGGCAACAAATAATGAGGCGAAGTACGAAGCCCTAATGATGGGAATAGCTATAGTCCAAAGAATGGGAGGAAAGGTAGTGGAGTTGTTCTCGGACTCAAGGTTAGTCGTGGGTCAAGCACAGGGTAAGTTTAAGGCGAAGGATGAGAGAATGCAGGGATACTTGAGCCGAGTTAAATGTCTGCAATCAGAGTTTGAATTTTTTAGTTTGCTGCACATCCCTAGAAGTGGTAATGCACATGCTGATTCTCTAGCCACACTTGCTACCTCTTCGGCACAAAATTTGCCGAGAGTTATTCTCGTCGAGGACTTGCATGGGCCTACTAAGGCAAGAAGAGATGTAATCCAAGTTCACCAAATTAGAACCGGGCTCTGCTGGATGGATCCGATAGTTAAATTCTTGAAAGAAGATATTCTGCCTGAAGAAAAGGGGGAAGCTGACAAAATTCGGAGGAAGGCAACCAAATTTTGGCTATCCGAGGACTAGAAATTATACAAACGCTCCTATTCAACACCATACCTGTTATGCATGCATCCTGAAGCGGCTGAGTTGCTACTAGAGGAATTGCATGAAGGAATCTGTGGGAGTCACACTGGAGGTAGGTCTTTAGCTCACCGAGCCGTTATTCAAGGTTATTAGCGGCCGAACATGCAAAAGAAAACCCATGAGTACGTTAAGAAGTGCGATCAATGTCAACGATTTGCGCCGAACATACACCAACCAGGTGGAGTCCTCAACCCACTATCTAGTCCATGGCCGTTTGCTCAATGGGGCTTAGATATAGTGGGTCCATTCCCAAAATCTGCAGGAAACAGGAAATACCTTCGGGTCGGCACAGACTATTTTACCAAATGGGTTGAAGCCAAACCTCTAGCCAACATCCGAGACATAGATGTGCAGAAATTTGTATGAAAAAATATTATTACTTGTTTCAAAGTTCCTCATACTCTCATCTCTGACAATGGCCTACAGTTTGACAGCAAAGCATTCCGGAATTATTGTAGCAAACTGAAAATCGCAAACAGATACTCCACCCCTGCCTATCCACAGGGGAATGGACAAGCAGAAGCAGTTAACAAAGTCATAGTTAATGGATTAAAGAAGAGATTAGACGATGCGAAGGGCAAGTGGGTGGAAGAATTGCCACACGTACTTTGGGCTTACAGAACTATGCCTCGCAGATCTATTGGAGAGACCCCCTTTTCGATGACTTATGGGGCCGAAGCTGTCATCCCTCTGGAGACTGGATTCCCAACTCTTAAAACCAGCTTGTTTAGTCTGACTGGTAACAATGAGCTGCTAGAAAGGAGTTTGGATTTGATTGAGGAAAAAAGAGAAAATGCAATGGTTCGATTAGCACATTACCAACAAAAGCTCAGGCAAGGCTATGATGCCAACGTAAAGTTAAGGCCTCTAGAACTTGGTGATTTGGTACTCAGAAAAGTTGTGGGCACTACAAAAAACCCAGCGTGGGGGAAGTTAGGACTCAATTGGGAAGGGCTATATCGTATCACTTCAGGGGCTGGCATTAGGGTATATTTCCTGGAAGACCTAGATAGTCATGTGATACCGCGCCCTTGGAATGTAAATAACCTCAAAAGGTACTATTATTAATCGAATCTTCTCTTCAATCACCATGACAATTCGTTATCCTTCACGGTTCTATAAGTGTTTAAACTTAAACCCAGTCATGCCTGTAGTCTTCGGACCAGATGATTTGGGTTAGTTAACACTCTTTAACGATTCTATAAGTATTTAAACTTAAATCCAGTCATGCCTGTAGTCCTCGAACCAGATGATTTGGGTTAGTTAACACTCCTTCACGGTTCTCTAAGTGTTTAAACTTAAATCCAGTCATGCTTGTAGTCTTCGGACCAGATAATTTGGGTTAGTTAACACTCCTTAACGATTCTATAAGTGTTTAAACTTAAATCCAGTCATGTTTGTAGTCCTCGGACCAAATGATTTGGGTTAGTTAACACTCCTTCACGGTTCTCTAAGTGTTTAAACTTAAACTCAGTTATGCCTGTAGTCCTCGGACCAGATGATTTGGGTTAGTTAACACTCCTTAATGGTTCTATAAGTGTTTAAACTTAAATCCAGTTATGCCTGTAGTCCTCGGACCAGATGATTTGGGTTAGTTAACACTCCTTCACAGTTCTCTAAGCGTTTAAACTTAAATCCAATCATGCTTGTAGTCTCAGACTAGATGGTTTTGGTTAATTAACACTCCTTCGCATGCTTGCAGTCCTCGGACCAAATAGTATAGGTTAATCAACACCTCTGTATAGTTATTGTTATTAAAGTTTAACTTTGGAATAAGTCATGCCTGAAATTCTCTAATGTATTTAAATTAACTCTAACTTATGATAACATTCTTTGTGCATGTTTGAAAAGACCTGTAAAGCTTTTATATCACTCATTGCATTCATTACTTAGTAGTAATTCTTATACAAACTACTCTTTTCAGTATCAATTTTGGTTATGTACATTGTCAGCATGATATGGTGGTTATGTTTACCTACATTACCATAATTACAAAGTACAGTTATTTGCAGCAGAAGTAAGACATAAGATATGCAAACACTAGAAGTAAAAGGAAAACTGTTTCATTGATCAAAAGAAGATAGTTTACAATCCCTTACATAAAAGAAAAACAAGTACAAGTACCAAAAAAAAAAAAAAAAAAACATCTAAGTATCTAAGTCTTCGCTTGAGGGACCAAAGGGTCGACAGCTTGGCTTGTCCGAGTAGCAGCAACTTCTAGGGCTTGGTCCTTAGGCTCTAAAGAGGTTTTCTTTTTTTCCAAGCCCTCGCCCTTATCCTTGGGTGGCTCAGCTGGTTTGCTCTTATCACTAGGCTGACCAGATTCCTTGGAGGCCTCAAGGGTGGTTGGAGGAACTTGGCTGACCAAGGATTGCTCCGAAGCCTCCTGGAGTTGTGTTGGAGGAGGGGGATCAAACCCTAGGAGCTCTCGGATATCAAGGTCATAATATATGCTCCCAGGCAGTCTCAAGCTTGAGTCAGCAGGGACCCCAGCAGTGTCCAATGCCTTTCCCCATGTTATATCGCAGTAGTCTCGGCTGACCGAGGCAAACTGCTTAGTGAGGCCTTTTTTGCTCTCCTCCACCCCCAGCTGATATGCTGCTTTTCTTTCAGCCTCGACTGCCTCCTTAGCTAGCTGAGCATTCTTCTGAGCCAGCTTAGCAGTCTCCCTGGCCTTTTGAAGTTCGGCGCGAAGTTCCTTCACAAGCACTTTCTCAGTCGCCAAATTGATCTAAGTCTCATTTAGCAACTTGCGTTAGGCTTCGACCTGGCTCTCAGCATTCTGCAGGCCTGCATTAAGACTATTCTTTTCATTAGTTATCTCTTTGAGCTGCTCAGAGAGTTGAAAAAAGTCTTCCTTTAGGCTGCCTAAAGACTTCTCTGCCTCGGACCGAGAGTGGGCCTCTGCTTAGGCTTCAATATAGGTCTTCTTATTCCACTCTTCAGCCACAAAGACTTGCTGAGTAATCTGCATAGTAAAGTGAAAGAGTTAATGCAAAACAAACAAAACTTAACATCCCAAACTGAAAAGCTAGAATAACTCACTTACCATGGCCAAATCCCTTTTCAGGGACATGAAGAGCTCATACTAGTTGTAGCGCTTGTATGAATCCATGTCTCGGGGAAGGAGCAATGGTTGCTCCAAGGCGTCAGCAACTACTCTTGCTCTCCTCCCATCATAGTTTCTGAGGGAGGTATCCCAAGGAATAGGAGCTCCGTCCAACTCCAACTTGGGAGACCATGTGCGTGGCCCTCGGCGCACATCAGCTACAGGAGGCTCATCTCGGCTCTCAGTAGATGAGGCCCTCTTACTCCGGTGGTCTTTCGCCACCTTCTGTTGCTTGGTTGCTTTTGGTGGCACCACCACTTCCCTCTCCTCAGTTTCAAGGAGTTGCCTCTTCTTCTTCAGATCTGACAAGGGCTTTAAACCGAGATCATGAACCTGAGGTGGTGGTGGAGGCAAACTCACCACAGGTTGGGAAGTACCAGTCCCTTTCAGCTCGGCCTTCTTGCCCCTGTTCCTTATTAGTGCCTTCAAGTCTAACATGTTTTCCTCTTCCGAAGAGTCTTCTGGAAGAGCAGTTATCAGAATGGGAGGATAGACACTGGATTGCCTATCAATTTCCTCCTCAGAGTCCAAGGATGGTATCACTTGAACCCCTCTTGAAGCTTCCCCTTCGAATTTAAATTTGTCTATTTGCTCCTCTAGTGAAAAGGACGAAGAGCCAACCCTTTCGCCTACAACCACCGGTTCAAGGGGGACTTGCTGAACTGGCTGGACAAGCAATGGTACACCCTGCGGGTTTAGATGTGGCACCAAAGGAAGATCGAATGAAGCCAAAAAATCCTTCCGACCAATGTCGATTCGGTTAAGTCGATAGTCTCCTTGTCTTATCGCGTTTCCGACGGACTGGAAATCGGATGGTTTGGGCATGTAACCAAGAATGAGGGGGACCGACCAGAGTTGCCCATCTTCACTCACAAAAATCTCCAATCGTAACAAGTAGTTGAGCGTGGCAATGTTAGTAAGGCTCAGCCGAGGAGAGACATGGCTTTTATCTGTCAACATCACAACAAAATTTAGTCAGATACTTGACAACAGTAAGATCGAGAAGGCTAAGTTTCAAAGAAAGGTCAATCCTAAATCTAATGTTAGTAAGCCTAAATCTAAGATGCCCCTACTTGGCTCTCCTGGTTGGGTTGGGCAGTGAAGACCGTCATGCCAGGCGCCCGAGACGATCAAATAATCGTCCTTCATCCCCTTGTTAAACTAGGGAAGGCAGGAGAAAAGCCTAACAGCGTCGAATCGGGATTTCAAATAATATCCCGCTCCTTTTTGACTTGGCACTCATACATATGTACCACATCCCGCCAGGTGAGTCCCAAGCCTAGATGACGGTTCAAATCATCACTGGCTCCTAAAACTCTAAAAACATTGGGCGCACATTGCTCAGAGTTAAGCCTATGGTTTCGAAGATAGTTAGTGATGATGGGGCCCATAGGAATAGTCATTCCTCCTTCCAGGAAGGCGATGATGGAGATTATCACTTCACCCACTTTTCGATCTATTAGGACTTTTTCTGGGGGGCTATATCTCAAACCCACATCTTCAGGTATGCGGTATGTGGCCCTAAACTTCTCCATCTGAGCGGGACTATCCACCAGATACTGGTATCTACTCATCTTAAACAAACAAGAAATGAGGAACTCTAAACGCAGTGACTAGGGGTGACTACTCGAAGGTCAAAAAAGGTGTCTGAGGAGAAGATTAAAGACGAATATATGAGGACTTACACGAACCGGATCGGAAAATGATATTTGAACTCGTGGAGATGCTTGTAGATTCTAGATTTGATGATTGTAGAGTTTGGTCGATTTGAATGCCTCTATTCGCTGGAAAGTCTGAAAATATGTAAAGTAAAGGAGGAAAAACCTCCTCTAGGGCTTTATATAGGGACAAGCGAAGGGGAAGGAGTTATCTCGCCCAAATTTCGAGGAAGAACCACATCCGTTGGATCATTAGTCCACCATTAGATGGCAAAGACAAAACGCCGCCTAGAGTAATTAATAGCGCTTTGGAAACCTTGAAATGGCAGCAACAATTATGAAGCACACAAATCCATGCTCCTACACGTGTGAACTAAGATATTTTTGCATTTTTTATTTTTATTTTGTAGCAAATCAAAATCTTATTTTTTCTCTTCGGATGCGATGGAAAAATTAAAATTTTGAGGGGCTATTGTGGGGGGAAAAGCCCAACCGTACGTAGTGGGCCTAAAGCCCAATGTGAAGGTTATTATATGTCCAAAAAGGCTAAAATTGTTGAGGGGTACTTCGCACGAAAGAAGGATACTTGGGAGCGAAGAAGATCCGTCCGAAGAGAGTATCAGCGTTCCGAAGAGATCATTCTCCTCGGATGTAAAGATTCTTGGTCATATAAATATCTGGGGGGTTCGAATGAGTTTACTAATGACTTCAGCAGTTCGGATAAGCTTTGGACACGCTTGGAGATAAGAAAAAGGGAGAAATATCTAACAGGAAAAGCTACCACCACCGTATTAAATGCACTGCAGCAACTTTTCCGGCCGCATTTATGTGAAGAAGACCCCTAAACAGTATAACCTCAGCTACCGTCACTCACAAAAAGCTAAAGAAGATACATGACATGACATACACTGAAGGAATGACTTAGATGAAGAACAAGTGGACGATAAGGATGATGGGGGAGGATGCTATATAAAGAAGAAGGGCTCCTGATAAGGAGGGAGGAGAAAGAGGACGAGAAAAAAGATAGAGAAGCTTTATTGTAGCTCTAAGAACTGTAGTCACTACTGAATTTATCATAAAACCTCTTCGGACATTCATTTTGTTTTTACGTGTATCTTTCTGCTGGTTTATACTTGGATATTTTAACCAATCGTTGTTAATTTCATAACCAACCTAGCTCTATTATCCACGTTCTACAAATTTATTGTTTTGCGCTTGGGCCACAAATCCTAACCCTACAATTTTCATCATCATGAAGCACAAAATGAAATTGTAAAAAGATGATAAAATACATATCAATAACCCAAGTTTAAATTGTACTACATGATATTATAAAAAATTATAAATAAATAAATAAATAAAGACAACTACTAATTATTATCCCCCCCAAATGGAATTAGCAATGGAATCATGAAGAACCACCATCGTAGGGTCTGTTAAAGATCCTGAGTTCTACTCATAACTGCTACCTGCTTCACTATTATGTTCTCTTCTAGAAATTGAATCTCGATTGGCATGTATGAAGCCCCTATCATCCCTGTCATTTAGTCTAACAAAATTATGAAGAGCCATAGTAGCAAATACAATAAGTATTTGGATATGGAATGAAAAAGACGGCATATTTTTGATAATTCTCAATTTATTCTTCCACACACCAAAAGTGCGCTCAATCACACATCAAAGAGATGAGTGAGCATGATTAAATTTTTCATGTCTAATTCTAGGGCTTCCACCTCTCCTTCGAAATTCCTGAACATGGTAAGATATCCCCTTGTATGGTGCCAAATAGCCTTGGGTATCCAGAATCAACTACATAATATTTCCCTAGAAAAAAAAAATTCAATTATATTAACACACACACACAATATGTCATTATAATGAACAATTGATTAACCAATTACAAACCTAGTGGTGGGTTTAGAAAGTTGTTACTTTGTTTATGAATAGTATCAAGAAAAATGGAGGTGTCGTGTGCAGCAGCTTCTCATCCAAGCAAAACAAATGTGAATAACATATTAAAGTCACATGTAGCCATCACATTTTGGGTTGGATATCCCTTTCTTCCAAAGTATGAAATGGACTTCTTAGTAGGTACAACCGCTATCACATGTGTGCCATCAATTGCACCGATGCAATCCTAATAAAAACATTAATAGTTTTCAATTCCACGTGCATTGTATTATCTTATAGACAATAACACTTATTCAAATATACAATAGTACACATACTTGGAAATGTGGCCAATAAATTGGATGGTCTTGTAATTGGGTTGGAACTTCACCAAAAGTTGGATCCAAAGGCTTTACATATGCAGCTGCAAAGCGAGCACCCAACAGAGTAATTATCTTCTCAAAATGTCTACTTATGGTTTCACCCGAATGCTAAAATATTTCTTGAACCATTCGGTTACATGCTCTTCTAACCTTATATTCCTTGAATGATGAAGTCCATAGTCCATTGCCACTTGACACAAATCTCTCCTAAAAAAATAAATTAGCTTTTAAATCTAAGAAATGAAAAACAATTATCATAGAATCAACAAGTTTGCTCAAAATATCTTCTTTTTTTTTTTTTTTTTAGGATTGAACAGTTGTATCAAAAATATCTTGTTGGTGATCGTGGACCTTATCAACATGTTTACCGATATTTTTTTCCTCCCAAGGATAGCTAGCTTTAGCCACTTGACAGTCACATAGACACCAACCTATTTATTGTGCTAGTTATCGTCCTTGTACGGCTGTTGCTAGCATTTGCCTTTTTCCCAATGGCCAAGATTGGAAAACAATATGAGTTAACAATTGTGAAGGTGATATGCTGACATTGGACGCCAGTTGAGTATGAGCTGTGCCTTAATTTGTTTCTGGGGAAGACGTCACTTGAGACTTTGGAAAGCAGAAACCGAAAGCTGTGTCTTTGACCTCTTTAGCAGAGCTGCAATGTCTTGGACCTTTGGTGACGAAATACCCTCCCTTATAGCATTTCCATCCGAAAATGTCATTCTATCTTATTTTACCATCTTAAAAAACTATTTTATTAATTATACAATATCACTTTACAATACATATAGCATCTCAACTTTTATTTTACCATACTACGCATTAAAATAATATAAAAATATTTCTCACTTCTCTCTCTGATCTCTATTTCTCTTACTCTCTCAACCATCTTCTCAGTCACACCATCCACCTTCATTGAGCAAAATCCATAGCAAAATCCAGCCAAAATCAAAATCCAAAATCCATAGCAAAATCCAACCAAAATCCATTGCAAAATCAAAATCCAAAATCCAAAATCAAAACAGGCCCACACCGCAACAATCCTCTGCCCTTGCTGCCGCTGCACCACCTGACTCATGCCCACATCAATCACAAACCCACCACTGCCAAAAACCCACACAACTCGCCGATCTCCACTACTAGAAACCCAAACCACTCGCCGATCTCCACTGCCAGAAACCACAAAAATACCCAAAAAATACCCAGAAAAATACGTTAAAGACTATCACATCGATCTCGCGCCAAAATCCACCTAAATCACGCCGATCTTGCCACAAAAAATACCCAGAAAATAGCGAGTTGAGAAAGACTATCACGCCAATCACACCGATCCACCTAAAGACTATCACACCGATCTTGGACCATGCTTCAGCCAATAGCGAGTCAGAGAGTGAGAGAGGGTAGATGAGAAAACAGAGATGAAGAAAGAGAGAGTTGAGAAAGAAAGAGACCATCTCAGCCCAGAGAAAGAGAAGACAAAGGAGAGAGAGAGAGAGAATAAAAGTGATTTTTTAAAAAAAGACACAATAATGCTACAGTGTCATCCTATATTTAGGATGGTACTGTAGTAACATTGTAAAATTTTTTACAATTGGCACAATTTGGCAATCTGGATGGAGCATCATTTTAAGGGTTTGATGGTAAATCAAACCTACATTTCCCATTTGGCAGTCCCAATGGGAATGCTCTTATGATTTTTGCCAACATATGGTATTCCTCAATCATGCCAAGAACTTAGCTGTAGTTATTAATTAGTTCATAATCTCTTTATCTTTGTAATGGAAAAGTTAGGGTTTTAATCAAACAAAAATCATCTACTATATCAAGAGGGACAAAATTTTTAGGGGTGTATATAGTACGGTATGACTTGTGGCAGATTTTTTCACCGCCATGTAGGGTTCTCGGTTCCGCTATTCTTCTCACCACACTACACCTTCAAGGGTCATTGATTGATGCACAACTTAGCGTGGTTTAGAGGATCAATTGGGTTGATTAGTTTGATTATAGACATAAACTAAACCCCTGAATAAGGGAAAGAAACAAACAAACAAATATATATTGGACAAAACTTAGATACGATATTTAGGTGTTGTTCTTTAAGTTCTCCTCTTAAGATTCAGCTATATGGTAGCATTTAACTACAAATACACTTCCATCCCATGAAAAAAAGCTACACGGTAAAATCTTAAAAAGTGAACCTAATTATTATTATTTTTAAGAGAGAATTCTAGGGCTTATTAATTTCCTTTAGGATTAAGGATTGGGTTTTCCTTTGGTATAAACTCATATTCTTGATGACGGTGTGGTGCGGTGGCAAGGCAAAGAGAGGGTAGATATGGATAAGAGAGAGATTTGAGTTGCTAGTTGAGAGAGAGAAGAGAGAGAATGGGACTTGATAAGTAATGCAGTAGCGAGGTAGAGAGAAAGTGCGGGAGGGTCTGAGATGAGACATGAGACAAATGAGAGAGAGAGAGAGAGAGAGATCTAATGTAAGAATTGAGATTTTCAAATTTTTTTTAAACTAGAGCAATAAACAACGTTGCTTTATGTATAATATATATATATATATATATATATATATATTAAATATAACTTATAATATATAAATATGTGTGTAGGGGTGTTCCCCAAATCGCAAAAATCGCACCAAAACTGTCCACAAAATGGCATAACTACACCGCACTACAAGTAATAGTGCACCACACCACATGGTACAATGCAGTTTGCAGTTTGCAGTTTTACAATAAGAAAACTGCACAAACTGCACCACACCGTAGCCTCTCTATATATTAATTTATTTCTTTATTTTTAATATTAAATATATTATTAATAGTTTAATAACCTTAGTTTTCAAAAAAAAAAAAATAGTTTGATAACTCTAACAAGTGTTGACTAAAAAAGCCAACCCAAAATAAAGAAAAACTAGCTCAATAGTTCAAAATTTAGCCCAAAACAAAGGAAAAAATTAGTTTTGAGCTAGATAGAAAAAGCCCAAAATTTGAAAAATATACCAACTTCAAGCCATTCAAACCGCATCTTATACACCACACTACACATGTGACCGCAAAAATAAGGTGCAGTGTAGTTATGATTTTAGCTAAACTGAACCACAAAATGCAGTGCTAAAACTGGTCCAAAACCGCACCACACCGCACCACGAACACCCCTATGTGTGTGTGTTGCAATTCAGTTTTTTAAAATCACCACCAACCACTCTATTGCATCCAACTGCTGGTTTTTTTACTAACCACCATGACGGTCAATGTAGTGATCACCTATGGCAATCGATTTTAGTCGATTTCCTAATATATTTTCTTAAGTGCTATATATGAGGTTCCCTAACTATATTCAAACACATGATTATATTGACCAATGAAACAAAAACAATATATGTAATCTTTTCCATGTACAATTAAATTCAATGTAAATATATGTTTGAATTTAATTAGAAAATCTAACCTACCATATCTAAGTTTTATCATATATTAAGAGTATTCTACTTTATATCTCGCCTATTACATAATATCAATATGTCATGTTTCTGATCTTTTTTTCTTTTCTTTTTTTCCTATTGTGGTTACTTTTTAGAAAGGGGTGGAGAAGGACATGTAGTTGAAGGAACATAAACTAAATCATAGATATTGGGAAAAATAATTTTTATTTGGATTTAATCACTTATAGACAAAGATTTAAAGTCATTAGATAATATATTCCAATATGGATTGACAAATCCATAAATAAAAAATAGGGCAAATTATAACTTACCTACATGTGGTTTGACCAAAATTTAAATTGCTTACCTATGGTTTAAAATTTGACACTTTACTCACTTGAAATTAGCTTAATTAGATTTTCTTAACCCACATTTGTTAAAAACATGGCTAAATATATAATTTTGCTCCACCTTTTATGTCTTTCTCCTCCAAAAACACAAAAAACATAAAAATACAATATCAAATAAGATCAAAAAGAATCCAGTTCGTTAGGGTCATATTTTCTATGTAATTGGCTAATTCTTTTACAAAACACACTTTATTTGTAGTTGGATTTAATGTATCAAGAAGTATGTTGTTCAAACATATCAAGTGGCATCATTAAAGACATGAAAGATTATCCAAGAAATAAGTAAAAAAAAGCTGTTTCATTAAGTCTCGATAGATGTTACTATCAAAGATTAATGGAAAAGCTCAACACAAGCTCGATCTATCGAAATCTACGATTTCAAAATTTTCAAATCTAAAATTTGGCCCATGATGACTTAAATGATTAGGGTTTCTCTTCTTACAACCCTAATCATATATAAGGCTTATTTTAAAAGTCATTATACACGAAAATAGAGACTTAGAACTCATATACTCTGTGAGATGCTACTGCACTTGTGTGCCTTGGAGTTTTGTAACCAAGTGTTTCCTAATTTTCATCATTTATGAAATGAAGAACTTTACAGCCAACAATCAATCAAGTTGCTAGAATTAGTCACATTCTAGGATCTGTGCAAAGGAGTTAGTCATAGATTGGAGATATGTACAACAAAGGAAAGAAGGCTACTACAATATCAAATTCAACTGTAGGGTAGTAGTAAGATTTCTCATATTTGTAACCGCTTGATTATTGATTAGTAGATTCTTAGAAGTGGTGACCTTAAATTCCCCCATTGGAGTTTTTGCCTTGCAAGAGGTTTTCCTCATTTGTCAATAAATCACCGTGTCAATTTAAGTTTTGCTGCACTTAGTTTATTTGGTGATTTGTTGGTGCCTCCACGATTTGCATGTAATTTGACCCAATTAATCAACTTAGGTAATTGAATTAATTAACTAGGGTCAATCTATTTTAATCCAACACAGCAGAACACTTACATCATGGGATTTCAAACCAAAAGTAGACAACTTAAATTTCAGTCAAATCTCAAGTAGAAAAAGTGTCAAATTTTAAACCACAGGCAAATAACTTAAATTTCAGTCAAACTATAAATGGGTAAGTTGTAATTTATCCTAAAAAAAAAGATTCGGTTTGTTGTGTATGTTGAGTCTTGTAACTAAACTAAACTTACCAAGACTTTACTGTAATGCCTCTTGCAATTTCTAAATTATAATGCCTTTTGCACCTATACAAAGGGCATCTTTTATTTATTTTAAATTTTTATTGTTTAGCCAATTCATTCAATTTGTTTAAACTCGGAAACAGATGGATTACATATTCGGTGTTCGGTCTTCTGACTTCTGTCTTCTTCTTTTCTTTTTTTATAGAAGAAATATATCAATTTTATTCAATTAAAGACGCCAAATCAGCCTGAACTATATGAAGAATGTCTAGTGACACATCTTCCATCCAAAACAATTAAATTGCACGAACCCATCTAGCAAGAGAATGCGCTACCACGTTCCCTTGATGGCGAACATAAGAAAAGCTAATACAAGCAAAATAGAAGTTAGAAGTTTTACATCATGAATGAATTAAATCACCATGCAAAGCAAAGGATGGCTCAAAGGATACTAATAGTTCTTTAAATCACCCTCCACAATAATTAAACACCCTCTAAACTTCTGTCTTCTGATTCAGCATATATTGCTTGTAGAGCTTTTGAATTTTAGTTTCATATGTATGCCTAATGCCATGATTGGCTGTCAAAACAGAATTGAACACAAAAACTATGCTTATTACTACTATATTATTATTTCATTTTCACTAAAAAATACTTTTTTTTAATGAAAAGTTATGTGTTTATGTTAAAATTATAATACAACAGCATCTTGAGGACTACGTTCTAACTTCTAATGCCTATTATTACCACTTATATGAATATTTTTAGTGCTGTGTACTTCATTGCACAACGCTAAAAATAAAAGATGACCTTCATTCAAGCCAAAATGATTTGTCCACCCGTGACATTCGATATATCTACACCTTGTCGTTTTGCAAGGAGCACAAATGAAGTGACCCATCCAGTAATCTAAAAGAAGAGAAATTTCACTTATTTGAAACAGAAGAAATATTTACATATAAAGAAAGATATTGGAATTGGATGTATTACGTGTATTCATAAATTAAGTCTCAAACCTCCCATTCGAACGAAACAATTTATTTGGTAATGAAACAATTGATATTTATGAACAAAAATTCACATTGGACTTCTAATCAAATTTTATAATAGAATCTACATGTATATGTCATTAAATTTAGTTATTCTTACCCTGTTCCTGTTGAAATGAGCCATGAGGAACCATAACATACGCCTCCAAAAAAAAAAAATATATATATATATATATATATATATAATTTAATCACGTTTTACATTCCAATTTTTTTTTTTTTTTGTGGATAACTCAATCATCATTTCAATTTAATTAGTAATAAGAATTCCAAATATTAAAATGAAAATTTTAGAAATAAAATGAGATAACAAAGTAATGAGAATTACGTAGTTTACTCTAACAGATTACGTTAACAGTTGAAAACACTTAGGGTCCGTTTGGATGGAGGAGTGGAAAAGTGGGAGGATAGAAAGTTGTGGGAGGATAGAAAAGTGGGAGGATAGAAAATATTTAATTTTCCCTCTTGTGTGTTTGGTTGGAGGGGTGGAAATATGGGAGGGTAGAAAACTCTTTTGTTTGGTTAGAGAGAAAATGGAAGGATAGAAAATATAGTTTATATAAATTTACTATTATACCCTTGTTACATAATTGGTAAAAAAATAGATTTATTTGTACTAATTAAATAATATAAAATTAACCAACAATTATATTTTTTAATGAGAAGTGTTACACGTCTACAACATTTTTCGCAATACTTTTACAACAAAATTTATGTGGAAAGTTGTTACTAGTTCTAATTTGAACCCACTACTGAAATTATTTTTTACTCACCAATATTAACTAATAACAATTTATTACTTAAAATTTGTTGTGAAAATATTGTAGAAACATTTCACAAATAAGCTCTTTTATTCTTTATATTATTTCCCCTTTTCCCCTTTTCATTTCATCCATTCGTTTTTTTCTTTCTTTTTTTTTTCTTTTTTTCTTTTCTATTTTATCTCCTCCACACACGTTTGTCTCTATCCCCACCACTCTTCTTTTTCATTTTCTCTTTCCTTCACAAGTCTCAGCACATCCTCTCTCTTTCTCTTTTCTTCTTCAGCTCGCTTTCTCTGTGTGTTTGACTGTTTTTTTTTTTTTTTTCATTCGTTTTTTTTTTTCATTCGCTATCTCCTCCACACACATCCTATTTCTATCCCCACCCCTTTCTTTTCCTTCTTCTCCCTCATTCAAGTCTCAAGAACAGCAGTTGCCCAGTCGGAGCCGGAGCCGGAGATGGGTCAGATGGCTTCTGTCTAAACTTTTTTTATTTTTTTTCTTTTATTGTTATGATTTGATTAATTTTAAAATTGTGTTTTTGAGTTTGTATTGTGATAATCTGATTATGCTTGATTATGCTTGAGTTTAGAGATGTTTGAGGGAAAGATTTTTGTGGTTTTAGCCGTTGTGTTTGTGTTTGTTGTCGTTGTGTTTGAGGGCATTTCTGGAAAAGTGTTGGGAGAGCAATTTTCTCTCCACAGTTTTCCTCCCGATTTGGGAGGAAAAAAATTGGTGGGCCCGGGAGGAAAATTTTCTCCCGGATTTTCCATCCTCCCTGTTTTCTTCCGCTTCCCAAACAGTGGAAAATACTGTTTTCCACACCATTTTCCACCCATTATTTTCCATCCTCCCTATAATCCTTCCAACCAAACATAGTGTTAGCGACCACATATTTCCTATTCAAAATGTTGTTTACAATGTACCCTAAGTAGAATATATATACACACATAAAGAAAAAGAAAAATAACTATGACCATTAAATAAAAGTATTACCACGTAGCATTTAGTCAATTCAATTGATAAATTCTATTATTATTGAATAAGAGATTTGATATTGAAACTCGTCTACCCTAAAAAGAAATTTATTGATGTCTTGACTTAGTGTTAAAAAAATTTATCATGAAACAGATGCTATAAGTTTAAACCCTACCATATGTGTGTGTGTGTGTATGTGTGTTAGAAATATAACTATTTTCACAACCTATTTTATAATGATAGGTCACAATCTGAATGACCCCTTGTGATTAACCATAATTAATTAATTTAGCCAAGTAATTAATTAATCAATTAATCATGCAATTATATGGAAGCACAAACAAATCACCAACAACTAAATAAGCAGCGGAAAAAATAAATAACACGGTGATTTGTTTACGAATGGGGAAAACCCTAATGGCAAAAACCCCACCGGGTGATTTTCAGGTCACCACTCCCGAAACTCCACTATTATCAAATCAAGCGGTTACAAGTAAAGGAATCTCAAATACCTTACCAACCTACAGTTGAACCCTTACCCCAATACCCAATTGGACTTGATCTGTAGTGACAGTCTCCACCTTTGATGCACGGCTCTCAAGTACGTGACTAACCAATGCGCGGATCCAAATACGCGACTTCAGAACACCAACTGAGGAAGAATGGTTGGCTGCAAAGTTCTTCAGTTCATCATTTATGATGAATAGCAGGAAGATGCTTAGTTACAAAACCCTATGGTGCAAATACACAGCAACTTCTTGATGGAAGATGAACTAGGTCAAGAACTTCGTCTGTTGATCACAATTTGCTTAAACAGAGATTGCTCAATGATCATGCAACTTGTGTCACCCAAAACGGCTCTTAAAATAATCCTTTTATATGTTTAGGGTTAGAAGAAAAGAAGGCCTAAAAACATATTCACGGATCCCAAGAAAATCATATTGGAAATCTGACTTTTTAAATCTCGACAGATAGCAGGTGTCGAGGTAGCTATCGAGAGGTGTCAAGCTTTAAAAATTCTGCACTTCAACTTGTTTTCTCTTGGATAGACTTGATGACTTCAACACTTGACCTTGAAACATTGTTTCTTAAAGTATTAAAAACACCTAGAACTACCCAATTACAAGCAGAGTGTGTTTTGTCAAAGGATTAGCCAATTTACATAATTAAGTGACATATGTTCTTAAACAAATTAAAACATATATGTCCTAACATATAACTTGCTATTTCACAATTTATCGATCCATTGACACGAATTTTTTTGTGAAGAGTATAACAAAAATGTTCTTTTATTTTAAGTTTTTGTAAAAACACTGTTAGATTTATAGTTGTTTAGCTTGGCAAGCTATGAACAAAAGTGTAATACGTCTTTTGTGTCTTTAAAGTTCAATTCAAGTTCAAGATACATGAAGTTATTGTATTCTAGACACATATGTTGATACCTAGTCGATTGATTGAGATTGTCTCAATAGCTTGTCAATAGATCAAGAATTGTGAAACCTAATTCCCAATCAACCCAATAAGTCGACCCAAGAGTTGGAATTTGAACCCTACTTGCTAGAGTCTCCAAAAATAGATCTAAAGATCGATATAGCTATTGATTTGTCATCAAGTTGAAGCCACGATACTCACAGAGTCAAGATTGTTATAAAATATTCAGGGTGGTCCTTGAAGTCATGAACTGAAAGTTCCAGAGTAGAAAAGCCTAACTTAATTTGAGTTGTGTGTAATCATGTCAGTAAGTCACTATTGGAGATAGCAACTAGAAATTGTAATTAATTTTAGTTGTAAAGATTTATTCTACTTAGCGGATTTTTGCCTTAGGGTTACTGGTGGCTAAACTCTCGATGTGGTTTTTTTTTTCCTTTAGTGATTACCATTGGTTTTTCACATAAAAAAAACAAATTATTGTATTCTTTGTTCTCCACACTTTACTATAAAGTGATTTGTTGTTGTAGTATAATTAACCAAAAATCAAATTCATATTCATAATTGGCTAAATAACAAATTTGGCTTAGTTCCATTTAAATTGTCAACAAGGTCCAAACAATAGCCCAACAAATACAAAATCCAAAATCTGAAAAACACCAAAAAGATGTTTTCATTTTGATTTTTTCACAATAAATTTGAATAATTATTTTTAAGTTTGGTTTTTTTGAAAACACTTTACCAATCCAGATTTTGTTTATAAACCTCACCACATTTACTCCAAAAAAAATTATATATAAATTATGAGGAAAACAGTTTTTGAAAGAACTGATTTTTCTCAGCAAAAAAAAAAAGAAAAGAAAAAAGAGCACTGATTTTTATAATGCGTTATAGTGAAAAAGTGTAGAATAAAAAACACAAAAACGGAAATCATAAGAGCATGGATATTCTCGTGATAGTGAAAGAGTAATTGGAGCTTTAAGACATTTTGAACTTTCCACTTTTGCAGGTGAGGAGAGGTAGCCAAAGCGGGAATCCGGTCCATTTGGCCGTTAAATTTTGGAGCTACTACACTACGACGTGCGTTACACTTCACAGCATGGTTAAGTAGTGTCGTTTAGCTTTTCCAACTACACGCTACCACGTAGTCAGCAAACTTGTCCAAAAAGAGACACACGTGTTACTGGACCCTACTTGCCTCTTGCTCACTCACGTCCAAAACCATCCAGAATTGAATTGTACGGTTACTATCTATTGACTATTGCCCTCGTCACCGTTTTGTTTTTAGAAGCAATGAACACCCTTTTTTTACTGCTATGGACTTAATTTTGATACATCAAGCAACGAAAAATTATAGAAACACAACACATGACACTAACTTTTGTCGCAACTCGTGAAATTACAAATTTATATAAATTCATTACTTTTTTATTATTATTACTTGCAACTTGTTTTGTGGCGCAATTCAGGCAAATTATGTCAAAAGTTGTATTACTTGTCGACACTAGCATTTTTCTTTAAAAATATATCGTAGCTTTTTAACTTAAAAGCTTTGTAATTGATAAAATAACCGGTTAATGGTGTGTTTGGTATTGTTATTGCTTAAAAAGTTAGTTTTTTTTACTATTCAGTTTATTTTTACTACTATTTATGGATTCTATTACACTTTTTGATATTATTTAAGAGCCCTACTGTACTATTTTAACTACCTTTTAATTTTATCTATACTACTTTTAGCAAAAAAAATTAGTTTCAGCTAAATAAGTTGTTCTTAAATGGATACTAAGTGTGTAACGGTGTATAGCATAACTTTATTTTTGATAATTTGATAGTTATAAAAAAAATTAAATATTTCTATTAAGGAGGATTAGAATTTGAACCATAATTCTTATTATAAATTAAGGAGAAAAATTAATGTTATTGAGCTATAAATCTCTTATCATAGAATATTCGATGATAAAAGACTTATCAATTTGACTAACACGAGTTCATGTGAACATTTGTTAATTAGTAGTACCAAATAAAGTGTTGATTGAAATTAAACAAAATCATAGTGTAAAAGGTAGAATTTGCAAATGATTTCATGGTTTAGAGTGAATAATAGCAAATGAATAATTATAACACTCATGTAGATTAGAACCTTTTTAAAGTTCTAGGACAATGACAAAGTTTAGCACAAAATTAGTTGTAGTCTAAGACTACAACTTTACTCAATAAAATAAACATTACTACATATTTTGGAAATCTAACCATTGAATTGCATATTCTTTACGCTCTTAATACATATATCAAATTTTATATCAATTGAATATTATTTACTATATAATCTATAAACTCATATTTTTATGCATAACTTTAAACTACAAAAATTTGCAATTTAAACAATTTATTGATGACATAGTTATTGATATTAATTATAGAAATTTTGTAAGTATGGAGAATATAAGAAGAAAATGCAATCAAATGGTGAATTTGTCAAAATTCACCTTTAATAAAAAGATATTAAATAAAGTTGTAACCTTAGGGTACAACTAATTTTGTAACTAAATTTTATCTTTAGGAGAATTTGATTGTTGAATTTCTAAAATTTTATTCTTCCGTAATTTTTTTTAGACGAATTTATGTTAATATTTTATTGAAGGGGTTAAAAATGAAATCATACCAAGAATTCAAAAAATTATAGTCCACAAGCTGTCATCTACTCAACGGTGCTGATTGTGTGGTAGCATACTAGCATCTCCACCGTCGATTAATGGGCCACAACAACAGAAGCCCAGAAAATAAGAAAACAGAAAAAAGGTTATAGCTGGCTTGTCTCTTTCTGGGCCAAGTTGTTGTAACCGTCAGTCTATAAATAAATCTATACCCCAATACAGAGCCTTATAGGTCTCTCTCTCTCTCTCTCGAATAAAACACATTATTACGCACACACCTCTATATATAACACTGTCCCTTCTCTGCTTTATTTCTTTCCCTGTCTCTCTCTCTCTCTCGTCTAAGTTACTAAAAAGTCTCACAAACATGTGTGGGGGTGCTATCATTTCCGATTTCGTTGATATAAAGCCTAGAGGTCGGAGGACAACCACTGAGGACCTCTGGTCCGAGCTTGACACTGCCTCTGATCTCTTTGGCTTCAACTCCAATAGCGCTTTAGATGATTTTCCAAACTCGTTTTTCCACCTCAAGGCCCCTCAAAAGCCCAAGCAACTCGAAAAAGGTGGATTTAGTTTCTTCTTTTTTTTTTTTCTTTTTTTCTTTTTGGGTTTTTTGCTATAAAGGTCACGTTTTTGCATCTGGGTGTCATCTATAACTTTAAATTTCCTGGTTTTCACTTCACTTTAACATCTGGCTCTTATTTCAATTTCACTTTTTTTTTTCTTGACATGATTTGTGTGGTACAAAACTACAAATACAATTTTTTGGTGTTTATTGTACTGTAATTTTTAATTTAACAATCATTACACCATATGAAATATAAATTTATATATTTTCTAAAGGTCATAGTTGGATTGTTAGCAAACCCACCCTAAAAATTTTAGACTAGTTTGTAACTATACTTCCACAATTTTTTATTTTATTTTTTTACAAAAATTTACATCTGATTGGACACTTAGAACCAAAAGCTATTTTACCTCTTCTAGCATTATATCTTAGTTGTATTCCTAATAGCATTAAAAACAAAAATTACACAATGATATGTTTGTTAGCTATGGCTCCACCTATTCTTAGCGTCATATATTATTTTTAATATCATGTATTGATCACAGTTGGTTTCAACTTTCAAGTCTAAGAAAGGCCAAAATTTAGTCAATTTATATGTTTGTTGGTTTAGCTTGCGTTGCTTGTTTGCTTTCTAATTTTATTGTTAGTGGTATTTTTTTTCTTTTGTGATTGTTGTACTAGCAGTTTGACAAAATAAATTTCTTATTAACAATAATAACTAGTGGTTCTTTTTAATTATTATATCCAAAATAATGCTTCTTCTTTTTTTTGCGTTTCTTGTTTGCTTTGTAATTTAATTGTAGTGGTATTTTTCTTTTATAATTCTTGAACTATCAGTTTGACAAAATAAATTTCTTAATAACAAGCGGTTCTTTTTTATTATTATTATTATCCAATATAATGATTTTTTTTTTTTTTTTTTTTTTGGGGGTGTTGAAGTGAGGAGTGAGAAGCTTAGTGATACTGATGAGAAAGACAAGCAAGTTGCAAAGAAAGAGAAAAAGAGAGAAAGAACTCGGAAGAACGTGTACAGAGGGATCAGACAAAGGCCATGGGGCAAATGGGCGGCTGAGATCAGAGACCCACAAAAAGGTGTCCGAGTCTGGCTCGGTACCTTCAACACAGCCGAAGAAGCTGCTCTAGCTTATGACCAAGCCGCCATGCGAATCCGCGGTGACAAAGCCAAGCTCAACTTTGCCCATCACCGCCACCAACCACCTCCACCTTCCACTCCTGAGCCGCCGCCGCCGGCAGCTAAGAAGCGCTGCATCTTTCCCGAGTCAAGCGAGTCGAGTTTTGAAACCACTGAGTCACCACCGGTGCTATTGCAGCCACTGATTCAGAACGAGATTTGTTGCAAGAATGAGGTGGCTCAGTTTGATCATGGGTTTGAGCTGAAAGATCAAATCTCGAGCTTGGAATCGTTCCTGGGTTTGGAGCCTGAGCCGGAGCCGAGTTTGGTGAGTGGAAGCGGAAGCGAGTCAATGGAATCGGTGGACCTTTGGATGCTTGATGACCTGGTTACACATCATCAACAACAACGCCAGCTTTTGTATTAGCTAGGGAAACCCAGAAGAACCATGTTATACATATTTTTAATTTTAATTGTAATACTTGAGGATCAAAAGTCTGTAACCTTAATCTGTGTTTAGGGTTATCTCTTTTAACGTTTACTGTTCTCCTATGTTTATGTTTCTGTTTTTTGTGTTATCTTTTAATGCTTTTCGGTGTCGTATACTCTATACCATAAATAAAGTAGCGTGTTTTTGCATGTATATTCGTCGTCCTTGTCCTTGTTATTGTCTGCGTTCATTTGTTTCAAAACCTTGGATATTATGCTTTCTTATGTCGGTGCGATATCTAATCTTCATCGGAATATGACTCTGTACAAATGCATGCTTGAGGGTCACGAGAGAAAATGTTCTTACCATAAGATTAGCAACATATTTTAGTTATCTCTCACTCTCAACCAAAAAAATTCTTCATTAGATTTAGAAGATACCTGATCTTTAATATTGGTTACTAATTATTCCCTCTATAATTTGTTTTGAATTACTGTTATTTTTACCATATAAGTACAATATTATTATCATTTTTTTTGTTTGGTAATATTAGAAGTGGGATCGATGGAGGGGTGGTGACAAGTATTGATAAGACAGTATGAAGTTAGATCATGGGAGCTCTAGCTTTGTCTAGTCTATTTTTTGTGCCGTAAGTCAGGTGGCAAGATGGAATTCAAATACTTTGTCACCTATAATGAAATAACCTTAACATCGATGGGATAGAAATAAAAATAGAAAAATGGAATTGTGAAAGTACTATTTAAAAAAAAAAAAAAAAAAGAGACAACTTAATTATTTAATGTAGTAAAATATGTATAAAAGATTATAAATAAAAATATAAATTTTATATACGTAGATACATGGACGGAGCCATTTATGGTCCAGAGGGGCAATGGCCTCCTAATTTTTTTTTAAATAATATAATTATATAATTATATATTTAGGTACTAATTTTAGCAACTTCTTTCAATAAAATTACATTTTTTCCCCCTTATTGATCATTATAGAGAAAATACTACAGTTACAAACGTTTTTACAACATATCTACAAACTATTGAGGTAACAAATTCTTACTGATTTACATCTGGGTCCATCACTTACATTACTTTTTTACTTACTAATAACCACTAATTACAACAAAAATTTGTAAATAAATCTAGTATTTTCCTCCTTTTAAAGTCCATAAAAAAATTTACAGATCTAAAATAAATATATATATATATATATATACAAGCTCAAAATGTTAGCCTAACAACAAAAATTACCAATAGGCAGTAGCAAAGCTTTAAAAAAATTGAGACTAATCAACCAATTTTACAAAAAACAAACAACTTAGCCCTCTAAAAAATTTTAAACAAAATAATTTTGTCCTTACTAACAAAAGACACTACACACATAAAAAAATAATAATAAAAGAAAACCTTTGCCGGCTAAGCAACAGAGCCAAAAACTGAAGTGACTGCATATAACTAACAATAAAACTGCCTTCCATAACTTCAAGTTCTGGCTTCATCCCTGCGTAGATATATATTAAATAAGAGACGTATACATACTTATTAAGGACGGAACAAGACGGGATAGGGTAAGCAAATTTATAAACTGCCCTTATCCGGCCACCTCTTCATGATAAGAAAAATCGACACGGAACGGCTAGTAAAAAAAACGCCATGTGGGACTGGACTTTTTTGCAATCTTTGCTAGGATGGCCATGTTAGAGTACTGAGCTTTTCCATCGCTCTCATGACACTAGCGAGCGGCGAGCCTTTAATTAAGCTTCTAACCTGATTATGTCTAATGACCAATAGTTAAGAATATGTCAACATCTGATCTTCACAAAAGGGAAGGTGTGGGAGTACCGTGGTGGACACATGCTCTTCTTTAATTAGACCATGGTATGGTATGTGGTTACTTTTTCTACCAACTCTTAACTCTAGTAGCCCATCATAGGTGAAGGAAATATAAGAAGTGCATGCATGTGTCTAATATCTTTGTTCAATTTTTTTGAAATATATATTGTCCAATGAAAACTTCGTTATCATATAGTCTTATTACCGAACACAATAAAATGTCACTATGCTTTTATATTATTCTTATTTTTAATTGTGATGGGTCCCAATTTAATATTTTATTTAAAACGTTTTAAACCTACGAAGAATTGACAATTTAATTATTGTGAAAATATTGCGTTTACGGTACGACTTATGATTATGTTCTAAAATGAAGGCTTTTTTAATATATTAAAAAAAGAGTCAATAATCAAAATTTTTAACTTACATTTTACTTTATTTAAAAAGTCAATATCTTCTTTGACTCATTTTTTTTAATTAGAATTGAAGTTAAATGGTAGTTTAAACTCCTATTTTGAAAAAAAAAAAAAAAAATATATATATATATACATTAAATGATGTTATTTTAAATTTTTGGATATTCTAATCATGTGTGGGTATCAAACTATCAATCATATATAGATATTCGTGATCACGAATTTTTAAATTTGTTAATATACCTAGGGTTTAATTACTGACTTCTTGAATGAGTTTAGAAAACATTTCTTGATCAACTACTGCTCTTGAGAGAAGAGAATTACTAAAAGATTCCACTATATATATATATATATATTAGGATCGTACTGTAATTGGCCAGATCGCATTAGGTTGCCTCGGGATAAAATATTATATACCAGACTTTTTTATGGAATGTAACTCAAGATGATTAGTGTGAAAATTCATCCATGGAGAATCGTTGAGATTATATCCCATCAAAATAATAACGTACGCATGCTTCGAAAAGAGGCATATGCTTCGCAGTACCATTTCCTAGTTATCTATGCTTATGTACATTCTCCTTCAACAAATGTTGTAATTGTAATTAGGGGTATATATGGGTTGAGTCGAAATATTTTTTGAACTCAACCTGACTTTGTCATGTTAAGAAATTTTCAATTCAACTCAATCCATTATATTTATAAAAATCAACCCAAGTTGGGTTGGACTAGATTGGGTCAACAAATTGTGCATACATGTTTTATGCCTTGCAAAAAATTGGATTTTCATCAAGTTTTTAAACAACTTTTTCAATAATTTATTACAATTCATAAAATATACTTAAATTATATTCTAAATTTTCAAATTCTCAAAATACCAAAATCAATTAAATTAAAAAATTAAAATAATGATAATAAAATAAACTTATATGCATAATAGGTCAGATGGGTTAAAAAAGCTATCAACCCAAAACAAAATTGACTCAAGACTCAAAATAAAATTACAACTCAACCTAACCCACAAAAATCAACCCAAAACGTCGAATTAAGTGGGGTTGAGTAGGTTTCGTCTAGTTGATGGGTTTGATGCATGCACACCCCACACTTGTTGTACTCACTCATTGCTCATTAGATTGCGGTGGAGACTAGAGTTTCAAAGTGGCCAAAGGGACCATTCATGTGCTAAGCCTATTTCAATAAGTTTATTTGACTTTTTAAAAATAATCAAATAATTTTTATCAAACTTTTTAATAATAATAATAATAATAATAAATCAATAAAAATAAACTCTAAGTAGTAACATTTCCTTTGAGGCTGCTCCTGTGAAAAAAGATTAGGTAGGCCAGGCACGTATCATGAGTTACAATGTATTTACAAATTCTCAGTTTTACCTTTGGTACTCAAAGTCCAAGTTCAAACATGATTACAAAGACATGAGAATAATCACTGCATCTTAATAAGTCTCACCAATTTATTTACAAAGTCACCATTGCTTCACAGACGTCTCTACACGCTTTTCCACCACTTCGGACTGACAGAGACCTATCTAATGAGACTATGAGTATCCAAGGAAGAAGAAATGCTGGAATGTTCATTGTTCCCCGTTTTCAAGTTTCAACCCGTTGAAATATATAGAACAGCAGTCAGTAATTAGGTTTTGACATGTGAGAGTTCAATTTATGCTTGTGTCACTCCTTACCTCAACATATTGAATTTCTGCCTCACATTAACCAATCTGGAAACGGAAACAGGAACCCGTACATGACAGCGCAGGAGAGTTTGGAAACATATATTGGGTACGTGAATGCCTAAATTCAAATGAAACTTCGTTTGAATATTCTTCGAGAATCTCAAGTACGAAAAATAATCTCAATTCAATGGCGAACCTTTAACCTAGATGGTTGAGAATAGGTGGGAGTTAAGACACGTCTTCTACTTAGAATAAAAAATAAATATTTAAAAATAAGTTATAAGTCACATTTTACATATTTACTGTCTGGTTTTCAAGTGGAAAAAAAAAATGAAATTCTTATATCTCTAGATTTGCTTGGATGGAAATATTTGTAGACAACCATTCGAATTTCAAGCTAAACCTTTGTTAATATGTGGATCTTATAAAAAGACTTCTTTTAGCTTGCACTCTCTCTTTTTTTTTTTTATTCCGAAGTACTGAGGGCGGACCGTGGACACTAGATTCATTTGGTTAAAAATATGGAAAAGTGGGAGAATAATAAATTGGGAGAGAATGAAAAAGTAACAGGATGAAAAATATTTTAATTTTTCTCATTTATATTTGGCTGAAATGGTAGAAAAGTAGAGGGGTGAAAAAAAAAATTGTTTGCTTGAGAAGAAACATGAGAGTATTGAAAATAAATTTTGTATAAATTTAGCATCACTTAAAACAAAAAGGAACACATTATACTTTTAAAATTTGTGTATATTTACAAAAAAAAAAAAAAAAAAAAAAAAAAAAAAACATGAGAAATTAACCCAAAATTATTTTCTAAAAAATAAAAACAAATAAACAAAAGCCAACCAAAATTGATGAGAAAAGAAATATATGAGCACCCAAAAAAAAACAAACAAACAAACACGTCCAGATGCTTTGTAACAGAGAAAGACAAAATCAAAGTAAAAAGAAAAAGAAAAAAAGAAGCCAATACGTGATACTTAGTAACAAAGATAGAAAAAAAAATCAAAGAAAAAAAAAGGTTGAAATGCAACTTGAGGGCCATTTTTGGCAGCTCATTTTCATGAGCTTCCTTCCCCCTAGCTATCTCCTCATTCTAGAAAGATAATATTTTGGTGGGTTAACAAAAAACACCCAAGCCCTATCATCTTTTATTCCTCCCCTTCCCAACTAAACACTCACTAAAAATGCTTTCTCTCTACTTTTCTCTCCTCAATTTTCTACCCTCCCTAAAATCTCTTCAAATAAATGGACCCTAAAAGCGCACAACTACAAAGCCTATCACAGTCATAATTGCAACCGCAAACTAGCAGCCCACTAAAAAAGAATCATCCCTATTTGCTTTAAAATGGAAAGAGTTTATTTCGTAGTAATAATTGAAAAACCTTACAATAGAATATCTATACTGTGTTGCTTGCAATTACGTGTCCAAGAGCAAGCAACTAGTAAGAGTTAATTAGATGGAACAAACTTGACGACGGACAAACTCAATACAGATGGCTCTTTATTGGGCAATCCGGGGATAGTGAGTGGTGGTTGAGACTTGAGAGATTTGAGGCCATAGAGATGGCTAATAGTGTCGAAGTGGAACTTTGGGTTTTATGAGATGGCCTTTCTATGTGTAACAATATAAATTTATTGGCAGATGAAAGCTTGAAATTGACATTGATGCTAAGGATGTATTTGGTTGGGTTGCTAAACCACACAACAATAATTTGCATCATACAACTCTTATCATGGAATGCAGGACCTTATTATCCAAATATCACATATCACATATGAGGGTGAAGCATTGTTTTCATAAGGCAAATTAATGTGCGGATGTCATGACAAGAAAATAACCAGAACTAAGTCAAGATTTTGTTATGCCTCGGAGTACCTGTATTAACATTTGTATGTTTTTTTTTTTTTTTTTTTTTTTTTTTTTTGAGAATCTTGTATGTTGTTTTATTGTGCAGACTATGTTTGTATTATGAGAGACTTTGCCCCCTAACCATATTTCTTATGCTTAATAATCTATGAAATCCTTTGTTACCCAAAAAAGGAAAAAATTGGTTACATAAATGCAAAGGGCAGCTCCTTGATTGCTAGTAGGGGGCAGAGTCTATCCGTACAATCAAGCCTCCTGTAGTCCTTTTTGCAATATAAAGTATTAATCAGAAAAATAAAAATATATTAAAAAAATGTCACCCACATGTGCATAATTACTCGCACAAGAGATTTTACTATTGTACCAATATGAACTAGGATCCGGTGCAATGCCAGGTATTGCACGGGGTGCAATTCACTTAAATTCTTCATAAATTTTTACACTTTTCACTTTTTTAAGTTTTACTTTTTACTTTTTATTTCTTTTCTTAATTTTTTTTAAAATTAATGGTTGAGATTGAAAGTTACTTTTTACAACTACCAATCACAATCATTTATAAAAATTTCATCAGGTGCAATACTCTAGCTATTGGACCTGATGTCAATGTATGCAGGTCGGCAGGTCCTCTATCAGATGGTACTCACGATGGGAAAGAACCATTACTCTGTAGCATATATTTGAAATGAGAAGACTGCAAGTCAATTTATATGTGTTAGTTGGTGAGACAATGAGACGAAACAATTGAATTATGTGCACTCACAAGGGAAAGATATGTTGGATTCATGAACCAAAGCCAGAATGTCTGTCACTCATATCTAAGTGGGGCCTTGCAATACGACACTTTACAAAACATCTTTATATCGCAATATCCAATCTCTGTGTCATTCGAGAAATTTTTGTTACTAAACATTTTCGCTACAAGCTAAAATGCTTTATATCAGCTCATATATATAATCAGGTTATTGTCAGCTGACTCACTCAGCTTATTTTCAATTACAAACATAAACAAGTTTTAATTGGACATAATTAGCTTCATCTTGTGGGCCAAAGGTGGGAACCTAAATGTCATCTAATATGTTCAGCTTTAAGTTTAAAGCACTTATGACAAAAGTTTTATAACTCAACTGGCTAATATTTTTTAAAGTTTCTAATAGAGATATATTCAAATCCCCCATCCTTGATGGGTAAGATATGTATTTGTATAATTGAGATTTTGTCATTTCTATAGTATATCAAATCTCGATAAAAGAATCAAATCTAGAAAGTTGGGGAGAGTATACATACTCAGCTTTAGCATTCCAAATCTCAACTATGGATGCTTGTTGGGTTATGAAAAAGAGTATATCATGATGGGAATATTAACGAAATTCTCAAACCTATGAGATGCCAAATAGGAAAAAATATACGCCGAAGAAAAAAAATAATAATCACACACAAAACAGTATTTATGTAGTTTGGCAATTTGCCCACTTCCACAGAGTTATAGAGATTTCACCATTTTCAGAGAAAAGTACAGAGTGCAGCAGTACAGTTTTTCTCTCTCAAAAACGACATCAAAACCCTAATCTCTAAAACAACAGTTTTTATATCCTGCGCATATTATTCACAATGGACTACAAAAATGAGCCAAAAATTTTTCTCATAGACTAAGCCTCAAAAAATCTCCCATTAAAAACTGTAACAATATTATTTCAAGTCGGGTCATAATCCGGATCAAACACAACTAGGCTCCACAAAACCCAACATATCAAATTGCAGCCACTAAAATAGATTATATTGTTCTCAATTGAAACCATAGAATAAAGATATAGTCATATAGATATGCATTTGAACCTCTAAGCTAATCTCTCTTACAATTTTTGTAGTTTTCTATCAACAAAAGATAGTAGATTAAAACTCAATAATTAAAATTAACCAGCAAGTTTATCCTCCTTTTTAAAGGTGAGAAGTTAAGGTGGGTTATGAAACTCTAACGAAGGCTAACTCAAGTAGGTAAAATGGTAAAATCCAAGCTATGGGTAGGCACTATTAAAATAGGTCCAAGGGCAACTGCACTTGTAAGTCAGGGGGTTCATTTAGGGGGTTCATTTGAACCCCCTAACTTGAAAATAAAAATTATATATATATATATATATATATATATATATTTATAATTATTAATTTAATTACCCTTAAAAATATTTTTGCATAACTTGGGTTAAATCTTGCACACCATGATCACAAATCAATTTAGCACAAAAGTCAAACAACATAGATTAGTTCATCCCAAAACTAATTAACAACACAAATCACTCTCCTTTTCTCTCATGAATTTCATCTCATCTCTATTCTCTATTTAACTCTATAAATCTCTGACTCTAAGAGTAAAATGTGAGTATTTGTGAGTTCTAAATGTCTCTCTTTATTATAAATTTATATTATATATATGTGAGAGCGTGTGTGTGTGTGTTTGATACTAATTTTGTGAACTGTGATGTGTGTGATGGTGTACATGTATAACATAAATATACTATAACTTTATATAATTTAATAACCAAGAAATACAGAGGATTTGTTACATGTGAATATTGTTATCATGTTTTTTTTTAATAGGATGTTGTTATCATGTTATAAAACTAGTGATTCAAGAAAAAAAATAGTAAAGTTAGTGATTGCTAAATGTATTAATTATGTATAGATTAGTGTGATTATGTGGGTCAATAATTAATATAAGGTCAATAATTTAAGAAATAACTAATAAATAATGACAACTACGCAAAAATAAAAATGCTATACAAATTTAACAAAATAAAATGGTTACATCTACATTGACAAGTGGGTTCCAGTTAGCTCAACTGGTAAAATTTCTGATCTGGAATTTAATACACGCCTACACCAAAAACTTATTGGTATCTTAGTCTGATGATAAAGAGTTATCATCAAGAGCGGACGACATAAGTTGAAACTCTCTTTCAAAAAAAAAAAAAAAACATCTACATTGACAATTGATAATAAACTATCATGTGTCGATTTCAAAATATAAAAACTTGTAGAAAGTAATTATAAAATTTCATGTGTGTGTGTGTTTTTTTTTTTTTAATAACACAATATATTTATGTTATCTTTTTATTAAAAAAATTTTAATTTATGTTTCTTAATGACCCCCCTCAAGAAAATTCCTTGAGCTGCCACTAAATAGGTCTAACCACATGTAAGTTTATTGTAATTTCCCTAATATAAATTTAAGCACAAGATTAATTATTCAAAATTATTCCAAAACTAAATATAAAATGCATAAATTAACACAAAATAAGTATAATAACACTTTTTTTTTAATTAGTATAATAATACTTTCTAATAATGATATAAATATACAAAATTAAGCTATTATTACAAACATTATTGATATGGAGGCGTCATGTTCTAATGGCACTAATTATTAAGTTGAGTGAATTCCTATAGGAAGAATTGCATCAAGAATCTGGATTCTTTATGCGAGCATTATAGAACAATATCACTAGTGAGAAAGCTTACAGCATACCAAAGTACGTAAATATGTAAGCTATTATGGGCTGCAAGTTTAGTGCACAATATGCATGTATAGTGAAGACTAAAACTTCTCCATGTCTCAGACATGGAATAGTTATGCCATTGGGACTTTGCTTTTTAGAACTTTAAACAAATTGTAGGATACTTTAGCTATGCCTGCAGTACTAAGCATAAGAGAGACAATGACATTAGAATTTAAGACGTGCGTGTGAGGCCATGAGTTCAGCCATTATTATTTACCGGATCAGGCTATGTACAGTCTTTTTTCAATGCATATTCTAATAACTTTTCATTCGACTTATACAGCTGAGAAGGTTGATCTATCACATGATATGAAGCAGTGGGAAACTCTGTCTGACTCTGAGAAACACTTCATTAGACATGTGCTGGCATTTTTTGTAGCGCCTGATGGGATTGTATTGTAGAACTAGCTGCAAGATTTCTAAATGATGTTAAGTACCAGATGGTGAATTTCATGATCATGCTTGCAGTTGTATGTTAACTCTGGTGTTCATTTTTATGGAGATAGTTGCTTATGTATATATAACTTCATAGGAGAGTTATATTGTTGAGTTAATTGTGTTAAATTGAGAAAAGGATTGGGACTTGGTATATAAGTTTAAGGCATAACTTTTATGTTTAATCAGTGTAAGTTTCTTCAAAACAGTCAAGAGGCAGAGTGATCTGTTATGCATCTCTCTTTTTATGCACAATTATGATATAACTTGTGGAAAAAAAAAAATCTGCCTTTGAAATGCTTAGTTCTGTGATGGTGTTTTTATATTTTGGACATAGAAAAATTTAGAGTAAAATCGGCATTCGATTTTAAGAGATATGATGGGGATCAAGTATCTAATTTCGAAATCCATTCCCCTCCCCCACCCCCGCGGCCCGTCTTCAATTTTGTAAGAATGACAAGTAATACAATGGAATGATTGATTCGCAACTCTTCATCTTGCACAAAGACTATAGAATTTTTGTGGCTGAACTCAAATTTTCTTCTGTCTTTGATTTTTTTTTTTTTTTTTTCCTTGGCTCTCTGGAACTATAGAAAAATGATGCCTCCTTGAAGCATTCACGTTGGGGCTTCAGAAATGAAACTTGACATATTAACCATACAAATCTCATCCAACAATAACCAATGCATCAATGCATTATTTGGCTTAAGTTCTCATACAGAACAACTTTCAGAAAAGTTGAGATAACAGACCATATCCCACAACCAAAAAAAAAAAAAAAAAAAAAAGAGAGAGAGAGAGAAGAAGAATATGTTAATATTGAGTTTTTGATAGAATGATATCAGCTGGTTTATGATAATGGTCATTGCTATCTGATGTCAACGAGGTGTTCTTTTTCGATATTGAATGTTTTGACAGAATGGTTTTGACTTGTTTATTGATATTGGTCATTGTCATATGGAGTCTCATGATGGGTAGTACAGTGATTTTAAATATCTGCTTTGTGGATTTGAACAACATATACAGTTGGAGCAGGTTTTCATCTTCTTATTTTTGGGTTCTGGTTGATCATAGATTTTTGAAAAAAAAAATCATCTTTTTGGTAAATTCTTTGGTGTTTGTGTGTGTGCGTGAGAGAGAGAGAGAGAGAGAGAGAGAGAGAGCACCAATATTAACATATTCAACCAAACTACCACGTTTTGCAAGGTTTGGGAGACGTCATGGTACACAGTCTTATCTCAAATTGTTTTGGAGAGACTAATTCATGAACTCGAACCTGCGACCTATCACTTTTGGTGGAAGGCACCAGCCAGTAGCCATCACACCAAGACCCAACCTCTTACTTTCACCGACAATATAAGTTGAAAATCCAATGGCCAAAACTCCTGCTTGAGTCTTGGAGATGTCCACTGGCCAAGAGGAGGAAGAAACAAGCTTACACATACTATATAGATGTCCCTATATGCAACGAGTATAGATACAGATCCTTGGGCTGTAGCCATGATTGGCTGGAATTTCAACGTGACAGCAGGGAGTTTCTAATGAAGGGCACTGGTTTGGGCCAGATTACAGAAAAGCCATTCAGGCTATTGTGGCGGAAGCATAAGAATACCGGGATGAGTACAGGAAAGGGTTGGCTTCGGGTTCTACTAATGAAGACCCAGCGCTGGACAACCCCAACAGAAGGAAGCTATAAGGTAAACATTGATGAAAATCTGTTTGGAAACTTGGGCAAACTGAGTGCAGGAGTAGGAGACTCATGGGGAAACGTACTGGCTGCAATGCCAAGCTTGGGGCACATGGGTAGGGAGGCAATTGAGGTAGAAGCTTTGGCCGCATGACAGGCCATATCACTAGCCAAGAGGGATTCAAGCGTACTGGTAAATAAGATCACCTCAAAGGAGGAAGCAATCCCCATCGTTGGTGATCTGGCAGAGGATATCTTGAAGTAGATTCGTGGTTTTTCCACACGGAATGTCCAGTTCTTGGCTCAGCATGCAAAAGATAGTGTGCATTCCAACTTGTGGTTGGCAGAAGTTCCAAACATCTTGCACGGTTGTTTTCTTTTCGACACGAAAACTCAGCAATAAAAAATTCTCTATCGGTTGCTTCTACTCTCTATAGCTTTCCTCTCCCATTTACCAAAGCTCTAAAAACCAGTTTAAGTACTTGAAAAAACTATCCAATCATGTACATTATCACAAACTAATACTATCACGATTATCCCAATTAACATAACTTCAATTAGTTTCATCTATTTTGCTTAAGAAGCTTTAAAAAAAATGCACAATAACCCATCACATAAATCATACCATTTATAACAAATGAGATACGGTGAATCTATAAAACGAATTATTAGCCAACTTTAACTTACATAGACAATGCGATTACATTTTATATATATATACCCATATATACAAGGATTGACAGAATTAAACACATAAATCTCCTCTAATTCATTGTGAAGTAGAAACGATACCGTATTCAAGAGCAAATCGATGTCAGTCTCATCGGAACCTTTTCTCTCTCGGCGTCTCCGATCCCACCGGCGACGATCCGAACGAGCTTCTTGAACGCGAAGTGCACGCAATTCGAAAGCGCGATCCAGCAGATCACCTCGTAAACGAAATTGAGAGCCGGATCCGACGACGATGATGAAGATTCTTCGTTCCAATTATGCCCTCCAAATCCACCGAAATTCCAACCCCTGCCATCGCTGCCGCCGCCACCACCGAATGGAAAATCGCCACCGTCGCCGCCTAAAAAACCTTCGTATTCTCCGTCCTCGGAAGAATTGTCGTCATCGCCGGCGAACGATCTCCGTCTCGTGCGTCGCCTCTTCCGGAGGACAGCCCGGCGAGCTGTTTTAGTGTAATTGGATTTGACCGCGGGGGGAGCCAGAGCATTGACAGCGAAAAGCACGGCGGAGATCGATAATTGGTTGTTGGTGGCGGAGGTGAGACTGTGGCTCCGAAGTAGGGATTTGGCGAACCCTAGGCCTTGCGATGTGGCTACATTAACTGTGTCGGCGATGAGAGAGATGTCCATGATTGAAAATTCAACGAATTTGAGAATTACTTGTAAAACCAAAAAAATAAAAATTAGCTAGCGCTTGGAAATTTTCTTTCTTAATTTTAATTTTCCGGGAAAGTGAGGGAAAACGAGGGAAAATAGAAAAGAGGGGGGAAAGACACGCTGGGGAATATAAAACTTTGGGGAACGTGTAAAACATTGACACGTAAGGTCAAATTTGGAAAACTTGTCGAAAGTGAAATCATAAAAGTTAAAACGGTCAATCTGATCGGCTCGCCGTTCACTTGGGACTAAAATTCTATAAGCGGCCCATATGTGTAATGGGCCTATGGGGTCTAGTTGGAACAAATTCTCAATTGGGCCCAAAAAAGGGAGAATGTGTTCATGGACTACCTCATTAGCAAGTATAAAACTTCTGTCTCATTTTGCCTGCTCCACTCTATATTTCACCAATAAAAATTTGCTACATGTTCTCCTAATTAATTACATTCTAATTTTATACCTTTATTATTTGTTACCTAAAATAAATAACAGTAAATAAATTAAAATAAACAAACCACCTAGACCAAGACATCCCCATAACTGTACCTTCGTCAGCGACGTCTATGCTGGCCAACCACCGCCATCAGCCACACTGCTATCACCACAGATCGTCGACATCATCAACACCGGCCAACCACTACCTTCAGTCCAGACCCACACCACCAAAACCTGAAGTTTATCAAAATAAACACAGAGATAGACCTCCTTGGATGAGTGGGATAAAAAACTTCGAAGAAACCACCCTTCTTAAGTTTCAGGCACCAATCCTTGCCTATGAAAAATTGTATCAAATTCAAACAATTCTCAATGGCATTTTCACAAACACATACACAACAAACAAAGAGAGAGAGTGTGAGATATGCATTTTCTTGTCTCCAAGTCATCCTGGCAATTGAATAGGAGAATGAGATGGATCAAGAAGATGGAAAAGGAAAATGAAATAGAGAGAAATTGCAAGAAAATTTTGAAAATCCATGAGAGACGTACAACAATGCGAGAGAGAAAAAGCTTTCCTTTGGTTTGAGGTTTTATTTCTCTGTAATTTTTGATACTCTTGCTAATGCCGCGGGCAAGGTAGTGATGGTGGTTGGTCAGAGTTGACGACGTCGGCAATATGTTGCTCCTACCGTCGGTGAAGGTGGTGGTGGTGGACCGGTTGTAGGGTTGTCTTGAGCGGTGGTTTGTTTATTTTAATTTATTTACTATTATTTATCTTAGGTAACAAATAATAAAAGCATAAAATTAGAATTTAATTAATGAAGAGGACATGTGGCAAACTTTTATTCGCGGAGCATAGAGTGGAGCAAGCAAAATGAGACAGAAGATTTTGACTCCTTACTAGTTGTAATTCAAATTCTGACAGTATTTTTTTGGGTTGCACCATTAAACAATCGTACATAAATAAGGGGAAACGTTAATGGATGGCTAGAGGGCATTTGTTAATGAAACATTTTAGAATTTTTTTTTAATTGGAAAATAAAATAAGTAATTAATGTTTTGACAATTTTTTTTTTTTTAATTTCCCATAAAGGTGGTGATGCTGCACAAAATCAGTAGGCTAAATGCTCTGGCTTCGATGGGCTAATGGTTGTTGTGGAGGCCTACAAGGATGAACACACTATCAAAAGGCGACAGGGTGGACCGGCCAAGTCCCCTCCGATGACTAAGTTAGTTTCCCTCTTGAAAATCAAGTTCCAACTTTTGGGGAGTAATGTTAGGAAAAAAAAAAAAACTTACCTTGATTTGATATAGGCCAGTCTTTATATAGAAAACCTTGGAGCGATTATTGATTTAGTAACTTCCCCAATATTTATGGAAATTAATGAGTTCTGACATAGCTTCCTCAGTGGCTATAGAAGTTATAATCGCTGAAGGAAGTTGAGCATTTGTGAGGAATTTGTGACAATGAATATGGGTTTAGTTCTTGCTCCAGAATTCCGTGGTTCGAATCCTCAAGACAGGTGAGTAGATCCATACTTGAAAATTTCTTAAGTGTCATGTGGTCGTCCGTGCACTTTGCCTATGGACGACTTCTTTGTCCATAGACGACCTACCTGAATATTTGGCCTTTGGCTCATGGACGACCCCTATGGACAAACCAGAGACTATAATTTTTGTTATCCCATCAGTTGCCCCCTTGTCCAGGGGTCGTCCAAGGATATTGTTGGGATTTAATTCACGCCTTTATGGTTCTGACCTAACTTCTTTTCTTTTCTTCCTTTTTTTTTTTTTTTTTGAATGGGGCCACGTGTCATGATTTTCTTGGTTGACCTGTTGCGTTGATTGCATTTTTCAAAAGGACTGCCACGTGTCGCCTTCTTGATGGCTAGCGTCACTTCGCTGACCCTACTTCTAGGCCCTATAAATAGGTACATTTTCTTTCTTGCCCTTCACCTTTCTCATAATCTCCCCTTTTCCATCTCGTCCAAGAGCCTCGTCTAGCCCTCATCCTAGTTCTGTCAGGTATTTCCTCTTCCCTTTTAGGTTTTCGTCTTAGTCTTTCTTTATTTGTCATGTCTTCGTCTAGTAGTAGTATAGAGAGTGAGATAGACGAGTACCAGAACATTTCTTCTGGGAGTTATGAGAGTGGTGAGGGTAGTACGAGCTATAGTAGTAGTTCCTTGGACGAGCATTATTTGTCTGGGGTTCCTAGTATTCCCTTAAAGGAATTCCAAGAGATGCAACGTAGGATGACCCCTAGAGCTAAGACTAGCTCATCTAGAGAGCCACCTATTCCTTCTCAAGATAAGGAGGAGGAGGAAGAGGAGAATGTCATATACAGCTGTGCTCCTGAAGTAGCGTCCACCCTAGAGGCCCTTAAATTGAAAACCCTTGTAGATAGATACCAGATCCCTAGGGAGTTCAAACCTCGTCTACCCAAGGAAGGAGAATGGTGTTCTCCTTCTTCTGATTTGGGAGAATATATGTCTTACCTTTTAGCTGGCCTTAGTTTTCCCTTAAATTCTTTTTGTAGAGATCTTCTCCATAGGTTGGGTATTGGACCTAAGCAGCTCAACCCCAATGGATAAAGGATGGTAGTTGCCATGCAAGCGTTATGGCGTGAGGCATTGGAAGGGGACTGTCCTATCACAGTGGATGAGTTCCTCTATTGTTATAAGCCCTCAGAGATAAAAAAGTCTACTAGTTTTTACCAGTTCTCATCCAGATGCTCTCACTATAGTTTAATAAAGGGTCGTAGCTCGTCTAACAGGCTCTGAAAAACAGAATTTTTTATTATTTTCGAAAATTAGGCTGGGGACCCAATTGATGTGGGTAATGCCCCCTTCCCACTTTTTACTAGCCCTCTAGATCGCCTTCGTCCTGAGTTTCAGTCGTCTAACCCTTTTTCTTTATTGATGCAGTTGTTGTTCGTCCATGTTTGGAAAAAAATTATTTGGATCGAATTGATCAAGTTCGTCTCTTCCTTGGGAAAACCTTTCACGATCTAGTGACTTTCAGTCGTCTAGCTGGGTGGGGTCTTGGCCCAGTACCTACTGCTGAGAACCTCGGCCACGAGGAAACTACTCGTAGAAGTAAGTGTCATCCATTCCTCTTTTCTTACTTTTTTCTTTCTTTTCTTTTCTTTTTTAACTTTATTTTCCTCGTTACAGGAATGGCTTCCATGAAAGAGAATAGGGAAAAGACCATCACGAGTGGTGAAGAAGATACTATTGCACCTTTAATCGTCTAAAAGTCTACCGTCCAAACGGGGAAGAGAAAGCCCAAGTCCATATCTAGTTCAGTGGACCTTAATGACCTTCTAAGTCGTCGAGGTCCTAAGAAGCAAAAGTCTAACAAGGCCTCTCTTCCCAAGGTCCCAAAATTTACTCCGATGATAGACCTGGACAACCCTGCGATTAATGTGGTGCCCGTTCAAATTAATTCCACCCTTCTAGACTAATCCTCCCCCTCCAACCAAAGCTCCTCACAAGGCTCATCCCTCAAAGCCGTCTGAAAGTCCTCCCAACCTAGTGCTGGACGAGAGTTATGCGTGGAGGATGTTCAAGGCAATAATCACTGACAATAAAGTAAATTCATGTTATAATATGTCAGTGAAAGACTTTGAATGTTCTGCCATGCATGACCTCTTTAAGGTACATAAATTTCATTTGTCTTTGTTTTGTTTTCTTTAAGTTTTAAACAAAATTTACAACTTTCCTTCATCCATTCATAGGCTATGTCAAAGTTTTACATAGCATCCTGCTAGGTCAAGGAGTTTTGTGAGGAAGCCAAGACGGCTAAGGAGAAGGCCAAAGTGCTGAACAAATAAGTTTTATTGAAAAAGGGGGAGGTGATCAGACTGACTGAAGATCTCAATTGTTTGCAAGGAATAGAGACGAAGCTGAAAAACAAGGTTGCGGAACTTAAAGCAGATGCTATTGAGAAAGATACTCGCATCATTCATCTGAAGGGACAAGTCTCAGAGTTCACCTCTTCCTTGGAGAAGGCCTGTGAAGAAGCCATTACAGCTTTTAAGAAGTCTGGCAAGTATAAGAATCATCTAGATAGTCACTATGCAGTTGGCTATGAGGACTTCCGTGTTGATGCCAAGGAAGCTTTCCCTAACTTGGACTTTGATACATTTAAGATTCCCCTTGCCACAAAGATTTCCTTGCTTAATACGAGTTCTGAGGACGTCAATGTGGTGGACAACGCTAATAACGAGGTGACCCAAGACGATCCAAAGTCTGAAGGCAATGCTCCCAACGGTCTATCCAAGTGAATTTACCTTTTCCTTAGAAAATTTATTATTTAATTTTGTTGGAGATGTCCGTTGTTTTGGGCTTTTGCTTATTTCTTTTAGAATTTATTCAAGTACAATTATCTCGTCCATGTTTATGGACGAGCTTTATATACGATTAGTTATATTGTCTTTACATAACTTTTAAGGGTTTTTGGATGTTGGTCGTCCACCCTTCTTTGAATGAATGAATAAATGAATAAATGTTTTCCATTTTCACCTTTCATTATGTTTGAATACGTTTAAAACTTTATGGACATACTTTAGTAATATCGTCCATATCATATCCATGGCTGTGTGGTTCGTCCATTTAGGAAAACATTTTATCTCATCTTGAGCATATGGACGAATTTCTTCTTACATTGCCAAACTAGAGTAAAATGAATCCTTCATGTGTCGCCATTTATGTACAGCTCGTCCATGAATGACATGTCTTTTCGCTAGCTTTATTCATTATTCAAACTTGGGACAATCATTTACTCATCCTTAGCAAAATTGTTCCCAGCAAATGCTTGTCCATATACTGGATTGTTAAGCTGGTTAGATTCGACTATAGGCTTGTGGTGTTTTTATACACACATTATTCGTCCATGGTTTAGACGATCTTGCCTTTGGTTTTATCTCGTCTTAAGCATAGATGGATATACCTTATTTGAGGAAAGCTTTATCCTTATTTTGAGGAAAGCTTAGACGGATATACTTTAAGCTTAGACGGATATACCTTATTTCTTGCTTTATCCTTATTTTGAGGAAAGCTTATAGACGATACATCCTTGCGTCCAAGGATTTTATTCGTCTTTGGTAGTTTACTTTCTATGGATTATTTTGAATGAAATCACAAAAATAAAGGATTCCCATATAATCATACATATACTTGGAAATACATCATATATATATTTGGAAATCTACACTATATAAAATATTCGTCCACAGTCATGGCACATGCTTAAGAGTTAGTGCCTTTAGGGAATTAAAAATACTTATACAACACAAATTCGTCCATAAGTAGCACAAACTACTCATACATCTAAAACATATAGTAGTAGTAATAAGCAAATACAAGAAAATAACACTACAAGCAACAAATTACTTCAAACATCCATGGCGTTCTTCCTATGGCAATGTTCATCCATGGTCATCATTTATTGATAGTATCTTTTAAGGTGTTCAACATTCCAAGGGTGTTCTAGCTTTCGTCCATCCAAGGCTTCCAAGCAGTAGGATTTTAGCCTCTTGTAGTTAATACTCTGTAAGGTCCTTTCGAATTTGGTCACAGCTTCCCGTGGGCCGGGTTTTTGGTGGCCAAAGCAACCCTTTTTAGGACGAGATCCCCAATGTTAAAGTGCTTGGGTTTCACTATGTTGACACCTCATTTTGCAACCCGTATTTAACCACACATGGAGGGTAAAAGGGTAATTTTGCCTTGGAAATATGCATCTTGACTCTAGCCATTAGATCCTTGGACTCATTTCACCAAAATGATCTTGATGTTGTAACGATCAAATCAACTGGTCATAGGCCCTAATCGAACCACTAGATTGAAAGTTATCATCAAATCAAGTTTTAATGGCTAAGATATACTATCACAAATTGAGTCCGACTATATATGATTATGAATAATTGATTTCAATTGGTTATAGGAGTGATCAATTTGAGATCAATGATGTGTCATAATTTGATTGGTTAAGACTACATTTTATAGTGAGGTTGCATACACCTAATTAATTAGATAGTTAAATATTAATTATTTAATGAGTAATTTGTATAATTATCTTTTAATTAGAGTAAATTTAGAACCAATTAATTCTGAAATGGGAGTGATTGGAGCCATTTAATGTTAATTTGGGGCTAATTTAGGACCTATTAATGTTAATTGTGCTGAAACCATTTGCTAACAAATGACCTCTGCTCACAATTTCATCAATATCTCTCAGAATATTTTGAATCTGTGAATGAAGTTAATATTTTCAGAAACTAGACATCCGGGGCTTCAATTTGAGTACAAGAACGAGACAATTCTGATCAAAATTGGGTCAGATATGATTTTTTAAAGTTGGTTCTATAAGCTGTTACAGCAGCTACGGGAAAACCAAATTTTGGCTTACTCCCCACTCCCACCAATCTCTCCATTTAATGCATCAGATTTTTCTCAAGACTAAAATGAGGTCTAGGTTCATAATCCTTGTCAACTCTCATTAAATAGCTTTCCATTCATATTCCCTCCACCACTACTATATAAACCCTTCCTCTCCTTCATTCTAGAGCACAAAAAATCTCATCTCTTCTCCTCTCTTGAATTCTAGTGAAGTTGAGTAGTCTTGTCATATCTTGGTCTTCCTGAGACTTAAGGTATTGAATGAGACTCACTCTCCCTCTCCTAATTCTTCTTTTTTCCTCCACCCTTAAAACCTCCACCAAGAGTCTCCTCCTCCACCGTATGGATCTTGTATGAAGGTATAATCCATTTCCTTAACTTGTTTTTTGTGTTGCCATGATGAAAATTTAAGATTAAAGTATTATAGTAATTATTTGAATCCTCTTGAATATGTTTGAATGTTCTTATGTGTTCTTTATATGTTCTTGATTTTTCATCACATGTTCATGCATAAACACTAGTTTTGATCTTAAATCCACATCAAAAATATGAAAAACATGCTTCTTTCATAATTCTTTCAAGCTCTTGAATCTAGGATATCATCGTCCATACACATTCACTAGAATTTTATTTTTCAATCTAAATGCAATGTTTACTAAATTGAATTAGAGTTTATCACATGCACACACATTAAATTCAACATGCAAATTGATTAACATATTGGATGATATGATATGAATGTTGGCCACCATAGTCTAGAAAACCGGTTTCACTGGATAAGGTGGGTACCTAACACCTTCCCACCTTATAACATAACCTCCGAACTTAGATCAAGGGTTAGTAGATCAAATGCTTATCCTTGTAATTTTCAATTTCTAGATTGTAACTAGGAAACAAAGCCATGTACTTTATCTTAGATTGTATCTAGGACTAAAGCCATGTAAATTCCTATGTTCAATCTAAATTCAATTTCAAATTAATAAAATGAGAAAATTTTCAATTATGGTTTTCTTTTTTTTTCAATAATTAAATAAGTGATAACTCCATTGTAAAACCTTTAATCTAAAGGGGAAAATATAACTAGTTGAACCTCCATTTTGAGTGGCAATAACACGACTCCATCCATTCACGTGGATTTGGCCCAACATCCATCAAAACGGGCCGGGGGCGCGGTTTCTCACACACTATGACATCATACTGCTTTGCTATAAGATTTTCGTACCTTGTTGTTTTCTGCTCCGCATCTATCCTTACCTCATCTATAAGATCGAGGTCAAGACAAAGCTGTTCTTTGTTTTCTTCATCTTGATACTTCATTACCCTACGACTGGCTATGTGCACTTCTGCAAGTATGATTGCTTCACTCCCATAAGCTAGTTTGAAAGGAATTTCCCCTGTGGGGGTCCTTATTGTTGTTCTATAAGCCCATAAAACACCTGGTAATTCATCCGACCATACTCCCTTTATCCCTTCAAGTCGAGTCTTGATGATTTTTAACAAGAATCAGTTTACTACTTCTGCTTGTCTGTTGGCTTGTGGGTGGAAGGGTGAGGAATAATGATTCTTGATTCCAAGTTGTTCACAAAATTCCCTGAAGGGTATGTTGTCGAACTGTCGTCCATTATCTGACACTAGTACTTTTGGTATTCCAAATCTGCATACAATGCTTTTCTAGACGAAGTTTTTGACATTCTGGTTGGAAAGGGTCCTAATATATCCAAACCCCATTATGCAAAAGGTCAAGAGGCCATCATTAGGGTAAGATACTCCGACGGCTATCTAGGAACGTTATTGAAATGTTGACATTGATCACAAACCGTAACATATGCCTTAGCATTAGCTTGGATAGTAGGCCAATAGTATCCTCCACGGATGACTTTGTGGACGAGTGATCTGGCTCTTGAGTGGTTACCATATGCTCCTTCATGAACTTCCCTCAATACATAATTTGCCTCGTCTGGAGCTAAACATCTTTAATAAGGCTGGAAAAACCCTCTTTTGTATAGCACCTCGTCCATGAGGATGTATCGGCTGATCTAACTAAGCTTTCTGGCTTTGTCCTTCCCCTTTAGAAGCCTTCCATCCTTCAGGTACGATACTATCAGGGTTATCTAATTTTCTTCACCTTCTATCTACAATATTTCTGGAAGGTTTATGCTCGGCATATACTGAATTTCATCAAACTTGTCCATTGCTTCATTCGCTGAGGCTTCTTTTGCTAGAGTATTTGCTTTCACGTTCTCTTCCCTTGGGATTTGAATGAAATCAGCTTCTTTGAAATTCTTCACAAGGCATACCACCTTATTTAGGTATTTTTCATTCGGTCTTCCTTGGCTTCATATGTCTCATTCACTTGGCTTATGACTAACTGAGAGTCTCTCATGACGAGTATTGACTTTGCTTCCACAGACTTAGCCAACTCTAGCCCTTTAAGAAGAGTTTCATACTCAACTTTATTATTAGTTTTTTGGTACTACAAACAAACCTTGTGCTTTAACTTATCTCCTTCTAGTGATTGTAAGACAACTCCTATTCCTCCTGCATGTAGTGTAGACAATCCATCCATATGGACGACCCATTTTTTATTATCTTCCATTTCGTCTAAGTCCTCATAATTTGGAATGAATTTCACAATGAAATTTGCCAAGGCTTGAGCCTTTACTGCAGTTCTTAGTTGGTAACTGATGTCAAATTCACTGAGCTCAACAGCCCACTAGATTAGCTATCCTACAACTTCTAACTTGTTCATTGCCTTCTTGAGTGGATGGTCCGTCATGACATTGATGACATGAGCTTGGAAGTAATGTCTCAACTTTCTAGAAGCTGTTATTAAAGCAAAAGCCAATTTCTCTATCAGCGGGTAACGTCCTTCTGCTCCTCTAAGTGCTCGACTTGTGTAATACATAGGCTTTTGTACCTTCCCTTCTTCCCTGATTAAAGCTGAACTCACGGCATATGAGGACACAGCCAAGTACAAATACAATTCCTCTCCCAACACGAACAGACTTAGTAATGGAGTTGTGGTAAGGTAGTCTTTAAGATCTTGGAATGCCTTTTGACATTCATCCGTCCATTTGAACACCTTTCTGAGAACTTTAAAGAAGGGTAAACACTTATCTGTGGCTTTTGAAACAAACCTATTCAGAACTGCAACTTGCCCAGTGAGGGATTGGACTTCCTTAATGTTCTTCGATGGTTCCATGTTTAATATGGCTTGGATCTTATCTGGATTTGCTTTAATCCTCTTTTGTGAAACTATGAATCCTAGAAACTTTCCTAATGACACCCCGAATGCACACTTACTTAGATTCAACTTCATTTTGTATTATCTAAGCATTTCAAAGGTCTCTTGGAGGTCTTCCAAATGTCTTTCTTCATCCAAACTTTTTATAAGCATGTCGTCCACATATACTTCCACATTCCGTCCTATCTGTGGACAGAACATGTGATTAACTAACCTTTGATAAGTTGCCCTCGCATTCTTCAAACCAAAAGGCATTACTTTGTAGCAAAATAAACCTTGACTGGTAATGAAAGATGTCTTTTCTTGGTCTGTCTCGTCCATCTTTATCTGATTATATCCCAAGAAAGCGTTCATGAAGCTTAGCAACTGATAACCGGCTGTGGAATCCACCAACTAATCAATGTGTGGCAAAAGATAACTATCCTTAGGGCAAGTTTTGTTCAAGTCAGTGAAGCCATGCACATCCTCCACTTACCATTCGCCTTCTTAACCATTACCACATTGGCTAACCAATCCAGGTAATAGACCTCCTGAATACTACATTATGGTTAACTTCTGGATCTCTTCCTTGATAGTGTTGTCTCGTTTAGGAGCAAACACTCTCTTCTTCTGATGAACATGCTTGGAAGAAGGGTACATGTTCAATTGATGAGTAATTACATTTGGGTCAATTCCTTGCATGTCTTCATGACTCCATGCAAAAACATCAATACTTTTCCTCAAAAATTGGACGAGGTCTTGCTTCATCTTTTCCTTCATGCCTGTTCCAATTCTAGTGAATTTTTCAAGACCTTCTTCTTACAAAAGAACATCTTCCAATACCTTAGTGGGCTCTGCAATAACCCTTTTCTCCTCAATACTTATTGTCTGCACTTGCTCGTCCAAAGCCAACATGGCTAAATAACGTTCTCTAGCAGCCAACTGATCTCCTTGTGCTTGTCCTATCCCGTACTCTGTAGAAAATTTGACTGATAGATGGTAGGTAAATGTTATTGTGTTGACACCCCATTTTGCAACCCGTATTTAACCTCACATGGAGGGTAAAAGGGTAATTTTGCCTTGAAAATATGCATCTTGATTCTAGCCATTAGATCCTTAATCTCATTTCACTAAAATGATCTTGATGTTGTAACGATCAAATCTACTGGTCATAAGCCCTAATCGGACCATCAGATTGAAAGTTATCATCAAATCAAGTTTTAATGGTTGAAATGCACTATCACAAATTTAGTCCAACTATATATGGTTATGAACAATTGATTTCAATTGGTTATAAGTGTAATCAATTTGAGATTAATGACATGTCATAATTTGATTGGTTAGGACTACATTTTATAGTGAGGTTACATATACCTAATTAATTAGATAGTTAAACATTAATTATTCAATGAGTAATTTATGCAATTATCTTTTAATTAGAGTAAATTTAAAGCCAATTAAGTCTGAAATGGGAGTGATTGTAGGCATTTAATATTAATTGGGAACTAATTTGGGACCTATTAATGTTAATTGTGCTGAAACCATTTTCTAACAAATGATCTTTACTCACCATTTCATCTATATCTCTCAGAATATTTTGAATCTGTGAATGAGATTAATTTTTCTAGAAACTAGACATACGGGGTTTCGATTTAAGTACAAGAATGAGACAATTTCGATCAGAATTGAATCAGATATGATTTTTCGAAGTTGGCTTTACAAGCTGTTACAGCAGCTACGGGAAAACCGAATTTTGGCTTGCTCTCCACTCCCACCAATCTCTCCACTTAATGCACCAGATTTTCTCCAATGTTAAAATAAAGTCTAGGTTCATAATCCTTGTCAACCCTCATTAAATGGTCTTCCATTCATATTCCCTCCACTATTACTATATAAACCCTCACTCTCCTTCATTCCAAGACACAAAAAACCTCTTCTCTTCTCCTCTCTTAAGTTCTAGTGAAGTAGAGTAGTCTTGTCATATTTTAGTCTTCTTGAGACTCAAAGTATTGAGTGAGACTCACTCTCCTTCTCCTAGTTCTTCTTCTTTCCTCCACCCTTAGGACCTCTACCAAGAATTTCTTCCTCCACGATATGGATCTTGCATGAAGGTATAATCCCTTTCCCTAACTTGTTTTTTGTGTTGCCAAAATGAGAGTTTAAGATTAAAGCATGATAGTAACTATTTAAATTCCCTCGAATATGTTTGAATGTTCTTAATTGTTCTTATATGTTCTTCACATGTTCTTGGTTGTTCATCACATGTTCATGCATATCACTAATTTAAATCTTAAATCCACATCAAAAATATGAAAAACATGTTTGTTTCATAATTCTTTCAAATCTTTGAATTTAGGTTATCACCATCCACACACATTTATTAGAATTTTATTTTTCAATCCAAATGCAATGTTTAATAAATTGAATTAGGGTTTATCATATGCACACACATTAAATTCAACATGTAAATTGATTGACATATTGGATGATATGATATGATTGTTGGCCACCATAGTCTAGAAGACCGGTTTCACCAGGCAAGGTGGGTGCCTAACACTTTCCCACCTTGTAACATAGCCTCCGAACTTAGATCAAGGGTTAGTAGATCAAATGCTTGTCCATGTAATTTTCAATTTCTAGATTGTAACTAGGAAATAAAGCCATGTACTTTATCTTAAATTATATTTAGGACCAAAGCCATGTAATTTCCTATGTTCAATGTAAATTCAATTTCAAATTAATAAAATGATGAATTTTTCAATTATGGTTTTCTTATTTATTCCAACAATTAAATAAATGGCGACTCCATTGTAAAACCCTTAATCTAAAGGGGAAAATATAACTAGTCGAACCTCCATTTTGAGAGGCAATAACATGACTCCACCCATTCATGTGGGTTTGGCCCAACACTCTATAAAAATGGGCCGGGGGCGCGGTCTCTCACATATTGCCTTCCAACTATTTAAGGTTGGCCTTCTAATTATGGCATTATATAAGGACGAACAATCCACCATAAGGAAATTCACTTCTTGGTTATCTGTTGTGGGTATGATCCTACCATTATAGGCAATGTAATGGTGCCCACAGGCTACACTTTCATTCCTCCAAATCCTATTAGTGTTGAACATACTGGATAAAGTTGATCTTGTCCCAACCTCATCTGCTAGAAGGTGGGGTAATACAATATATCCGTTGAGCTTTCATTATCCACCAACACCCTCCTAGTTGTGCAATCTGCGATGAGTAAGATAATAACAATTGCATCGTCATGTGGATGATGGATTCTCTCAGCTTCCTTGTCCGTGAATGAAATGGCTGGCTCGTTTGTCCCCTTCGTCCTTATTGACTGTCCAGAGAGTTGGACATTTTGTACCACCTTGAGATATGACTTCTTCAATTTGGAAGACTGCCCCGTTGAAGTTCCTTCAATGATAACTCTTATCTCTCCAAATGGGGGCCGTGATGATTCTTCCATCTTTCCCTTCAACTTCTCATCTTTATAATCCCTTCCTACAAAATGCCTCAACTTTCCTTATCTAATAAGATTCTCTATCTACTGCTTCAGGTCATAACACTCATCCATGTCGTGCCTATGATTTCTATGAAAGCGACAGTATTTATTCTTATTGTGCTTGTTAGGGGTCTCTCTTTATTTTCTTCGGCCATTTCAAGGAAGAGTCATCTTTGATTTGCATAAGTACTTGATCAAAGGAAGCATTTAAGGGTGTAGTTATAACTTCTTCCTGAGGATGAGCACCCATCTTTCTATTATCTCGTTCCTTCTTCTCTCCTATCTTAGCTTTTTTTGGACGAGGACCCTGTTCAGTGTGACAAGGGAGATCCAATTCCGTATGTTCTGCTCTCTTCCTCTTCTTGGCTATGATTGCATCTTCCGCATTCATGAAATTCTAGGCTGAATGGACGAGTTTAGCCATGGTTTGAGGCTTCTTTTTGTATAGCTTATAGATGAACAAATTTGAATTGACTCCATTATGGAAGGCAGCCAATAACAGCTTGTCGTCCATTTCGTCTATTGTGAGGGTTTCTCTGTTGAAGCGAGTAATGAAGGACCGCAATCTTTCATTTTCTTCTTATTTAATAGTTAACAGGCTGGACGAGGAACGCTTGTACCTTTGTTCTCCGATGAAGTTATTGACAAACAACTTACTTAACTCTTCAGAAGAACTCACTGTACTCGGAGGTATCTTGTTGAACAACATTCGCGCTGGTCCTTTAAGGGTGGTAGAGAAGGCTCTGCACATAATCTCGTCTAGAACCCTTTGGAGATGCATTGTAGTCTTGAAAGTAGAAATATGATCAAAGTGTTATGCGTTCCATCGTATGAATTTAAGGAAGACATTTTGAACTTCGGGGGCAAGGGATGATCATTGATGGAAGTCGTGAAAGGGGAATATGTTTGATGAACCAAATCCTCTACGCGATTTGCCCTTCTCATGTTCTCCCTCATCTCGTCCATGATCTTCCTCATCTAATCCATCCCCTTCTCCAAGTGTGGCACCCTTCGCGAAGTGGTGCCCCTTGATTAACTCTCAGGCTCAGCATTAGGGATGCCCTAAACCTAATATAAAGCTTTGCCAACAGGCCTTGCATTAACATTTCTCTACCTCACCTACAATAATTTCTTTATCTTATAAGTCACATAAAAGTAGTACATTATTAATGATTGCTGCATGCATAATAACACAATAGTGTCATCTCTCTCCCTTATCACCTATCTTGTTCTATTGTATTTATGGCTTACTAAAAGGTTAGAGCTGTTAGTATTTCCATGCATTTCCCCCATTGTAAGCTAGTACCTCTGGGTATATATTTTTGATGCATCACTGGACTTTACTCGCAAGTATTATGAATTTTGGACTTGAATCTCATTTATTGTGTATTTTTGTGTGATAAACAACTAACCTTTACTTGTAAGTTGATCCAACTCGATACAACATTTCAACCGACAATAGGGCAGGTATGAGTTGAACCGCTTTCCCTATAGGTCAACAAATCTACAATTCAAACTCTTGTTTTTTAGGTTGGACCAAGTTAATGAGTTCACGTCCAATTTTGTTGCCAAATGCCTTATAGTTGAATTTGCACATTTCTATGCACGAAGTGTTTGAGGATTTAATAGGAAAGGGTTCAAGCTGCAGGTTTCTCCAAAAAAAAAAAAAAAGATGAAAGTCCAATTTTGCTAAGTCTACCAATAACCCATAGAAATCCAACGTGAGATTTCGGGTCGGGTTTATGGTGGAATGGAACGCCCGTATGTCTTAACATAAGCAAATCATAGATTAGATATCCGAAAATGATATCCGGGTGGACCCATACCCCACATTTACTAACACGTAACTCGCCAAATAATCCGCTCCGGACTCAGTGACTCGGCCAAAACCCTAACCCTAAAAAAATAGCCTTATCGTGGGTACTATATAAAATCCCCTCTGATTTTTCATACGCGAAAAACCCTCCTCCACTCGCACCCAGGGAGAGAAGAGGCAGAGAGAGAAAGCAGCAACAGCAGCAGCAATGGTGTCGCTCAAGCTCCAGAAGCGGCTCGCCTCCAGCGTCCTCAAGTGCGGGAAAGGCAAGGTTTGGCTTGACCCCAATGAAGTCAGCGAAATCTCCATGGCCAATTCCAGTAAGCTCTCTCTCTCTCTCTCTCTCTCTCTCTCTGTGTGTGTTCATTTTCAGCTCAGGATCTATATCTTATCTCCGTTAATCTAACATATCTGTGAGTTTCGGATCTATATGTGTTTGAATCGGATTATCCAATACTGTATACCTTATCATTTTCGTTTTATATGCTAATGTAATTAGGACTTTTGGATTGTCAAATTTCTGGGTACAGTACTAGTGCTATTCATCCTCTTGGTGGTTATTGATTTCATGATAATATGGTTGTAATGAGTCATATTATTAAAATCCCAATTGAGAATTAACTTGTAATTATTATCCCTATATATAATTCCCTGTTTAGTGATAAGTTTGGTACTGAAATTGTTCATTTCTGACTTGATTGTTTGTTATGTTATTTGTGGCTTAACGTGGTGTAGTTTGGTTTGCTTGATTTTGGTGCATTTGTTCCTATTTTGTCTGCAAAATGTTATTGGCATTTGCTTATTATCTGGTTGGCTTCGTGTTGCGGGTTTTTTTTAATGCCAATGAGCTCTGGCTCAAATGGTACATACCCATCAAAAATTGTTGCTGGTTTTTTGTTTAGTAATTCGATCTGATGATGTTACATGATTAATTTGTGCAGGGCAGAACATCAGGAAACTGGTGAAGGATGGTTTCATCATCAGGAAACCAACAAAGATCCACTCCCGCTCTCGTGCACGCAGAATGAAGGTGGCCAAGAGGAAGGGTCGTCACTCTGGATATGGTGCGGCTTTATAGAACACTTGTTTGGTGTCTTGCTTCTGTTGATGCATTTTATGTTATGTTGTATTGCAACTGTTTGATTGTCACACTTATGTTTTTAATTCTTTGAGGTTTGTAAACGTTAATATAATCCCTAAATGTGTTTAAGGTAAGCGCAAGGGTACTAGGGAGGCAAGGCTGCCAACTAAGGTCCTTTGGATGAGGAGAATGCGTGTACTAAGGCGTTTGCTCCGTAAGTACCGGGAAGCAAAGAAAATTGACAAGCATATGTACCACGACATGTACATGAAGGTGAAAGGTAATGTCTTTAAGAACAAGAGGGTGCTCATGGAGAGTATTCACAAGTCAAAGGCTGAGAAGGCAAGAGAGAAGACTCTGTCTGATCAGTTTGAGGCTAAGCGTGCTAAGAACAAGGCAAGCAGAGAGAGAAAGCATGCCAGAAGGGAAGAGCGTTTAGCACAGGTATGATTGATCTTCCAAGATAATTCCGAAGTTTTTTTTTTTTTTTTTTTTTTTTTTTTTTTTTGAATTGGAATCGCACTTTGTTATTTTTGGAAATTGGACATGAATGTTATGGAAAATTATAACTTGTGATTTGTATAGTGAAGTTAGTTTTTGCTTCTGGCAGAAAGCAAAATTGTCATACTATTTGTAGAAAATAGATTATTATAACTCGGTGTTTGCTGTATGTATTTTGGCAATGTGAGTTAATTGTGTCTTGTAATAACAGGGACCTGTTGAGAGGGCACCAGCAGCAGTTGCACCACCTGCACCACAACAAACTGAGTAAGAGACTTGATGTTTTTTTTTAAATCATCTGTGTGTGTGAAAAATCTAAGATACTGATGTTGAAGATATGAATTTAGGGTGTTCCACCCTCTATATTGCACACTTTATAAATTGTTGCCGGACTGGCTCGTTCAAGTCACAAGAATAATATTACCATACATCCATAGCAGTAGATTTATTGTCTGAATTTGACACAGTTCTATTTGATGTTTTTCTTCCTTGCAGGGGAGCTAAAAAATCTAAGAAGTGAAGTGTAACATCTCTGATGAACACATAGCAAGAGCCCAAATACGCGAATACTCTTTTGTTTCCTCTGAAGGACTTTGTTCATCTTAGCTATTTTAATATGTTTAATGAATTTTGCATTTTCATTACAAAGATTTAAATCTTGGAACTCTCAACTGTTATTTTTTTTCTTTCCCCGAATGTTGGATAATGTGTCTATTTGTGACCTTATGGATACGTGTCCTTTTGGGACATGGGAATTTTGATTCACATTACTGTCAGTAGATGTAAGTACAGCTTTGCTTTTATTTTTGTGAGTTCTGTGATTGTTGTAGCCTGCATTACTCTTGTTGGTGGCAGTGGCTCTCCTCTCTCTCTCTCTCTCTCTCTCTCTCTCACACAAAATTGGGATGGGATTATTGGGTTAGGAGGGAAAAGGGCTGGTTGATTACTCAAGGCTGGCCAGCATTAGCTTTGCAGCTTTGTTTTATTTATTTATTATGTTGGTTATGGAAGTTGTTTACAGGAGCACAGCTATGACTAGTATCACACTATCACAACAAAAATTCTAAACAATTTTATAACCCCGTCCTCTAATTTGCATACCACCTACTACCTGGATCCGCTACAATCTACAATTATTATTATTATTTTTTTGAATGACCCATTACACTAGAAGGACGCTGTCGAGCACATTGTTCATGCGCTTCCCTGTAAATGGTTGGGTTCTCTTTGTCAATTAAACAAACTGATGACGGTGAGCTTCAAACCTCATGTGCATTAACGTATCCTTATGTACTATGCTGTCAATGCACGTATTCTATTGTAGCTCTCTTTGGAAAACAGTTGAGGTGTGTATCTTTTACGCCATCAAGAGAAAGGGGGAAAGGTGCCTCAAACGCGCTTTTGACCAAATTCCATATGGATCATTCTAATCGAAGTCCAATAATTTACATCATCAAGGGAAGAAGGAAATGTCCACTCAAAAGGAGGGGGGATGTTCAATGTTCATTTGATTAACTGTTGTGATGCTGTTGACTGATATTCCATTTCAACATTGTTATCCAATCATAGTGAGTCACTTGTCTTTTGAAGACAAGGCGTGGTGGATGTTACTTGGTTCTCGATCTTTCCATTTGCCAACTGAGGTGTGCTAGGCTGCTAGCAGCCAAAAAGTAGAATATTTGTGACACTTCCAATCCTATGTTCATGGTATTCCATTGATTTCTCAATTTGCACAACACATGCACTGCCTAAATTTTACGGGTTGTCTAAAAATTGGTCATGTGTTAGTCTTGTGTTTCATCTGTTGATGCTCCAATGCACTTGGCAAAAGCCATATCCAAATTCCACTCAATATCCTTGTCAGTCTTAATTGTGTGGGTTGTGATTCTCTTACGACAACTACTAGTGTTCTCTTAACTAATAAGGTTATAATTCCAAAAGAAATGGAGTATATGTGTGCTTTTTGCCTACAAATGTACACACAAAAAAAAAAAAAAAAGAAAAAAAAAAAAAAGAAAACGAATTAAAAGGTGGATAAAGCTCACATCAGTTTTCTTTTATCATTAAAAAGTGGTTCTGTTCCAATGAAGTCTATATAACGAGCCGGATTTGGGACAGAATCAATATTAAAAAGTACAAAGGAAAGCCAAAAATAGTTGGCCTGCATATTCATAAATTAAACCGACATCTACTTTGTTGGTTTGTTATCACCTCTTTACCCATCTTGATTGATTTAATTGACCATACCAAAGACTAAAAAAAAAAAAGAAATAATGTGATGATGCATACATATATTATATATCACATTTTTACCATTTATTATTTCACTTTTCTTGCTTTAGATGCGGACTTCAAAGCAGAACACCATATAAGAATTGCGAAAATCAAACTTTTCCAGATTTGACTTTCTCTCCTCCCTGTATTAATTTTTTCTGGCCAACAAAAATAACCAGTTCCCTCTCTCTCTCTCTCTCTCTCTCTCTCATTCTCTCTGATTACAAGTTAATAAAAAAAAAGCCTCTCCAATCATTTCATTTCCTCTTCTTCTTCTATTCAAATATTCAATACCCAATTATTTACCACACATTTTTTTTTTTTTACTCTCTTGGATCAAACAAAAACATTGAATTGAAATAAAAAAGAGTCTCTTAAATTCTTGGGATCAAAAGAATATTTATATATAAAAAATGGCATGCTCAGAACAGTTAATGGTGTCGGGTTCGGGGTCGGGGTCGGGGTCAGGGTCAATGCCCCGGTACGTCCAAATGCAAACGGAGCCGTCCGGTTCCATAGCGTCGTCGCTTATCTCTCCACGCGCCGACGCAACTCCGATTTTCGACGAGTTGCCGGAGGCCACCATCGTCTCCGTCTCTCGCCCCGACCCGGGCGATTTCAGCCCCATGCTTCTCACTTACACCATCGAATTCCAATACAAACAAGTTTGATTTCTCTCTCTCTCTCTAACTTTCTTTTTTTCTTCAATGCTTCAAAATTTCATTCAGCTGTATATAAGTTTATAGGTCGTAGTTAAAGAATTCGGTGTGTTTGTGGAGAGATTTCTGTGTTTTGTAATAAATGATGAAAATTTTCAAAATTTTCAATTTGGCATGTGTTTGGTTGCTGAGAAAACACCAAAGAAAACGAAAGACAATTTTAAATTACAGATCAATTAAGCTGTGCGAGGTTCGCTTACCACTAATTTTATCAATTATATACTTTATTAAAATGCCTGAGAATATATTGTGATTCTTAGCTTTTTGTATACTAGTTCAAGTGGCGCTTGGTGAAGAAAGCTTCACATTTATTCTATTTGCATTTCAATTTGAAGAAGCGTGCAATTATCGAGGAAATTCAAGAAAAGCAGGAGCAGGTGTGTTGTGAACTTTTGTTAGCTTGTATTCGATGTTGTTCGATTGTTAATTTGATTATTTGGGAAGGTTTGGGGGTTTGATGTAGTTTTTTTTTTTCTTCATTGGAACACTATATTAAAGGTTAAAGAATGGCTTCAAAATCTAGGAATCGGTGAAAGTACAGCTGTGGAGCAAGACGATGATGAGCATGATGATGAGGCTGTTCTTTTGCATCATGAAGATAATTTTAAAAATAGGTGACGACTAATCACCACATGTTTTTAGTAAATTGTTTTTTTTTTTTTTTTTTTTTTTGTTGTTGTTGTGTGGATCATAAATGTTTTAGCTCTTATGGGTTTGTTTTTTTTTTTTTTTCTTATTCAGAGATGTTCCGTCTAGTGCTGCCCTGCCAATTATTCGGCCAGCCTTGGGAAGGCAACATTCCATTTCAGATAGAGCAAAGGTTGCAATGCAAGGGTATTTGAATCACTTTCTTGGGAACTTGGATATTGTGAACTCCAGAGAGGTACGTTAGGTTTATGTGCTTTTTTAGGAACATTGATATGTTGAACGTACAGTCGGTGTCTGTGATTCTTTAACGATGTGTTTCTTCAGTTTCAAACCTTGCCCCTGCTATCTTGTCAAGTCTCTTATGTTTGCAGGTCAATAAAAGAACAATATCAAATCTAGCAATTGTTCAACTAGTTATATGAAGTGTTTCTTTTTCCTTGCTTCCATTTTAGATTTTATTAATTTTAAAATCCAAGGGTAAATGAACTGCTCATGACTTTTGAAAGGTAGGGTTGGTGATAACTTTCAAGGGAAAATTCTGGGTATTCTAGATGATTAATTATGAAGAGGGAATTAAGCGTTTTTGTTCACTGGAACACTCTTAGGATAATGCTATAGTTGAGTCAAAGACATAGGCACGAGGCTGTGCAGGTTACTCCTTAGCTGTGGGGATGCCTTGATTGGGTAATAATTGTTTAATTGTCATTTTAAATTTTTACTGGGTAATAATTGTTTAATTGTCATTTAAATTTTTTTTTTAGTTGATATATCCATAGAAGGGGTTTGCATGATCCTGAAGTGGATGTGGTGAGTGCATGTTTAGCTAAGTTGCTCTACATTTAGTTTATGTATGAATTTATGTATGAACCTTTAAAATTTTTGACAATCCTAAACCATCCTGTTGTCCTATTCCGTGAATATGAATGTGTTGTCTATTAGATGGTTAAAATCTTTAACACTTGTTAATTGTGGTCCATTGCTACAATGTTGATTCTTGTACACCTTCTACCGTTACCATATTATGATTCCCTATTCTTGGATACCGTAGGTTTGCAAGTTTTTGGAGGTTTCAAAGCTATCATTCTTACCAGAGTATGGTCCTAAACTGAAGGAAGATTATGTGATGGTGAAGCATCTACCAAAAATTTTGAAGGATAATGATGATTCGAGAAAATGTTGTGCATGCTGTTGGTTCAGTTGTTGTAATGACAATTGGCAAAAGGTAGTGGAATCATATCCTGAAAGTTAATTTTGTTCATGTTGTTGCACTCTGATTGACATACACGTTGACCAGTGATATTTATAAAAAGCATAAACTTGCGTTAGTGATCAGTTGCATGTTGTTGGTTGAGTGGTGTTTGGATAGGTTCCATGTATCTGGTGTTACTCTATTAAAATCTTGTGTGGTGATAACAGCTTCTAGTAAATCATGGTGGAAAATGATTGTTCCTGAAAAACATATGAAATAGTGTGTATAAAGAACAAAGAATATGAATGATTCATATTGCCTTAGTTATGTGTTCTACCTAAATTGAAGAGGGGAACAAAGAGAAGAATTTTATTGAGTAGAAGAAAAGCTCTGGTGTAATGGTGTGCTATTATATGTAGTAGCATTTAGCTCACGGTGCCAGTTGGCAGGTATCCCAAGGAAATGCAATCTGGTTGTTATTACGACAATGTGATCTTGCATCCACCTGCTTTTGGACAAAAAGCATGCAGTGAAAAAGTTATAGACAGAACACTTACAGGCATCTAAGGGTTTGTGCATGGAATTGGCAGTTTCCTTAATGGGACTTTCCTCAAATGGACCTTTTCAATGTTAGGTATACAGAGGAGATTTTTGGATTCTTCTGACGTGGTTGTTTGTTGGTGGAACAGCCTAACATGGATGCAAAAGCTTGCTCTTTACTCTAAAGGGAACAAATTTCATGCTTCCTTATCCTCCTGTTATAGCTCTAGCTTTGTGCTTTGATTTCTTTGGATTTCCCAAATTGAACTAGGTCAATACATAAGATTGAGAGTTTTGAAGTCTTTTTTAGGGGCTGTATTGGCTTTTGTACAACATTGTCAGCTGTGTCTTGTGTTTCTTAGTTCTAGCTGCATCAGGCTACCACATTCTCAAACTATTTAATTGTTACTAACTTATTATGGTAGTACCATTGTTGGAATCTTCTTGTCTCTCATTTATTCCTTCCTCTCAGTTCATCTCTTATTTGGTTCTCAACATATCATTTGAATGGCTTGAAAATGACAAAATTTGGCCCTTATATTCTTTTCACTTGTTATTGATAGATTGTTTGGTGTTATCATTCTTTATTTAGCATATTTTTAATTGAAACTTCCACCTGACTGTGACTTTTTGGAATATAGGAGATATTTCGTGGCATGGAGCATAAGTCGTGTTATACTTTGTGATCATTCTTGAAATATTTACATTATATATTCTCTACTTCACCACATGTTTACTTTTATTCTTTATTTATTGTGTGCAGGTTTGGGCCGTATTGAAACCTGGATTCTTGGCCTTGCTGGAGGATCCTTTTCATACCCAACCTCTAGATATAATTGTTTTTGATGTACTGCCTGCCTCAGATGGGAATGGAGAGGGTCGAGTATCGCTAGCAAAAGAAATAAAGGAACGGAATCCTTTACGCCATGCTTTTAAGGTAAGCGTCATATTGTCTTACTGGTCCTTTATATTTTTTTCTGGATCGAAGTCTTAAAAATTTTGTTACTTGGTAGTATAACTTATGAACTTTGGTTCTTCTAAATAGTTAAGCAAATAGAAGTAATATAAGTTTAGGATCTACTAAGATGCTACATAATACTAATGCAGGGAGGCTATGCATAATGCTTCATGTTGTCAAAACTCAAATTAAGGGTGTCTAACAACCATAATAATTAACCCTCACTTGGTAGGCTGAATTGCTCTTCTAGCTTGAGGAGGAAACTGTAAATTCCATAGGTTATTCATATTAATGTCTGTTTATAGAAATTTAACTTTGTTGTTTAAGCTAAAAAGCTATGGTAGGCAACAATTTTGACTCCTAGTACGCAAATACTTTTGATTCTCTCCTTTGCTCTATTTTTTAAACTTTTAACAACCTTATTTTGTGTAAAGTTGATATTTTTCTTGGACAAGTGCTCAAAGTAAATAATCCATCTTTGTATGAACTCTGCCAAAGCCGTTAAAATTTCACCCCTCTAGAATTACGCATTTAATTTGGGCATTATGCTGAGCTGCACCATTAAAGAAATGTGACACAGTGCTGGTGGTTGGGTAAATTTTGTTGCATCGGTGAGGACTCTTTCCTTTTTTCTTTTGATAAGTAAAATAAGTTCATTCAAAAGACAATATAGCTCAACTACACTTGTGTGTATCAAACTACTACTAAAGAATTACAATCTCAAGTTCAAAAGATCTAAAAATTCTAAAAAGAAGATGGCGGGAGGGATGCCACTCAAGGTAGTCATTCTATAAAACAAAAGTCTCAACGTATGCTGTTTGATAGCGTCATTAGGGTGTTCAACACCATTTAAAAGTTCTACAACTCCTCTCTCTTCAAAATGTCCACATTTCTCACAAGGGAAATTTTAGAATTCCTGTGAACATGAAAGGTTTTACATTTTTAATCTTGCATTTTTCTTCGCTGCTTTATTGTGATAATTAATTGGTAGATGATTATCTTTCTGGGGAAAAAATCTAGATAATATCTACTCTAACAAATAGTTTATAACTTAAGGTGACTTGTGGAATCCGGAGCATTAGGATTAGAGGCAAGAATGGTGCTAAAGTTAAAGACTGGGTCGCTGCAATCAATGATGCTGGACTAAGGCCTCCTGAAGGCTGGTGTCATCCTCACCGCTTTGGCTCTTTTGCTCCTCCAAGGGGTTTGGCTGAAGATGGTAGTCAGGCTCAGTGGTTTGTAGATGGTCGAGCTGCATTCGAAGCTATAGCTTCTTCTATTGAAGATGCAAAATCTGAGGTCTTTTCCTTCCAGTTTCAGCACACAGTATTCAGTTGTAGTCCACATTGATTAATGTTTGGTGTTAAGTTTCTGTTGGTTGATTGGGAGTATCTTGCAGATATTTATTTGTGACTGGTGGCTGTGCCCAGAACTGTATCTACGGCGTCCCTTTCATGCTCATGCTTCATCCAGGCTTGACGCTTTGCTGGAGGCAAAGGCTAAGCAAGGGGTTCAGGTGCTAATAAAGTTGTAAACTATTTTATAACTGTTATACTTGGGCTTTTTTTTGTAGCACTGGATTATATGAAACCACTGTTATGGAATTGCTCATATCATTCCTTTGAATAAGTGTTAATTGTAATATATTGTACAAATGCAGATTTATATTCTTCTCTACAAAGAGGTTGCCATTGCTTTAAAAATCAACAGCGTCTATAGCAAGAGAAAGCTTCTTAGTATTCATGAGAATGTGAGGGTACTGCGTTATCCTGACCACTTTTCTAGTGGTGTTTACTTATGGTATGCAATTTAAATGAAAATTCTACTGGAGTTTGTAGATTTTAATATTTCAATTAAAATTTCCAACTATAATTAATGGTAAATAATCATTATTAGACTCTTTTGCGGTTTCTGATATTTATTTCTGGTTGTATTCAGGTCCCATCATGAGAAGCTTGTCATTGTAGATTACCAGATATGTTTTATTGGAGGACTGGATCTATGCTTTGGTCGTTATGATACATCTGAGCACAAAGTGGGGGATTGTCCTTCATTGATATGGCCTGGAAAGGACTACTATAACCCAAGGTAAGTCTGTTCTGTACATTCAACCTGATCTTATGTTGGCTTGTTCAATGGACAATTTTAGAAGATAGAGAATGAATAGATTTCCTGTTATGTATGAAGTGACTCAAGAACTCTTGTTGAAGATTTGTACTTGTGGAGTTGATAATAGACCATGTTCTTCTAATTCTACTAAAAGGATTATTAATGTTTGTATATTGATTTTTGGAGGGAGATCTATTGTGCTACTAAGCCATAGTAAACTAGATACTCTAGGTCAAATTTTCATTTAATACATATTTTCTTGTGGTAGTCGCTGGCTGGCTTCTACTTTAAAATTCACCCAGTAGGAGGTTTTAGTTGCTATGCGGTGAGAAAAGTTCTTTTATTTAACTAATTGCAAATTGGTTGGATTATACTCTTACTTTGTTAGATCTGTTTTTAATGTACTTCCTTTTTTCATTTTGTCAGGGAATCTGAACCAAATTCATGGGAAGATACAATGAAAGACGAATTGGATCGTGAAAAATATCCTCGTATGCCTTGGCATGATGTTCATTGTGCTCTTTGGGGACCACCATGTCGTGACATAGCTAGGCATTTTGTTCAGCGCTGGAACTATGCAAAGGTAGTGCTTCCTTAACAATTGGTACAGTCATATAGTCAACTTATAATAACATTATGATCTAAATTTGCTAATTCCTTCCTTCAGAGAAATAAAGCTCCAAATGAGCAAGCAATCCCATTACTTATGCCTCAGCACCACATGGTTATTCCACATTACATGAGAAAAAACAGAGAGGGGGAGACTGGGGATGAGAATTTTCAAAATTATAATGATCTTAGAAGACAGGGTTCCTTTTCTGCAAGATCATCATTACAAGATATCCCACTTCTCTTGCCACAAGAAACTGATGGGCTCGACACTCCTAATGGAGAACCAAAATTATACGGTTCAGACTTTACTACTAATCTCCTTGATCAGCCAAGCAAGGTTACCAGTGGTCTGCCTTTCTCTTTTCGGAAGTCCAAAATTGAACCAGTAGGTCCAGATACACCGTTGAAGGCATTTGTAGATGACTTTAAATCCGTAGATCATCATGGGAAAGCACTTTCAGATAGGGTGGTTCAGCCTCACATGAAAAGTTCAGATCCAGAGTGGTGGGAAACTCAAGAACGGGGTGATCAAGGTGGATTTGCTGATGAATCTGGTCAAGTTGGTCCTCGTGCTTCGTGCCGTTGTCAGGTGGGCTGTAATTCTTAATAAGCTTCTAGAATTATTAGGTTATCTACCAGATATCAGCCACCTACCCTGTTGCCTAGTCAATGAATTTCTGATTTTTCTTTAAATTTCTGGTAGACTCTTTTTTGACAATTAATCAATTCATCAAAGTGTCAAAATGATTGTCCCTTGTTGTATTGTGAAAAATGAAGACATTTATGATTAAATTTGAGAGAGCAGCCGCCAGGGAATAAATTTTATTGGTAAGTCACACACACACATTTGGTAGGTTTTGAACCCACAACCTCACCCTTCACCTTGCTCTTACAAGAGGAGGAGATGTCAATTGAGCTAGAGTTCATTGGCTAAATCTCTATCTAATTCCTTTCTTACTGTTGCTGTTTTGTATTTTGATCATGATATTGGACTTTGTATCATATTATTTTTAGTTACCTTTAATTTTCAGGTAATTAGAAGTGTCAGTCAGTGGTCTGCTGGAACAAGCCAAACTGAAGAGAGCATTCATAATGCTTATTGCTCTCTTATCGAGAAAGCAGAACACTTCATCTACATTGAGGTATATTCATTCCCATGTGTTGCATAGCTTTCATTATATTTTTTTTCACTCCCTGTAGGAGTTTATGTATTAGAATATCTTGTACTATATTTTTCACTTTGAAAATTAGGATGGGGGGTGAATGTTCACTTTTGAGTAATAGGTATGTTTCTTTTCCTTATTCTGCACCCTTCTCAAGGGGTTGGATGGGTTGTCATGTTGGCTTGAGGGTGTCTGGGAATTAGGTGTTCTAACTGGTTTTTTATGCTCAAGTTCATGACCATCTCAGTTTACTTCTTGTTGCCTGTTGCCTACCCTGCACATGTTCAAACAATCTCAATGCATTCCCGTTCCTGTCTGTACACAAATTCATGTTCTCTCAGAACTTCTTCCTCCTTCTCTCTCTCTCTCTCTCTCTCTCTCTCTCTCTCTCTCTCTCTCTCTCTCTCTCTCTCTCTCAGATAAAGCCATTCTACTAGCATTATCTTCCTGATCATCCAACTGCCCCATTGCCCATGTATGCATTTAAGAGAGATGATAGTTTAAAATGCTTCCTTTAATATACTTTTGAGCAAAGTATGGTATAAACATACTAAAATGGATGAGAGTTATAAAGAAACCGAAAATTGAAATAGTTCATGAACCTGTGTAAATTTTTTAAGTTTTAGATAAAAAGTAAGCAAGTGAAGCTGTTTTGCTAATAAACCAACTGATGCCATTAATAGGATAATAAACAAAGGGTCCGTTTGGATAGCACTTATTGTTGCTGAAAGTTGCTAAAAACTGATTGTTGCTGAAAACACTGTAGCAAAATAATTTTTAAATGTGTAAATAGTGTTGTGGGACCCATTTTTAATATTAAATATTGCGTGAACAGTGCATGAACAGTGCGTGAACAGTGCACACACAGTACATGCACAGTGAATTTTGTCTCCAAAGTCAAAAAAGCCGGCAGAAAAAAAAAAAAAAAAAAAAAAAAAAAAAAAAAAAAAAAAAACATGAATCATAAAACGTGCCGCAACTTTAAGTGCAATCCAAACGCAGGCAAAGTGCATTCTTAGTCAGAAGGTTGGGCTTCTATCAAGGGAGAAATGGAAAGATGATGTTAATGCTTATGAGTCAGGCTCATGTTCTTATCCATCGGTGTGTTGGATACCCTATATGATAGACCTTCTTTTGAGTTTATTTTCATTATAGTGTTCTGGGTCTGATTGTCCTACTTAGTATTCTGTGTCTTATTTTCATGATCTTTTGAATTAATTCTTGGCAACTTTTTTCCAGAATCAATTTTTCATATCAGGTCTCTCGGGAGATGAGATAATATGTAATCGCGTGTTGGAAGCATTATATCGGCGTATTATGCGAGCATACAATGATAAGAAGTGTTTTAGGGTTATAGTTGTCATACCACTTCTACCGGGCTTCCAGGTTTTATTTTATTGTCACAATCCTTCAAATCTGAAATTTGATCAATCTGTTAGATATTCATACTGAATTGTTTTAACAGGGGGGTGTTGATGACGGGGGTGCAGCATCTGTGAGAGCCATAATGCATTGGCAGTATCGAACCATTTGTAGAGGAAATAATTCGATATTTTATAATCTCTATGAACTTCTTGGTGCTAAAACACATGATTACATTTCTTTCTATGGCCTCAGATCTTATGGTAAACTCTTTGATGGTGGTCCTGTAGCCTCCAGTCAGGTATTGTCTTGAACCAATTCTTGAATGAATGCACCCTAACCACTTCTAAATATACTTTCATTTATCTTTCCTCTCATTTGCAAAAGCTGCTACATGCATCTCTTTCCTTCAATTATCATTATTCCAATCATACTTTTTTTGTCACTGCAGGTGTATGTGCACAGTAAAATTATGATAGTTGATGATTGTATAGCATTGATTGGATCGGCTAATATTAATGATAGGAGTTTGCTTGGCTCAAGAGATTCTGAGGTACCACTCCTGGTCGATGTCTTTTCATATTTTTGTTCATTTTTCTCCTGTCATTGTTGAGTCCAAAACGTGAAAACAACACAAGGCTAGAGCCTTTCACCCTAATCAAGAATTCATCCTTTCGGCCTCGATTTGAAAAATGCCTTATATCGGAATTATGTATGAGGAAATGGTTAACTATCTTGTTATAACATACTAGTCTCATCACATGCGCTTTGCGCGTGCGATGAGGCTTTTATTTATTTATTTTTTTGGTTTAGTGTCATAATTTTCCATTCATCTCAATTTGGGGGTACTACTATATTTTCCAATCACAAAATTGATTCCCTTGTTTTTACTAATGTTCAAAGGTTAGCAATTATGCAATTATTGAATTAAGAATTTGAAATTAGCTTGAGTGATAAATCTAATCAAAGTAGCAGTAGCATAATCAACAAAGCAATTTCCATGGTGTTAAATAATTAAATAGTATAATCGCTGATGGACAGCGAGGGTAAAGTTCTTGTGCCTTCTTATTAAAATGACATTCAAATGAAATATATAAGAGAAAAAAAATGAAAATGCCTTCGAGCAAAAGAATGGAACCAGGAAATAATCAAGAATACGAACTTAAAAAACTAGAATAAAGGAAAATATAATTCTGAAAACAATTAAACTAAAATTTTATCTAAGCAAATACATCAAAGTACTAAAATATGGCCAGTGAAGTACGAAAAAAACAATGGATCTTTGAAAAGTAATATGAACAAATTTTGATAAAGACGGAATATTAAAAACCATCCTGTGAGTGTTTTTGTTTTCAATTATCTTATTAATAGAAAGAAATATTTTATTAAATACCTTGGAACTCTGTTTGAGTTGTTGCCTCAACTCATGCTTCTCACAACTGTTAAGTCTTAATGCTTAGAGTAACGTAGGAAGATTGGCTTCTTGTGTGTGTGTTTTTCAGAATTTGCAGGAGACTCGAGGATAGATATTGGACAACATTGTAACTTCATGATGATAACAGGAAATTTGAAATTGTTAATGAATGGAAGACTGAACGTTTAAATTTCAATTTGTAAACTGATGGGAGAGTGCAGCATTTTTATTAGGCATTTTTTTAGGGGGTGTTAATAGATGTATTTTTACTGCTTTGTCCAGTTGTCCTCAATTGTTTTCACTTACTAAACATTGGATGTGAGGGTATTTTTGAATCACATAAAACTCCAGTTTAAAGAGGGGAATCCTATTATAGATAGTGCATCTTAAACATGTTTGTCATAATCTGTACTATGTGGTACCTCCCCAAGTACTAAGTTCTTGGATCTTTAGAGTCAATTCTCTTTTCAATTTTAATTTTTGTTTACTAGCTGCCAACAATAATTTGAAGCTGGTTTCTTTCTGCAAAGAACTATAAATCTAAGCCCTCATTCTTCAGGACTCTCAAAGATTTGGGTAGAACAACTATATTTTGCATTAACACACTCTCTCTCTCTCTCAAAAAAAAAAAAAAAAAAAAGGTCCTTTTGACAATTTTCAACAAATTTGCCACTTTGCCCATTATTAGAACATTTTCAAAAATGTGGGATATTATCATTGGTTTTTTTTATTTTGGCAGCAGATAGGGTTTTCCGTTAAGCGCCACATAAGCTTGTCATGTGTGTTTAGTTCATCCAAATAAAATGATGTCACGTGGCATAATGAAAGGACATGGCATCATTTTATTGGACGAACTTAACACACGTGGCAAACAAAATATATAACTTTAGGAGGTAAAATTCAAATTCTGAACTTTAGGATGTGAAATCTAAAAATCCCCAAACTTTGGGGGGTAGTTTGCAGTTTGCGCTTTTGGGTGACAAAGGGGGGATAGGGTGACTAGGTTTGCCTAGAATTCGAAAAAGAGTTGACTGTTTATATGAGATATTAGTGAGATCTCTAGATATCAAGGACTTATTTGTTTAGTCTGTATTTCAAATATTCTTACAAATTTAATGTACTTATGTCATGCTGGTTGAATAAGCTAGACGTTGGATTTTGTGAATTTTGTACAGGTTGTTAAGTTACTTGTTAACTCTGATCAATATAATAAATTAACTAGTGCAATTTATTAATACCCAAATTACTAACATTTGTTTCATTGCTGTAGAATATTGTTGCTAAAAGTTCATTTTTTAATTTTCCAGATAATTTATCTCAATTTCCTGATTGATTTCAGCATCTAGATCTGTATCTGTTCAAGTATGAACTTTTGATATTTTGATGGTCTTTTATAAGTGCTTAGTTGCATTGGCTTTGGAGTATCTTCCTCTTTTAAGTCTTACAAAAATTTATTTCAGATTGTTGTACTTATCGAGTAGCTTCTTTTCTATATGCTTAGTTGCATTGGCTTTGGAGCAGCTTCCTATTAAGTGTCACAAAAATTTATTGCAGATTGGTGTACTTATCGAGGACAAAGAGCCGGTTAATTCATATATGGGAGGCAAACCATGGAAGGCTGGAAAATTTTCTCTCTCTCTTCGTATGTCACTGTGGTCGGAACACCTTGGTCTTCGCACAGGAGAGGTAGATGAATCTAATTATCTTCATTCTTTTCAGTTCATGGTGAATAAATATGCTCTCATCTTTGGTAATTTAGCTGATCTTGGTTCTTTTTATTTCTTTTCTCAGAATGATCGAATAACTGATCCTGTTGTTGATTCCACTTACAAGGATATTTGGATGGCCACTGCAAAGGTGAGAAAAAGTCACCAGAAAAATGTTTGAGAAATAGAAAAACATGTACAGAAATTAAACATGAACATCACATTATATTGTTGAAAATTGACAGGCAATAAGAATTTGAAAATTTTAGGCTTTTGGGATTTATCTGCTGCTTTTGTTCTTGAAGTAATAACCATTTATCTCTGATCTGTTTTACAGACAAATACCGCAATTTACCAAGATGTATTTTCTTGCATACCTAGTGATCTTATACATACAAGGTATAATGCAGCTCTTAATCTTTCTCTAATCCCTTCTCTTCCTGTGCTAACAAGTATTTTCACCAAATTTGATGCCATGCAGAGCTGCACTCAGACAAAGCATAGCCTCCTGGAAAGAGAAACTTGGCCATACTACTATTGATTTAGGAATAGCACCTGAGAAGTTAGAATCCTATCAAAATGGAGATGTTAAGAAAATTGATCCCATGAAGAGGTTAGAGGCAGTGAGGGGTCATCTTGTTTCTTATCCCCTGGATTTCATGTGCAAAGAAGATTTAAGACCTGTATTCAATGAGAGTGAGTATTATGCATCTTCTCAAGTTTTTCATTAGGTATATCGTCACACCCTTTTTTTTGTGGGTTGTGGGGGCTCAATGTTGTATATCAATTTTTTGATCCATTCTTATATCAACTTTGTACAACAAATATGAGAGAGAGAGAGAGAGAGAGAGAGAGAGAGAGAGAGAGGGCTCCTATCGTGGAAGCCTATTACCGATTGTAGTTATGACTAATAATTGTTGTACAGAATTTTAAATGTGAAAGCCTATTACCGATTGTAGTTATGACTAATAATTGTTGTACAGAATTTTAAATGTGATGGTGTTGTATTTTGTAACTTTTGTTAACCAGTTTACAAAGTTGAAAATCGTGACTTCAAGTCACAATTTCAATTGTTTTTTGGGCTGTTTTTAAAATTGTGTAAACCATTGTGTAATAAACATAACCCTTATAACATCATGTTTTCAAATACGTTTTACATTTTCTTGTTGACTTAGTTTGTGCACGTTGAAATCATGTTTTAAAGGCTAATAATTTTATATGTTAACATTTCGAGTGAAAAAAGAAGAAGATATAAATGTAGTTACCTTACTAAAGGAAAATAACAAACACTAAATTATGTGTGTGTGTCAAAATGGTATTTCCAAAACCCATTTTAGAGAGAAAAAAAGGAAAAAAAACTCATCACTCATATCTCAATACTTATAACTCAATTTATTTTTATATCTCATATCTAATTCCTTATTTTCTCTTAACTCACTTCACATTGTGTTTAACTTTAGAACTTGGCTTAGTTTTCAATTTAGAAAAAGCAACTTTAGCTCAATTTTATGGACCCCACTAGTTCGAAAACTCAGATTGACTATTAGGTTTTTTCTTAAAAACTTGTGTGATACTTTATCAAACATTTGCCTCTCTTCACACAAATCACAAGTTAAATCGATCACTTGAGAGGGATTTGTTGGATTGAGAGAGATGAGAGACCGAGAGAATTGTGAGGTTGAGAGAAATATAATGTTGAGAGAGCTTTAATGTGAAAGACCTAATTGAGGTCAAGAGTTCCAAAGAGAACCACATGAAGGGTGTGCTGTGTCCGGGTTGAAGAAGAAAGAAAGAAAGAAGAGTTGAGAGAAAGAGAGCTGAAGAAGAAAGAGAGTGCCATTGGTGGGACATAAGTGTTGTCTAACTTGAGTGTGACAACACTTACCTGTGGGCCCCACAAGTTTGTGTTTTATTACAATTAAGTCACTTAACTCAGTTTCTATAAGGCTAAAAACTTTTTTTTTTTCTTTCAAAACTCAACATTCCTTCTCATAATTTTAAGTGATGAATTATGAAAATTAAGAATAAAAATTAAACCAATTATTAGTAGAGCTTACAAATTTTGAGTGATGAGATGAAAAATAGGTAAACCAACATAGCCCAAATTCCCATTTTTCCTTTTTTTTTTTTTTAAATTTAAAATTTTAAAGTTTTTCTTCTTTTTTTTTTTTTTTTTTGATGAGATGAAGTTTTTCTTCTTTCTTTGTCTTGTTGTCGGTTCAAGTTGGGTTTTGGAGAGCCCAAAAACCTATATTGGACCTGGTCTTGCTCTGGTCCAGCCCATTCATATTGAAAGTTCAAACCGACTTAGATTTGCTTGAAACATAAGGCAAAATCTCAGATTTATAACAGAAACTTAGACCCTCTTGGATTTGGATACCGCAAAACGCTTCGATGGGAGAGAGAAAGGTGTTGAACAAGTACATACCTCCGGACTTCGACCCCTCGAAGCTTCCAAGGGTTCAGAAGCCCAAGATTGATCAGATCAAGGTCCGCATGATGCTTCCAATGAGCATTCGCTGCAAAACCTGCGGCAACTACATCTACAAAGGCACAAAGTTCAACTCCCGAAAAGAAAACGTGATGGGTGAGACTTATCTGGGTATTCAAATTTTCAGGTTCTACTTCAAATGCACAACGTGCTCTTCTGAGATTACTATGAGAACAGACCCACAAAATAGTGACTACGTTGTTGAGTCTGGCGCTACGAGGAACTTTGAGCCATGGCGTGAAGACGATGACTTGGTTGAGACTAAGAAAAGGAAAAGGGAAGCTGAGGAGATGGGTGATGTAATGAAGTGTTTGGAGAATAAGGCTTTGGATTCAAAGAGAGAGATGGAGATTGATGCTGGTCTGAGTGAGATGAAATCCATGAAGTCTAGACGTGAAGGTGTGAGTTTTGATGCAATGCTTGGGGCCTTAAAGAGTAGAGAAGAGGAGAAGAAGAAGTTGGAAGAAGAAGAGGATGAAGCGCTTATAAAGTCAATATTTTGTAAGCCAAAGAATGAAGATTGTGTGAAAAGGATTCATGATGATGATGTGAAATGGCAACATGTTTCTTTGACCAAGAAAGAAAAAGAAAACCCAGGTGGGAAAGGGGTTCCTGGTGATGCTAATAAATTTGTATTCAAGTCCTCCACTGTTGGGAGTAGGATTTCTGTTGTAAAGAAGCCAGCTTGTGATCACAGCAATTCTAAGAAATAGCAACTGGGTGAATTAGGTTTGTTTTGAATTCGATTGGTATGTCATTTTAAGCAACAATTTTCAATAGTTTTTAATTTTTAAACAGTATTACATGTATTATTATATATTTTTTGACCCAGTATTTAAGTAACTTTACTAAAACAATGTTATCAAATGTTTCCTTAATTTTTGTATGGGATTTCTTTGTTTTCAAACTTAACGTCATATTGGTTTGGTTGTATAAGCTAGATGTTGGATTTTGTGAACATTGTGAATGAGTAATTTATTTTAATAGTAATTTATTTTAATACCCAGATTGCTACCGTTTGTTGCATTAGAATAGTGCAGAATATTCTTCTTCTTCTTTTCCCTTAAATTTTTTTTAATATTATTTATGTCAAAATTCTTGATTGATCTAGATTTGTCCCTGTTTATGTTGAGAAATTGCCTCAAATTCCAATTGTGACTTAAAAAATCAATTAGGTTTTTTAGTTAAAGAAGGAAAAAATTAATTTAAGTTTCATTTGTGTAAAAGGATAACTATTCCTTGGTATAGAAGGAAAGTCTATTCCCTTGTGTGAAAGGAAAGACTATTTCTTGGTGTCGAGGGGAAGTCTATTCCTTATTAAAGGTGTGGAGAGGAAGTCTATTCCTTATTAAAGAAGTAATGTATTCCTAGTTCAAAAGGGAATAGGAAAAGAGTCTTATAAACAGACAAAAGGAATTTGTTAGCTTTGTCTTTGGCTTTGGCCGAAGGGTCCTCCCTTTGGGGAGAGAAAAAAATAGAGCGTAAAATCAAGAGAGAATAAAAAAGATTTTCGCTTAGAAGGAACGCAAGAAAAAGGAGAGAGCAAAGGACTGTTGCCTTTGAGAAGACACAAAAAGAGTATGTGCAAGAGCAAAAAAAGAGGAAGCTGCACAAGAAAAAATAGAGAGTGTAGTCAAGTGTGAGAGAAAAGAAGATAACCAAGAGAGAACTATATGTGGAGAAGAAAATAGAAAGGAGAGAGCAAAGTGCTGCCGTTTTTTATAGAAATAATTAGTGTGTGTGAGAGCAAAAAAAAAAAAATAAGAGAAATTTTTCTTTAACTGTGAGACATACATATGAATTATTGTAATTAATTTGATAAATAGTGAATTGATTCGGAATTTGTCCCATGATCTTTTCCTTCAAAAAGAAAGGCTTTTCTACGTATATATTTGTATTCTTATGTATGATTACTATTTTGAATTGATAGTTTTTGTGATAATATTATTTGGAGCACAACAATTTAACTCTGAACATTTTATATGAAGGTTTGACTGTGTTTAGTTGCATTGCCTTTGGAGTAGCTTCCGATTAAGTATCACAATTTATTTATTTATTTATTTTTTTTTCAGATTGGTGTACTTATTGAGAACAAAGAGCTGATTCATTTATTTTGATTGGTTGATCCTGGTTCTATATATATATATATATATATATATTTTATCTCACACTAGTTGAATGAATATGTTATCTTCTTGGAAGCTTTTTAGTGATTTGGTTGATCTTGGTTCTTTATATTTTTTTCTCAGATTAGTCAAATAATTGAGACTGCTGTTAGCTAGCCATTGGCCTCAGTAGCCTATTGGCACCCAGGTACCTGTATGACCGGTTGCTCGGGGTTCTAGCCCCCGCAATCACCTAGCCAAAAAAAAAAATAATAAAGACTGCTGTTAATGTTGACTTGGAATCCACTAGGAGCAACTTGCAACCCAATGGCCTCACGTATGATGTATCTAATCTATATCTTCACTCTTTTCTCTCTACTTTATATTTCTTGCTCCAAGCCTTGCTATTGTCTTTATGTCCCCTCAATCTTCAACTAGAATCTAACACGCGTATCTGGTCCCTCTTACATTTTCACCTTTAAAAGCTCTATGGTTTTCAAACAAGTCCATAATATGCACTTATTTATTAAATTTATGGTTAATAGATTATATTTATTATTTCTCAACTGTTTAAGCTTTTGAAATAATTGGTAATTTAACATTATTAAAAAAAAAAAAAAAAAAAAAAGTCACAACTAACAACTATCTTATATTTTTTGACATTTGACATCCATGGTCCACCTAAACAGCTGGCTAACTAATAGCCTTTTATTTGGTTCCTTGGATTTATTTACAATCTATTCGTCCTTGAACTCTTGTTTGACAAAGTATTAGTAATTAACTATTCAAGAAGATAACAATTTTAATCACAGCCTATTTCATCCATATATATATCTTATTTAATTGCATGCAATGTACTACTAGTCCTTAGCTATTTGTATATGTTTAATACCGACCTCATTTAGGATATTCTGATTAATTCATTATAATCCCCTGATGATGCTTCCAAATGCATTATTCATTTGGTTTCTTAAACTAAACTTTTTACTTGAAGCACGTCAAAAGTAGGCGGGATGATGCAACTCCCAACCTGAATCACCTCCATAATGTCCAGAATGCCCTTGCTATTTGTATCACATCACATGGTAGCCAAACCTTGGCATTAATAGTAATTTCACACCAACTTACATTTGCTATAAAGGTATCCGTTATGTAGGTACACTTGGGTTTGCAAGTGGAAGAAAACAAGAATGCAGTGTAAGCCACACTAAAGCCTATCGGTCTCAAAGATTTGGTTAGAAGGAAATTTTCTGGCAGAAGTATCAGATTTCAGGCATTTAACTGACTGTTTTCTCGTATGTAATTGGTTATTCTTCTTCTTTTTCTTTTTGGGTGAATATAGTGTATGTAGTTGAGGTGTGTGTTTGTTATTTATTAGATACCAAAACTATGCAAAAATTTGTCTAAGCTTGTTTTATTTTATTGGGTTAGTTTTCTTAGCAACCACAAATTAATGGGATCTTTTAACTTTTAAGTCTTCTGTCTTTGTTAGGTAGCTAAGAAAATTTTGACATACGTGTAAAATAATGTAGTTGAGTTGGTTTTAAGTAATCCTATATATGCTTTGTTTAGATGCTTAACAAATGTATAACAGAAGAAATTTTGAGACTTCCACTTTGGATATTGTTAGCTTCACTTTAGGGTATAAGAAAACAACAGTCTTTAGGCTTGATAAAGCTATTTAGTTTAGTTTCTTATGGCTTGTTTGCGGAGGCTTTGAAAATTAAATTGAAAGAGCATTGTTGTTGTAATTGCATGTCTAATGACTATTCAATTATATAAAATTTTCTTCTTTCATCTGAATACATTAGGTTTGAAATACTTCCCTGGTATTTTGAATATTTAATTTTGGTTTAGGTAGTTTCCGTTTGGTTGCTGAGGCAAAAAAAATGAAAAAGAAGCTGACTTTATAATCTTAAATTTACAAGTTCTGGATATATTGTATGTTGGATAAAATTTCAAATTCCAAAGTTATTTTTGAGGAAAAAGTACATATATTTTAAATTTTGTTTTGTCATTTTATTGGCAGTTAAATGGACTTGTAATTTTGAACTTTATCAAATAATTAACATAGTTATTGTAAAGCAGCTGAGTTGCAGTTAAGATCGGGCTGTATAGGTGATGGTGATTTTTCCCTCCTTTCTTGATGGATTCACAAGAAGTGTACCAATCAAGAAAGAGAAGAATAATAAGAACGATGTTGGAAGGGAAACTGCAGAAAAGTTGGCAAAGGAAGCGAAGAAGAATGAGCTGATATTGAGTTCTTCTGGCACTGTGAAAGCTAACAAGTCAAAAAACTTGGTGTCAGTGTGCTCAAAGAGAGGGATGAAAGGAATTAATCAAGATTGCTTAATTGTTTGGGAGGTATGTCACTACATGTTCAATGTTGATATCTAGCTGTTTTTAACATAAACCATTACAGACATTTGAAAATTTGACTTATGTAGCAGATCTAATTTCTTTTAATTTTTTTTTTCCTTCTGATCAATTTATCAGCGTGGTTTGGTTGTTAGGAGTTTGGATGCCAAGAAGACATGCTTTTTTGTGGGATTTTTGATGGGCATGGCCCATGGGGACACCTTGTAGCCAAAAGGGTCAGAAAATCAGTGCCTGCTTCTTTGCTGTGCAATTGGCAAGAGACTCTAGCCTCAACCTCACTTGACCTGGATTTTGAAATTGAAGTGGATAGAAACCTTCATCTTTTTGATATATGGAAGCAATCCTACTTAAAAACTTATGCGGCTGTTGACCAAGAGCTTAAGCATCATACCGGAATTGATTCTTTTCGTAGCGGTACTACAGCTCTGACACTTGTTAAACAGGTGATTAGATATCTTCCATATGATACGATTTGGTTTAAAAGTTACTCATTCAAGAGTCTGTCAGGCTAGCTCAGAAAAGCAGTTGTACTTGTCCTACTGTTTGGAATGGTGTATGTTATATCATATTCACATATTTTTCTAACTTGGTGGCATGTTCAAAGTTCATTTCCAATTCCGTCACAGTATGTGCCGTCTGCTATTTATTATCATCTAGTATGAATAAATATAATGTTTCCTTTCCTAGCTAGTAATCAGGTTAACTATAGGAAAAATTGGATTTCTGAGATTATTTTGAGTAATATGACTATTATTGTAGTTGCCCAGTGCAAGTTTTGTTTGTTTTGGGTGCTATTTATGGGCCTGTTATGGATCTTTGAATTGTTAAAGATCATAAGTAGCTTGAACTATTACTCACCAATTGTCTTCAGGGTGAACATCTTGTCATAGCAAATGTTGGTGATTCCCGAGCTGTATTGGCAACAACATCAGATGATGGCCATTTGGTACCACTTCAGCTTAGCATTGACTTCAAGCCCAATTTACCTCGTTAGCCTCTCTCTCTCTCTCTCTCTCTCTGTATATGCACGTGTATCTATTACTTAAGAATTTACAGTCCTTTCTATTTTGGTTCCAGAGGAGGCTGAGCGAATAGCACAATCCAAAGGGCGAGTCTTTTGTTTAGATGACGAACCTGGGGTGCACAGGATCTGGAGGCCTAATGGTGAGACACCAGGACTAGCACTATCAAGAGCCTTTGGTGACTATTGCCTGAAGGAATTTGGGCTTATTTCTGTGCCAGATGTGACACAAAGGAACATAACTAGCAGAGACAAATTTGTCATATTGGCAACAGATGGGGTATGTATTTTCTCGATGAAGGTTCCAACTCTCTCTTTTCCTCTCTTTTGGCTAGGACCTTCGGACTTTCTCTAAATCACACAATTACTCTCTTTTTACCCCCTCTTAATCACAACTCATTATAATTTCCATTGTTATTGTGAGTAGATATTTTAGAATGACAAAATACTCAGTTGTCAGATGCAGAACTCTTGAGTAGTGGATATGACCTGAAGCAAGTTCTTGAATGAAATCACTCTTCCATAAGATAATATCATCTAGTGTACAGAAACTGTGGAATGAATATAAATAACAAGAACAGTATTCGTGATGTTTTTTGAATTATCATTGCATAGTATAAGGTAAGGTAAACATGTTTTGAGAAGTCAAGTATAATGGTGATGGCATAAGTTTGAGCACATTTATCTAGCCTTATGAATAACATAGTTACTTTACATTGTATGTGGTGCTCATTTCTTTTCTTTTCAGCTATGGGATGTTATTTCCAACCAAGAAGCTGTACAGATTGTTTCTTCAACACCTGTTAGAGAAAAGTCAGCTAAAAGGTTGGTGGAGCATGCTGTTCATGCATGGAAACATAAGAAGCGAGGCATTGCAAAGGATGACATCTCAGCTGTTTGCCTCTTCTTTCACGCTTCAACTTCTCAACCAATCAACCCTATTCAAGTCTCAAAACAGGTTGCATGAGAAAAGCTAGGTGATTGCCTATTGCCATTGCCTTCCAGTTATCATCAAAATTGTTGTATATATGTAAACCTTTATTGGACTAATTGATCATGAGTAAGAGTTTAACAGAAAATGCATAAGGTTAACATGTCCTCCAAATTTACTCCATCATGGAATCAATGGCTGCTCCAGAAAGTTTTTTCAGGATGGTCATTAAAAACACTTAATTTTAATAAATTTATTAATAATAAAACTTGAATATATTAATATCACAAAATAAAAACAGATTCAAATATATAAAGTTTTAAAATTTTCTTTCACAAGTTTTCATATTTTAAAATTGTTGTGTGATATGATAGTTTCACTATTAATAATATCAACTACATCTTTTTCAATATACACAACCAAACAATTATTAAGTTACTGATTTTCTATTCAATTACTAACCTATTGCCTAAATAAGTACTAATATAAAAAAAAATACATTATCTTTTTGAAAAAATATATTACATATATCCAACAAATTCAGCAAAAAATTAAAACAAATACTAACAGACTAGCTATTTGAAAAGTGTGCATTTTTTCATATAAAAAAAATAGCAATTTTAAAATATGCCAATTGAAGCACAGTATAAAAAATCACAATTAAACGTTTGATTTGAGATTTTAAGCTAATATGTTTGTGTGGGGGCTCCTTTTTCGGAGGGGTATCCCCGACAATGAATTTGTAGAAAGTGGGGCAAAAAGGGTTTGGCTCCGGCCGGCTTCTCGCCGGTCTTCCTTGAACTTTTCGTCTATTGTTCTTCGCCTGGGGTTGCTCCTCGGCTGGCGTCCGAGGAGGCCCCCCTTCACAAGGAGGGTTCTTTGCCTTATATACGCCCTTTAGCTCGATTCTGGCCTTACAGCTGTTGGCCATCCGGGCTACTGGTCCAGGACTTGTCCCATCAGACAGGTTCCTCCCCATACTGGGGGTTGCTGCCTCCAAGGTTTTCCTAGTGAAGGGTCTTGTCATCATTAATGTAGCCTGGAGGGTCAGGCAGACTCGTTAAGTGTGGATGTGACCACCTATTCTGGGTTTGTCCCCTACCTGGATTAGACTAGGTGTGCCGAGGAGGGGTGTGTCCTCGGCTCGGGTCTGAGAAGGGCTAAAACCCTTTGACCGACTATCTGGGATGATTGCCCTCCTCGGCTTGGGCCTTGGGCCAGCCTAAAGGTGAGCCGGGGGTTCTGGGCCCTTGGGCCCCACAATAGCCCCTCAAAACCCTGCTGCACGTCTCCTCGGACGGGGAGGGGGGTTTTGCGAACCTCGGCCCTTATGTTCCGGAAGGCCTTCAGCCGGCTGGTTCTTCCTTGAGTGGCCGGATCGACCCTTAGACTCTTTAATAGGTAGTTAGTTTCTCCACAGGAATAGGTCTCCGGACCATGCAGTACCTTGGCTCCGTCGTAAATAGCTAGCTCCCCTAGGCTTGAGTCCGTAAACCATGCAAGTCCTAGGTACAATTGCTGCATTCAGAACGAGTGGCTAGCTCCCCGTAGGCTTGAGTCCGAGGACCATGCAAGTCCTAGGTACAGTTGTTGCCATCGTTTGGTAAGTGGCTAGCTCCCCATAGGCTTGAGTCCGTAGACCATGCAAGACCTAGGTACAATTGCTGCCTTCAGTACGAGTGGCCAGCTCCCCGTAGGCTTGGGTCCGAGGACCATGCAAGTCCTAGGTACAGTTGCTGCCATCGTTTGGTAAGTGGCTAGCTCCCCATAGGCTTGAGTCCGTAGACCATGCAAGACCTAGGTACAATTGCTACCTTCAGTACGAGTGGCCAGCTCCCCGTAGGCTTGGGTCCGAGGACCATGCAAGTCCTAGGTACAGTTGCTGCCATCGTTTGGTAAGTGGCTAGCTCCCCATAGGCTTGAGTCCGTAGACCATGCAAGACCTAGGTACAATTGCTGCCTTCAGTACGAGTGGCCAGCTCCCCGTAGGCTTGGGTCCGAGGACCATGCAAGTCCTAGGTATAGTTGCTGCCATCGTTTGGTAAGTGGCTAGCTCCCCATAGGCTTGAGTCCGTAGACCATGCAAGACCTAGGTACAATTGCTGCCTTCAGTACGAGTGGCCAGCTCCCCGTAGGCTTGGGTCCGAGGACCATGCAAGTCCTAGGTACAGTTGCTGCCATCGTTTGGTAAGTGGCTTCGTCCCCGAGTATGAGGACACAGTGTTCACCTCCTTGGGCAACTCAGTCCCACGTCGGATAGAAGTCCCTCCCATTAACCCCTTGCAGGCTGTTGGAGCAAGAGTTAGTGTACCGCTACTGCACAGTTGCCTTTAATTAGAGTTCGTCCTCGGATCCGAGAACTTTGCTTTAGTGTGAAGACGTCCACGGGTCGTTTTCTGGGAGCTGTTTTTCCTCGGGTCGGATTGTGACTTCGCACGTGGGGCTGATCTTGCCTCTGGTTCGTGTTCCTCGTCTTTCTGGTTTACGAGGCGTCGCTTGGCCTTTCGCGCTCCGTGTTTGACGCTTCGGTGCCCGTAACGCGCCTCTATTAATGCCCTCGTGAATTAACACGAATCAGGCAGCTGGCAGTCCCCTTGGAATTGGGTGGGAATTAATTCCCTTTGACAACTCTCCCTTCGAATTCCACGCGATTCAACTCCCACCGGTTTTCGCCCTCCATAAAAGGCGTTCTGGGGGGAGCGTTTCTCCTCATTCCATGAATCTTACCCCACGAACAGAAATATACACTTTCTCCTTCCTGAGCCCCTTTGACACCGCCACCAGGATTGTGACCACAGTTAGGAGACCTGGAGTTAAAGGCCGCCGTGGCCGCAGCCCCCACTGGGCTGCCGGCGTGGCAGAGTTTAGGCGTAACACTGGCAGGGCCTTGTATGGCGGCCAGGGGGGACGTCATTGAAGTACCTAACGCCCCTCCGCAGAGCGCACCTCCGACGAAGGAGGCACGCGAACTCCCGTCACGACTGGTGCCCGAGTATTGCCGTCTCCGACGGTCAGTGCTCGTGCAGTTTGGAGAGGGTCAAGGAAGCATCACGAGGGGAGGTGTTCCGGGGTCCCTGGGTGGGCTCCTCACTTTGTTCAAGCTTTGGTTTCAAGGTGAGCCAGCCCCCAGCCCTCCTTCCCGTGCTTTTACTATCCAGTTCTCCCATTCTCTAGACGCCGGTAAAAGCACGGGTTGACACTTCCCTCATTCCTGATATTAATTCGTTGCGAGCCTCTTGCCCGGCCAGTTCCAAGACCGATCCGCCTGGGCTTCTGATTGTAGGATTAGTTGGTAGGATTTTTTGTAAAACATGCCTGTCTGAGCCTCTGATTGTATTTGTAACTTTTCTTTTATGAAATAATAGAGATTGTTGTACTTGTAATCTTTTTTGCAATAATAAAGAACTTTTCCTTTATTTGCTGTTGAATTTTCTTTTCGTACTGCAATTCTTCTCTTCTTCTCCTTTTTTTTTTTTTTTTTTTTTTTTTTTTTTTTTTTTGCACCGCCAACTTTGCATAGCAACTACTTCGGAACGATCGCCGGTTGCGCCGGCCGGTGCTCTAACCCTTCCCACAGACGGCGCCAATTGTGGGGGCTCCTTTTTCAGAGGGGTATCCCCGACAATGAATTTGTAGAGAGTGGGGCAAAAAGGGTTCGGCTTCTTGCCGGTCTTTCTTGAACTTTTCGTTTATTGTTCTTCGCCTGGGGTTGCTCCTCGGCTGGCGTCCGAGGAGGCCCCCCTTCACAAGGGGGGTTCTTTGCCTTATATACGCCCTTTAGCTCGATTCTGGCCTTACAGCTGTTGGCCATCCGGGCTACTGGTCCAGGACTTGTCCCATCAGACAGGTTCCTCCCCATACTGGGGGTTGCTGCCTCCAAGGTTTTTCTAGTGAAGGGTCTTGTCATCATTAATGTAGCCTGGAGGGTCAGGCAGACTCGTTAAGTGTGGATGTGACCACCTATTCTGGGTTTGCCCCCTACCTGAATTAGACTAGGTGTGCTGAGGAGGGGTGTGTCCTCGGCTCGGGTCTGAGAAGGGCTAAAACCCTTTGACCGACTATCTGGGATGATTGCCCTCCTCGGCTTGGGCCTTGGGCCAGCCTAAAGGTGGGCCGGGGGTTCTGGGCCCTCGGGCCCCACAATAGCCCCTCAAAACCCTGCTGTACGTCTCCTCGAACGGGGAGGGGGGTTTTGCGAACCTCGGCCCTTATGTTTCGGAAGGCCTTCAGCCGGCTGGTTCTTCCTTGAGTGGCCGGATCGACCCTTAGACTCTTCAATAGGTAGTTAGTTTCTCCACAGGAATAGGTCTCCGGACCATGCAGTACCTTGGCTCCGTCGTAAATAGCTAGCTCCCCGTAGGCTTGAGTCCGTAGACCATGCAAGACCTAGGTACAATTGCTGCCTTCAGTACGAGTGGCCAGCTCCCCGTAGGCTTGGGTCCGAGGACCATGCAAGTCCTAGGTACAGTTGCTGCCATCGTTTGGTAAGTGGCTAGCTCCCTATAAGCTTGAGTCCGTAGACCATGCAAGACCTAGGTACAATTGCTGCCTTCAGTACGAGTGGCCAGCTCCCCGTAGGCTTGGGTCCGAGGACCATGCAAGTCCTAGGTACAGTTGCTGCCATCGTTTGGTAAGTGGCTAGCTCCCCATAGGCTTGAGTCCGTAGACCATGCAAGACCTAGGTACAATTGCTGCCTTCAGTACGAGTGGGCAGCTCCCCGTAGGCTTGGGTCCGAGGACCATGCAAGTCCTAGGTACAGTTGCTGCCATCGTTTGGTAAGTGGCTAGCTCCCCATAGGCTTGAGTCCGTAGACCATGCAAGACCTAGGTACAATTGCTGCCTTCAGTACGAGTGGCCAGCTCCCCGTAGGCTTGGGTCCGAGGACCATGCAAGTCCTAGGTACAGTTGCTGCCATCGTTTGGTAAGTGGCTTCGTCCCCGAGTATGAGGACACAGTGTTCACCTCCTTGGGCAACTCAGTCCCACGTCGGATAGAAGTCCCTCCCATCAGCCCCTTGCAGGCTGCTGGAGCAAGAGTTAGTGTACCGCTACTGCACAGTTGCCTTTAATTAGAGTTCGTCCTCGGATCCGAGAACTTTGCTTTAGTGTGAAGACGTCCACGGGTCGTTTTCTGGGAGCTGTTTTTCCTCGGGTCGGATTGTGACTTCGCACGTGGGGCTGATCTTGCCTCTGGTTCGTGTTCCTCGGCTTTCTGGTTTACGAGGCGTCGCTTGGCCTTCCGCGCTCCGTGTTTGACGCTTCGGTGCCCGTAACGCGCCTCCATTAATGCCCTCGTGAATTAACACGAATCAGGCAGCTGGCAGTCCCCTTGGAATTGGGTGGAAATTAATTCCCTTTGACAACTCTCCCTTCGAATTCCGCGCGGTTCAACTCCCACCGGTTTTCGCCCTCCATAAAAGGCGTTCTGGGGGGAGCGTTTCTCCTCATTCCATGAATCTTACCCCACGAACAGAAATATACACTTTCTCCTTCCTGAGCCCCTTTGACACCGCCACCAGGATTGTGACCACAGTTAGGAGACCTGGAGTTAAAGGCCGCCGTGGCCGCAGCCCCCACTGGGTTGCCGGCGTGGCAGAGTTTAGGCGTAACACTGGCAGGGCCTTGTGTGGCGGCCAGGGGGGACGTCATTGAAGTACCTAACGCCCCTCCGCAGAGCGCACCTCCGACGAAGGAGGCACGCGAACTCCCGTCACGACTGGTGCCCGAGTATTGCCGTCTCCGACGGTCAGTGCTCGTGCAGTTTGGAGAGGGTCAAGGAAGCATCACGAGGGGAGGTGTTCCGGGGTCCCTGGGTCGGCTCCTCACTTTGTTCAAGCTTTGGTTTCAAGGTGAACCAGCCCCCAGCCCCCCTTCCCGTGCTTTTACTATCCAGTTCTTCCATTCTCTAGACGCCGGTAAAAGCACGGGTTGACACTTCCCTCATTCCTGATATTAATTCGTTGCGAGCCTCTTGCCCGGCCAATTCCAAGACCGGTCCGCCTGGGCTTCTGATTGTAGGATTAGTTGGTAGGATTTTTTGTAAAACATGCCTGTCTGAGCCTCTGATTGTATTTGTAACTTTTCTTTTATGAAATAATAGAGATTGTTGTACTTGTAATCTTTTTTGCAATAATAAAGAACTTTTCCTTTATTTGCTGTTGAATTTTCTTTTCGTACTGCAATTCTTCTCTTCTTCTCCTTTTTTTTTTTTTTTTTTTTTTTTTGCACCGCCAACTTTGCATTGCAACTACTTCGGAACGATCGCCGGTTGCGCCGGCCGGTGCTCTAACCCTTCCCACAGACGGCGCCAATTGTGGGGGCTCCTTTTCGGAGGGGTATCCCCGACAATGAATTTGTAGAGAGTGGGGCAAAAAGGGTTTGGCTCCGGCCGGCTTCTCGCCGGTCTTCCTTGAACTTTTCGTTTATTATTCTTCGCCTAGGGTTGCTCCTCGGCTGGCGTCCGAGGAGGCCCCCCTTCACAAGGGGGGTTCTTTGCCTTATATACACTCTTTAGCTCGATCCTGGCCTTACAGCTGTTGGCCATCCGGGCTACTGGTCCAGGACTTGTCCCATCAGACAGGTTCCTCCCCATACTGGGGGTTGCTGCCTCCAAGGTTTTCCTAGTGAAGGGTCTTGTCATCATTAATGTAGCCTGGAGGGTCAGGCAGACTCGTTAAGTGTGGATGTGACCACCTATTCTGGGTTTGCCCCCTACCTGGATTAGACTAGGTGTGCCGAGGAGGGGTGTATCCTCGGCTCGGGTCTGAGAAGGGCTAAAACCCTTTGACCGACTATCTGGGATGATTGCCCTCCTCGGCTTGGGCCTTGGGCCAGTCTAAAGGTGGGCCGGGGGTTCTGGGCCCTCGGGCCCCACAGTTTGTTTAAGTAATTTTTGAGAAGTGTTATGTTCACAACATTTTTTGCAATATTTTCACAACAAAACCTAAGTTGTAAGTTTTTACTGGTTCTAATTTGAAATTACCACTTAAATTATTTTTTATTCATCAGTAACAACTTGTTATTTAGGATTTGTTACAAAAATATTGTAAACATAGCATTTCTTACAAATTTTTTTTTTTCAACATTCAATTGACAAAAAATTTGGGGAGGTTGAATTTTATTTTTAATGGTCTCAATTGTTATTAAGGGTGTTCAAGTGTTTTTTTAAGGGTGGTCAAATTTTTTTCTAGAGCGGTCAAAAAGACCCATATCTATATCTATATATTACTAAAAACTGAAGCGTGATATTTATTACTGCTATGCTCTTGTTGCGCCATCTCATCGCCACCTCATTCGTCACATAATTATTATTTATTCCTATTCTTTTTTACAATATATATATATATATATAGATTATTGACTTTACATATTTATCTTTGTCAGTTTTAACAACTATATATATATATATATATATATCTTTTTTATTTCCAATTTTCCTATAATTTTTTTACATTCACTTATCTATATCTATATCTATATCTATATCTACATATTACTAAAAGCTAAAACTTGACATTTATTGCTGCTAAGCTCCTGTTGCGTCATCTCATCGCCACGTTATTCGCCACATAATTTTTATTTATTCACATTTTTTTTACCCAAAAAAAATTATATATATATATATATATATATATATATATATATAGATTATTGAATTTACAATTTAAGGGTCATCAAATAGCACATGGCCCACGGCCCAACCCAAAAACCTGGCAGCCCATCGGGCTAATGGGCGGCTCGGCCCGTTGTTATTGAGGCCCATGGGTAGCCCACTAGCTCAATGGGTTAGGTCGTGGGCTAGTTTTTATGCTCATAGGCACCTGGTGGGTTAGCCCAGTAGCCCAGCCCGTTGGCCCAATCCGTTGCCCAGTCCAATAACTTAGAATTTTTTTAAAAAATATATAGGAAGTGTATGAAAGACTGATCTTGAGATATTGTAATAGAATTTCTTAAGAGAACTTTCTAAACCACTAAAATACTTAAAGTAATTGTGCTAAACTTAGTTTACTAAATATATATTTTTCTAGTAGCAAATTTGAATTAACCATTTGATTTTTTTTATTAAAGATAAAAATAAAAAACTATTTGAAGCCTTATTTAAAAAAAATTAAATAAGTTTCCATCAACAAAACAAAAAATTAAATAGATTTTACTATAAAAAAAATTGTAATTAAGTATTAAATTCTTTAATTCTTTCCTTTAAAAAAAACTAGATTGATTATTCCCTTATTAAAAATTGATTATTTATTTCTAAAAATAATATGCTAACACAATCTCATGGGTAGCTCATTAGGCCCAACCTAGTAGCCTAGCCCGTTAAAGACAAAATGGGCATTGCCCATGGGCAGGGTCGTGGGCTGGGGTTTTCTCTTTCGGCCCAGCCCGACTTGGCCCGTTAACTAGTTAATAGCCCATTATGCCCAGCCCATTGTGCCTCTGGGCCAAGAAAAAATGGGCCAGCCAGCCCGACCCGGCCCATCGACAACCCTTACTTTACATATTCATTTTTGTCAATTTTAACAACTATATATATATATATATATATATATATATATATATATATTTCTTTTTTATTTCCAATTTTCCTATAATTTTTTTACATTCACTTATTTTTTTAATATTTACACTTTTTTTTAACCTTTATTCTTTTCTTATCTTTTCATCTCCTCACTACTCTCTACTTTAATATTATTATTTATCTTCCTTTATTTGTCTCTTCTTATCCCTTCCCTCTTATTATAAATTTGTTACTTTTTTCCATTATTTGCATAGTTTTCTCTCTCTCTCTCTCTCTCTCTCTCTCTCTCTCTCTCTCTCTCTCTCTCTCTCAATGTTTTGGTGGATTTTTATTTTTTATTGCATCTCCGCTTTAGGTTGATAAATTTTTGTGTTTTTAAGAACTTTAATTTAGAATGATACGATTTAGTTTTGTGTTTTAAGTTGTTATTATTATTATTATTTTGTTTTTTGATTGTTAAATTTTATCCAATTACATTATAAAATATTAAAGATAGTAGATAAAAATAAAATAGTATTCCATTACATAGCATAATTTGGATAATTTAGTGTTTATTGTTATATCTTTTAATTTTTCTTATTTTTTTCTTCTCTTCTATTTTACTCAAAATTGAAATTCAACCACATCCTCCTTATCATTAAGTTATTTATATTTTCTCTCTCTTTTTGTTTAAAAAAAATAAAAATTGTAATATTTTACTTAAATTCAAATAAAAGAAAATTGTGCACATCAAATTGTATTAATTTTTTTTTTAACATTTACACTTTCTCCAACATTTCTCCTTCTCTTTACCCTTTCATCTCCTCAAACATTCTACCTTGATATCACTCTTCCTCTTTCCTTTTATCTTCCTTTATTTTGTTTCTTTTTATTATCATTCTCTTCGTATAAATTTGACATTCACTCTTCCATTCTTTACATAATTTTCTCTTACAAAAAAGTGATTATTTCCTACTCTTTCTCCCATGAATTTTTATTTTTATTTTTCTTGCATCTCTATTTTAGCTTGATAAAGTTTGTATTCTTTAGAACTCTATTTTGGTTGATAAGATTTAGTTTTGTGTTTTAAGTTTATTTTTTAATTTTATGACTTTCATTGTTAAATGTTATCATATTGCATTATAAATAATTAAAAATAGTATATAAGAATGTAATATTATTATATTACATTGAATTATTTCAATAAGTTAGTGTTTATTGTTATGTATTTTATTTTTATTCTTTTTTCTCATATCATTTTATTTAACATTTAAATTTAGTCACATCCCTCATATATATCATTAAATTATTTATATTTCCACTCCTTTTTTATTTTAAAAAATTTAAAATATAATATTTTGGCTAAATTAAATAAATAAAAATTTCCACATTAAGTGGAGTAATGCTAGGGAAACACCCATTCTCACACCCAATGCATCAAAGGAAGAACGAAATACAAAACAAATCAAGTTAGAAACACTAAATTAAAAAAAAAAATAATAATAATAATAATGCATATTTAATGAATAGAATCATCTTCAAATTTTGGAAAACGATAGGTTACCAATGGAGAGAGAGAGAGAGAGAGAGAGAGAGAGAGATGGTATAGAAAAAAACCAATACAAAGTAATAAAAAGTAGTTAAAGAAAAAAAAAAAAAAAAAAACAAACGTCAATTAGTAATCATTGATTGGAAAACAAAGAGGTTGTAAGGAGAAGTAAAAAATAAAATAGAGATTACTGTGTGGAGAACATTAAAAACTTTACAGTGTACTAACATAAACTGTTAAATTCACTTAAAAAATTAAATCAACAATCAACAATTGAATACAATCATAGTACTAAATTTAAATTTAAAACTAATCAAACTCTAACTATGGAAACCATATTAATCATAACTAAAAAAGAGATGTTCTCTGATAGTAGAAGAAATTACATAAGAAATAAAGTAAGAAAAATTAAAAATCCATTTTTTGACATTTAATTTAACTATATATATATATATATATATAATTTTCATACACTATTACTTTTGAAAATCTAATGAACAATGCTCTCTCTCATTTATCGTCTTTATTATGCAAATCATCAATTAGTAAATATATGATAATGGTAAGAAGCGTTACAAATGAGATCACTAAAAAATATATAAAATTAATTAGCCACTATCATTATAGAATAGTAGTCTATAATTTTACGCATCCAAAAAAGTGGAATATATGGAGTTTTCCTAAAAGTATGTGTAAAGATTCATTATATATATGTGTGTGTGTGTGTATAAAGGTAAAAATAGGTATATTTAAGGTTTTTATTAACTTAAAATCTAATGAAAAATCAATGGTTAATAACTAAAATTATAGTATTAATAACATATTTAATGAGACCATCTTAAAAAAAATTATAACGCACAACGCGCGGATATGGGACTAGTTAATTTAAAACTCAAAATCTTTTAAGTTATATTAAAAAAATAAAATCAGGGTGGTCCTGTGACCACCCTGATTTCTTGGCGCCGCCAGTGCATGGAATACACAGTTCAACTTGTCATTGTAAAATCTGAAATATACTTTGACCACTGGATATGTAGCATAGCAAGGTTGACATGACATTTGTAATAAGTTTGAATATGCCATTATTGTGAAGCATTTTGTTTAATGTATAATTTGAAAGGCATTGACCAATCTCCTTAGATGCAGTTATTGGAATCTGTGGATGATTATTCTTCTGAATAGAGAAAACTCTACAATGGCAAAAGCTGACCCTCGCATACTGCACGCACCACTACAGAGCACTAAACAAATTTGAGAAACAAGAAACAGGAAGCTCAAGTTGATTAATAGCATATTAAATATTTTGGTGGATCTATAATTCTCTATGTTAAAAAATGATTACACTCAGAGCCTTTAGAGATGCAGGGTTTCAAGCGTTAGGAAAGGTAAAGAAGCCAAAAGTTGGTGGAAAAATAAAATTAATGGAGACGGATTCTAAAAGGCAAATCTGAATCAGAAGTAAAATCAAACTTTGATGCTAAGATACAAAATCTATTATAGGGTCAGTCATCTCATTTGCTTAATCTTGAGCATCTATGTTTGGCCAAAACAACCATCAGAAGTCACATAGAATGGTGAAAAAAACAGCTACAAAGGTGTCAGAAGTGATAGCACTGCAATGATTGTGCCAACTCCAACTCCATAGGAAGAGTCTTCTAGCACCTGTAGTGAAATACATCAATTTCACTTCATCAAAAAAAGCAACAAAAACTATATCAAAATTTTCTGATTTTGATGTTATGATTAATAAAAATTAGATAAGTTTTTCTTATAAGAAAAACCAAAAAAAAAAACTAACATAACCACAGAACTCACTTGCAGTGATTGAAATGTTGGAATAGAACTGGAAATCATGGTACCACATAAAACAACTGGACCCCTAAATCTCCCATCCTCTTTTACTTCCAATTATTGTCCTTGAAGTCACCAATTGAGCATCCAAACACTTGCCACGGTCAATACTACTGATATCTCTAGTGCACTGAGCCATGCCATACCTCTTCCCACTTTGTCCAACATCCATCACTGCAGTCTGGAACATCAAAGGCTGTTTTGGAGCAGTAGATGCAAGTCCACTCATGAAGGAGAATCCATTTGAAATCACTGCTAGATCATCATAATCAGTTTCATTCATCAATGCCACTGAATTATCTACCATAACCCCAAAAAAATCCTAAGTTGAATAGTGCAAAAAACACCATCTGAACCAAACCCAGACCTCTTTGCTCTTTGGGCAGTCGTGTAATGCAACTGTAATGGAGTTGTTGGTGCAACCGGCACAACTATTGCCAGAAATGTCACCTCTACATTGTATGAGGCCAAAAACCTTGTTGGAGTTCTTTCCTGCTGTGGTCTTGTAGAAGCCATTTTGAAGAGCCCCGTTGACAAGTGAACTAAATAGATTGTTAAGATTGGTCTGGAAGCCATTCTCAGTTGCAGAATAATCATCTTTTGAGCACTGCAGACCTGTATTTGCATTGACATCAGCATGGCAAGAGCCATTTGACAATATTAAAGTTGTTACTATCAGAAACATTACTGAGAAAGTGAATTTTTTCATTGGGACTAAAATGCTTCACCGCCAACTTGTTCCTATCAAAAAATTTGGAGAGGAATGGAGGCTATGAATGCCATCTTCTATCACAGTATGACACATAGTACTTGGTCAAACAAATCAAATTCTAATAGCATTTGACACTCAGCAAAGAACAAGAAATTGCATTATCCAGCTTTGAATGTACAAAGTCAACTCTTGCATAAATGGATATATATTACATGACAACTTGTGTTGAAGTCTAGTAAAGAAATGGTACTTAGGATGGAAGGTACTTGGAAGTTGGAAGATGCTTGTTACTGGTATGCCTCTTTAACATTGCTGGTAGTGATAAGTTACAAAAAGAAAAATAGTTTATTTGAGCATCTAAAATCAAATGATTTATAAATTGAAGAATGTAATAAAAATAAACATGTTAATTTACTATCCTAACCTATTCTATCCTAACCTATCAATTTGTTCTAGCAACTCTTCTTGGAGATTACCCAAGTGTTGTAATTGGCAAAGAACTCAACAAGTCAGAGAATTAAGATTTTAGATTTGATTATTAAAATCATGGGTGATACTCCCAATGTCATCAAAACAAAAGGCAAAGATTATAAATTAGGTTTACGAATTAGGTATAATAGATTAAATTATATGAAATAAAATTCTTGGTAAATTAACTTAGGTAACTAAATAGAATAGATTGAAAATAACATACGAGAAGGCAGATTTGTTTAATACAGTATAGAATTTGTCGTCATTTAAAAAGTAAAGACATTTTGGTTTTGAACTCTAGTACAAAAATCTAATAATAATTTAACAAAATTGATTCATGGAAGACATTTTGGTTTTACTACAAAAGAGATCAAAATATTAATTATAAAGCAATAACATTTTATCTATGTTTGCTAAGGTCTTAAAGGATATTACTTATAAAGCAATAACATTTTATCTATGTTTGCTAAAGTCTTAAAGGTCATTATAGACACTCTATGCTAAAGGAATGAAAGAATTACCTTCTCTAAAGGGCATTTGAAGCACTGAAAAGATTCACTATCTTGTGAACCATTAAAAGACTTTTCAACAGTAACATCAATTAAATTAAAGCATCTGATGTCAACTGTAGAGTCATCAACACAGTCAACACTATTTTCAAAACTTGTATGAAGCAGCAAAATCAATATTAGCATCCAACTTTTTTTTTTTTTTTTTTTTTTTTTTGAAAAGTAATATCAACACCCAACTTTGAGGCATAAATGTGAATAAATTAATATGAAAAAAAGGAAAACATTTTTACATCATAACAATTTCTGTAAATTTACATTAGTCATAGTTTGGAACTTGATTTGGAATATATTATGACGTAGGACAACTAGAACGAAACTGAAATAATGGAAAAATAAAATATATGACTTAGGAGTCAGCACCTAGGCCTTACTTGGAATCAGCACTAATCGGGGAAACCACTAGGAGTTAATACCTAGAGTAGACCTGGAGTCAACACCAAACCAAAGAAAAGACCAAACAACCATTTTTTTATTCATCAAAATATCAACTAACTCCTCAAGGGGTACAATAGGTTACTTATAAAGGATTGCTAAACCCTAGTTCTAATTGGCTAAAAAACCCTAATTGTCTTATTACAAAAATAACCTTGCTTCTAAATTAAAATACTAATAGCCCAATAAACTAATAGGACCTAAAACATAAAAAATCAATTGACTTGCAAATATAAATAATACTAAATAATAATCTTCTTGCATCTCCCGCATCATTCTCCTCTGGTTGGAGAAAACTCGACCTCGAGTTCTAAAGCGTTGAAGGATTAGGATGCTGACAAATAACACTTGCTTAAAGTTTGGAATCACCTTAGGGAGCACAGGGAAAACAAAAACCTTGAATTCCACCCCATCAAACTCATTTGGAATAACAAAATCAGTGTGTGGAATCAGTATAATCTCTTCTTGAATCTTATGAACCATAGGAAGCACTGTAGTTTTAACCTCTTCGACTTCACCAAGATGTAGATCTTCAAGGACTGTGGAGGGTTGGTCAAAAGCACATTCAACAACTTCAACTTTCACATCATGTGCACCCTCTAACATAATACTCTCTTTAGACACCATCTCTTCACCTTACTGCTCTTCAATATATTCTTTTCCTTGCACGCATGTTAATGCAACACTTGTCGAGGCATGTACATCTATGTCAACATTAGACTTTGGTGTTGTTGGAGGATTCTCCACGACCAAGATATCATCATCAATGTTGTCTTCAATTGGGGTAGCAATAAGCTTATTGTGATCTAGTATTCTTGGTTTCCCAATTGAATCGGTTTGAGTCTTCTTTTGCTTCATTTGAGCAATCTAGTCTTGAACATTTTTCATGAGCTTTATAGATAATTCCTTTAATTCCTTGGTAGATAATTCATTGGTAGATTGTTCAAAAGTGCGCTGAGGACATGAAATTGGATGAGGATGAGGATTCATCGCATTTGCTTCAACTTGAAAAGTACTACACTGAGATTGGGGTAGATACTTAGCTCCATGGTATGGTGACAAATACTCATCACAAAGTTTTTCTTTAATATCTTCCCACACACTAATGGCAAGTTCATACCTCATATAGCGAAAATATTCAAGATTATCCCAAAACCTTTATGCTTTACCTCTTAACTTCAACTTGGCATACCTAACCTTTTTGTTATCTACAAAATTTGCTTGCTCAACGAATTGCTCCATCCCATTCATCCAGTTGACAAAATCTTGTGGATAAGTTTCATAACCATCAAAATAAGGTGCTTCTAATATTACCATGATTCTCTAAAATAGTGCTTCAACAAATAGTTGCTGTGATTTTCTCTGGACAAATCGTTAGAATGGGCTTCTAAGACTGTTCTCCCAAGTAGTTGTTGGCTTCAAGTGAATGGATCTTACTTGGACAAGTGGACTTGTGGGTAAACAATTTAAAGGCCTAATACATGCAATGGGCTATCACAGCTACAGTACTTTCTCTCTTTTCCTTCCTTTTGATTTTTTTTTTTTTTTTTAATGTGAAATACAAAAAAGTATAAGACTAAAATCTACTAGTACACAGTAGCACTTCAAACATTAAACACCACAAAACTAACGACACTAGAAACAGAGGAAACAACTAAAAGAGAAAGAAACAATAATAGTCATGAAGCGGCACTGGACTCATTAGCTAAGAGGCGGCATGGCACATCGGCGTTCACTGTTAGCGGTGCTGTTGGTGATGATTTCGGCGGCGTGAAGATAGGGGAGACTGCGGTGGCACAAAACATGGAGGAGCGACAGCTGCTAGTCGCAGGTCTTGCATCGACAGTGGTTGACGTCCTCAGCGGCGGTAGTTGAGGGTGATAAAGGGTTTCGGCGGCTGGTGGCTGATGGGCCTTACGGCGGTTAGTGTTGATTTGTGGGTTTCGGTGGCTGGTGGCTGATGGGTCTTGCGTGTTTTTTTTTTTTTTTTTTTGGTTCTGGATTGACTTTCGATGATGCTTCAAACAGATCGATGTTTGCTCTAATACCAAATATGACGTAGGATAACCAGAACGAAACTAAAATAATGGAAAAATAAAAGATATGACCTAGAAGTCAGCACCTAGGCCTTACTTGGAGTCAACACCAAGCAGGAAAACCACTAGGAGTCAGCACCTAAGGTAGACCTGGAGTCAGCACCAGACCAAAGAAAAGACCAAACAGACATTTTTTCATTCATCAAAATATCAACTAACTTCTCAAGGGGTACAATAGGTTGCTTATAAAGGATAGCTAAACCCTAGTTCTAATTGGTTAGGAAACCCTAATTGCTTTATTACAAAAATAACCTTACTTCTAAATTAAAATACTAATAGCTCAATAAACTAATAGGACTTAAAATATAAAAATAAAATTGACTTGCAAACATAAATAATACTAAATAATAATCTTCTTGCGTCTCCCGCATCATATTAGCAAGAGGATTATAGTGTCTTGTCAATAAGGACTATCCTAACAATAATTATATAATCCCATTTGATGAAAGATTTGAAGCATTCTCATACATTCGGCTGAGATTGGTGAAAGTTTGGTTGCATTTCAATTTTCTTAATACCAATCAAAACATGGTAAGATTGGTCATAGTTTTGCTCGAGGGATTTTGTATTTCAAAATTTGAAAACTAATCCATTTATGAAAGATCTTAAGCATTCTCACAAAATAATAACAATAAAGAAAATCTTCTTCTTTTTTTTTGTCTTAAAAAAAATTAACTAAAGAGTTTGTATGATTCTAAAAGAAACAAATTTCTTCAATAATCAATTAATGCTCCATACTTAATAATATGGTAGTACCTGAATTTTAAGGAAGGTCTCAAGACCATTAGCATTGCACAGAGGAGGCAGGAACCATTTATTTACTCCTGCAAGACCATGCTCCTTATTTCTCTTTCACCTCCATGTATTAAGAATACTAGAATAAAACAAAAGATCAGGTTTTTTTTCAAACAAATTGTGTATAAAAAATTAAGTTATTCTATTAGAAGAATTAAAAAAATAAATAAAAAAAAAAAGAAGAAGAAGAAGAAGAAGAAGAAGAAGAAGATATTAGCAATGAAATATAAAGTAACCTGCTCCTTTTTTTTTTTTTTTTTTTTTTTTTTAGTAAAGATAAAGTAACTAATTTGAAAATGGCAACAGATGGCTATCTCCGACAATCACAATCCTGATTCTTGGAATGATCCAAAGAAACACACCACCCAAAAATGAAATCAAAACCATCTAAATTTTAAACATTTCTTCAAATGTAGCCACCACCAATGTAAAAACATAGAAATATGAGATAAAAGAGGTGTTACCTTCAAAAGAATAATTCATTACCATAGTTGTTGCCAATATTATAATCTTAAACAAACCAAGACAAAAACCTTCAGATTAACAACTTTTGTTCTATTAAGACTCATAACGAACTCATAGACAACTATAATCAAACACATTGTTGGCATTCTATTAAATGACTAAATAACATCAAGATGTAATATATAGAAATAACAATTAATAAAACTGAAATTTAGCTCCACAAATTGAACCATATTTGATTACCAAATAGAGAAGTAGATGTTTAGGACCAAAGTAATTGCAAAAGTATTTCAAAAACATAGCCAAGTTTGGGACAAAGACTTTGGAATACCTTGGTGTCATGACCCATTGTAGTATCTAGACTCATATTAATCACAAACACAAACAAAAATATCATTTAAAAAACCAAACAAATGAACCACAATACTATGGGAAGTCAAAAGCATTCATCATTGATCTTGAGAGATGCCTTTTAATTTCAAAGCATTCATTGAAAAAGAGGGGAGCTATATTTCTAAGTTGTGTTTGATTATTGTGGAAGGAGAGGTGAACCTGTAAATAGGCATGTCTGATATTTAGAGCATCCACAACAGTGGAGCTATTTTTTTAGCTATTTAGCATTACAAAAAGCTACTTTATCTATTTTAGCTATGCATTGTAGCAAAAAGCTAAAATTTTTTATTTATGGCACCACTACTGCAGCATGCATTTTTGTGTTTTGGTGAAACTAAAATAGCTATATAGCTATTTAGCTTTACTGCTACTAATGCTCTTAAAGAAGAATAGAAGATTTTATTTACCCAAAAAAAAGAGCACAACATTTAAAGGTAAAACGCAGAATTCTAGAAGGGGATGTGAACCTGTGTGCTTTTAGATTCAGATGAAAATTATAAATTATTTTACTATCCAGCTTATTTTTGTTATTATTTATGGGTCCCACTGCACTTTTTAGTACTATTTATGGGTTCTACTGTACTATTTCAACTAGCTTTTATCTTTATGTACAGTACTTTCAGTAATAAGTTTTCAATTTCAGTAAAATAAATGGTATTCAAATAGACCCTAGCATTTTATTCAAGAAAAAAAGAGAGGAGGACATCGTTTTTTCTAATGAGAGTGGGTGGTGGATAATTATAACATTGTACAGATGTAACAAATTGGACTCCAATTTCAGATTTGAATTAAACAATTGAAAAGATAATTATGGTGTGGTCCCATATAAATCTAGACACATGACACAAAATTGAAACTCTACTTCTGGAATTCTAATTTGTTTTTCCTCTCAGCTTCACCTCTTATCTATTATAATTATATAAAAAAAAAAAAAAAAAAGCCAATAGCTCATGAATTGTGTCTTTGGTTTATTCAATTGTTGAGCTTTTTTTTTTTTTTTTTACACTTTGCTTTTGCTTTTGTGTTTTTTTTTTTTTTTTTTTAAATCTTTATATATTTACTTTTTAAGCTTATGTTGTAGACATATAAAAAAATGGCAAATATTGTACATATTTACAAAAAAAAAAAAAAAAAAAAAAAAAAAAAAAAAAAAAAAAGAAGAAGAAGTAAATTTATATATAAAAAGCATGAATGGGAAAACTATAGTAGGTTTGCTATAGTAGCGCCAATGCCCTATAGCTACAATAAAACTACAGTAACTTGGTTTATTCGGTCATTTGCATTGTTTCTCTACTTTTTTTTTCACTGCTTTTTTTTTCCCCTTCAAGTAATATCGTCCAGTCCAATCCTTCTTCTTCTTTTTCTTTTTTTTCTTCTTTTTTTTTTTTTTTTTTAATATAGACCTGTTAGTTAACACAATAAATTGTCACATATTTTCAATATTGTTGAGATGTTAATTCCTAATAGGTCAAAATAAAATATCATACAAGAACCAACTACAACTAAAAATAAAGATATTGTGAAAAAAGAAATACTACATCCATAATAATTTTCACAACACTTTTATAACAAAAGTGTGAATGCGTAAAGCTAAGGTGATAGCTACATTTTTTTTTTTTTTATTGGTTCAACATGCATTGTTCATGACTGGCCTTTTTTTCTCGGTAATATCGCCCAATTAATACTTTTTTTTTAAATTATATATATATATATATATATATATATGTAGCTAATAGTTAGCACAATAAATTGTCACAATATTTCCATAATTGTTAAGATATTAATTCCTTTTAGGTCAAAATAAAATATCATACTAAAATTAACCACAACTAAAAATAAAAGTATTGTTATTGTAGGGTCGGTGTTTGTTGCCCGAGCCCACAGGATGTGGGTTAAAGGCCCAACGGACTCAGAACAATGAATTTGTAGAGAGTGGATCGAAGGTTTAGGCACTGGCCGGCCTTCATCGGGCCGGAACTACTTTCTATTTTACTAGAAGAACACTTAGACCAATTTACAACTGAGGGATGCTCCTCGGCTAATGGCCGAGGATGCTTGTTTCCCAGGCCTCTCCCCTTTCTTTCTTTTTTTCTTTTTCTTCTCTCCCCCCTTTACACTTTGCTCGTATCCCTTATATATTACTCTCTCCCTCCTTCTGTTGATCATTCATTGGCCTCTCCTCTGGCTGCCTGTCCCATCAGAGGTCGTATCCGTGCTCAAGTGGTTCACCCTGATCGATGTAGCCCTGCCCGGAGGTTGCATCCCTATTAATGCGGCCAGAAGGGTTAGGTGAACGTATTAAGTGTTGAGGTGACAACTTGCTCTGGGTTTGTCCCCCCCCCCACCTACAATTATCCTCAGTATGCCGAGGACGAGGGGGTCCTCGGCGTGGATCCAAAGAAGAGTTTTCTCCTCAAATTGGCCTCGGATAGTCATCCTTCCTCGGATTGGGCCATTTGGGCCTGGCTTGGAGTGGGCCAAGGCTGCACAATTTCCTAGCCCCACAATAGCCCCTCAAAATCTTGCTAAACGCATCCTCGGGCGGGGAGTAGGATTTTGACATCCTCGGCCTTACCCCTGTCAGGATTGGGGTCTATTCACCTGCCTAATGCACGTTGCTGACGTTCCGGAGCACATAACGTGCCCATTATTAAATTCATGCGGCTCTGTGCTTCCCACGTCTAGTGAGGCGTTATCCATCCAACGGTGGGGGTTCGTTTCGCATTTATGGGCGGGAAAGCCCGCGTTGTTCCTCGATTCGGGGTATAAATACCCGTACGAACCGCTTCTCCCTGTTCCTCATTCGTAATCAAGAGTTTCTCGTGCATCCTTTTTGAGTCCAGCCACACTCTCACATCTTCAGCACAAAAGCCTGTCCGAGGAGCTCCTCCTCTTTTCAGTAAGTTGCTCTATCTCTTTCTGAGCTTTCTTTCCCGTTATTCCTTCTCCTTCATTTGTCCCTTCTTAGTTCCTTTAGGTGTCAGTTGGGATGGGTAAGTTTAAGAAATATGTTCACACCGAGGAGACGATGGAGAAATTCATCGCAGACTACTGGATCCCCGCTAATGTGGGCTTGAGATATAGTGAGGATGGGGATTGGCGCTTACATAAGCAGGAGGGTGAAGTGGTAATTCCCATCGCCGCCTTCCTCGAAGGGGGGATGATGATCCCAATGGGGCCGGTGATGAAGGACTACCTCACGCATTTCCGGTTGGCCCCTACCCAGTGTGGGATAAACGTCTTTAGGATTTTGGGCTGTGTGGACGTCCTGAATGAGAAGATGGGGCTAAGGTTGACTCACCACGACGTGAATTGGTGCTACGACCTTCAGCATCTTAGGGGCAAGTCTTATTATCTGAAAACGAGGGACGACAGGGTGCGACTCATCCAGTGCCTCCCTGAGTCCAACAAGGGGCTTAGCGAAGACTTCCTCATCGTGTCAGGGGCATGGCATGATGGTCTTCACTGCCCAACGACGGAAGGGGTACCAGGTGAGGCAGTAGGAGTAGGAGGGGTTTTGAGTTTTCTTGCACTTTTTCTTTTTGCTAACATGGCGGTGTTTTCCGTTTGCAGACCCACACGCCTTTGAGCGCCACTTCCATTTGACTAACCAAGAAGACTTGCAGAAGGTGCTAAGGGCACCGGTTTACGTAAACGAGGACGACAATCAAGTTAGAGCCGCCCATTTAATCTTGGGGTATACGCCCACCCAGAAGTCGTTCCCGGTTTCGAAGCACGTCATCCTAACCAACGATCCTCGGCTTCAAAGGATTACTGTGACCGAGGACGGATTTTCGATTCCCGAGGAGCCCCCCGATCAGGAAGCTGTCACACTAGCCGTCCCCTCCTCTTCCCAACCGTTCGCTGAGGCTGCCGAGGAAGGTTCAGAGAGGGAGGAGGACCCGTTTGACATTTTTGCTGAGCTTGATCGGTCCGAGGATCTGCCTGGGGACTTGGGTGACCCTAATCTGAGCGAAGCAGACCTCCTTGCTTTTGAAGCCCCTCCACCAACAATGGGTTACAAGAGGAAGCCAACCACCGACTTGCTGGACTTGATCGAGGGCCAGCCAGGGAAGTCCCAACAAAAGCTTCCTCCTACCCCGCCGAAGACTAGGTCGACTTCTGCTTAGCAAAAGCTCCCTCCTCCTCCCAGACATGCTTGCCCTCTCGGTCTATGCCTGTCGCACCTAAGAAGAGGAAGGACAAGGGCAAGAGGCCTATAGAGGAGAAAACGGTGCCTTTGCAGGAGGGGGACACTACTCTGCGGCCGTCCAAGCAGCTAAGGATAGGCGGAAGGAGTCCGGATAGGCAGGTCGCCGACACCACCTCGTTCGAGGCTGAGGCCTGGCTCTCAACCCCGATGCTCCGTGTGGAGCCATTGAGGGATAACGCCTCCTCAGGGACTTTAACGAGGGCGAAGGGACGCGCGTGGCCGATGCACTGGAGAGGAGCCTGCTGCTCCCGTCAGACATGGCGGAGCTTAACTCTTTGACGAGTGAGCAGGTCTTCCTCAGCCTCAAGCGATATGTGGGGATGGTAAGGGCTTTAGCCTTGGATCTTCTCCCACTCTTTTTCTTTTATTGGGCTTATAGCACGTTGTTTGTTCCGGCAGGCTATCCAAGCTATCTTTGCGTTGGAGGGGGCGGCAAACGACCAGAAGGAGGTCCTTAAAAAGAAGCGCGACTGGTGATACCAGGCCACCAAGACTCTGAAAAATTTCGAAGCTGACCTCGTCAAGGCCCGAGAGGCTCTGAAGGAAGTGACCAGGGAGCGGGATAATGCGCTGTCTGGTCTTGAGGGCTCTCAGACCCAGGCCACGGAGCAGACGAGGCGCCTAGGCGAGGTGGAGGAGCAATTGCGGATCGCGAGGGATCTGATTACTGACCTGCGGGCTGACGTGGCTAAGGCCAAGGGGGATCAGAGGGTAGCAGAGTGGGCCAGAAACTAGGCCCGGCGGGCCAAGGACGAGGCTGACCATGGCAAAGAGATGGCCGAGCATGCCAAGGAGGAGGCTGAAGCCACAGCCTACGTTGATGGGATGGCTTCGGTAGAGGCCGCCTATAAGGCTCAAGTCCTAGGGGTGTGTAGGCGATATTGTTCCCAGGTTTGGGCTGAGGCCCTCAAACAAGCTGGGGTGGAGGCCACGTCCGACCTATGGAAGGCAGAGAACGTGTACTACCCCCTGCTATCCGCGAGGCCGCCCTTGAGGACCCTAAGGTTGGGGAGATTGTTGAAGAGGTGGAGGCAGCTGAATTGGGGGAGCATTCGAGCGAGGAGGTGCCCCAAACGATAGTAGAGATCCCTTCCGATGATCCAGCCCCCACCGCCGAGGAAGCAACTGCTCTCGCCATACCCCCGCAAGCCGTCCCCTCAGACCAAGGCTCGGAGGGGTCGAGGGTTGCCTCCGTTTAGCCTGAGCAAAAGGAGTAGACTCCTCGGCGTCTCGGCTCACCCTACTTTTACTCTGTCATTCTATTTTGTTGTGCTCCTTCTCTGTGTACTGTGGCTCTTGCCATGCAATTTTTATGAACTCATTGTTGTAATGTTAATTTAATCTCCCTTTATTTGAATTGCTTATTTGTGTACGCGCTACCTGCTTTCCCTCTTTTCCTTTGATTGGCACGATTTTAGCTTGAGTTGTATGTCAGCCGATTGTGGGAGCAATGATGAGATGTATAGAGTACGGATGCATAGGCAGCTCTCTTGTGTCTCAAGGGTTAGGTGGGACTTGATCATTTCCTAACTTGGGATATGTTATGGTTAAGTCTCCCCGTGGGCCTGAATCGGAGGATCAAGAAGGGATCTTGCTCTGTCTAGCCCCCAGGTGTAGCCGAGCGGTTAGTTTCCCCATAGGCTTGAGTCCGAGGACCATGCAATGCCTTGGTTTTGTCTAACGCTTTCATTTCTCTGCAAGTATCTAGTTTCCCCATAGGTTTGAGTCCGAGGACCACGCAATACCTTGGTTCTGTCTAGTACTCAGATGTAGCTGAGCGGTTAGTTTCCCCATAGGCTTGAGTCCGAGAACCATGCAATGCCTTGGTTCTGTCTAACGCTTTCATTTCTCTGTAAGTATCTAGTTTCCCCATAGGTTTGAGTCCGAGGACCATGCAATACCTTGGTTTTGTCTAGTACCCAGATGTAGCTGAGCGGTTAGTTTCCCCATAGGCTTGAGTCTGAGGACCATGCAATGCCTTGGTTCTGTCTAACGCTTTCATCTCTCTATAAGTATCTAGTTTCCCAATAGGTTTGAGTCCGAGGACCATGCAATACCTTGGTTCTGTCTAGTACCCAGATATAATGGTGTGATTAGTTTTCCCATAGGCTTGAGTCTGAGGACCATGCAATGCCTTGGTTCTGTCTATCACTTCTATTTTTCTGTAAGTATCTAGTTTCCCCATAGGTTTGAGTCCGAGGACCATGCAATACCTTGGTTCTGTCTAGTACCCAGATATAATGGTGTGATTAGTTTTCCCATAGGCTTGAGTCCGAGGACCATGCAATGCCTTGGTTCTGTCTATCACTTCTATTTTTCTGTAAGTATCTAGTTTCCCCATAAGTTTGAGTTCGAGGACCATGCAATACCTTGGTTCTGTCTAGTACCCAGATATAATGGTGTGATTAGTTTTCCCATAGGCTTGAGTCCGAGGACCATGCAATGCCTTGGTTCTGTCTATCACTTCTATTTTTCTGTAAGTATCTAGTTTCCCCATAGGTTTGAGTCTGAGGACCATGCAATACCTTGGTTCTGTCTAGTACCCAGATATAATGGTGTGATTAGTTTTCCCATAGGCTTGAGTCCGAGGACCATGCAATGCCTTGGTTCTGTCTATCACTTCTATTTTTCTGTAAGTATCTAGTTTCCCCATAGGTTTGAGTCCGAGGACCATGCAATACCTTGGTTCTGTCTAGTACCCAGATATAATGGTGTGATTAGTTTTCCCATAGGTTTGAGTCCAAGGACCATGCAACGCCTTGGTTCTGTCTATCACTTCTATTTTCTGTAAGTATCTAGTTTCCCCATAGGTTTGAGTCCGAGGACCATGCAATACCTTGGTTCTGTCTAGTACCCAGATATAATGGTGTGATTAGTTTTCCCATAGGCTTGAGTCCGAGGACCATGCAATGCCTTGGTTCTGTCTATCACTTCTATTTTCTGTAAGTATCTAGTTTCCCCATAGGTTTGAGTCCAAGGACCATGCAATAACTTGGTTCTATCTAGTACCCAGATATAATGGTGTGATTAGTTTTCCCATAGGCTTGAGTCCGAGGACCATGCAATGCCTTGGTTCTGTCTATCACTTCTATTTTTCTGTAAGTAGGGGTTTGTCCTTGGACCGCTTTACTGGAGACGACTCCTCCTTGGGTTGGATTATGATCTTTACACGTGGCGTTGATCTCGCCTCCAGCTCGAGCCCCCATCTTTTTCATTTACGAAGCATCCCTTGGCCATTCGTTTTTTGCGCTTGACGTTTCGGTGCACGAGACGCGCCCTCATTAATGTCCTCGTGAATTAGCACACATCCAGCGATCTACGGCCCCTCGGAATTTGGTGACTCCGTGATTAGCATTGTTGACAACTCTCTTTTCGAATTCTGCGTGAATTAATTCTCACCAACATTTATCCCCTATATAAGACTCTTCGAGGGGAAGGTTTCTTCACACTCCATGAACTCCCAAACGTAATTAGAAACGCGTCCCCTCAATTTCTTTAGCCCCTTCAATAACCCCGTCAGGATTGTGGCCAGAGTTGGAGGACATGTGGCGGCTTTGGGCGGGTGTGAGGACATCCGGGCCAAGGGCCGTCGTGACTGCAACCCCTACTATGTTTCTGGCGCGGCAGAGTTTAGGCGTAACCTCGATGGTGCCATGCATGGTGGCCCGGAGGGATGTCGTTGGAGTACCTAATGTCTCTCCTCGGAGCGTACCCCCGACGGAGGAGATGTGTGAATTCACGTCATGGCTGGTGCCCGAGCGTTGCCGTCTCCAACAGCCAACGCTCGTGAGGGCTGGAGAGAATCAAGGGAACATCATAAGGGAGGGTGTCCCGGTGCACCTGCATCTGCTCCTCACTTTGTTCAAGCTCCGCCACACCGGACCAGGAGTTGCTGGTGGCCTTGAAGCGAGCCAGCCTCAGCCCCCTTCCCGCCCCTTACTGTCAAGTTCTCCCATTCTCTTGACGCCAACAAGGGTACGGGTTGACACTTCCCTCTAGCTAGTTCTAGAATCGGTCCGCCTGGGCCTCTGATTGTAGGATTAACTTGTAAATTTATTTGTAAAACACGCCTGCCTGAGCCTCTAATTGTATTTTGTACTTTTATTTTTATGAAATAATATCAAACTTTTTTTTTTTTGCTGTTAAATCTTCTATTTTGCTGCGATTCTCTTTTCTTTTCTTTTTTTTTTTTTTCTTTTGATACGTCGCCAACCTTCTGTGAAGTGACCACTTAGAACGATCACCGGTTGCGCCAGCCAGCGCACTAATTCTTCCCATAGACAGCGCCAATTGTAGGGTCGGTGTTTGTTGCCCGAGCCCACAGGATGTGGGTTAAAGGCCCAACGGACCCAGAACAATGAATTTGTAGAGAGTGGATCGAAGGTTTAGGCACTGGCTGGCCTTTACCGGGCCGGAACTACTTTCTATTTTACTAGAAAAATACTTAGACCAATTTACAACTGAGGGATGCTTCTCGACCAATGGCCGAGGAGGCTTGTTTCCCAAGCCTCTCCCCTTTCTTTCTTTTTTTCTTTTTCTTCTCTCCCCCCTTTACACTTTGCTCGTATCCCTTATATATTACTCTCTCCCTCCTTCTGTTGATCATTCATTGGCCTCTCCTCTGGCTGCCTGTCCCATCAGAGGTCGTATCCGTGCTCAAGTGGTTCACCCTGATCGATGTAGCCCTGCCCGGAGGTTGCATCCCCATTAATACAGCCAGAAGGGTTAGGTGAACGTATTAAGTGTTGAGGTGACAACTTACTCTAGGTTTGTCCCCCCCCCCCCCCCACCTACAATTATCCTCAGTATGCTGAGAACGAGGGGGTCCTCGACGTGGATCTAAAGAAGAATTTTCTTCCCAAATTGGCCCCAGATAGTCATCCTTCCTCGGATTGAGCCATTTGGGCCTGGCTTGGAGTGGGCTAAGGCTGTACAATTTCCTGGCCCCACAGTTATACTAACACAACAAATTTCATAATATTTTCACAATTATTGAAGTTTCAATTTCTTATAAGTTGAAATAAAATAATAAATTATGAGACTGTGATTAACCACAACTGATTTATTCTCATAAAAATGTTGTAACACTTGTTGTGTGAATGTATAAAAGCTATTGTAGTAGCTACGGTACTTAATGATTTATTCAATATGTACTGTTCATCATTTTATTAGCCCTTTCTTTTTTCTTTTTCTTTTTTTTTCTTTTTTTTTTTTTCCAGTCATCAGTTTGTACTCTTTTTTTCCTTTTCTTTTCTTTTTTTTAAATATTTATATGAGCTGGCATATATATTTTTATACTAACATAACAAATTTCACAATACAAAATTATTGAGGTGTCAATTTTTTATAGGTCAAAATAAAATATGAGATTATATTTAGCCACAACTGAAAATAAATGTTTTATGAAAAAGTTGTAACACTTGTTGTTATCACAATATTTTTACAATTGTTGAGATCTCAATTTCTTATAGATCAAATAAAAAATTACTAAGTCCACAATATTTTCACATTAATTTCACAACAAATCATAGGTGGTAAGTTACCATTGATAGATAAAAAAAGTGATATAAGTTCGTGGGTCCATTTTAAAATCAGTAACAACTTGCCATTTAGAATTTGATATGAAAATATTATGGAGATAGCATTTCTATAAAATAAATAATGTATCAAACCTAAATTTACCATGACCGAAAATAAAGGTATTGTGAAAATATTGTGACATTTTGTTATATTCCTAGACTTCTTTTTTGGTTTAATCAAATTTGGTGAGCAAAAATTCATTGTTTTATGCACAATTTTATTCTAGCGGTTTTTTTCTTTTCTTTTCTTTTAATGCATAGTTTTGAGGTGGTTGTCCCAATTAAAAATCAATAACAATTACCATCTAGGATTTGTTGTGCAAATATTGTGAATGCAACATTACTCTAAAATTAAATTATAAAATATTATACCAGGGCCCACCATAGCTAAAATAAAAGTATTGAGAAAATATCGTGACATTTATTGTGTTCCTGATTTTTTTTTTTTTTTTTAGCCAATTTGTTGAGCCAAAATTCATAGTTTTACGGACAGTTTTCTTGGGTTTTTTTAATACATTGTTTAACATTTAAAAAAAAAAAAAAAAACAGTTTTACTAAAAAAAATTATAGAAAAAAGTACTTTCTTTCTTTATGTTTGGAGTAGTTTCATTCCCCAACTTTAAAATTAAATAATTTCCTCATTTATATTTTGTACACAAGTATATAGTCCCTGCTATTACTCTCTTAGTTAAATCTTAACAAAATCTTATGATTCATAGAATATTTCATTGTGCAATGTCTATAATGCCACACTAAATTTTAATGTCCCAAAAATTTTCTTTGTGTATTTTGAGTTTTATGTGTTAGACATACTTAAAAGGTAAAAATTGTGATCTATGGTATTCTATTTGTTACCTAGAGAACACTAATTTATTAGAGGTTTAAATCTTCTAGATTTATAATTTTTTTCTAATAAGAAACTTCAATGACATATGCATTTTGTTATTTCTTTTATTTCTTAAAAATGTGTTTATTTAAAATTAATTAAGCTAAGCATCGTAATTAGGCTCATAAAATAAAATGATAAAGAAGAAAATATGAATAACAAAATATTCATTGCAAACGTTTGTAGGTATTTAATTTGATGAAAAGTTTCAATTGTAGCATTTATCATCATTTATTGTGAAAATTTAAATATTATGACAATATTTTATCAAAACTTAGTTATTTATTGTTGGAAAATGGCTACATTTGTTATCATTCTTAGTAGAATTTTTTTGTGAGTAGACACTATTTTTAGTAAATAGGTTCTAAGAAATTATTATACTAAATAAATAGTCATATATTAAATAAATATTATAAATTTAAGTACATAATTTGATACTACTTCAAAAAAAAAAAAATATACCTAAATTTTTTTCACTCAGGCACGACACTTGGCTTGCACGCAAATCTATATAGATGTATAGATTTGCGTTTGACAAATTGATAAGGAATTTCTTTTGGGATCTTCTCAAGCCTGGTAAGGTGTCAGCATATCTTTTTACTTCTCCATAAATTGTAACAGAATCTCTAGCAGATTCATCAAATTTTTGTACTATTTGAAGAATGAATAGTAACTTTTATCTTTATCTACCAACTTTTTCAAATACACTTTCCAACAGATTCTCTATCTCATTTAAATATTATTTCTTTATTCATTATTTATTCTTTTTTTAACAACTACACATCTTCCAATATTTTTTTATTCAACACCAAATTATTATAATAGAAAAAAAAATGATTTGAAGAATGAACAGTAACCCATCAGACTTGATGGGCTATTGTTCATTAGCAAAAAAAATTTTCGAATATAGAGAAGCTGCTGGAGCATGAACAGTAGCATATATTCTCTATATTTTGGCTATGCATACTCTGTTGGAGATGCTCTAAACATGCTTTACTTTTGTATGGGGATCTTAGGCAAGGGATATCGACTATTATCTACTTGAAACATATTTAAAAATTAAAATACCTTGTATGTAGTATGTACATTCAAGTACCCAATTGAGGGAAAACAAAAAAAATAAAAATAAAAATAAAAACACTTCATTTCAAAGAAAAATAGAAATAAAAACACTTCATTTAAAAGCAAAATAAAAATAAAAACACTTTATTTCAAAGCAAAATGAGAGGATTGTAATTTTCTGCTAAATAATAGCTTTTCTCAAACTATATAACTAAAAAGTCTCTTTAGCAAATTATTTAGTTAATATAGTTTTTTTTTTTTTTAAACTCGATTTTACCAAAATTTAGTTCAAAGCAAAATTCAATTTCGCCAAATTTCACGTTGTCACATAAGTAGTTACTGCATGGAACTCGACTTTGGCGAAATCAAGTCTTAGTTTAAACTTGATTTTGGTACAATTGAGTTTCAAAATAGATCATGTAACTAAATAACCTGTAAACTATAATCTTTAGTAATATAATTTGCAAAAACCAATCTTTTAGCAAAATAGGTGTGATTTGCAATCTGTGCTACAATCTCTCTCTTGTCCTAGGAGCTCTCTCTCTCTCTCGTTCTAATACGAGTTTGTTCCCTCCCTTAGACTTTCTAAGGGTCTGCCTCTAATTTTATTTCTTTCCTTGGATTTAGTTCACCATGGCCGAGGATGTAATAAATAGTTTGGAGAATATGAAGCTGACATCGGAGGAAGAAGAAATCATTGCCTTCCAAACAAGGGGCGGAAGGAAGAAATTGAGAGTTGTGCTTTGAGTTTGATTGGAAATTTTCTTACTTGTAAGCCTTTTAATAAGAAGGCAACGCAAGACACTTTACGAAGAGCTTGGGGAATGGATGAGGGGATGCACATTGTTGAAGTAGGGTCAAATTTGTTTCAGTTCAAATTCAAGACAGAGTTTGAGTTGGAGCGGGTGTTCAAGGGTGGCCCATGGACTTTTGATAACTAGGTTCTACTGCTACGCAAGTGGCAACTGGTTATGATGACAAAGAATGTCTGGTTTGATTCGGTATCTTTGTGGGTGCAGATTTGGGATGCTCTGTTTGACATGGTTAGTCCCACGGTTGCGACAGAGATTGGTAGACGTATGGGGGTGGTAGAAGAGGTGAAAAAGAGACATAACAAGGATGGGCAGAATTTATTTATGAGGGTTAAAGTGGCCATTCCAATAGCCAAACCGATTCATTGAGGTGGATTCCTGGCTGGCTCAGACGGCCAGAAGACATGGACCACTTTCAAGTATGAGAGATTGCCAATGTTCTACCGTTACTATGGATTATTAGGCCACGATATTAAGCATTGTGCCAACTATTTTGTGCTGATGAAATCGAGGAAGGAAGTGCAACTTCAGTATGGAGAATGATTGAAGGCTAGTGGGGGAAGAAGGGAAACGTTCAGTCTGAGGGGTCAGGTGTGGCGGCGGCGACGGAAGAAGTTAACAAGGTAAACCCTAGTGTAACGAGGATAAGTGAGAAAGGAAAGAGCGAAAAATCCGGTAACGCTCGTGAAGATGGAGATTATGCTCTGGGTTTTAAGGAAAGGATTGAAACGTATATGGTATTAACTCCAAATGATTTAATGGACAGTTCAAAGGAGATAAGGCCAATACATGAGGAAGGGCACGTGGGGTTAAATTCAAACAATGAGGGTAATGTCCCTATGCATGGGACTGTGCATATGGAAGGGATGGGCTTAAATGGGCCAAAGACTTCTAAAACAAGGCCCGCTTGGACAAGATTAGCCTGAATGGTTTATGGGGAAAGGAATTCAAGTCCAGCTAAAGCAGCCACGGTGCTTGGGAAGAGAAGCTCGTATCAGGAAGGAATGGATGTGGGTTCAGAGTCACAAGTTCACTTGAGGAAACGAGAGAAGATTCAAGTTAATCCAGAAGAAACAGCGGGGGTGCTTGAGCACCCTTGCCGGTCACAATGAGGCTACTAAGTTGGAACTGCCAAGGGCTTGGGAACCCTTGGACAATTCGAAGCCTTCGAAAATTATTGAAGGATCAAGCTCCCACAGTGTGTTTTTTAATGGAGACACGACTGGACAAGAAAGGGTTTGAAAAGCATTGCAGAAAAATTACTTTTCCTAATAAGTTGATACTGAAGAAGCCAAATTCAAGGGGAGGTCTAGCTTTTTTGTGGAGATCAGATATAAAATTGGATGTGGTAAACTATACTGAGAATCATATTTTGGCAAAGGTGGTGGAGGAGGATGGTTTTGAGTGGCACTTAACCTGCTTTTATGGTTGGCTCGAAGCTAGCCAAAAATGCAAGTCTTGGGCTCTTTTATCACATCTTGCCACGTTTGTTCAGGGGCCCTGGCTTTGCATGGGCGACTTCAATGCAATTCTATTTGCATTAAAGAAATAGAGCAAGCACCCACCTCCGTACAAGCAGATGGAGGAGTTTGGTTCAACATTGGAGACGTGTAAGTTGATTGATATAGGTTTCATGGTTATCAGTTTACTTGGAATAATAAAAGGCCAGGAGAGTCCAACACCAAAGAAAGACTTGATTGTGCAATGGCAAACACGGGTTGGAGGGACAGATTCCCAGCTAGTACAGTAACTCATCTCCATTCTCATGCTTCAAACCATCTTCCTCTTGTCTTGCAAACCCGGACAAATCAGAGATATAGGTCTCATGGAGCATGTGGTTTCAGGTTTGAGGAGGCTTGGTTACTTTGGGATGATTGTGAAAGACAGGTTGAGGAAGCATGGGTAGCAAGAGGTGGGTCAGGTTCGGCCTTATCTAATGTTCATGAAAAGATAGTATACTGTGGTGCTGACCTTTAGGTGTGGGGTGCAATGAAGACACATTCGGATGTGGAGGAAATAAAGAGGTTACAAAAGCGGGTTAAGTATCTGAATATGAACAAAATCACTGAAGAGAGTAAGGCCGAATTTTTAGAGATTAGTAAGTAGTTAGATGAACTCCTTCTTAAGCAAGAAATTTATTGGCACCAACGATCTCGCATTCCGTGGCTTAAATATGGTGATAAAAACACCAAGTTTTTTCATTCCAAGGCATCCCAAAGACATCGGAAGAATTTTATAAAGGGTATTAGAGATCAGCAGCAAAACTGGATGGAAGAAATAAAGGACATAGCAGGGGTGGCAATTTCATACTTTGAGAATATTTTTAATTCAGGCGGATGTGACCGGATGGAGGAATGTCTTAACATAGTGCCTCACAAAGTTACCTCAGAGATGTAGGAGTATTTGTCCAGAGAGTACAATGCTGATGAAATCAAAGCGGTGTTGTTCCAAATGGGACCAACAAAGACACCTGAACCAGATGGTATGAATGCTCTCTTTTACCAAAATTTTTGGCATATAGTGGATGATGATGTGATTGCTATTATGTTAGATTTTTTAAATTCTAGTGTTATGTTGTTTGATATAAATTATACTCATATTATGCTCATTCCAAAAATTAAAGTGCCTAAAAGAATATCAGACTATAAGCCTATTAGTCTTTGTAATGTGATGTACAAAATTATTTCAAAAAGTTTTGGCTAATAGGTTGAAGACTATTCTCCCCCATCTGATATCTCCATCACAGAGTGCCTTTGTTCCTGGACGCCTGATTACTGATAATGTGTTGGTGGCCTATAAGTCTTTGCATGCTATGCATAATAAGAGATTTGGTAAAAAGGGTTCTCTAGCCTTGAAACTGGATATTAGAAAAGCTTATGATCGGGTTGAGTGAAATTTTTTGAAGGGTCTAAATTAGGTCTTCCTGATATGTGGGTGGACAGGGTTATGAGCTGTGTGACTTCTTCTTCTTTCTTTATTCAGATTAATGGAATGGTTTATGAGAACATTCCTCTCTCAAGAGGACTTCGCCAAGGAGATCCTCTATCTCCTTATTTGTTTCTTTTATGTGCAGAAGGGCTCTCATCTTTGTTTGCCAAAGCACAGGAGGAAGGAAGGCCTCATGGAGTGTCCTTATGCAAGAGAGCACCTACCAATTTCCATTTGCTATTTGTAGATGATTCTCTCTTATTTTGTAGGGCTAATCAAGAAGAGGTGCAAGTAGTTACAGAGGTTTTACAAACATATGCTGATTCTTCCAAACAATGTATCAACTTCAAAAAATCATCAGTTTATTTTAGCAGTAACACAGCAAGGAAGCAGAGGGATAACATTAAGATGGCTTTGGGAGTGAGGGAGGTGGACAGGTTTGATATTTATTTGAGGCTACCTACTTTGGTTGGGAGATCTAAGTATCAAACTTTTTCTTTTCTAAAGGATCGAGTATGGAAGAAGATTTAGGGTTGGAAAGGACAACTACTATCTAAAGTGAGGAAGGAAGTTCTAATAAAGGCGGTGGCACAATCCATTCCTACATATACTATGGGGGTCTTCCAATTACCAATGAAGCTATGTAATGATCTTAATGCTTTGTGTGCAAGCTTTTGGTGAAAGCAGATGGGTAGTGAGAGGAAAATCCATTGGAAAAGTTGGAGGGTATTATGTCAACCCAAGAAGGAAGGAGGAATGGGTTTTCGTGACATAAGGTTGTTCAACCTAGCTATGTTAGCCAAACAAGGGTGGCGTCTATTGCAGGAAAAAGATTCACTATTATATGGATGTTTTAAAGCGAAGTATTTCCCATGTTGCAGCTTTTTGAAGGCTAAGGATGTGCCAAACAGTTCTTATGCTTGGAAATGCCTTATTGCAGCCCAATCGATCTTGGAGAAGGGTTGTTGTTGGAGGGTGGGAGATGGATCTTCTATACGGGCGTTGCAGGATTAATGGATTCTGAATTACCCCACAAATAGGATATTACATATGCCTTCGGAGCTAGACAGGGAGCTACGGGTTTGTGATCTTATGGATTGGACTTGTCATGGCTGGGACAGGGAGAAAATTGGTAGCATGTTTCATAGGGAGGAAGCAAAAGCTATATATTGCATTCCCTTAAGCAAACGTCGCCTTTCGGATACCATAGTATGGGTGCCTAAAAAAGATGGGGCGTACTCGGTTCGGTCAGGCTACTGCATTGATGATGCCAAAAATTTCACTAGTGAGTCACATGATGCTTGCACACTTGAAACAATACTTGCACAAAGAAAAGAGAAAACCCAACAGAGAGCACCGGTGTGGTGCCGACCAAGTACCCTCCGAAGGTCAAGTTAGAACTTCTTTCAACTCTAGAGTGCTAAAGAGGGGTTAATTATGCGTACCTTGATTTGTAAATGTATTGAGACTTTTAAAGTAGTAGAGGATTGACCTCTCTTTCTTGGAGTAGAAGTCTTTTTCTTATAAGAGTCCTTATGAGCGTAGATTGCGGAATCTTTTTCTTATAGGACTCTAACATTGAACGTGGAATACAAGTCACTTCTTTATTATTCATGCGTGGTGGCCAAATCATGGTTTTATTAGACCCGTCGGCTTTAAGACCGTCAGTTTGTCTTATTCCCTTTAGTTAGGAAGGGTTGTCAGCCTCATAAGGGAATCAACCCTTTAGGGTTCTTCGCGAACCTCCTTCCACGACAGCCTATTACGGTCCGTCAGCTTCAGGGTTTTCAGCCTCTTTTATAACTTAGCCCGTCAGGATGAGCCGTAGGCTCCATTCTGAGTAAAGCCGACGGGTTAAGCATGGGGTGCCTTTGTGTGCCATAATTTTGTCTTATCACACATTGCCAGGTTGGTGCAAAAGGAAATGCCTGGTTTTGAAGAATGCTCGAAGTCGAACACCAACAGCCTGAATTGGTCTAGGTTGTGGAAGCTTCGTATACCCAACAAAGTTAAAATTTTTGGGTGGAGAGCCGGTTATGAGATATTACCAATAGGAGAAAATCTGGCCAAGTGCCAAGTTCTGAAGGAAGACATATGTCAACTATGCAAGCAAGAATCGGAGTCAGTGTTGCATGCATTATGGGATTGTGCGGTGGCTAGAGATGTTTGGGCTGGAAGTCAGACTCGGCTGCAGAAGAGTGGGAGTGGTCAAGGCAGTTTTATCAAACTGATGGACGAGATGATGCTCAAGTTGTTGAACGAAGAGATGGAACTTTTTCTGGTGCTGAGCTGGGTTATTTGGAACCAACGGAACACTACTGTCCATGGAGGAACCTTACAAGACCCATACAGACTGGTGCAATGAGGTATGCACCTGTTGGAGGAGTATCAAGATGCTCAGATACAGCTTGCTATACCGAGCCGGACTGTGGTAGTGCAGACATGGACGCCACCATCTGGGTTCCAATACAAAATAAACATCGACGCGACGGTGTTTGCTGATATCAAGGCCTCCAGTTTTGGAGTGGTCATCCGAAATGATAAGGGAGAAATCATGGTGGCTTTGTCTGCTAAAGGACCACCGGTGATGGACAGCGAGGAGGCGGAGGTGTTGGCAGGGCGTAAGGCATTGGAGTTTGCATTGGATTCGGGCTTCTCGGAAGTGGTATTGGAAGGAGATAACATCGGAGTCATGCGGTCCATTCAGTCGAACGGGGAGAATTAATCAGGCCTGGGTCACATCTATGGAGATATCCACTGTCTGGCAGCAAGTTTTAGAGTTTGGTCTGTTAGTTGTGTAAAACGTACTGCAAATTCTGTTGCCCATTCGTTGGCCAAATATGTTAGGCAAGTAGTTGATGAACAGGTTTGGTTGGAAGAGTCCCCACCACCTGCTCAAGAAGCTTTGTATTTTGATTCCTGCTATTTTAATGAATGAATGAAGTCTGAGTCCACTTTCACCCAAAAAAAAAAAAAAAAAAAAAGGTGTGATTTGCAATTCCATTTTCATTTCGTTGGGCTGACCCAAACGAAGTGCGGTCGACTTATACTAATGTCTCGTTTTAATAACTACATGACCAAAACACCCCTAATAATGACTTAAAATCCCTAATATACCCCTCAAAATCTCTATCACCCATTACCACTTTCTTCTTCTCTTTCTCAAAATGTCATGTCCACTTCTCTTTCTCTCTCGTTCCCTCCCCCACTCGCCACCACCCGCGCGTGGTTCCACCGCCCAACTCTCATTCCCACTCTCACTCGCCTCACTACTCTACCTCACTCTCCTCTCCGAATCGATCTCCGGCGACGATCGCGATCTCCGACCGCCATGTCCTCCGATCACCGCCCCCAAGCTCCTTTATCGAAACCGAGTGAAGAACTCGCGGACGAGTCCGATTTCGAAAAAATCATCTCTTCCAACGGCCTCGTCTCCATCTGTGGCTTCGGTTCCCTCCTCTCCGGTACGATCGATCAAACTGCACTTTCATCACGATCATCATTATCGCACTTTGTTTTTTGAACTTTGATCGTACGGTCAATATTTCTTTGGCGAACCAGAGAGAAGCGCGAGGAGTACGTTTCCTGATCTGATCAACTTCAGAGTTGCGAGACTCAACGGTTTTCGGCGAGTGTTCGCTCACGTGGCTCCGATTTTCTTTGAGCGTGGAATCGCCAAGCTAGAAACCAAGGTTCTATGCAATCTTTATTTTAATCTCTCAATTTTATATTAATTATATATTTTTCCATATTCTGTTTGGTTGCCGGGAAAATGCAGGAGGATTTTTTTTTTTTTTTTAATTAAGTTATACACTAAGGAAAATGATCAATTTAATTAATCTTATACGTTGCCTGTATTATAGTCTGTTTGGTTTCCGGGAAAGCTTAGGAAATAGATGAGAAATTTGGAAGTGGAAAAAGCTTTTGGCCGTTAGCTTCTTAGAAAATATGAAAATGTGAGCTTACAAATAAAATGTATTTATTTATTATTAATTCTACTTTAGCTAACTTTGCATCAGTGGCTACTGTCATATATTTTGTTCATAGTCGGTCCCAAGTCCATACAAAGGAGGGTTACATAAACTGCTTAGCCTGTCACCGGTGAATGCCGAATGATTAGCCAACAACTGGTTTTAGCAGGTGGGGTCAGTTACTTGCTAGAGTCGACTTCAAATAGCTCTTCTTTAGAAAGATTCACTTTGTTATCAAAACAAAAGGTTGTAAAATTTAGTCACTTTTTATTAATGGATCTTATACATATACAATTTGGGGTGTATACCTATGAATGACCCCATTAAGTATATAGCTGACTCTATAGTTTTGCAACTAAGGTTTTATTGTTGTTGCTTTTACTTAGTTTTGAATAATAATCTTGGATTAAAAGTTAATGACCTCATTAAATGTTGGTTGTGAAATTTTCAGGAGATTTCTAGCTTGAGTGTAGAGCCTTGTGAAGGTGAAACGCTTATTGTTACAGTTTTCGAGATTAAAAAGTCAGAGGTATAATGTATGATTTTAGTTCCTATATTTGATTTGAATATTGAATTGTGAAAATGAGTGAACTAAATTTAATAGCAGATAAATTTTTGTGAGGCTTAACTCAATATCATACTTTGTAATCAGATTCCGGCTTTTATGAAGAGGGAGCTTGAATTTCGGTTTCTAGGTGTAAGTTGCTAGATTGCTTACTCTACCTATCATTGTGTTTGTTTTGATTGATTATTTTCACTAGTATTAATTATAGATTTGTTTTTTTGGCTGCTAGGTTCTGCCTGAAACACTTGATGGGAAGGCATTTGATAATCTGGCGGTGTGTGGAAAATCGACCATTTAGTATGCAATTGCATTGTTTAATTTTTTATTAGGGTCTTGCTCCTTTATTTTTTTGGGACATGATAGAAGTTACATATAAAGTCATCCAGAGGATAACTGCTAATTCAGTTATCAATGCAGGTGCTTTGTGCTCGTTATAGTGATGAGGAATTTTTTCAAATTCGATGCGAAGGTAACCTATTAGAGGGTATTATTGATTTTGGAATATTAGAATAACTTCTGGACATCAATATTTAATTCCAAATGTCACTTCCTAGCATTTATATGCCCCTAGCCAGTAATTTTCCTTTTCAAGTTAAACGATGCATAACTGCATATAGAAAATTTAAGCAACAAGTTACTATAATATTTTTGCCTTTTCTCTTTTTAACTCTATCTTTGACACAGCAAGAACAAAGCCTTGGTGAGATTTTTGTCATACATGTGTGTTGCCATCTCTTACGTTTATTTATTCTCTCAATATTGAAAAGCTGGAAAGAGTTTTCTGATTGCAAATATTTAGTTTTCCATGGAGCTGTAGGTTTCAAATATAATATTCCATGAACAATTGCCATTTTTTGTTACAGTTTTTTCCTTTCATAATTACTAATTAACAAGCAGTAATGCCATGTGAGTACTCACTAGGTTCCATAATGCATCCTTTGGATCAATTAATAATTTTTCTCTTTTCATACATTTCTGCTTTATTTATAGTTATGTAAAGGGAGTATGTGTGATACCATATATGCTAGCTATTTTCCTGCAGGAAGCAAGGAGATCTATTTTCAGCACTATGGACGATACAACATCGATAAGATTTGGCGGGATGACATCTTACCTTGCCGTGTTTATCTTCGGCACTGGTAAGTATTGGACGTATATAAGCTATGCGTTCTTAAAATTTTGCTATCAAGGAATATTAGATGACGGACCGAGTTGTGTTTCTGAAATAAACTAGTGACCTCTTATCTGGTAGGCACATCTGCACTGATCTGTACATATGTCCCTTGCACATGAACAGAGACATGACACAGTAGTATATCTGTAGTAACCTGTATTTTGTATCTTTATCGCCTTGGAAAGTTGTTCATGGTTTGATTGGATGTCCATGATTATATATGGCTTATGCATGGGAAGCTTCAGCGTGAACTTCTGCTTTATATCCACCTGTTTTGACTGTGCACTGGCATCATAAGATGATTTCCAGTTCCTGTACAGATGCATTTCTTTTAACCTTTTTGTTTTGCCAACTTCTGTACATAAACTGAAGGTGATGAAATATTCTGTAGTGTGTTAGCAGCAAAGAATCTCAGTGAGGCAGCCTACAACAACTTTCTGGATCACACTTTCCTTGCAGACCGAAAAACAACCATTCGTGAATACTTGGCCACAGGAGGTTCAGGCATCATGGAAGAGGAGCCTCCAGAATCCCTCAAGACCCGTTATGGTGGTTGACTGATCATATGTATATATATGACAGACCATGTACCTGCAATAAACGTTCCTCAAGAAAAAGGGAAGGCACCAGAGACAACACATTCTTCAACCTTATTTTTTCTGTTGGCCAAGGTGGTCAGAACAGCTGTAAATTTTGTTAACAAGGGAAGATAGATTATAAAATCTTGTTATTGAACAGTAATTTATATTCCAAGAAGCATACAGGATGGATACCTATGTCCATTGTTGGCATTGAAATTAAGCAATTTTATGCCTTTTTCAGATTTGTTTTACTCTTCTCAAAATGATTTTTTTGTGGTATTACCTGTCTTATATACAGCCATGACACTGTTATTCTTAAATCATTCTGGGGCTTGAGAAGATTGAAGCGCCAAGTCCAAAATGAATTTATTTATTACTACTGTGGGAAGAAGTTGTTCACTTCACCATGATAGCCCAAACTTGCTTTTGTGATGGCTGAAAGGAAAGAGGTGATGGCAAAGCTAAGCTTTGAAATACCATGCTGACCTCCAGCATGCAACCTCGAAATTATGCTTGCCTCCGCATAATAGCGATTTGGCATTTTATTTGAGAAAGCTAAAGACAAAACTTACTTGAGTGGTGGATCCAAGTGAAAGTAATTATCCTTAACTCACAGTCAGTCATTGGAGCAGGTTAGGGCAGAAATTTTCTTGTAGAAGTAGAACCCATTTCATTTTATGCGTCTAATGAGGGGGCTAAGAAAAAAAAAAACTGTCTTTTGTGTTTTACCCAATCGCTAGTGAAGTAGTAAGTCTAATTTTTTCCTCAACTTTTCCAGAATATATCTCGTAAAGAATATAAAAACCCATCCTTTGTGGGTTTCTAATTATCCCGTCTCATTCACAAGAAGTTCTCGTCTGATAGCTAATGTTCTGAATGTTTCCAAAGTTCGTCTTTACAAATGATTTGAGCAAGGAAGATATTATGACCACAAAGCCAACAATATATTCATATAGAAAAGTCATTAGATACAGTTTCGTATCTAACAGTATGAGCCACTTTCAATATAAATTTGAAAGGAGTCCACGTAGAGTAGGAAGTGTTTAAGCATAAAATAAAGGGGTACTGAAGTCCCACATCGCCAAAGTTAAGAAGTAGAAGGGTCAGACTTTTCTATAAGTAATCAAGAGAAAAATAGGTAGAAACTGACTCGTCCTGTCAGGGGTGAAAGGCGACTCGTCTATGATCGTATAGAGACGGCGGGTCGTGCCAACACCTAACATAACGAACACACACCTCTATTGAGGCGAGCGAGCTCCACCCTACTTAGGTGGGCTTGCCCGTCAATTTTTGGAAGCCTGGCTCAAGTGGCGGGGCTCACAAACCCATTTCAATTACTCAAATATACCGAGACATGGAACACTGAATATATTTATGGTCAAATTTTGCATTCCCAGAACTTGATTCCTTTATAAAAGGGCATTTGGAAACTCTCCTTCAGCCGAGTAAGAAATTCAAAAGAATTATTATTCTAATAATTAAAACTTATTTAAGAAATTCCCCATTATTTATTTTAATCATTTAAATAATTCTTGTTTTGATAATTAAATATCTACCGATTATTGAAGTTTCAAGAAATTTTTTTAAACTATTGATATGGTTAAAGCTTAAGCACCAAAACTCTGGGGAAAAATTATAATTTAGTTTCGATAAATTCAATTTTACATAATGGACTTGCACCACGTTACATTACATCAAGTAATGACAAATTACTAGTTTTTACTAAAACTTAGCATGAAAGACGTTTTTGAATCATTTACAAAGAATTATCCTCCTACCCCTCTTCTTTTAGAATTACCAAAATTATCACTCTACTTTGTCCATTATAAGTTTCTCAATCATCAGAGATCAAATATGTTGTCAGAAAAATTATTAAGCAAATTGAATTGGAATGCGTTTCAAAGATCAGCATCAATTTAAAATTGCTAAATCAAGTTAAGTTTGCCTCAGTCGAATCAAAGCAATATAAGAAGCAATTGCACAGTTAACAAATGAAGAAGAGGGAGCCTCTCAAAGTGACTCCCCCCTTCCACATATTTTCAAAAATTTTAGGACTCATATATAAAGGATACCATTTCAGCTAAATCATTGACGTATCAGAATATTTCTCAATACAACATATGAAGCTGTATCAGTTTTTAGCGCACATGGAACTTGGATGTATCTTCAAGCGTCTAAATTATTTGGTTGGTCACATGAAGCGTTAGTGATTATTTAAGCTTTTCACTATTGAGCTTTCCATTGTTTCTACTTTCTTTTGCGGTATCAGATATTATTGAAGATTTTTATTTTTCAAGAATCCTTATTGTTTATCTTTTAAAAGTAATTTGAATTAGGACCCTCCTCAGATGTATCAGTCATCGCTAATTCCAGCTCTACGTGTTCAGTGTTCTCTAAAAGCTCTCAATCACCCCAGTACTTGAAATTCATCCTCCTTTCTAATCTTATAGAATTTCCTATCATTTTTATTCTATTTTATTGTTTAATTTCAATTATATCATTAATTTATATATATATATATATATATATATTATATATATATTTTTTTTATTGAACTGTACCTCCAGAGTTTTTTTTTTTGGGGGGGGGGGACTTCAAATCAGAGTTTTCAATCATCAATCCTGTCTGTGAAAATCGTTAAGTATTCAATATCATTATAGCAAATGCACCAAACAGTATTTTGGTAAAAGATCCAACAGAGAGAAGAGGAACAGCATACTCTGTTTGATTAACTTCATTTCATCCAACACGGTACGACCGCCCTATCAAACAAGAACGATATCATCCAGAAGAAATCAATAGTATATTAATAAAAGGGGTATGTACAATATATATTCTTTTAGTTTGTTCATTTCACATTTCACAATCACAAGGTTCTTCATTTTCCAGTTCCTTGATTAACATTTCCATCATCTTCTTATACATAGGCATATAATGATCATTTATCATTGTTTTTGAAAGCCGGAGTTTACTATAAAGTTCTCTAGGTGTCTCAAAAATACCAACACGTTCTTCCATGTGCCCATCATGATCTCCATTAGGAGTATCGGATGAAGGTACAGAAACAATATGCATGATTCTGCCAGGGGGATAGAAGTGGTGGCTCTCTGATACTTCTGATGATGATATCGGCTTATTGCTTTCCACTGCATCTGCTAGCATATTCTCCTCTTCAATGATTTCTTTAGCTGCAGCTGCTTCTGCCTGCTGGGCTCTAATGTTTGTTTCATTATTTTGCCGTTGGAGCTCTTTCTCGAGTTCATACCATAACTCACCTTCAGTAAATTCTTCCACAGTGGACACAGTAATGACACTATCATCTGGAAGGAGTGGCTCTTCTTCGTCTGTATCATCATGTCCTGATCCACTGCTAGAAGAATTAGATTCCACTTTAATCACAATAGGGTTTCTTGATATCACTTCGGTTGCAACAGATTCAGAATTTCTTTCAGATTCTAGAGCTACTTCAGGAAAATTCTCAACCTGAGAATCCAATAGAGGGCCTACATGACGGCGACGTGCACCCATGCAAGACCACGACGACAGAGATGAGCGTGTTCTGACAACAGCTTCAGCAACATTCTTTGCACGCTTCATCACAACCTAAAATTTACCAAGCAAAACTGCATCATCATACAAATACATAGGAGCAGTGGATGAAAGCTTTGAATTTGTACCCAGGCCCTCCCCATGAGGGAGATTCGGACATGCCACTAGACTACATATCTAAGCAGATGACTCTATCAGTACTTGTGCACTCAACCTAGTATCAAAACCTTTTTTGTCATGATGATTGACAGGATAATTTTTCATTACCTAATAGATTTAAGAAATCATTACTTGCGAAAATTTCGCTGTTGATACCTAGCTTAAATCTAGGCCTTCAGAAGGAGACGCAGGAGCAAACAATACTAGAAGAGATTAACCAACAACAGAGATAAATTTTACCTGAGTGCTGCTGGATACTGGCCACAGAAGTGCACCTGCACCAGCAACCCTGGCTTTGGCACTAGCTATAGATGGTAGATGAGACCCCAGAGCAGTTGCAGAGCGATAAACAACATTTATGACCCTTGTACGCTCAATCTGATCCCGGAAATCATTTAACCATGATGATGCTGTCACCTGAAAATACAATTTAAGGATTCCCAAAGTTTGTAATGGACAACAGATTTGAAAATTAGGAATTTCAACTACGAATTTTCTCTACATCCACTTCCAGTCAGAAGAGAGACGTACAGCACCTCAGAGCGAAGGTCATCAATAGAAGCTGTTGAAAATGTTGGCACCAGGTCAGAACCATTTATGACAGTAGAAATGAAGTGTTTCCCTGATTCTGCTAATTCCAATGTCATACAGGCAGCTGCAGAATGACAATTATAAAACAAGCACATAAGAAATCACATTTTACTAATTTATCCCTTCCCAAAAAAAAAAAAAAAACACATTGTATTAAATCAAAGGCATAAACTTCTGTTGACTAACAAGAGCTGATAAGCACACTCCCTAAAATTGTAGTACAAAGATAAAAGCACCTTAAGCCTTGGGAAAAAAGGGGGGAGGGGAGCACCATTACAAATTCAAAAGACAATTTCTTTCTATACTCCAGTGTCTAAATCTTTTCCTCCATTGTACTAATAGGTTGACGCAATGATTCTGACAACTTCAATGGATTTTGGTCACTAATGTCCTCTAGGTTTTTGTATTTTCATTGGTAAAATTCACAAACAACTTTTGGGTTTTGAACCTGCGACAAAGATGCCATTTGAGCTACAGCTCATTTGCATAACTAAGGTCCTCCACATGACAATCTTTTGCAGTTAGTGAAGCAAATGAAGCTATTCATCATGTGAACTTAAGAAAATATCTATTCATCATGTGAACTTAAGAAAATATCTTGATAAAGAAAAGGAAATTGACATATGATAAATAAAGGAGATTGTCATATTACCACTATGCCATGCAAATAAACTTTATCTTGTGTCCTTAGTTATGTCATATCTTGTATTCCTAATGTTATAGAGCATCTTCTTCACCCTTAAGTGTTCACTTGATAATTAGATAAATTAGCCATCATATCTATTAGAGCCTTTTCTGTTTCTCTATAGAAATAATTCACATTTTCCACTGCCATCTGAAACATAACTGATAGAAGGAACATACAATGGAAACAAAAGCTGCAAACTAGGGGACAAAGTCATTTTTAATTTGGAAGTCCCCATCATTCTGACTTCACTGAAGATAATCATCAAGTAAGATGCCACAAAATGAGGAAAAAAGGCAGGTGCACACATTGATAATCCTTTGTCCCCATGACCTTCTTAATCCTTTATAGGTAAATCTAGTTATAAAAGTTTATGAAGACTTCGCAAAGCAACTAAAAACAAAGCTATCAGTAGAAATAGAAAGCAAACATAAGCAACAGGCTTGATCAGTACATACCTGGGGCAAATGTGACACAAGTTGTCGAGGATAATTCTTTTTGTTCTCGTAGAATATATGTCAACAGTGCAGCAGTACCACCACCAAGTGAATGCCCAACAATCTGAAAATGACAATGAAAAACTAAGGCAAAATAAAATTATATATATGAAAACATATATTGCATGAACCAATTCAGTACAGTAATTTTAATTTTAAAATTGACTGGATGATGACATAGCATGGTAGAGAGTAAAAAAGAATTAGAGATTATATTTTAGGGAAAGGATCCTCTCCCATTTAAATCCTCCAATTTTTTTTTTTCCAATTTTAATCTAAATGTAAGACACATAGCATTTAAAAAAACCAATGGTCTTAAAAACCCATGTAAACTACACAAAATCAAATACATACCACGTGCCTCACATCTAGCTAAAAATTGGAAGGAATTGGAGGATATAAATGGAGTGGATCTTATCCCTATATGTTACAGAGAAGATCCTAGCAAAGCAAAGTACCTGCAGATATCATATTTCACTAAAATAAAATCCTCTTCCAGTTGTGGTAAATTTTACATCAAGGGCCATATTGAAATCAATTAAGTTAAATGAAAGGTTATGCTAGTAACTGACCAAAATGTTTTTTTTTAATTAGTCACAAGATTAAATAAGAACTATAAGAAGATGCTTGGTAACACGAGATTCCTTGATAGGTTGAACTAGAACAGATAATATTGAATATTCATGGAAATACAAGCAGAAACATAAAAGTTAAAAATTTTATAAAAAAAAAGGAAATTTTTAATAGGAAAACATGAAGAAAATTAATTTATGCTTTTTATCCTTTTATTATCCATCCAAAAAGAAAATGTTAATATCTACCACAAGATGCCATTTCATTTTATTTTATTTCTTGATAAGTAAGAAAAAACAGTATAAATAAAGCTTCTTTATGCAAAGGAGCACAGAGAAGTCAAAAAGTATGCCATTTTAATTTGTTTGACAGAAAGAAAATTTATCAGCAGAATTAGCACAATTAAATAGTGATTTATAATATCAAATTAGAACTAATAGCCCGTACCTTAACTTTGTAGTCAGGATATTTATCAAGAGCTTTGAGCAGAAAAGGAGTGCTAAGCTTTGCAATCCAACGAGCAGCAGCAACCATTCCACAATGAGCATATCCTAAAACTAAATTGCTTATTCCACCATCATGTAAAACCGAGTGGTGAAAAGGGACCACCGCTCCAGTTGCTGCTGTTAGTGTATCTTTAATGCTATGAGTACCACGAATCAATAGAAGGAAACATTTGGAGTCTTTATCTCGTATAATTGTGAAAGCAGGCTTCAAAAGCTGCAATCATTGTTCTGGTAATTAAAACAATACTCAATTATGATTTTAATTTAAATACGAAACACATAAGCAAACTAGCAATACATGCTTGATCGCATATATCATGATTAATATGAAGACAAAAGGTTCAACAACCACCAAAGGAGAAAGCCAAAACCTTAAAGTTGAAGTTTGTCAAGTTTAGCCCACATCAGAAGTCTCATAAGTTTACAGGAAAAATATGTAAAATTTTAAGAGGCTATTTTTCTCAAGTTTTAAACTCCTTTCTGTTATTTAGCTCAAGGGTTTCTTTCTATAGTCTACTATTTTTTATCTCCACAGATACACCTCATAAATTGTGGAGCCAGGAATCAACTTATGGCATCCACTCAGTCCTGTGGGTAATTGTTTCCCATGTGAAGAGCCCTCTGACACAGTAGCATTCATATGGGAAATAACTAGTCTCAGATGCACAAGTGCTACGGATGATGGAACAGAGAGAATTCCAAGAAACAATTGAACTAAAACCCAAATAAGAGACTAAACCAGATCGCTGCATGCAATATGGCTCTCATGCAGAACAAATATGACCACTCCATATGCATGTACGTGCAACATGATCTACATTGTGTAAGTTTTGAGTTGAAATCATATAACGCATACTCTTGACTGTAACATACCGCTGCCTTGGGCTTCTGAAATAGGACATCTTCATGAGAGTAGCCGGCAGACTCTAAAAACACCGGAAAAGGCTTCTTCGAGAAGTACATACAAAGGGTCAACAACCTCAGAAATTTATTCAACTCCACAACAATTTCTGGACCTTTAAGTTGAATACAATTACTACCAGCATATACACTTGCAACTTGTAAGTTACCCTGCAAGCACATCACACTCAGTAACATTTCAATCACACATTACCATTATAGCTAACAACACAAACAACAACGTAAAATAAAATAAAAAAGAGGAGGAAAAAGAAGAAGAAAAATTGACTATAGCTCCTTGGCAACAGACCTATAACGTAACAACTAATCTACTGAATGATCTACTGCCTCTCAGTTTCAAATGCACAAACAACACCAATCTACTATTGTGAAAGGTAACAGGCAAACAGCAATGCATGATAATAACATTTAACCCCTAAAATTTCTGGTTTTCCAATTGCATCCGTCCCAATCCACCCTCCTCTTTTCTTTTCTTTATTTTTTTATAATTCAATAGTGGGATGAAACACCAAGAAGTGTCAATTAAGCTACAAGACTCGGCTCATCCCAATCTATCCTTCTCAAACTCGTGGGACTTTACAAAGTATAATAAAAGTCTAGAAAATCAACAACCGACTCGATCTACCAGTCGCAAATAGCTCAAATAAAGTAATAAACCCTGGTTCAGAAAAACAAATAAAATAACTAAATCACACAGCATTACTAAAAAAAAAAAAAAATTATCTTATAAAGTTTACAAGCACTGTGACACTTTTTAGTGCTAGAGAAACTAAAAAATTGCAAGAAAGTCAAAAATTAACAATTACAATACAAAAAAATAAGCTCAATTAAATCGAAGAGACTCATAAAGAAACAAAATTTAGCTAGCAGACAGTTCTAACCAAGCAGAATCTACAAATTACGATAAAACCACTGCAAATAAATCAAAATTTTCTCAAAAAACCCTAAGAACACACCTGCCTCCGCATGAAATAGTTAATGCCAAACGCCAAATCGCCAATCGGCCACTTGCCTAGAGTCTCCGAGTACGTGAACCGGAGCGTCTCCGACAACGTCGTGATCGACTCGAACAGCGTCGCCGGAGCCTGAGCTGGCCTCCGAGCGATTCTCTTTCTACTCGATCTCGACAAATCTCCGCCGTTGCTCCTCCTATCGCCCCCGTCTTCGTCGACCTTCGGCGCCGACGACGACGACGACGACAAAGCCGCCAGCCTCCGGCTCAGCACGTAGTAGAGCAGCACCGCAGCTCCGGCGGCGGTCGCCATTGTCCCCGCCGCCATGGGGAACTCAACGGCGGAGATCGGAAAAAAGAGAAGAAAAAAAAAAACCTCAAGCCAAAAGCATCAAATTACTCAAAATTGAAAATTTTGAAGGAAAAAATAAAATGTCTGATTTATGAAAAAAAGTGAAAAAGAGAAAAAGAGAAATCTTGACGAAGAATTTAGGGTTTCAAAAGAGTTTTGAGAGATTTGGTTGGGTGTTGAGAGATTCTGATTTGTTGCAGATAGAGGTGATGTGGAAACTTGTAAGAAGAGAGGAGGTAAAATGACCTAAAATTTCCTTTGGCTTCAAGAAATTGACGGGGATATTGCGTAGTGACCAAGGAAATAGAGAGGGTAGTTTCGTCAATTTGAGGAGAGCACACGTTGGGTTGGAGGTAATAGAGGAGAGAGAGAGGTCACGGTCGTCACGGAGTATAAGGTAAGAATCGGAAGAGTGCGCACGTTAAGGATCTACTCTGATAATTGTAGTTGATGTGACATTATTTCTTTCTTTTTTCTTTTCTTTTTTTCTCTTTTAAGTGGCGGTGAAAATTGAAAAAATGTATTTTCAATTCATATCTATTAATTTTTAAAAAAATTGTAATGAGTTTAAATTTTATTGTATTTATAAAAATTACATGAAAGAGTATTTAAGAAGTCTCAAAATTAAAGAATTAAAAAAGAGTATAGGTTTAAGAAATATTCTTAGAAAATTTTTTACAATAAAAAAATATAATTAATTTTTTTTATATCTTTTTATATTTTTCATTAAAATTGTATAATTTATTTATTAAATTTATTAAATTTAGGGCACCCATTAACTGTACTAAAAAATAATATTTTTAAAAAGTCTTGTAGTTCAATTAATATCTCTTACATTTTTAAAGAGACTTTAATTGAGGAGGAATGGAAAGAGAGTGGAGGGAGAAATTATTAAGTCTACTAAGAGGATTGCTGATGTGGTCTTCTCAACCAATAAGATTATGTCATTTATGCAAATGTGTGAGTGAATTTCTTAATTAGCACAAAGAATTAAAAAAAATTACTAGGTGAGGACATTTTTATAAATAACAACATTTTATTAGTTGGAAGATATGGTAGATCTAATAATTTCTTAAATTGAGAGAAGTAGAATAAAGTTGACTGAAAATAAACTAATTTTGGGCCAATTATACTCTACTTCCCTTCCCTCTCCCCCCAATCCAAACGAGTCATAAAGTTTTAAATCTCTCTCTCCCAACTATTAAATTGTAAAAAAATTAAAATTAAAGTAATATTTGAACCTTAGAAATATTATTTAGCATCAAAGTATAATAACGAATATTAATATCAAGTGGTTTAGTAGTTAAGTCTTGGGTCAACAATACTTTGGTTTTTAATTTGAATTCTTCTTTTCTTTACTAGTGAATGCATGAATATCCATTTCCTTTCATGCTGTCTTGAGCATATAAAGCTTGCCACTCTACTTTTTTTTTCTCCCAAAAATAATAATAATAACAATAAAGTTAAGTTGACAATATGAAGTAAATCCAAATTAAAAATATATATTAATACAATGAACCATAAATTAAAAATAATAATCTTTTACAAGTTAGGTTGACAGGAAAAGATGAAGTAAATCCAAATGACATGCAGGTAATTAAATATATATATTTTATTTATATTATTTTATAATTCATGCGGTGGTAATGTGGGTGGGGGGATTGGGGAAGAAAAGGACAAGAGAGAGAGAGAGAGAGAGAGAGAGAGAGAGAGAGAGAGAGAGAGAGAGAGAGAGAGAGAAGGCGCGTTGCTTGCTGGATCCAACCCGTCCAGTACCATATAAAGTATAGTATAGTATAGTATGTAGGCATTGGAGATTTTAGACAAAGTTATAATAGAGTGGACCCTGGTGGGTCAACTAAGAAATAAGAATGATTGGACTATCTATATTAGAGGCTCAACTTTGTTGGGTCTGCTCACCCAATTTATCCTTTTGTGTGGTACCAACTAGGGAAATGTCCTGCACAACTTTCATGTACCCCATATCTAAATTAAAGATCAAATATAGTGGTCCATTATCTCTCTCTCTCTCTCTCTCTCGTTGTAAGCAGGTGGTCCATTATGTTGTACATTACAATTATGGATAGATAAGCTATATAAGTCATTTGATCACAAGCTTTTTGAGAAAATTAGGATGCTGTATAGAGATTCTTGCGCATCCAAAATCTTATAAAGTGGTAATCATTAGCTATAATTTAGGCTCTCTTTGTCAAAATTGTATTTTGATTTGACACATGTCATGATAAACTTATATGTATTAAACATCCACAGTTTTCTCAAAAAAAAAAAAAAAAAAATCCATTGAGCTAAATTTTTAGCTTTTTAGCTCCACAAAAAGTCACTTTATCTATCTTACATTCTCACATCTTACAGTAGTGGAGCTATTTTAGCTTTTAACACAATAAACACTACAATAAAATAATATTTCATTCAACCACCAACTTACAACCACAACCACAATCACCATCAAACTCATAAAAATCACTTCACAATCACAACCCTGTCGTGCCCATCAAAACCAATGAAGAAGAACAAAAAAAGAAAGCAGAAAAATCAGCACAGCCAAACCGAAACCCATGCCCGAAACAAAAACCCAACCCGAAACACAAATCCGAAATATAAGCACAGCTCAAAACACAAAGCCGAAACACATGCACAGCCCAAAACACAAAGCCGAAACACAAGCTAAAATGCCAAAAATAAAGAAGAGAGGCCGAGATGGGTCAGGTTGGCGGCCAAGCGTGGGTCGGCGACGATGGGTCTGTGGCAGCTGGGTTTATGCAGATTGGCAATGGGTCTGTGGAGGAAGAAAGAAGAGATGGAGAGGTAGTGAGGAGAGAGACGCGGAGAAAGAAGAATGAAATGCAGCAAGAATAAAAAATTTAAAAAAAATAGTGTGAACACAAAATAATTTTTTTTTTTTAAACTCTCAGCTACAATGCACAGCCATACATAGCTATGCACTATAATAATGAAGGTAAAATTTTTACCTTTTGTTCCACTGTTGTAGTATGAATTTTTGTGTTTTGGTGAAATTAAAATAGCTATATAGCTATTTAGTTTCACTGCTGTAAGTGCTCTTACTATTTTGATACATTTTAAGTAGGATGAGAATATTTGAATACTTGATTTCTCAATAAAAACACGAGATATTCTGTTTGAGCACGGTAGGCTTTAGACCTAAAAGCCACTTAGGCCTTTAACTAAGCTCCCACGAATAATGTCCAAATTTAAGGGATAATTTTAAAAAAAAAAAAAATTTAAAATAAATGGTTGGGTTGTACATGCTTTTTATTTTTAAGAAAATTCCCATAATTTTAACTTAAAACAACATTTTTCTAATATTTCCAACGGAACAATCCAATGCTTAAATCTTCTCTCTTTATTGTAATTATCGATTTATCAAAAAAAAAAAATCCCCATTATTATAGGCCAAGAGAAATCCAACCATTAAACCTTAAACTATTTCACCCAAAAAATGCTATTAGTATACCGAATCAATCATTGATGATCAATTTCTAAATGGTACATTATCAACATTAACTGCCTAATCTTTCTTAGGGCCACACACAAAAACAATCTTTCTCTATCTCTCAATACCGTAATCAAAATTAAATAGTAGGTCTAATATTTTTTTCACCATGCATCACTCTACTCAAGATAAAGTAAAACTCTTTTAACAATTTTTCATCTATTTTTATTAAATTTTACACTTGAATATTGATATTACTATTTTGGTACTCCAGCGAAAATGGGTGGTGAATTAAGCAACGTAAATGCCTTGAATAATACTGTATACTGCACCAGCCCAATCATTTTCTACAGTAATTGCAATGCTCTTTGCTTCAACATGAATACCTTGAATATAGTCATATACCACCCAGAAATAAAGTGGCACAATAAATTAGCACAACCTGAATGCCTCGAATATAAGAGCATTAGCATCAGCAGATGCTAATGCCATATCTACAAGCATTTTAGCATAAATGCATCAAATAACCCCTGCATCAGAAAATGTTAAAAGGAAGTATTGCAAAAATTTTTAGAATTGTGCTACAGTACAATTCTAAATGTAGAATTGTACTGTAGCACAATTCTAAAACTTATAATATTTTTTTATTCCCCATTTTCTGACTCTCTCTTCTCTCTCACTTTGTTTCTCTTCTCATTCCTCTCTCCACAACTCTCCCTCATCACATCTCTCTCTCCACAACGGTGTCTCTTTCTCTCATCACATCTCTCTCTCACGGTGGGCTATTCTGGCGTGGGTCGTGGGTCCGGCGTGGAGGTGAGACTGGGAAGTCCAAATCGGCGTGGTATGGTGGCCATTTCTGGGTATTTTTGGGTATGTTTTCTGGGTTCATGGGTAGATTCTGGCGAGTCCGGCGTGGAGGTGAGACCGGGAAGTCAGATCGGCGTGGGTATATTCTGGCGTGGGTCGTGGGTCTGGCGTGGAGGTGAGACCAAGAAGTCAGATCGGCGTGGTATGGTGGCGATTTCTGGGTTTTTTTGGGTCCGTTTTCTGGGTTAATGGGTATGCGGCGGCGTGGTATGGTGATTTGCGGCGGCGTGTTCATGGGTTTCCGGTATGGTTTGCAGCGGCGAGATCGATTTGTAGCTGGGTTTGTGTAAATTTTGACTTGATTTTTTTTTGTGGGTCATTTTTTGGATTCGGAATTTGCTATATGTTTGATTTGATTTTGGGATGAATTTTTTTTGTGGGTTCATGGTGGTGGAGTTGGGGGTTGCCGTGGCTGTGGTTGTTGATGGGTTAAGGTGCCGTGGCTGTGGTTTTTGAGGGGTTGAGGTGCTAATGGGTTTTTGGTGCCGTGGCTGGTTGTTGATGGGTTGATCGGCGGCGTGGGTTTCTGATCGGTGGCTTGAGTTGATCGGTGGTTTGGGTTTTTGGTGTTGTGCCTGTGGTTGTTGATGGCTTGTGTGTTGCTAGAGGTTGAGGGAGAAGCAGAGGAAAAAAAAAAAAATAGACCGTTGGAAAGCCCAGGAAATAGGAGGATGAAAAAAAATTACAGTTGAAAGAAATAATAAAGAAAGTTAAAAATAATAATATTTAAATAAAAATAGAGTTTTGGGATGTGAAGGTATTGTAAAATTGGATGGTATAATAGAATTGTGGGATTTTAGAATTGTAAAATAGGATAGCATTAGCATTTTCCAATGCTAATGCTCTAAGTAGCACACAATAAAGTGTATCTCAGTTTAAAAAAAAAAAAAAAAAGTACACAATAAAGTGTAGCCTAGGCCTTGGTAGTCGAGCCCATCTACCTATTCCGCAAAACCTGCATTGGATTTTGAATTCCAACAACTTCAATTTGACCATTTCATATAATTGAACATTATAAAAATGTGAATTTCCCTAGTCCCATAGGAACTTGTCCCTCTATAAACAAAAGCTACATTGATGCAAAACAAGCCCCTGCCAATCTCGAAAACAAGTTCAAATATCCAATGGCAATGCCTTGCCAATGTCATTTTCTCAAGGGCCAAGGCCTAGATTGTCAACTTGATGATTGGAGAAAGTGGAAAACATTGGGTTAGGAGACACAAGTTTGCTCAATAATAGTAACAAATAAAGGTTTAAAATTGGTAAAAAATTAAGCCCTATTTGGTAGATGTTGTACATTAGATTTTTTTAAGTGAATCGAATTATGTGATCTTGAAAGTTGTTAGTTGTTGTAACTTTACAAAAGACAATGCATTAATCAGTAAATTACATGATTGTGCTGCTCTTACCTACAGGTAAAGACAATCACAAAGCCCAATTCCCTGACTGAAACACAATTTTTGTTTTCATTTTGAACAAAATGTTGCCAATGCAAGTCATTCAAGAAGTCTTGAGTAGGGGCCATTCAATTCAGCGATGGCAAATTGAATTTTCAACTTCAAGTTCTTCTTCTGTTTCATGAAAAGAAACTAATTAATTAGGCAATAAGAGCTTTCCAAAAGAGGACCCATGGTAGGGGCCAATTTGATTAATTTCACCTACTCTGAATCACCTTTTCAGGCTTGGGTTTCAACTAGGCATTATATGCGTGGGACACACCTGCCATAGGCTCTAAATTCACGTGTAATTTCACTTCTAGATTCAATATGGTACCTGCTGAAATTAGAGAGAACCTACCAAAAATTTTAGTTCTTGCTGGTCGGTTGGTCCTCACCACCACTCTTTCCACACAACCCTCACTTTAGTTTTCATTTGGATGAGCAGTTAGGTGAAAGAAATTAGGCTGCTTTTTCAGTTTATTTAATTCATGTCCAACCTTTGAAAAAAAAAATTCCTAGTGAGTTTTCTAGCTTATTTTTTATACCCAATGAATCAATGAAAATAAGCTCTTCTAGAGGGAGTACAGATGGATTTGTTTAGAAATACAAAGAATTTCACAACTTTTTTCACAATTGTTAACGTGACTTGTTGTAATTGATACATAATACAAGTTGTGTCGATAGTAAAAATGATCTTTCTTAAATCACAACTTGTTATCTCAAGTTTGGAACAAGTTATTAAAAGAGATTGTAAAACCAAGAGTGTTGTATCTCAATTGGTTGATATCTCATGGTTTTATAATGAGACATTCAGGATTCAAATCATCCCCTCTCTATTATAACTATTGAATTGTCCCAAAAAATAAAAATTTTGAAAAAAGTGGTCTCCCTAATATTGATCTTTTTTTTAATTAATAATTAAATAGTTCTTGTAATTTATGAGAGTGAAGATTTGAAAATTGGATGTTTCTATTAGAAACACCAAGAGGGCTAATTTTTCTAAATAGCATAATTTTAGGAAAAAATTAGGAGAAATGCATCTGAACAAACTTATTTAGTTATGTAGCACTTTTTGGAACTTGAGTTTATCAAACTCGAGTTCCAAGTGAAATTCGAGTTTACCAAACTCGAGTACCAAGCATTATATTTAATCAGATTGTTACATGTGCCCATAATGCTTGAAAACTCAAATTCCAAAAAATTGTTACATTACTAAATAAATCTGATCGAATGTGTTTCTCCAAAAATTTTCCTCAAATTATGCTATTTGGCAAAAAAGGCCTACCAAGAGTTGCTAATACAGCAACAAGAGTCTTGACTAATCATTGCTCAACAAATAACAGCAATCACATTTGTCAATCATAAATGATGATTATTTTCAAGCAAAACAAGAATAGAAGCACATTCATGACCTTTATGACAAATTGACAATTCTGATTTTAATAATTATATTTTAAAGTTTCGGTTCAAATTCAATTAAGGTTTTTAAACTTTAAACAATTTGAGGTTAAATCAAAACGGAAAGACCAAATGCTCCTAGACCTTCTCATGTAGCGCCATGTGGCATGATTAACGTTAACTTCTCCTAAGAGCTTTTCACTTGCTCTCTTCTTCATTCCCACCAACTGATCCACTTTTCAAAATTCTATCTCCGCAAAGGTTGCTCTTTTTTCTTAACCGCTCCACCTTGTATTCACTGCATCTCTCTCTTAAGACCAACGAAAAGGCTCTGCACACACAAATATTTGCAACCCATTTCACATTTTCTCATTCTCTTCCAATATTTTCTCTCACATTGTTCTCTTCCAATGGCTAGAGTGGGACAAGAATCTGATTTCAAAGCCTGTTTAGTCACACAAATTTGCTCCATTTCAACACGTTCCATTGCTTGCACTCATAGACAAGGTTGCAGCCTTGTTAAATCACCTTTCATCGATTGGTATCACATTCTTGGAGTATGTTTTTCTTTTTTGTTTGTGAGCTTTCTTGATGTTATTCTTTAAGCAGTCTCTTCTTTTTTTGAGGTTCTTGTATTTGATGATTAGCAACTTTTTGTTCATGGATTTTATGTATAGGTGGAAGAAAATGCTGGAACAGAAGTTTTGCGCAAGCAATACCATAAGCTTGGTGGGTTGGTTCCATTGATGGAAAGTACTTTTTCCCATCTGCATTTTGCTTTTTCTGTTTTGTGAGGATTGCTTTTTGTGCAGCTTTGCAACTTCATCCAGATAAGAACAAGCACCCCAAGGCTGAAACTGCTTTCAAGCTTGTCTCAGAGGTTAGATTGGTTCTTTTCCATATCTTTGTCAATCTTGCTAAATTTTTACATGCTTAAAGATTGAAAAAAAAATTGCTAAACTAGTCGAAATCAAACTACTTAGAATAGGATATTGAGTTAAAGTTAGAACCAGATACAATCATTCATTCATTGTTGCAATTTTTAGAGAAGTTGCCACAGCTAAAATACTTTCTTATTCTTCTTCTTTCTTTTTTTATGCTAACGCGGGTGTCTAAGACTCTTAGCTTCTTATTGAAATACCGGCATGAGGCATCCCATAAAACTCCCTAACCACAATAATGAAAATGGACTTTTTAACACATGTGCCTCGTAATTTTATTAACAAGGGTAGTTGACTTTCCTGTGAGAATCATTATTAGACTAGTTTATAGATAGTGAACTCATGCAATATGGATGAACTACTAGGAGACAGGGAATTATATCTGGTTGCCCCCACCTGACAGAGTCATAAATAGGAATTATACACCATTCAGTTTGGCAACAGAATTTGTCATTAAAGATCCCACATTGCACCAACAGCATCTGCATGTTAGGTATGATGAGTTGATTGTCTTCGTTTGCAATGCATTCATGGTGTCTTGTCATCACACTAAAGCCAACAAAGTTTCTTTTTTATTTTTTGTCTTTTTGTTAATCAGTATTTTCCTTCAGAATTCTCATATCAAACATAAATAAATCTCCGCACTCTGCAGGCATATGCACGTCTCTCTGACAGTGCAAAGAGAAAAGCCTTTGATTTAGAGAGATGGAATTACTTCTGCCTTGAGTGCAATACAATTCCCTATACGGCTAGAAATTCCAGTGCTTCAAAACCCAAGGGGCGGAATCATACAAGCCAGTCAAGGTCTCACAAAATTCTGAGAGGCCTGAAAGATATTAGAGAAAGATTCAGAGAGGAGGCCAGGGTGATACAGAACTGTTTGAAGACTACTGCAACGTCAAGGAAAGAATCCCCTCTCTTCAATCCACCCAACCATTTATTCCCAAGCAACCAAAAAACCCAAAAAGAATCCCCAGTTTTCAATCCATCAGACTACTCATTCCAAGGAGGCTATCCTCATCTTCGGACCCGACTTTGCAGGAAACCTGAGAACCATTGGTACTTGCAGACAGGGAATGTTATGAATTGTGAAAAAGGAAGCTGGAGGTATGACATCCCAATTTTTGAAGTAAGATCAGAAGCTGCAATGTTTAGAAGCAAATCTGCTTGTGTGCGTTCCTAGTCTTAGGAAAATAGGTGTGATGTTGCCTTGGCAAAAATACAATGTATTGTCTAATAAGGATCTTTCAAGTATCCGGTTTTGAATTTTCAAAGTGCCAAAATTTTGACTGACAAACACTTGTTGTAAATCACTTTGTATGTAATTTAAACAACAGAATCTAACACATCTTTCAATATCAAAAGGATAGAAAACTTTGCAAGGGAAAGTGTCAACCATCAGCAGCTTTTCTTTTCATTGTCAATGTACAGGCATTTTCGCTGCTTTTTAGATTGTTAACTGAGATTCTTTCATCATCAAAACCATAAAGATAATACATGAAAGGACACCCTGTATTCAAAATTTAACTCTGCCTTAAGATACCTCTGTCTGTCAAAAATTCTTACAGGTTCTCTTTACATAACATTAAACCATTTCTTTTTGCTAGATAAATAAAGGACCCAGTGCCCAACCACCACAAGAGGTGCTGGAACAATGCCCCAGAATTCATTTCTGCTCCATCAAGTAACAACCTCATCCATCCACCACAGGTGACTTAACCTTCATTTGCTGAATGCTTGGTCTCAGGTATCTTGATAATGCCACCATCTATCAAGAGCTGCAGCTCTTTTTTTGCCAGTCCACGTACCTTAGAATCAGAGGATTCCAAGAATGCACAAATTACCTTACAGCTGCAATCAAAAGAATAGGACCGAAAAGTTAACATGAGAAGTCATCTCTTTTTATGCTAGGTTAATAAATGAGATTTGAAAGCATGTGTAGCCTAACCTGTGATCTTTGGCCCACAACTCACACTTTCCTTTCAGAGCTTTCTTCCATAAAGTACAAGCAAATGTGGGGCAATCCAAGACAAGTTTTCTAATTGCCCGACTGGAATGGAAATTTTTGAGGATGTGCTCCTCCTCTGATTCTTCTGATGACTTTGCTGCCAGAGATGCTATTTCTGCATGAAGGGTATTCAGCTTGTCATCCAAAGTTGGGTGGAGAATGCCATCAGAGCCTCCAGTAGCAACCTGCATGAATGAATTGGTCCAAGCCAATGATGGGATGGTTAAGTTTTAGAAAGGGCGGCTATATTAAGAATCGACATGTGATTTTTGAAGAAAGTGATGCTCACAGTGTATAAATTTATTGTGCCTAATTTTCAGGAAAAAAAAAAAAAAATACATATATACGATTGTCCAATAGGACCTGTACAAGTTATCAAACATATATATTAAAGAAAAGTAGGATTGAGGAAACTTAAACAAAAGTAGAACTCCAATGACATAATAAATCAATAGAAAACAAATTTACTACCTCGTATATGACTTCTTTGCCAAAATTTGATCTAAGTAGTTCTCCTGCACTCTCGATACATATATCAATTAGACCCTGCAAGCATTCCCGCATTGAAGTTACCTACTAACGTTAGAGGTTAAAAATCTCATCAATAATGACTAAGATATATATATGAAGCATTACATGCAGTATGTCTTAATTAATTAACAAAATGATTAGAAAAGTAACAATGACACATATTTAAACCAAAAAGTCAAATAAAAACGAAATGCAAGTAAGGATTCCAGAACGTAAAGTAACAGACCTCAGCAAGACCACTATTGACCAAAAGCTCTTGCCTCCTTAAGAAAGGATCTTTTTTTCCTCCCTCAACTAGGTGAAGTTCGTCACCAGAAGTATTTTCATTGCCCTCCACTTCAGTCACTTCTGTGTCTGTGTCATCTTTGGTATCTGTCTTATTGGATTCTTCATTCTTTGATGATTTTGCTTCTGACTCACCCTGCCAGTGGACAATAAAATAGAGTTAAATCCAAAATAGCTGCATAATCATTCACAGATGGTTCTACAAAAAGGAAAACAGTTTCAAAATCACCTTGGCACTGAGAGAAGGAATAGATAAATTGAGAGAAGTCAGATCATCAGGACTGAAATAGCGTGAACAATTTGGATGAAGTAGCTGCAGTAACGGAAGCCTTCCGTTCTAATTACAAATGATCAAGAATAACTTAGTGATACAAATATATAAAGAGTAAGGTTAAAACCAAACAACCATATAAATGGTCGAAAAACATAAGTCACGTTTGTAGATCAATCTCTAAGTACATTCTACAATTATTTCCAAAAGAAAATTAACATATCCACAAACTACCCGATCCAAGATAAATAAGTCTTGTGTGATAAATAAGAGTCCTGTGTCCACTTCAAGAATCACTATAATTTTTTAACACAAGAAATGGCTATGGGCCACATTTAAATAAATGCTCATTAGCCATCCATATTAGTTGAGAATACCATGTTACTATATTTGAAATCATTTTATCAAAACAATTAAAAAAGAGCAGGAAGGGTTTAAACCTTATCAAAAACAAGCTCCTTCAAAATCTTTCGAATCTCACGAATCACAACCTGTAATCAGGACAGTTTGGTGTCGAGTCTCCATTAGAAAATTATAATGCATTAGACATGCACAATTTATGACAAAATTGAAATAAGACCAACCTTTGTTATAAGCTTCGTGTCATCAACAGTTGAAACAATGCAGACAAGCACCTGAAATCAATGGGAGAGAGTGAAGCTTCCAACAAAAATCTAGCATATATTTGATTAAATATAATGTAAAGAAATTATCACAAACAATTAAAAGAATAGAAAATTCATGGAAATACTTGCTGGCAAGGGGTGATCAGAATACTCAGATGATTCCTTTACAGAGATATTTGAAATTATAAATCTTTTAGCCACTGTTCATAGCATTAGGAAATAAATAGTCCTACTTTTACAATTAGATAAGTAGACTAAGAAATCTGAAGGGGAAGGAAAATATATTAAGTTAAAACATGTATCCCTTTTTTCTTGGTCAGTAATTTTGTGCTTGGAGGTCTTGTTTTCTGAAATGGCGTTTTCCAGGAAGTAAGCTGCTAGTTCAACTCTGTAGCACACCAAACTTTACATCATGAACAACCCCTTTTATCAACATATTTTCACTTTCCACACCAATAAATGGATGCTTAAAAGTTGCAATCAGAGTAAGTCAAACCATTCTATACGTCTCTTAAAAGTATTTGAACTTTTCAAGATACTACACATCGGCTATATGACTGTCAATGTAATTTCAAAACATGACAACATTTACATCTTGAACATTCTTTTTATAAGTAACTGAAAATTTTATTCAAAAGAAAAGAAAAACATCTCAACCCATAAACTTTGGAAATGGATTTAGCAAGACACCGCAGACTGACAAAAACAATAGATCACTAAATGATATTTTCAATCAAACCTAGGAGATATGAGTCGGAAGACGAAGCATGGAAGCTATACATGTAAATTTTTCTGGAATAATAAAAGTTCAGTTGACAGAACCCTGAAGGTTGAAGTCCTTACCAAACTCCCACCATGATCATGAGCTATCTTGCCTATGAGGCCTTTCATTCCTTTGATGATTTTCTTTCTTTCCTAAAATAAAACACAGAATTGAAGAACAAATCACAAGTCAACAACAATCAAATCTTAAGAGTATGGAAAGATGAATAAATAACAAGATTACTTTCTCTTTTTAATCATTATTAAGATAAAAACTTAAGATTAGTCATCAATAATGACAAACCTTTGCACTCCCATGCTTGACACAGAGCATTGCAATCCTGGATCCATCCTTGGATTCGATCATCCGAATAAGGAGTGGACTTGACAACTGTTGAATTACATCCGTGGCAGAGGGCTTTCAACAAACTTAAGTTAGAAAACAGGAGAAAAACTACAAGCAGAAGCCAAAAAGGCAGGCAATAAAACTGTCTTAGTTTTTTTTTTTTTTTTAAATGAAGAGTGCATCTTGAAAATTTGAAAACACCTGATCAGCTATGCTGAAGTACTCCATTAACACCCTGTGTATGATAGAGTGGTCAACTATTCCCTTTTCTAGAATTGGTTGAACAACTTTGTTCATGTGTCGTAAGACTGAAGCTTTCTGTAGGTTTAGCTTCGAGATTACATCTACTAACCTGAAATAATAATAATAATAATAATAATAATAATAATAATAATAATAATAATAATAAAATTATGAAGAAAAAAATACAGCACCAAGACAACCAGCATGATTTTGGAAGAGTCATAGCCTCATAGGTGTCCAAAACTAGGCCAAAAAAAAAAAAAGTAGTGCAAGTGAATCTAGTGTAGTAAAAAGGTAAGCAACTCACATAATCGGTTGCTGGTTGCCAGCTTTCATAAGTGATGATACCTTTCAACCAATTACCCAAAATCCTAGGTAACATCTTCAATTTAAGTACTTCTATATAAACTACAATCCAGAGGGTATACTACCCCAATCCATTATTTGGCAAATCACAAGATTATCATATCAAATAAATTATATGACTAAAGGTACATGCGGATGTTCATTTGAATTGTCATGTACTAGGTTGGCAGGACATTGCTCCAAACCAATTTTTTCCATTAAGATCTACCGTTTTTTATCTATCACTTTTCTTTCCTACACGTGTGTGCGTGGGAAAAATTGGATTAGCAACTATCTAGAGATCTGAAAATGTAAATTTTGAAAAGAAGCAAGATTGTAGTGCCCAATGTTGAACATGTCACTTTGATGAATATATAGATGCTAGAGAAGGGCAGATATTGCAGAAATTTTATTTGAATAAATCATTTTTCAGTCTGATAAATGGTAGTAAGAAAAGGTAAACAAACACCCTCCCAAAAGCAAAGATTGAAGGGAAAAATAAAGACTGAAACTTTACCTGCTCTCTTTCAATGAGACCAGATCCTTGAACAACTGAAGCTCTGCAGAATATAGTTCCATTACAAGCTCCTGCTTTTGTGTTGCATTTGCTAACCCGTATGCATGCTCAATAACTGCCAAAAAAAAGCATGCAAATAAGAACTGAAATATTTAGAACCTTAAACATCTCTAGGGTTTGAGAAAAATGTGGATGACAACCTACTGGAAATACATACATTGACATAATTATCTAGAATTATGTCAATTGTTTAATAAATAATGCTAGTGCCACAAGAAATTGATGTACATTATGACTATACTTCTACTCCCTCCCCTTTATGGGTCTAAAACTCCCTACATACTAATGTTATCGTTCTATGTTGCAGGGGAAGAGAGAGAAGGTGATGATATCATTAACAATCGAGTAATTGCAAAATGAGAATATATACAATTTAAATTGAGCAAACTTAATTGATTACAAAGGAGTCAAAAACTGAAATTGTAAAAAATGACAATCTTTCTAGTTATAACCTTGGCAATTTCCTTCCATTCTTGATAATCCCAGTACTAGGAAGAAAACCCAAGAAAGGAGCATAACTGAAACCAAAATATTCAAAACATACCAATCGATCCAACCTTTTGCCGAAGAAGAGAAGCCACATGTCCATGGAGGGAGGAGATAAACCCTGCCAGCTGTGTTTTGGAGGCTGCAAAAAGAGAGTAGTTTAACATATGACAAGAAAAACAGAGGTCTTGTGGCAGATAAAAAGCAAATGAACCATTCCTGTCCAGTTTCTAAATTGATTTTCAAGCTGACCCATACCATTGTCTAACATTTTCTTCACCACATGAACCGCATATGTGTTGCCTGCTAGAGTAAGAAAATGTGGCTGAAGCTCTTCAAATACCACATCCTTTTCAGCTTGTGAACAGTACTTTACACAAGTCTATGGTAAAGAAACAGATTAACAGCATGCAACTCCAATTAAAAAGGAACTTGAAACTCAATACCATTGCAAAGAAAAGGCCAAAAAGATACCTGGAGAACACGAGAAGAGATATGGGATCCTGCAATTTCAGAAATTTGTCCCCTCATCTTTTGAAGAGCTTCAGTTACCAACCTTAATATAATTGAAATAGAAAACAAAAGGTGAAAAAAATAGATAAAAGACAAAGGAAGATTCACGCTCTTAATATTTGTAAAATGTAACAAAATACATACTTGGATCTGTCTTCTTTCTTAATATTGCGATGCCTCATCTTTTCCCATAGAGATGCAAGTTCCTATAAAATTGTGAGAGATGAGCTTAGCCAAATTCTGTTACGAAATACTGCAAAAGAAACCCATGCTACAATATGTACTGGATTTTGAACCCACCACATTTGACATAACCCTCCACGGGTAAAGGATATGCCATTCGAGCGTTAGAGCTATAGCTCATTGGCCATAAGAACCAAAGTTCAATTCATTGCCATCCTCTATGCTACAACAAAGATTGTATCCATTTAATTAACAAAAACCTCGATATGAGACATTATTAATTCCTACCAGACTAATCTGATTCCATAAATCACTCTTTCTAACTGAATAGGAAATGCATACTGATTACTGTTTAGTTCAACAAATCTATAACAAACATAACCAAGTAAACAAAACCCACATGCTCAAGCTCGTAATATGGCTTCCTCTTCTTCTTCCTAGCCTCTGCCAATTCCTGCAATGTACAATAACTCCAGAAAAATCAGAACCCCAAAAAAAAAAAAAAAAAAAAAATCAACCTTTAACAGTCCAAATTCAATTCCCATTCACCAAATTACATCAACGTATTGTTCTACAATAACTGAAATTAACAACACTAAAAAATAAACTTCTTCCTTATTTTTTTTCCTCAAATTCTGGTTAATAAAAAAAATTCATGAAACAACAGAAACCCAAAAAATTTAAAAAAAAAAAAAAAATGTGAGAGGGATTGACCTTGGCATTGATACGACGTTCTCGCTTCGACAACGGAGCTTTTTTGACCGTATCGGGTTCCAATTTCTGGAATTTCGGTTTGAAGGGTTTGTCGGAGCGCTTAGTTGTGGTGGGAGGACCTGAACGTTTTGGGGGGGCGAGTTTGGGTCTTTTGGAGGTGGGGCGGTCTGGTGCGTCGGGCTTAGCTGCTGGAACATGCTTTCGCTTATTGGTCTTGTTGCTCTGCTGGTTCTTCGGCGCCATTGGAGACTGGGTGTGTAGCTCTAGCTAGGTCTGGATGGTTTTACTCTGCGTTGTTTGAGTTTTTGGGGTTTAGGGTTTATTGTTTATACTTTATTTCTTATTTCTTTTTTTTTTTTTTTTTGAGTAAATTGTTTAGGGTTTATACTTTAGTTCTGTGGCGTATGTGTTAATGTAAAGAATGAGGTTTTTATTTTTATTTTTTTGGTTATTTTTTTTTATTTGTATTTTTTTTATAGAAAAAACTAACTAATGTTTTAAAGATATTGGATTATGAATTATTTTTAAAAAAATTTTATAGAAAAAATATAATTAATTTTTTTACAATTTTTTTTAATATTCCTCATGAAAATAGTATTAAAACTTTTACAAAATAATTTATTAACAAATTGTCCAAAGGAATAGAACTTTTTTAAAATTTAATTTAACCCTTCAATTTTTTGTCAAATAATTCATTTATATTCATTTTAATCATTAACATTATCAAAATGAGTTACATTTTATTTATTTATTTTAGAGAGATTTGGCTTACCTCTAGTACTTTTTTAACTAGAGGTTTTTTTTTTTTTTTTTTTTTTTTTTTTTTTTTTTGGTTTTAAATACACAATAACAAATGGTAGTGAGTTTTAATTTCCACATTTATTTAGTTAGTGCATGATGTGGCAGTTTTTCATTAAAACAAAAGGAAATTCTAGTTAAAAAAATATTGGTTTTAATCTATGGTGTTCGCTTTTGATGATAACTTTTTATTATCAGACGAAGACACTAATCGATTTTTTATGTAGGCGGAGATTGAACTCCAAATCTCTTATTCAACCATTAGATCAGTTGAGTTAACTGGAACTCACTCCTTCCGTCAAAATACATTAAACAAAATGAAGTTGCTTAATTTTTTTTTAAATTTAAATAGTGCTCATCATACAAGAAAATCTACTAAACGAGGCTTCACATGAATGTCTTCAGATGGTGGTTGTTTGTTAATAGATTTGTAAAAATAATTGAATAGAATTAATTTTACAAAATGAGGGATTAAAGTGAATAAAATTTAATTATCTTTAATTAGGAGAAGATAATACCGTTTGTATTGCATTGGACAATATAACGATATGATTGAATATAAATAGAGGACCTAAGCTACATCTAAGAAAACATACATAAGATTTGAGTAACGTACATATATTGATGAGATTTTGAACTCTCAAACAATTTTTAAACTTTTAGTGAAGCTGGTGTACAAGATTTTTGAGACATGAGAAGAGCTGGACATAGCAATGCTTTGCACCACAGCTTGGGTTATTTGGTGGAGTGGGAACGAGCTCAATAGAGGTAAGGTTTGATTGGAGGCAGTGTTGGAAAGGAAAGAAGCCGAATATGCTTCGAATTTATGGAAATCCAACTTACCAATAAAGAAAAGCTTAACAACGATGTTGTTTTGTCTTTGTGGACTGCTTTACCTTTAAACTGTTCCAAAAAAAAATACAAAAGATTTTATAAAACTCAAAAGAATCAGATTAGTGGGTTTATGTAAGCAACTACAAAAGGGGGCTTCATATATAATGAGTAAGTGGTAGTGAAAGCCACAACCCACAAGTTTTGTCCTAGAATTTGGTGTAAGCTTAAGTCATTTGTGAAGGTTCTAGTTTCATTCACCACCATGGAAGCATTGTACTTGGCAAAATCTTGCCTTTTCTTGTAGCCTTCAAAAAATAAATTATCTTCCTAAACTATAAAATAACGATTAATGGCATATTAATCAAAATTGTTAGCACAAAACTACACAATAATTTGGACCCATTATCAATTAATTGGGGTTGCACAAATTCACACTTTCCAACTAACAACCAGTTGATGTAATTTAGAAACTCATAAAATCATATATTAGTCTCTCTCTCCATTACTGTTGTCTGTTGGCTTTTACTATTGTATTAGGAGAGTATTGTTGATTTAATAATTTCCCGTTGATTTAGGACAAATAATGTTGTGGCCTTAAATGCTTTTGGAGTGCTTTTATGTACCTGCTACTATACATGTCTTTTGGCTGATTATGCTTAGTAATAATAGCCAAATAATATTGGGTAAACATGGGAGAAACAACCAATACTTTGTTAGTATTGTTATTACTCCAAGTGAGATTATATCATAATTCATAAGATGGCTAATTTCATTCATTTTTTTCAGACTATCGGAGTCACCAAAGTTACTAAACATTTGGCCTTATCCTCGCAAAACACTGGTTCGGATTGATTGGTAGTGCCATTGCGAGGGGCATGCATTGTTATTAAATTGATACCCTATTATAAGAATCGGTAGGATGGCCCCCAAATCAGATTAAGAACTACAATATCATGCTTAAAAAAAAAAAAAAAAAAAAAAGAATCTTCAACATAGGTTATAAAATATTCTATAATAGAAAATAAAATTGATAATATATAATTATGTAAGTAAATATCATATAATAAATATAAATAAGTTTTTATTTTATAGAATATTATATAAGTTTATAACAACAGCATCAACATGAGTTTTGATTTAAAAGCATTAATTCAATTAAGTATATAAGTTAACCAATCATTAGTGGATTCGAGTTAGCTTAACTAGTAAAGTTTTTTATAGTTGAATACGAGATCTGGGGTTTAATTCTCATCTACACCAAAAACCGTTTGGTGTTTTGGTCTGATGATTAAGAGTTATCATCTAGAGTGGACGTTATAGGTTGAAACTTTAAAAAAAAAAAGTTAATCAATCATTACATTATATTGCCTTCATTTTTATTTTGTGCTTTCAATATATGTGTGAGAGAGAGAGAGAGATTATATATTAATTCAACATATGATAACAAAAATTCTAATACATGTGATGATAGTTAGGGCTATGGGTTTTATCTTGGAGAATTGATGAATTTGTTTCCAATTTTTTCCCCCTCTAAGTTTACTTAAAAAGTCCAAATAATAAGTTATAAACGTGTGAAAGGATTGGGTGAGATTGTTACCCTACTAATCCCATGATTTAGATTTAAAATTTTATCTTGATCATATTAGTTAAACATTGTAGCACTATCCAATCATTAAAATAGTAGGATCTTAATCTAAATTAGGATTCAGCAACCTTGAAGGCATGCCAATACATGCCTGACTTTGCACCGTGGAAATTAATATGGCCAGCGGTTTTTTTTTTTTTTGGGTGAAGGATTATTAGACATGCTTCTCTAGGCTTTATACATTTGATTTCTACTTAGCTAAAGATTATCTTTCTCAATATGAGCTTGTCAAACCTTGCAAATCTTGAGTTTAGGGTTAATTTTGCATATAGATAGCAACGAGGTAGGATGAAGTTGGATCAAGAGTGCCCCATCACCTTTTAGCGGGGAAACAATTCGTGCAAGGCAAGAGCGGGGCAAGTTGGGGTCAAGGTGGGTTTAAGGTGTTTTTTTTAATCCCTAACGAGATTATTTTAGCATTAATGAGGTATAGATGAAAGTGAAAGGGGGAGGGGGTGGTCACAAAGTGCCAAATGAGAGGAAAAAACAAGTGTTTACAGGGATGATAATATAATATATACATGAATTATAATATAGGATATGTATCAAATTTTAAATTGTTTATTTTATAGATAATTAAAATAAAAGAAATTATTTATAGATATGCAGTGCTAGATGTGCAAAACTCAACCATCATCTCTTTGGGACTGGGAAAACTCATTTGAGGCAAAACAAGACAATACGGGAAATTTTTGTCACCCTTATTTTTGCTTTAGGTGGAGGCTCATGCTATAAAGTCATTGGTAACATATTGAATAGTGGATGACACACATACATAAACTTCATACAATATTAGTTAGTGGGTTACACGCACATTTTATACCCTTTATTTCATAGATAGTTTCAAAATAAGCTATAGTTTCAAAAGTGTTATTAAACCTAAAATTTTAAAATTGTTACAAGTATCACCACGCACATTTGGTGCGATGGTCACTCTATAAATACAAAGTTCTTGTGTGTGAGGAGGGGTAAAGGTCGAGGTTTAAGTTCCAAGAGGGAGTTTCACACAAATATACACTTAGATTAGGTTGAATAGAATTTAAATCTGTTAGAAACCCATGGATAGAATTCACCATTGAAAACCAACTTCCAATGGAGGGCACTCAAGAGCTGATAAACACATGATTAATTTTATACTTAATCCATGTGGACACTAGGATCATAACACTATCTTGTATTTTTTTTTTTTTTTAAATCGTTATAAGTTAAACTTTATAGTTTTACCAATTTAAAATTGAATCATGGACTTTTAACATTGTAATAATTTAAACCCTAAGCATTAGTTTGATTTCAGGGTCTATATTGATACAATTTTTAAAAATACTAGTTCACTTTGAAATTAATGAAATTATAGGGTTTATTTCATAATAGCCTTAAGTGTTGAAATTAATTTGAAAATTTTGAAACTATGTAATTTAATTTGCAATTACCTCTAGTGTACAAGGCTTTAAATGTAATTTATCAATTTTGTTTAGACCCCCACCCGCCTCACCTCGAAATGATGGGGCATAACTTTGCATGTCATTTTGTTAGGGTCCCAAAAGGCATGTTTTTGTCGTATCTCTTTGCGATTGCAACTTATTTTAAATTTATTAAAACTTGATAACAAAGTTTTATATATAGCGTAATAGAAAAAAGGATCATATTTTAGCTAATCAATGCCGAAGTTCATCTATACTAGTCCATATATAGTTGTGTAAAAATAATGGTTGCTATAGTTATTTTTACATTTGTTGGCTAAAATGTGGTTATTCTTCTATTATAAAAGCCAAAAAAAAAAAAAAAAAAGCCCACTAATGCAAGTTCTTTAAGCTTAATGCAAGTCCTTCCTCGTATTTTGTTTGGTTTGATTGCTTGCTGCTTGTGGTGGCTGAACTGTTAGCCCTTGATAAGGAGGGTGTTCTTTGCTAAAAAGTAATACTACAATTCTAAACTATTTTACAATAATTTTATAAACTGTTGATATATCAAACTTCTTATTACTCACCATTAACATAACTTTTTTTTATTTATCAATAACCACTTACCAAATTAGTAATTTGTAATTTAAAAAAAAAAAAAAAAATATATATATATATATATATCTCTCTCTCTAGCATTACTCCCTTGCTAAAACACCAAAAATTCTAAGATCACATAAAATGTCACAACTTGTGCCACTATTGTCCATGTGATAGGCTGTGAGTGGTAAAAAAAATAATAAATTCATGTGCAAGTAACGGTAACTAATTATAATTTAACATAAAAAATAATTTTGGTAAAAGCTGTAATACTTGCTATAATTACCCCCTAAAACATAACGCTTAACTTGTTATCTACTCATTTTCAAAAAAAAAAAAAGAAACTTGTTACCTACTCTATAAAAAAAATAAAAATAAAAATAAAAAACTTGTTACCTACTCTTTCTCCGAAAAAAAAGAAAAAAGAAAAAAGAAAAAGTTGTTACCTACTGGTGATTAAAAATGTAATTTTACAAAAAAAAAAAAAAAAAAAAAATCTATTGCGGCTTATTCTATGACAAAAAGCGATACAATAAATAACTGCTCCTAGTTTTAAGTTTTTATTTATTTATTTATTTTTTTTAGGAACCGATTACCGAGAATCACTGAATCAAACCCGAACCACCATACTTTTAATGCACTTTAAAAAGCATCGATAACCACATCTACATATCACCTCGTATAATCAATAATCACTCGTACGTATCACTGATAAGTCGGTGTGCAATAAAAACTGAAACCCTGCAAAAAATGCATCGAATAAAGTGTTATATAGATAGAGAGAGAGAGAGAGAGAGAGAGAGAAAACTGAGAAAAGAAAAGAAAAGAAAGAACAAGTCGTATCTCTTTCTGTTTGTCTGTCTATAAATACAAATCTAAATTTTCGCTAAGCAGCTTTTTCATTCTTAAACACACAAAAACACATACACACACACACACTGTTCTCGTTGAAACGACACACAATCAAAAGTATGGAAAAAACACAAACCCTAGAAACCAGTCCATCAAGTACGACCGTTTTTCCACCGTAAAATAAAAACCCCTAAAAAAAAACGCCGTCGTTTTTTTTTTCTTCTTTCTCTCTCAAATTCACAAACCCTAGCACTCAAATCTTGAATTTTTTTCGCATCAGAGATGACATCTTTAAGCAGAGAATTGGTGTTCCTGATTCTTCAATTTCTCGAGGAAGAGAAATTCAAGGAGACTGTTCACAAGTAAGCTACTTTTTGTTTTTGTTTTGTTAATTTTTTTTTTGGTTTTTTTTTTTTTTTTTTTGGTTTCTGGGTTTTATGTGTTTTTGTTTTTGTTTTTTTTTTTTTTTTTTTGATGTGGGTTTTGAAAACGGCATGTCGTTTTTTGTTGTTGTTGTGGGTAGGCTGGAGCAAGAGTCGGGGTTCTTATTCAACATGAAGTACTTTGAAGAGAAAGCTTTGGCTGGTGAGTGGGATGAGGTGGAGAAGTACCTCTCTGGATTTACCAAAGTCGATGATAATCGATACTCCATGAAGATTTTCTTCGAGATTAGAAAGCAAAAGTATCTTGAAGCTCTTGACAGGTACTTTAATTTACTTTTTTTTTTTTGTATGTGTGTAAGTTTGTTTATGTTTAATTGTTTATTATGTTATGTTGTGCTATGTATTTTTTTTGGGTTTTTGTTTGTTTGTTTGTATTGAGAATTAAATTATAAGAATGTGTTCAGGAATGACAGAGCGAAGGCTGTAGAGATATTGGTGAAGGATTTGAAAGTTTTTTCTACATTTAATGAAGAACTGTTCAAAGAAATTACTCAGCTTTTGACTCTTGAGAACTTCAGGTATTTGAATAATTTTAGATCACGTATTATAATGGGTAGATTTCATGGTTTTTAATTAAGGGGAAAAAAAAAAAAGAAGAATGGAAATTGAGAAGTAACTTAATTGGGGTTTTGGTTAATGCAGGGAAAATGAGCAGTTATCCAAGTATGGTGATACTAAGTCGGCTCGAAGCATAATGTTGGTAGAGCTTAAAAAACTTATAGAATCAAATCCTCTGTTTCGAGAGAAGCTCGTTTTTCCCACTTTGAAGGCATCCCGCTTGCGTACTCTAATCAATCAAAGGTGATTTTACTTTTTCTATGCTTACATTAATGAATTTTATCTATCTATCTGGAGAGAGAGAGAGAGAGAGATGGATGAATAAATTGGTGTACGTCTATCTATCTGTCTACACACATATTTATGTATGTATTTATACATGTTTGTGTGTATAATAGTATGGTGTTTTGCGGCGTTGAGTCTGATTAATTTATTTTTGGGTCCTGAAGTGTTCGGTTATGGTTTATGCAGCTTAAACTGGCAGCATCAGCTGTGCAAGAACCCAAGGCCAAATCCTGACATCAAGACCTTGTTCACAGACCATGCATGTTCTCCACAGAATGGGGCCCGTGCACCTACTCCAGTTACTCTTCCAGTTGCAGCCATTGCAAAGCCTTCAACTTATGTTCCTCTTGGAGTACATGGGGTACGAATATGATCATAGCTTTCCAAATGGTTTTAAATTATCAATTTTAATGACTTCTGTAATCTGGTTCTAACCATAGGATGCCTTTTGTCTTGTTATATATGTGTAGGCTTTTCCACCAGCTGCAGCGTCTGCCAATGCTAGTGCTTTAGCAGGATGGATGGCAAATGCCAATCCCCCCTCATCTGTTCAATCTGCTGTTGTAGCTGCTTCATCATTATCTGTTCCATCCAATCAAGGTTAGGTCTTAACTGTCATTGGAGCTACCACTGTAGCACTTGCAAATATGCTGATAATTATGACACTGGTTCACCAAGATTCATAATACTTGTCTCCATGTTTTTAAATTTTGGGACACAATGTCAATTTTTGTTGAAGTTTCTACTTATTTGGATCTCCCTCCAACACCTCTGCCTTTTGAGTTGGGGTGGATTGGCTATTTGGGTTCTTGGTCATCTTCATTTTTGTCCAGCACTTGATACAAACAGAGCTGCAGCTGTTGAAATGACTGGGCATCTTTTTCTGGATGATCAGACAACAGAACCTAGTTCTAGTTCTTTGCATTTCTTCATTGGAATTTCTCACCTCTTTTTTTTTTTCTTCCATCTTAACAGTTTCCGTTTTGAAGCATCCAAGACCATCTTCAACTGCTCTTGGAATGATAGATTATCAAAACTCTGATCATGAACAACTAATCAAACGTCTGCGGACTGCACAATCTGTTGATGATGTATTGTGATAAGTGGCTTGAATTTGTTTATATGCAGTTCTGGATTCTTTTATGGGGTTTGTGGTTGTGTTTCTAAATATTCTCATTACATCTAATGACGAGGTCTTTAATTTGTGCATTCAGGGCACGTATCCTGCTCCCCCCCTACATGTTTCCTGGTCACCTGATGACCTACCAAGAACCGTTGCTTGCACCATCCATCAGGGGTCGTCTGTGACAAGCATGGATTTTCACCCTTCTCATCAGACATTACTTGCTGGTAAGATAAATGTTAGCCACCATTTATCAAAAACATAAATGTTAACAGTACAGAAAATTTGTATGTCAAGTTAATATAAATTTGGAGTCCTGTTTGTATCATTTAGTTTTGATGTAGGTTCAATCCCTTATCTGACTTGATAGATATGTTTTGAGTAGTTGGTTGCAGCAATGGTGAAATTGCGCTATGGGATGTTGGACTGCGAGAAAAACTGGTATCAAAGGCATTCAAGATATGTGATTACAATGCTTGTTCTCAGCATTGTCAGGTCTATATCTCATCCTTGAATCAATAAGTTTAAACTCTGATTCTTGATTTCCTTTTTTTAGCACATGGTTTGTGAGTGCCTGAACATCACCTTTTTTATATATAATTTTTTTAAGTTCTGATCTTAAGGTAGGCCAGACTATATATATTGTAACAGGCTAATACTTTTCCCACCATGACTAGGATAAATTTATCTTAATTTTTGGCTAATACTAATTTTTAATGCATGCTTAATAATACTGCGAGTACATTTTCTGGTGCTAGTTATGTTATTGCTGTTGCTTCTGTTGCAAGTATTCTTAGCCCCAGTATGACCATTGCTGCTGCTGCTGCTCCTCCAAGCCTTTACTATTATCACTGCTGCTATTTTGAATTCAAGATGTATGTAAAAATTATTGGGTAGTCGACTTAAGTCCAATTTTTCTCAAAATAGGTGCTCAATGAGGCTTGAACTTTGGCCCCCATTTTTCTTTTATATATATATATATTTGAAAGAGGGGAGGGGCAATCACAACTATTTCAGCCATTGCCTCATCTACTGCTTAATCAACTAAGAGAAATCGAGATGATTTGAGTGCCACTTTTCCCTTAGTTTTCCACCATATACAACTTGTTTCCCCTTCTCTCCCATCTTTGTCCATTGAGAACTTTTTTGTGTTTTTTGGTAACTAACAACATTAGTTTGGCTGTGTCATAGGGTATGTATTATTATTTTTGGAAGGTATCCGGAATGAACAAAGCCTGTTTTAGACCTTTCAGGTTGAAATTACCTGAATCCTTTCCTTTCATGATCTGTTCATTTAGGTTATGAGGATTTTTGACTTCTTATTCTTCTTGAGTAGCCTTTCTCCCTTGGCAACCACTAGTTCTGACACTACCACTAGTACTACTATATAAATATTACTCAATGAATGTTGTTCCAAACTTCAGGAGGTTGTTTAGATCATTTGTTTCATTTGATGTTTCTGCTTGTTAATTCTTAACTTTTACTCAAGGAATTTGAATCAGTTAGATGATGGATTTGTAATTGAGATTTCCTTACAGGCTGCCTTTGCCAGAGATTCATCAATATCTGTCAGCCGTGTTTCATGGAGTCCTGATGGAAATTTGATTGGTATGTCCAGTGATAAATATTGCATCAATTGGGTGCATATTTGTGCTTCTCTAAAGTGCTTCTATTATTGTTGCAGGGGTTGCATTTACAAAACATTTGGTACATTTGTTTGCTTACCAGGGGCCTAATGATCTACGCCAGCATTTGGAGGCATGTTTCAATTCGTTTTTTGATATTTATCCAACAACATTATTTGCAATGGCAGCCTGATGTTTGCGCTCTGCTTTCTTGCAGATTGATGCTCATTTTGGTAATGTAAATGATTTAGCATTCTCACACCCAAATAAGCAATTATGTGTTGTAACTTGTGGAAATGATAAGTTAGTCAAGGTAAGGGCAAGAAAAAGCGGCTAGTGTATTTAATTTTGGTTAAGCTTGATGAGTTTTTCCTTTTTTCTGAAATTGTAAGAAATTTAACAGGTATGGGATTTGGCTGGAAGAATTCTTTTTCGCTTTGAAGGTCACGAAGCACCTGTTTATTCTATTTGTCCTCACCACAAGGAAAATATTCAGGTTAGACACATCATCTGTCAATGTTTGGATAGAAACTACTATAACATGCAAAGTATAAGAGATCATTTTTAAGGGATGAGCTTAATTTTTTCTTCTATTCAATAATAAATTTTACTGCAATAATAGTGATTGGTTGAGGAAATACTGGTGGTGCGTTGATATTGCTTTAGAGTCCATAATTTCAGAAGCCAACTTTGTTACAACAACTTAAGTGAACTCCTGGGTACAGCATGAAAGATAATGGAATAAAAGTGTTGTAATTTTGATTTTGATCCATGTCTTGAATTCTGTCTATATTATTATTAGAACTAATTAAGACTGCGAAAATAATTTTCTGCTCAAATTTGAAGTTTGATGCACCCTCCTCATGTCATTGTCTCTATCCAAATCTTTGCAGTTTATATTTTCAACAGCTGTTGATGGGAAAATTAAGGCTTGGTTGTACGACAATGTGGGCTCAAGAGTTGACTATGATGCTCCTGGACAGTGGTGCACCAGAATGCTCTACAGTGCTGATGGAAGCAGGTAAGTAATTAAAGAGCAACATTGTGGAGGTAGTAAGTTATCCTGTTTTATTTGTGCATTTATCGTAACTGATATATGAATTATATCTATCTCCTCTCAAATCTCAGATTGTTCTCTTGTGGGACGAGTAAAGATGGGGACTCTTTCCTAGTTGAATGGAATGAGAGTGAAGGAGCAATAAAGAGGACATATTCTGGGTTTAGAAAGAAGTCTAATGGTGTTGTGCAATTTGACACAACACGAAATCACTTTTTGGCTGCTGGCGAAGATAACCAGATAAAGTTTTGGGATATGGACAGCACTAATGTTATCACTAGTATAGATGCTGATGGCGGGCTTCCCGTGAGTTTTGTAGATAGTTTTCAGTTGAAGATACATTTAGTTTGAAGTCCATTTTTTGACGTTGTTGTTGGGATACATGCAGGGTCTTCCTTGCTTGAGATTCAATAAGGAGGGAAATCTGCTTGTTGTTACTACGGCAGACAATGGGTTCAAGATTCTTGCAAATGCAGATGGTATCAGAACCTTGAGAGCAATTGAAGCTCGATCTTATGAAGCATCCAGAGTACCTACTGAGATGAAGGTCATTATCTTCCACTCCCAAACAACACCCCCCAAAATAAATAAAATTGCTTGATGTATATTTGGTCAGAACTTGGTTTGTTGTATGTTCATGGATCAGGTATTTAGTTCTGCAATGGTTGGAAACTTCAATCCGGTCATTACTAAAGTGGAATGCGTAGACAGAAGCTCTCCTGCAAGGCCTACTCCCATCCTTGTATGCTATGTTAATGACTTACATTAAAGATTGGGGTTCTCTTCTGAAATATTAATTAGTGACAACAATGACTGAATGACTATTGATTGGCTGGAATGAGCTCAAAATATTCTACATAGTTTTTTTTACAGGGGACGAGATGCCGTTTGGTCCAAAGACCAAATCTACAGCCATTGCCTTTTAGTGAAGTGATGTGATGTGATAGCCATAGTTGAATGTTGCCAGTTTAATTAAGTTGTCTTCTAGGATTTTGAATAATTTTGTTGTATTTGCATTAAATCTGTTCATTGTTTGTTGTAGAATGGAGTTGATCCGATCAGTAGAAGCGCAGAGAGGCAAAAAAGTTTAGATGATGTATCTGATAAAACCAAAGCTTGGGAGCTCGTTGAAATTGTTGAACCTGTTCAGTGTCGAGCAGTTACCATGCCAGATAGTACAGATCCTGATAACAAGGTTAGTTATTCTTTTATTTCTAACTTTTATATTGATTTTAATTTCATATCTTGATATAATAGATCTCATGCTATCAAGTTTATAATTTAAAAAAGGCCTCATTTGTTTTTAGGTTGCTCGACTTCTTTACACAAATTCTGGTTTTGGCATTCTTGCACTTGGTTTTAATGGAGTCCAGAAGCTATGGAAGTGGAGCCGTAATGAACAAAACCCAAGTGGAAAGGTGATGGACATATGCTTACAAATATCTAAACATAGGTGTAAATGTAAATCATGCATGATTGCATATATTTTCCCGTTAAGCTGTGAAAGGAACGCTGTACATTTATGTACGTATTATATGATTATATTTGCATAGTTTATGCAGTATACTTATGGCAAATTACCATGATAATCTTTCTGACTCTTTGGGTTTGTAGGCTACTGCCAGCGTTGTTCCACAACATTGGCTACCAAACACCGGTCTTGTTATGAGTAATGATGTCCCAGAGAATTATGAAGAGGCAGTTCCGTGCATAGCACTCTCAAAGAATGATTCCTATGTAATGTCTGCCTGTGGGGGAAAAGTTTCACTGTTCAATATGATGACTTTTAAGGTAAATTAATTGTAATATGACACAATTATGCATGTATACTGTGATCTTTTGTGCAATCTGTAGGTGTTGTGAATTTTGTTAGCATTAACTCAGTATGTATTTGGGTTGGAACTTGAAATTATGTTGATTTGCAGGTAATGACTACTTTTATGGCACCTCCACCAGCCTCAACCTTCCTTGCTTTTCATCCCCAAGATAATAACATCTTAGCAATTGGAATGGAAGACTCAACCATTCACATCTACAATGTTAGGGTGGATGAGGTAATTAATTTAAGCTTCATCTTACGTCTCATGTTATGGATCTGAACTGCTGTGTTGATCATCAGTTACAAGTTGACTGCTCTTTCTGTTAGGTCAAAACAAAATTGAAAGGTCACCAGAAGCGTGTTACTGGTTTAGCTTTTTCCTCCAACCTTAATGTCCTGGTTTCAACAGGTGCTGATGCCCAGGTATGTTGCACCATGATTCTTCTGTTTTATTCCATCTTTATCATTTTTACTTTTGTTGTTTATGATTTTTGTTGCTTGCAAATGGGGGTGAGGTCTGATGTGTCTTGAAACAATAAGACCAAGCTGTGTAGATCAATGTCTGTTTGTGCTTAGAGACATGGTTCTTTTTTTCTTCTAACTTTCTTTTGTCCTGGATATATCTTGATATTCTTAAGACTAGTCTGATTATCAATACATTCTCTGAGACATCTAAGATTTAGACTGTTCAAATATTTCTTGCATCTCCATGTGCTTATCTCAGTGCGAGTCTTTATAGAATATTTTTTTTCTAATGTCTTTTCAAAGATCTTACTGGTATGAAAACAAATTTCACCAGTGGTTCTTATGCCTTTTGATATGTTCCACCCCTTTTATTGTTGGTACTATTTCAATGAATTATTTTTTGCAGATTTGCTTTTGGAACACTGAATCTTGGGAGAAGAGGAAATCAATTACAATTCAACTACCTGCTGGAAGGATGCCTGTTGGTGACACTCGTGTGCAGTTCCACTCTGATCAAGTCCGCATGTTGGTGTGCCATGAGACTCAGCTAGCAGTCTATGATGCTTCCAAGATGGAACGAATTCGGCAGGTAAAAGCTGTTATTTAGAATAACAATCTATTTTTATGGGTGATTGGGCGACAAATTCACTAAAATGATTTTTTTTTTTACTGCAGTGGGTACCACAAGATGTATTATCTGCACCCATATCGTGTGCCACATATTCCTGCAACAGCCAACTAGTTTATGCTTCTTTTGCTGATGGTAACATTGGAGTATTTGATGCTGATAATCTGAGATTAAGATGTCGTATTGCCCCATCCGCATACCTATCCCAGGCATCGTCCAACAGGTATTATTATACATTTAAAAGTCGGCTGTTGGCTACGGTGAATAGCATACTCATATCCGAACTAACAACAATTCTTAGTTTGAAATCAATATTGGTGTTTAATCCTATATGGTTTTTGTTTTTTTCACCCTGTAACAGCCAAACTCTATCCCCGCTTGTTGTTACTGCACACCCACAGGAGCCAAATCAATTGGCTGTTGGGATGACAGATGGATCTGTTAAAGTTATAGAGCCCTTGGAATCAGAGGGGAAGTGGGGAGTCGCAGTGCCTGTTGATACTGGAATGCAGAATGGCAGGACAGCTTCACCTTCCATCGCCAACAATCCTGCTCCAGAGCAGCTTCAAAGATGAAAAACATGTGCATTACAAAATCTTAATTGATAGTTTATTCGTGTATAATAGATGACTAGTACATTGGCTTTTCATAGATGCCTCACCAAATGCGTGAGCATAGGAAAATGGATTACAGCTAGTTAAATTTGTGAATATTAGATATTATTTTCTCTGACGGTAGTGACATTTATTTATTTCTTGAAAGGTTTAGTTAATTCTCTGCCTCTTCTATTTTATTTAGCAATTTGCTTTTGTTGGTTGTGTATCTTTGGGAGATAGGGATACCTAAACACTCAAATTGCATTTAGTATATTTTACCTCTTTAGGGAATTAATACTCAATGTACAATGGCTGATTTATTGTACTTTAGATTCATGGATGCTAATGCTAGGTTGTCAGGGCTTGGATTGTGTTAAATTTAATTGATAGGAAATTTAAATGTCTTTTTCAAATAATTTTTTTTTTAAAAGTCTTTCTTCCTATCTTTATCAGTAGTGGGCTAAATTTTTATAGACACCAGTATTGATAGCCAGGGTCTCTTGCAAAATTCAGAGGGCAGGTTGAAGGCGAAGGGTATTTCATAGGCTGAAATTTTTTGTTTGAATCAGAATCCAAAAGGTTCTTCCAAATTCTTGAGGATCCCATATGTGAATCTAAACAAACCTCAAGAGCTAGCACACTTGGCTGGAGATCACGCCTTATTAAGCGGAGGTCACTAGTTCGAATTTTCCCCTTCCCTTGACCAAAAAACCTACTTATAAAAGAAGCCTAAATAGTCTCAAAATAAATGGGGTTTAAATTTTGATAACCTTTCACATATTTGTCAGCCATAACTAAATGTTACAAAATATGATCTCAGGATTGGTGAAAGAAGTTAAGATTGGAGGGCAGCTAAGTTGGAATGGTAATGGAATTTAGGATTCAAGTCTTATGTGAACCCAGAATGGAGTTACTCGCTAGTTTGCTGTAAAAGGACTTTGTGGTGAGAGGTTAAAACATTTCTTTTTTCGGTTAAGATTGTTGAAAGCATTTATTTTTCGGTTAGAGTGGTTAAAGCTACCTAAATTTTTTCCATGCATAGAATGGTTATATTCTAAAGAACAATATCTACTGCAGTTGTCATCAACTTTTCTTCGAATCCAATATGAGTTGTAATTATAGCATTTTCTTGTGTGCCCAAGAAAAAGGTGTAAAAAGCATGCAGTTAAAAGGACAAGTTGTCTGAGAGTTCCATCAAACAACGGCTCCACACTGTAGATGCCATAAACAGTATCTTTCTAGTTTCTAGTCCTTTTTGCTGACACCTATGGCTACACCTATATGGATCTTACTGTTTGAAGAGGGTACCACAAGTTCGCTATCCTCACGTCCAACATAGAAAAAATAAATGAACAAAATAATGATGGTTTTGCAGTGAAAATGAAAATGATTTTTGGGGCTTAGTAATGTACCGTTAATTTTGTTAAAATTAAAAATTTATTATTAAAAATACTGTAAATAAAGATATAAGGTAACTCAAATAGTATAGTAGGACTTATGAATAATATCAAAAAATGTAGTAGGGTCTATAAATAATAATAAAAATAAGTTAAATAATAAAATAATTTTCATTTTTTATTAGTATCTAAATGGAGGCTAAATGTAATGAATAAAGTTAACTATGGAACGTTTTTCTTAGTCTTTTCTTATAATTATTGACTTCGCTTGTTGTGATTGGAGCCAAATTTTTTTATTTGATCTATTATTAACATCATTTTTATTATGTATTAATCACAACAAATCATATCAGCGTTAGTGAAAAAAAAGTTGAGAAAAAATCTTATGTTTCTTCTTTCTTAATTTGTTGAAAAGTAATTGGACAAGAAGGAAAAAAAAAAAACATATACATAACGTAGATGCAATCCAAGAGTCCAAATATGGTAATATTTTGGACGAGTTAAGTTTCAGGTTGGTCAACAATGTTCTATTTAGCTGAAGCATGGGCTGCTAAAAGCCAGTATCTTTTGACCTGTACACTATTTTGTTAAAGTAAATTGCAAAATGAATAGTACCTTGTGATCAATTAACGTAATGCCAAACCCAATTATTTGGGTGAAGTAGAACAAATCCTTTCCTTATCAATGTCCATTCTTTCAATCTTCACCCGGAACTGCTTTTCCAGTTCCATGGATTGTGATTATTGAAGAAAACAGAAGGTATCCACATGTTGTGGATGTAGGTCTTTAACTTCACTAGGAAACGTTTGGGTAGTGGGGTCCTTAAAAGTTTGATAATGGCTAACAATTAGGAGATAGCATGTGGTCTTGGCTAAGGAAAACGATAACACAAACAAAAGCTGGATTGCAGGGCTGATTTCTTGGTTTTTGCTTCCCCGATGCCTTGCACATGCCTATTCCTATTTAAGTCAATAGTCAAATGCTATGTAGGTATATGAGATATTTGGTGCAACTTATATATATATAGGACACACACACACACATATATATTCTTTGACTGTAGAAATGACCCTCTTAATTTATCTTTCCCACACCATGTTAGTATAATCTACTAGATTCTTAGATCTGCAACATTTCATGTTTATGTGTTGGACTAAGCAGATGATACGTATTTATATAAATCCTTAATTTTTATGCAAAAAAAAAAAAAAAAAAAAGAAAGAAGAAGAAGAAGGAAATGTGCATTGTCTTTATGTTCTCTAATTTGGTTAGAAGTGTCTCTCATTCAATTCTTTTCAGAGTCATCTATGTCAAGAATGAGACAATGATAGAGATATACATATTGGTACACATTTTTTCCAAAAGTACTATAGGGTTTAAAATTTATAAAATTAAATTAATGTATGTTTTTTGATGTTCGCTTTTTATCATTTAGTCAATACATTAAAAATATAAAGTACTTATTCTAATTCAGCTAACTGGAATCAATGAACATGTTGTTGATGAACTTGATTTTGACCTAAACGTTGGATCACTTAAACATCAAGTCATAAAACTAGACGACTACACGAAGGAAAGGATAATGAGACAGCTCATGTTTACATTGTTTACGTCTAGCTTTTGCTATGGCTTTTCCATAGAACCATTGATAATTTGCCGTTGCATTCAAAAGCTCAAGTCAAGATTATCCTTCTTAAGGTAGGTTTGGTTTGGGGGCCGGCTAATTATGTGCTAAGCCGTTCACACCGAGGTGACAATGACATTCAAACCAATGTCTTAAGTACTGCCTTTTCTGCCATGCATGTACAAACATTGTTTTCAGCTTTTGGTGATTCAGAAAAAGGGACTGAATCAGTGGACGGTTATATAAAATTCAGATGTGGAAAGCTAGAAACTTCGACGCTTTTAATTGTTTTTATTTATTTATTTTTATAATCACTGCGAACTAAAATATAATCAAATAATTCATAAAAATTTGGTAAAACTTTGTGCTTCCAAAAGTTGCTTCATATTACATTTTATCTATGGTGGGGTAGTACAAAAAGGTGGTATATATATAGATATTTCCAAGTAGCAAATTCAAGGCTCTCTTCTTCACAACCTTCATTTATGAAAATAATTTCCCTTAATATTCAAATATTATTTATTTATTTTTATAAGAAGATAGTAAAATGAAGGAGATAAGGTTCGAATCACAAATTTAGGACATCATAAATGATGTTATTATCGTTAAGCTATCACTTAAACCTTAATATTTTTCTTATTATATTATGGGCAGTTGTAAGTTATTTATGTTTGTAACATTCAAGTTCAAAATATAGGATGTTTCTTAAAAAAAAAAAAAAAGAAGTTCAATATAGAAAATTTAAAATTTTTTATTTCTATTTTATAGAAAACAGATCTTGAGGCAACTATGGTATATAAGTTCAAATTATTTATATTATTATTAATTGCATACCACTTTAAGCCATGCCTGCGGTGTTACTTACCCTAAAATTTTTTGTACTTAAATTTTACCTTAATTAAAATTTTCATTTACATAAAAAGAAAATGACATAATTTTGCTCCAAACACATTCTACATGGCAACTCAATAGGTGGACTTTTAGCCACATGAATCTTCCATTATTTTTAATAAATACAACCGATTTCAATCTATATAGGTGGGATTCAAACTCAGGTCCTTATTCAACAACAAAAGACTTCACCAATTGAGAGTCACATGTCTTCTTAAATAGTCATGTGATTCGATATGCGATTTAATACATATAAATGATCTTATAAACTTAATTTAGAGAAAAATTTTCAAAAATAAAAATAAAAATAGTTGCTACCATGGGTGTTCGTGGTGCGGTGCAGTGCGATTTTGGGCTATTTTTAGCACTGCACTTTGCGGTGCGGTTTAGCTAAAACCATAATTGCACCGCATCTCATTTTTGTGGTTACTTGTGTGGTGCAGTGCGATTTAAAGTTTAGCCAAAACCATAATCACACCATACCTCATTTTTGCGGTTACATATGCGGTGCGGTGTATAAGATACGGTTTGAATAATTTGAAGTTGGTATATTTTTCAAATTTTAGACTTTTTCTACCCAGCCCAAAACTAATTTTTTCCTTTGTTTTGGTCCAAATTTTAAACTATTGAGCTAGTTTTTCTTTATTTTGGGCAGGCTTTCCTAATCAACACTTGCTAAGGTTATCAAACTATTTTTTTTTTAAAAAAAAACTATGGTTACTAAACTATTAATAATATATTTAATATTAAAAATAATTAAATATATTAATATATAGAGAAGGTGCGGTGCGGTACGGTTTGTGCGATTTTCTTATTATAAAACCGCAAACCGCACTACACTATGCGGTGTGGTGTAGTGTGGTGCACTATTACTTGCAGTGCGGTGCGGTTATGTCATTTTGCGGACGGTTTTGGTGCGGTTTGTGCGGTTTATGTGGTTTGGTTGAACACCCCTAGTTGCTACCATTTAGTCTCAAGTCTCAACATAGAATGTCTTCAAAAAACAAAGTCTCAATACAGAATACCTTGACCCCCACTAAAAAAAAGGCATTTTACTTATAAAAAAAATACATAATTTAATAGATTAATAAATTAATTATAAGAAAAGTAAAAAAAAAAAAAAATGCTCTCTGTCTTTTTTGGTTTTTAGGGGAGAAACCATTAAAAACTGCTCTAAGAATATTGGTTTAGAAAACATTTTAGAAACTTTTTAAGGTAAAGAAAAAAAATAATTGATTTTTTTTACATTTTTTTTATATATTTCTCATAAAGAAGATATTAAACATTTTATACAATAATTTATTAGTAAATATCCCAAGAACACCCATTAATCACGCGTTTAATTATTTGGATATATAAGCATAAAGTAGAAGATTATTTTCCTTTTCTTCATAGACCTTATAAGTGGAAAGATTAAAATTCTCAGAAACAGCATTAAATGAGCAGTAATTACATGGAGAAGATAAATTTTTAATCTTTCTTCTCCTTTATAAAATTACAGTCTTTCTTCTCAAAAAAAAAAAAAAAAAAAGAAAGGAAAAAAAAAAAAAAGTGTATAATTGAGATTTCATCACGGGTCTTTCACGCTTTCCATACTTTTATTCAATGAACATAGCCGTTGATTGGTCCAACCCTGCAAAGAAAATTGTACAACTTAAACCCCAAAAGTCCAACGCATTATGCATAGAATAAAAAATTAAACTTTTTTTTTATGAGGAAAAAAAAAATTGACTTGTCACACAGTACTTGGACAATTTTAAAATAAATAATTTTTTTTTTTTTTTTTCTGGGTTGCTGTGTGTGTGTATATATGTATTGTGTTATGTTCTGTCAAGTGATTGAGGCCAGGCTAGCACATTTGCCATGATTGAAGGTGGGTCCCACCCCCTCCCATCTGTTCTGTCATCCCACATGCTGTCTCAATGCCCCATGCACTCCACTTATTTTTATTCCCTTTCCTCCCCCATCACCTCCAGCTTCACACACTATTTCATACCACCTCACTATTCTGCCTACGTGTCCAAATGGGTATGCACTAGACAGAACACAAACCATCACTGCCTGACAACTGTCACCAACATTATGTAATTCATTCATATAACAACAATACAAGGGTCTTATTAACGGAACACCGAAAAGTGTTTTTGTTATGAAATCGTTTTTGACTAATTTACAAAGTGTAGACCTAATGGAACTTCTACATATCAATTTATACTAATTTTTATTATATATTTCTTTTTACAACTTATTAAACATAAATTATGGTTGGAGCGATCACTGCTTTCACATACGTTATTTTGAAAGGAAAAAAAAAAAGTGCAGTGTTTATGAGTAGGATACAAAAGTTTGTGCAACTAGAGGTGAGTACATCAAATGCATCCTCTCATTTTTGTCCTTGTACTAATGAAATTCTTAACATATGTAAGAAAACAAGTACACTATTCCAACACTGTCACTGGAATTTTGAGTCGCTCTTTTTTTTTCAATCTCACTAATTGAGGGCCGTTTCAAACAATATTGTCGGCTAGAGACGTTATTAATCATATTGAAGCAGAGAGTAATTACCCATTAGTGGCAATAAATATTATTATTATATTCCATTTGCACTTTGCTGAGCTTGATTTTTGCTTGTATGCATGGAAAGCTGTCATTTTTATCTACTACTATTGTTTTCCTTGCCATATATAAAGCATTGATTTTTAGTGTCTTTTACATAATTAATGCTTATAATAAGCACCCACCTATACTTACAGAGAGCTCCCCTGTTTTTGTGGGTGCTTCCTCTTCTTCTTCTTCTACTTTGTATCCCTACTGTTTCTCTGCTGCAGTTTGGACTTCAGAACCTGTTCTTGTCTCTTTGGTCACTGCTTCTGAGGCTTTTGTCCCATGAAGATGCTAGTAAGTACGTTTCTTTTTTCTTTTTATTTTTCTGGTTTTGTCATATTTTTGCCCCCCCCCCCCCCTTTTTTTTTTAATTGTTGTCTTTTTTCCAAATCTGGAATTTCAGAACTTAATTGTTTGTGTTTGATTTTAATTGCTGTTTTTTTTTTTTTTTTGGTTCAAGTTTATTTTTTGGTTGGTGGGTGTTGCAGATATTTGCTATCATCGATGGGAGGGGTGGTGGGATTCGGTGCTAATCACTTTTGTATTCTTTCTATGCGTATTAATGTCTTTGGTTTTGTTCTAATATTGATATTTGAGAATGATTATATTTTATATACCGATTACATGATGTAATCAGATTGGTCATGGACTTGCAGACTTTTTTTTTTTTTTTTTTTTTTTTTTTTTTTTTTTAAGTCGAAGTGGAAATTTGCTCATTTGCCTGCTTATTGAATTTCTCAAAGTATCAACTTGTTCCAAAGTTGTCCATTTTATAAGTTCTTTTTTTTTTTTTTTTTCTTTTTTTTTTTTCAGTTTAGAAATGCACATTACATTTGTTTGCCATCATGACAATACAATGGGCACATATTCTAGCTGCACATACTGGGTGCGTGTGAGTGTTTGTTTTATATATATAGGTTTGTGAAAATTTTTAATTCACTTTGGAATTTTGCATTGATACTGTTTTACATAGCAGATTTATATGTTCTTTGAAATTCATTAATGGCATGAGTCTTTTGGTCTTGAAATTCTTCATTTTAGTTACTCTTATTTTCTGATTCCCTTTCAAAATTTGTATTTGTTGAAAATGTTCTGAAACCAGTGGCTTTCCATTTTTTTTTCCGCCATGCAGGTGGCGCTGCTCTTGCTACTGACATTGAGCAATGCTGTCAAAATTAATGGTGAAGAGGATGGACAGTGTGATTATAAGCTGACATTGGAACCAAGACCCCATAGTGTGACCATATCTGAGTTTGGTGCTGTGGGAGATGGTAAAACATTGAATACCATTGCCTTCCAGAATGCCATTTTTTATCTCAAGTCCTTTGCTGATAAGGGAGGTGCTCAGCTTTATGTGCCTCCGGGAAGGTGGCTTACAGGAAGCATCAACCTTACCAGCCACCTTACACTCTTCTTAGAAAAAGGTGCTGTCATTCTTGGATCTCAGGTAGTCTTCTACTCCTTGCTTTTTCTCCAAATTTTTATTTAGTGCAAAACTTAAGTGTTGTTTGTACCTTAAGTTTTTTTAATTTCAACAATATGGCTGTATTGAGTATTGACCAATGCAGCATAAAAGATGTTATCTTGCCCCAGTGATAATAAATTCAACTATGTGACTCATTTGCTAATGCAGCCACATGGTTGAATATAATTGAGGAACCTAAGGCACAACACCTAAGGAGTTGTATCTAAGTTTTTCTTTTTTATTTATGGACAAAGTTTTCCTATTATTTTGGTTTCTGCACCATTGTGAAGATATACTGCATGAAATAATTTAAACAATGTGAGTGATTTTTTTTAGCCTTCGGTATTCACACACACTTTTCTTTGTTAAGGACCCATCTCATTGGGAAGTTGTTGAACCTTTACCCTCATATGGTAGAGGGATTGAACTTCCTGGAGGACAATATCGAAGCTTGATAAATGGATATATGTTACATGATGTAGTGATTACAGGTATATGAAACTCTTAACATTCTGTTGTTATTTTTAACAAATGTTTTTTCTGTGGCTTTGTCACATTTTAACACCCTTGTTTATTGCGCTAGGTGATAATGGAACCATTGATGGGCAGGGCTCGGTTTGGTGGGATTGGTACAGTTCTCATTCTTTGAACTATAGCCGCCCTCATCTGGTGGAGTTTGTAGCATCTGATTATGTAGTAGTTTCAAATCTTACTTTCTTGAACGCCCCTGCATATAACATACATCCAGTCTATTGCAGGCATGTTCCTAAAATTTAAAATTTAACTTAATTTCCTAATGATTGGAGGGATTTGAATTTACATGTTATTGGATTCAATGCAGTAATGTTCATGTTCAGAATGTCTCTGTCTCTGCTCCTCCTGACTCCCCTCACACCGTGGGTATAGTCCCAGGTCAGTGTTTACCGTTCAGTCCCCACTTTTTGGTCATCATGTGCCTCTTCTTCATAAATCTATATCTGGCCCATCTGGTTATCTCTATTTTGTATGATTATAGAAAACAATTACTTAGAGCTTTTTATTAAATATAGTTGTGCAAAAAGTCCCAGAACGATTCTGATGTTGCTAAAATAGAAACATGATATTATTATCTCATCTTAATTTCTGACCAGGTTGCTTCAAAAATTTCAGGGCCTTATGTTGAACATGCCAAGTTGTAATAGAAATTGTTTACTATAAGATACTTAATAAAGCATGTTATCAAGAGAATCATAGACACTTGATATTATGGTTATTCTATTGTGATTAGTGAGAGTATCTGGTTCTTGTTTGAACTATAGTCCAGCGGTTTTCACAAACCACAACGCTTGCTTGTAGCCCTTTGGCAAACAACAATCAGGAGAAGACTGCATTTCAAGTGGTCTTAAAGTAAAAGATCTGAACACATTTAAAATTTTTCTTCAACATCTGAACACCATTTTGTAAATTTTCTGAGCTCTTTTTGGTATGAGAATGCTTTGAAATCTGAACAACAAGCAGTGGATGGGTGGCAGTAGTTCATTCTATGGAAATGAGCAGACTTCATTCAGCCATAGTTAAAAGTTAAATCTACTACCTCCTTTTGATGACTTGCAACTCTCTCTCTTATATATGCATTTTGGGTTATACTCATTTGTGTTTTGAAATGATTACATGAGAAGAATTTTGTTTATACATAATTATTATATTTTGTTCTTTCAGATTCTTCTGATAATGTGTGCATAGAGGATTGCATCATTAAGATGGGATATGATGCCATTGCCCTCAAGAGTGGTTGGGATGAGTATGGAATTTCTTATGGAAGACCTACCACAGATGTACACATCAGAAGAGTCCACCTGCAGTCATCTTCGGGGTCTTCTCTTGCTTTTGGTAGTGAGATGTCTGGTGGCATTTCAAACGTGCTTGTTGAGCATATCCACCTATACCATTCATTTAGTGGCATTGAGTTTAGAACTACAAAGGGAAGAGGTGGTTACATCGATAGGATCATTATATCAGATGTTAAAATGGAAAACATCTATTTGGCATTGGCCGCCACTGGCCAGTGTGGGTCCCATCCAGATGACAAGTATGATCCTAGTGCTCTACCAAGTTTGGACCACATTACCTTGCGGGATGTGATTGGCACCAACATCACAATTGCTGGACACTTCACAGGAATACAAGAATCTCCTTTCACTTCTATCTGTCTATCCAATGTCTCCTTATCTATTAATTCTGGATCTCCCACTTCTTGGGTATGTTCCAATGTCTTTGGCTTTACGGAGTCTGTGTTCCCGGAACCTTGCCCCGACCTTGAGAGCTCATATTCAAATTCATCATCAGATTGCTTTTCCTTCCTGCATTTAAATGGAAAAGCTGCAGCCTTATGATACCATTCCTCCTTGCTACAATCATACTTTTCAGCCAGTTGAACATTTCCATCAATTACCATTTCAAATTAGGTCACATTCTTTCCAATAAGACACATGTCTACAATATTTGTTTCTTCATCCCTTATATTTGCATTCTTGCATGTTGCGGTCTACAGCTTATTTGTACAGCTTCATTTCTTTATTCATGTGTAAGGAAATTTTTGGTAGTGATGGTGCAGAGGTACTCAGGAGTCAGGATGTTGTTAGTATTGCATTATAATTCCATTGTAAAATGTTTATTTGATGTGGAGTGACATATCAGATAAGATGGTAGATATGAAAGGATATTTCTAGAGGGGTTATGTGATTGGAATAAAGGATTTTTGGACATCAAAGTAAAGATAGAATGGATCGGTTGGTTACTCTTTTAACTTTTATCTCCCTATTTCACCCTGCACCCCCCTTTTTTTTTTTGGGAATGTCTTCTTCTTTTCTTTAACTCATAAAATGTGTGTGTATATACATACATATATATATATATATATTTTTTTTTTTTTTTTTGGGACAAAATATGTTTGATGTGATATTGCTCCGAGTAGTCAGTGTGTTTTAAAATCAGGCCAGAAAATAGAAATCAATGTTTGGTCTGTCATACTAAGGGGGCGTTTGTATTCATGTTTTGCGCGTTTCACGTTTCACATTTTGTGTTTTGTCTTTTTTTTTTTTTTTTTTTTTTTAATCCATGCGTTTCAACTTTTAGAGACCAACTTTTAGAGACAAGTTTACTGTTTTTTACTGTTTATTACTGTTTATACATTGTTTACGGGACCCACAACTACTTTATTAAAATATATATATATATTAAAAATAGGTTCTACAAAACTATTCACATATTTAAAAATTATTTTGCTACAGTGTTTTCAGTTTTTAGTAAAATAAGTTGTATCTAAACGGACCTAAGTCACAAATGTAACAATCCAATAATTAAGTGAGTACCATGTAGAAGGTTGTTGGGAACAACTTTGATAACAAAAGGAGCACAAAAATTTCATTCATTCATTGAATTATTACAAGAACAACTTAATATACGACTCTTACAAGGAAAAAAAAAATTTCTTCTGTTTCTTGGGAATATTTTTTAGAAAGGTTTCTTGGGAAATTGAGTATGAACATAGATCAAAAGTAAAGATATATGCCATTGGGAAGATAAAGACTGCGTCCTTTTTTTTTTTTTTTTTTTTTTTTTTTGAGGAAGAAATGATATGGAGTTTGATGGAAGGAAAAATCATTGAAGATGTTTATTTAAGAGATTGCCAAGCTCTTTACCACAAGGGCTGCGTCCAAACAAATGACATGGAGTTTGATGGCTAAAATTAGGGTAAACTGCAAATTAAACCCTTAAACTTTGAGGGTGATTGGATTTTACACCCTGAAGTTTTAGAATTTGAATTTTACCTCTTGGCTTTTGGATTTTACACCCCGATGTTTTAGAATTTGAATTTTACCCCTTATATTTTAGGAGTGATTGGATTTTACTCCATAAAATTTGGAAGTGTTTGAATTTTACACTTTGAAGAATTTGAATTTTACCCCGTGGCATTTGGATTTTAGACTCCGATGTTTTAAAATTTGAATTTTATCCCCTATATTTTAGAAGTGATTGGATTTTACTTCCTAAAATTTGGAAGTATTTGAATTTTAAACCCTAAAGTTTCAGGCTTTTGGGGGTGTAAAATCCAAATACTTTCGAATTTTATGGAGTAAAATCTAAAGTTTGAAATTTCAGAGTGTAAAATCCAAATACTTCAAACTTCAGGGGGTAAAATCTTGAAACTTCAAGTGTAAAATCTAAATACTCCCAAACTTTATGAATGCAATTTGCAATTTACCCCTAAAATTACTATTGAAGTTGTATTGAAAAATTCTAAGAAATAACATTTATGTAAAATAAAAACACCATTGACTAATACCTTTTTGTTTTTGTTTTTTAGAATCCCATTGATTAATACCCTGTACCCAAACATATATAAGCAGGGAACCTTAATTATGTTGAGTAAGGTTTTGACATCTAGGATTCCAAATGAGACAGTTCAAATCCACTGCTCTAGTTTCTCCACACACACACACACACACAAAATCCATTGCTCCCTAACAATTGATTTATAAAAAAAAGGATAAAAATGATATTTCTTCATTTGAGAAGGAGAACGAAATCTCTTCATTTACCCTTTTCCTTCGCCAAAGCTTGTATTTATGTCAAAATATTTGGAGTAATTAATTTTCTTGTGTTATGGAATGAATGCATTTATTTCCATGCATTTATTATCTATAATGATGCAATAATTATTTATATTGAATTTATATTTTTTTATAATAAAAAATATGTGGATATTTTTATAAAATTAATATAAGAAGCATTTAATTTGGAATACTTATTATCAAAAAATTGATTTGGAACATGACATTATTCTTCCTACTTAGTTGTTTTGGCAATGATTCTAAAAAGGGTTATGTTAACGAGTGTCGTAGGGTATTAGTTAACAATCCAATTAAAGAAAGTTTTTATAGGAAAAGAAAAAAAAAACAATTAATGTTTTGACAATTTTTTTCATTTCCTATAAAAGTGATATCAAAACTTTCTTAAAATGAATTCTTAACTAATGACCCAACGGTACTCATTAACATTTCACTTCTAACGAGTGTCGTAGGGCATTGGTTAACAATCCAATTAAAGAAAGTTTTTATAGGAAAAGAAAAGAAAACAATTAATGTTTTGATAGCTTTTTTCATTTCCTATAAAAGTGATATCAAAACTTTCTTAAAATGAATTCTTAACTAATGACTCAACGGCACTCGTTAACATTTCCCTTCTAAAAATAAATAAATAAAGTTGTTTTTGGCAACAATTGAAATTTATAAAAAAAAAAAAAAAAAAAAAAAAATCAAAAGGCAAAAGAAAATTTAGCCGCACATGCAATCAATAATATAAGAAAAATGTGCGTTTAAATTAATTGAAATAATTAAAAAAATTGCAAATTCTCCAAATTTTGGGAAAATATATTTATACTTCTATAAGGGGAGTTTTTGGATCCTAAGCCTAAAAGGTAAAAGGATTAAGGTCCAAAGAGCCCAATACAAAGAATTTGTAGAGAGTGAGCTAAAAACTAGGTTTCAATGAATTGGACAACGCTCACAATGGATTAAAGATGAAAATAAAACAAAGAAAAATAGGTTTTATGCGAAGAAATCATTCCTTGGCAAAGTTCGAGGAGAGTAGTTCTTAAATATATTTCTCTTTGACTTGATTACAATTATAGTTCTTAGTACTACAGTATTTTTTCTACAGATTCTCAGATGATCCTCTTGTAATTAGGGTATTTTTTCTTTATATTACCCTGTTTTGCTTCATCTCAACCCTCCACGTGTAGATCAAGTTGCTGCCTATATCCTTGTCCTATCAGCACCTTCTTGAAGTCTTTGAGGATAGCTATAAGGTTGAATATCACTGTTCAGATATCATTTCCACATTAATGCGACTAGAGAGTTAGCTGCAGAGCTTTTAATTCGATGGTAGCAGCTTTCTCTTAGATATTTTTAGCATCCCTCTGTCCTATTCACTCCTGATGTTTATCCTTACCAGTAGAATCGTCCGAAGCGTAGCTCCTCATGGTAGACCAAACTTTCTAATCTCTGCTTTGCTTAGCCAATGAGGCATTTCTCCTTGGACAACCTTACAAACCTTTATGGCCAGAATCCTTCCATACCCTTCTAATTTGTATGTTTTCGCTAATGTCTAACTTTCCTCGGACTACTTAATGTCCTCTAATAAAGCCCATGGCCCAATATACATTCCTTGGTCCTCCATCCCTACAACTTCAATTATATAATTTTAACAATTTATATGTGTGTGAAAACAACACTATAGTAGCCTAAATTTGAGTTATATCATTTTTAAAAAAAAAACATTTGAGTTATATAATTAAAATAGTATTATAGGGTACCTAATTTATTTTCATGTATTAATTTACCCTTTATATGTTTTTTTTTTAAAAAAAATTTATACAAGAGACAATTAATATAGAATATGACATTCTTCCTCAAATTCTTTAACAACAATTGAAATAAGAGATTTACACATTAGTGTGTCAATAAATATGAACGGGGCACATTAGCAATATAATAAATAATTTTTTTATTAAAAAAAAAATATTTTACATTTAGAAGTTGCCACAATTAGAAGCTAAATTGGAATGGATTTGGATTCTCAATTGCTTCTACTTTAATATAATACTAGCTTATAATCCCTGCATATGTTGGGGTATTATACTTGGAATGGATAGGATTCTCAATGTGCTTTTTAATGTTATTCTCAAGTTATATTTGGTATAACTTTAGGGTCTGTTTGATTAAGAGAATGGAAAAGTTGGAGGATAGAAAATGGGGAGGAGTGGAAAAGTGGGTGGATAGAAAAATTTTAGTTTCTTCACCATGTGTTTGATTGAGGGAGTGGAAAAATGGATTGATAGAAAATTGTTGAAGATCAAAATTTTACATGATAGCCATTCCATGAAAAGTAAAGAAAGACCATGGACCTTAATAAAAGAAGGCCTAATTCATGAAATTAAGAAGGACCATGAAGGCCCAAAGTCCCAAAAAGAAGGAAAAAGAAATAATAATAATAATAATAATAAGGAAAAATGAAGAGGATCTCGGTCAGGTCAGAGGACATGCAATAAGAAGAAGGATCCCAGTCAGGCCAGAGAATATGCAGCAAGAAGAATTAACATCAAGGCCCTAGGATCTTGATGTGTCCTTTTGAAACCTTGAAAAGAGGACCTTGGCTGACATATGGGAAAGTCAAGGCGTATGTTCAGATTTTTAGCAAAAAACTATTAAAAATCTAGCAAAACCATGTATTATCTTTGTAACCCATGGTCCAAGCCTGTGAGATCCTGAGTGGATGGTAAGGAAAAAGTGGTTTGGTCAGTGGGGGAGGGATTTCTGGTAAAAGGAGGATCCCGAACATTTCTCTTGGTTCATATATTTGCTTGGAATGCATGAACCAATGGAAAACCTAGTTCCCCAATGTGCATGACACCTCTCCGCAATTTCCTTTCAATTGTCACTTTCAACCAAAGCTATCATCTATTGCATTGAGCAGCCCACCCACTCCTTTGACTTTCCAAGAAGGAATCTTCCATTTGTAACTAAAGCCAAAAGCCCCTTTTGAGTTATAATTGCCTAATTGAGCTAAATCTCTGCCCAATGCACTTTTTTAGGTTCCAGAGGACATGGTTTTACCCAGCAGACCAGGGACGTCCTCCCCAGGGTACTAGACCATGTCCACTATATAAAGAACACTAAGACATAACAAGGGGGGTGATTCAGATGAAAGAAAAAGGAGAGAGTTCAAAGGTTTAAAAATATAATTCTTAGAGTTTTAAGAGCCCAACAAGGGAGAGGGGAGAGAAAATGAACAAAATAAGCTAGCCAATGTGGAGGAATTCGTCTCATATCCTTGAGATCATTCAAAATATCACTTAGCCTCCAAAAAAACATATGTCAAAACATGCACACATCATATATCACTCTCTCCTACAAAATCCTCCTCACCTAACTATCTTGGAAGGCAATGCCCAAGTAGAGCTACTTGGACTTGAGTTCTAAATCCTACAAATCTTGTGAAAAAACACTAAGTCTGTGAAAATTGGAGCCAGGATCCTCATGGCTAAATCTTTCTCATGAAATTCATTTATATATATATGTGTGTGTGTGTGTGTATTAAAATGTATATCCTAATCTAAGAAAACTAACAATTATTTGAAGATATATGTATTGTATAGTGTGTTCTTATGCAGGACCTATAGAGGTAAAGGGAAAGGACAAAACTCAATTGCATAATAAGCGCATAGAAAGATCATATAATTCAAAGAATCAGCATTCTAGGTTCTATGGATTACAGGCCTAGTACTCCTAGGTACCATGACACCTTGTTCGTGGTACCACGACACCATGCTCGTGGTACCACGACATTACGCTCGATGAACCAAGTGAAGGAACTCTTTTAAATGTTCACACAATAAAAGATAAGTCTTAAATATTCTATTTCGATCTCTTTCTCATTGTGAATATTATGAATAACTATTTTACTTATTTCGTAAGAGCAAAGGGTCATTTTATGACATAAAACACTTAAAATGGTATTTTATTGCTTAGGAGGAATCACATTTTTGCCTTAAGAAGTTTTATGTGACTTGCACACAAACTAGTTCATATAACGACTCTAATAGGCTACGGAGAACAGGATCCAGTCTAACCATGCATCCTTGGAGGCCCAAGATCCCTTGTCATCAATGGACTTCAGTACTTTCCAAAAGAAGGAACCCACACAAAAACGTTTTTGTTTGGTTGAGTAGAAAAGTGGTAGGATATAAAATCTAGTTTGTATAAATTTACTCTCACGTCTCTAGTACATAAAAAAAACAACTTTTTTAACAGTTTATAAAAATTAGTTTTTTTTAATTACTACAAAATTACAAACTAACACAGCTAATTAAACATCTAGCAAAAAAAAAAAAAATAATAATAATAATAAAAAGTTGCGATTGATATGAAAAGAAAAAGAAAGAAAAAGAGAGCCAACCAAAGTAGTATGGTGAAAAGGCAAAACAAGAAGAAAGGAAAAAAGAAAAAGAAAAAGAAAAAGAAAGAGGCCTCAGTAGTAGGCATGAACATTTCCAAAAAAAAGAAAAAGAAAAAGAAGCGACATTAACAAATAAAAGAGAGGATAAATGGGTAATTTCATATCAAACTCAATTCCTCTTCACTTTTTTCTCCAAATTGGGGGAAAGCTTTTTTTTATGCACAATTTTAATATACAAAAGTTTGACATTTAAACATTTGATTAATGACATAATTATTATTTTCATGTCATTTTAAAAAATTTGCAAGCATGTAGATAGGGCTGTAAACAAGCCGAGTTTTGTCGAGTGGTGCATATTCAAGCTTGGCTTATCAGGAAAAATCAAAAGCTCGAGCTTGGCTTGAACTTGTGACAAGCCTAAAAATAGTGTTTGAGCTTGAGCTCGTGGGAAAGCCAAAAAGTTTGAGCTTGACTTGGCTTGGCTTGATTAATTAGTCAAGGCAAACTCAAGCTAGGGGTGGCAAAATCCAACACGACTTGCGAACTCGACACAACTAACTCGTTTATAAACAGGTCATGGGTTGACGCTAAATGGGTTCGGGTCATATTCGGGTTGACATGGTTAACTCGTTTATTAAACGAGTCGTGTTCGTGTTTAACATGTTTAACCTGTTTGACCCAATTACTTTTTAAAGGTAATTTTACCATTTTACCCTTATAACCTAGGTATATAACCTTATCTATCATCTCTTCTCTTGAGTCAGAACCTAATCTCACGCCTCTCTCAGTCTATTGTCTCTTCCTTTTCATTATCAGTCTTTACTCTTTGTCTCTGACTCTTCTTCTTCTCCTTAAAACTCCAACTGATCCTCTCTACACTTCTAGTCTTCTACAGATACATTGAATCTACAATATAAAATCAAAACCCTAGCCTTCCCATGTCTCTCAATCCTCTACTCTCTCTTCCCCTCAAATCCCTAGCTGATCCTTTTAGTTTCTCTTCCCCTCAAAACTGTGGCTGGCCTCTCTGCTCTCTGTTCTTCTTCATGACTTCACAAATTCACCTGTTCTCTTTCTTCAACTTTCAACCACCGAATCCACTAGCAAGGTACATATGTTATATAATTTTGTTTTGTTTTCTTACTAATGAAATTTTCAATAATTGTAGATCTTTTTTATTGTGTCAATCCTTATCATGTTGATTGTTTAGTGCTAATAGTAGACTTGTTTGTTTGTTTGTTTGTTTGTTTTTTTTTTTTTTTTTTATTGATTTTAAAATAATTAGGTCTTGCTCTGATTTATTTTCAAGTTTCATTGTATCTATCATCTTAAAATAAAATAATTGTAGATCCGTTCCTTTATTTTGTTAATCACTATCATGTTGATTATTTTCTCTTTTTTAAAATAGAAAATAGAAATTTTATTACATTAAGTATAATAATGAGTACATAAGAACCATATACTGTAGAAAACAAACAAGATAATAAACTGTACATAAGAACTGAATACAGGGGAAATTAGACATATTTTTGCAGAAAACAACACTGCAGAAAAACTTTGCAGAAAACTGATATTGCGAAAAAACAAACACAGCAGAAAAATTGTGTAGAAAAATAGACACTAAAAAAAAAACTGTGCAGAAAAATAGATTGCAGAAAAATCCATTTGTTTTTTGTGTTAATCACTATACTGCTGATTTTTAGTACTAATGGGAGATCTGTTTACTGATTAAAAAAAAAAAGAACTGTTTATCTCTTTTTTTATTTTAAAATAATATGTCTTGTTCTCTAATTTCTTTTCAAGTATTTTCTATTTTAATCATCTTAAAATAAAATAATTGAAGATCAATTTGTATTTTGTGTTAATCATTGTAATGTTGACTGTTTAGTACTAATAGGCATAGTAGATTTGTTTGTTTGTTCTGTTGATTTTAAATTTATTTGTTGTTCTTTACGATTTCTTTTCAAGTTTATTTGTTTTGTCATCTTAGAATTACTAAATTTCTAATCAATAATTTTTCTTTAAATTAGCCTAGATGGAAAGTGATGAGATGATCCCTATTGAAATTAAGTATGAAGGAGAGGACATTGACTTAGAAGATGAACTTGATGAAGTGGTTGAAATTCCTCCGCCAAAGAAGGCTAAGACTAAGTCTAAGAATAAGACAAATAACAAAGACAACAAAAGGAGGAGCACTTCATATGTTTGGAGTTTCTTTGAGCTGCTTCCTACAAAAGATGAAGAAAAGCCTACATGTAAATGCAAGAAGTGTAGAAAGGAATATATTGCTGCTGGAGCATACGATGCAAGAAATTTGAAGTGCCATTTGGATGTAGGTCCAAGAAAAGACATAAGGGATGTTGGCCAGCTTATACTTGGCCAAAATGCAATGTCTGTAAGTTCACCTAAATTTGATCCTACAAAATTTAGGTAGTTGTTATGTGTTGCTATTACAATGCATGAATTACTTTTTCGGTTTGTTGAGTATGTTGGTATACGGGCAATTTTTTCTTACTTGTGTGTTAATGTCCCTAATATCTCTAGAAATCCTACTAAGAATGATTTGGTTAAGATGTATAAGAGGGAAAAAGAAAGGATGAAATCTATCTTGACATCTGCTTCTAGTAAAGTTTGTTTGATATCTGATTTGTGTACTTCTATAGCTACTGATGGTTATATGTGTGTTACAGCTCATTTTATTGATGCTAATTGGGTCTAACAGAAATAGTGTTGAACTTTTGTCATATGCCACCACCACATAATGGTGTGTCTTTGTTTGAAAAGGTCTATAAATTGTTATCTATGTGGGGTATTGAGAATAAGATTTTTTGTGTGACATTGGACAATGCTTCTTCCAATGATGTTTCTATTGACATGCTAAGAACTCAATTGATAAATAAGAAAGCACTTGTGTTGTAATGGTGAATTTTTTCATCTTTGTTGTTGTGCTCATAGTCTTAATTTGGTTGTACAAGATGGTTTGAAAGAAATTGATGTCGTTGTCCAAAAAATTAGTGAAAGCGTTAAGTATGTAAGAGGCTCACAAGGGAGGAAAAAAAGTTTTTATGAATCTGTTAAACAAACGGATTTGGATGGTAAGAAAGGTTTAAGGCAAGATGTGCCTACCAGATGGAATTTTACATTTTTAATGCTTCAAAGTGCTCACTATTATTGATGTGCTTTTCAATACCTAGAGTTAACTGACTATAATTTTAAGCATTGTCCTATTGTTGATGAGAAGAAAAAGGTAGAAAAAATTAAGAAGTTCTTGGCTGTTTTTTATGATGCATTGGTCTTTTCTGGCACAAAATATCCAACAGTTAACTTGTATTTTCCACAAGTTTTTATTGTTTATTTTACCTTAAAATAAAAAAGTGATAGTGAGGATGAGTATATGAGAAAAATGGCAGCTTAAATGCTTATGAAATTTGAGATGTATTGGATAGAGTTTAGTGTTGTGTTGACCATAGCAGTGGTCTTGGACACTAGGTATAAGCTACCTTTTATTGATTGGTGCTATTAAAATCTTTATGGATATGCTAGTTCACTCCAATATTTGAAGGTTCGTAAAAAATTATTTGCTTTCTTTGGAGAATATGTGAGTAATGTTCCTACACCTTCAACATCTTTCGAAATGGCTGGTCAAGCTACTCAAGAAACTGAAGGACATTATGCTAATAAGGGATCTTTGTCTATGATGCAAGTATGTTATTTTATTATTATTATTATTATTATTTTTTTAATTTATATTATGACATTTATATTATGCTTAGATTAACATTTATTATATTGTTTTTATATGTAGGAATTTGATTCCTTTCATAGTATGGATGTGGGTAGGTAAGCACAAAAAACACAATTGGAGCTCTACTTGGATGAACCAAGAGTGGATAGGAATGCAAAACTAGACATACTAGTTTTTTGGAAAGGAAATGAAATTTCAGTATCCAGAATTTGTTGCCACGGCTCGTGATATTTTGAGCATTCCTATTTCTACAGTTGCTTTGGAATCCACTTTTAGGCTCCGCTTGGGAGGAGGGAATGGAATGGAATGAAAATGAATAAAAATAAAAATTTTAAAATATTCTTCCCTTCTCTTATTTGAGAGTTTTAATGGAAGGAATGAAAATTCTATTCCCTTGTTTGAGAGTTTAGGTGGGAGGGAATGGAATGGGTAGAAAGGAACACTGATTCCTCTCTATTTCCTTAAAACCTCAAATTTTCATTCTTCCTAAAATTGGGAAGAATGGGAGGGAATGGAATTAGATTTAATGATTTTTTTTTTTTTTTTACTAAAACTCCCAAAATACCTCTATATATTCAACCCTTTATTTTAAAATAGGAGTTTAATAGTAATATTGTCATAAAATGATTCAATTCCATTCCTTCCATGTTGCTCCCAAACAGGATTATTTACATTCCATTTATTTTCATTCTTTTCCATTCCTTTATTTTAAAACATCCAATCAAGGTTATTTAATTCCATTCCATTTCATTCCATTTTTTTCCATTCCTTTCCTTTACTTAAATGCATTCCATTCCATTCTATTCCTTTATGATCATCTCATTCCATTTCATTTCGTTCCCTTATGAACTCCCTAGCGGAGCCTTAGTGTTGGGGGACGAGTCATTGATCAATTCAGGAGTGCACTTAAGCTTGATGTTGTGGAGGCATTGGTTTGTACAAGAGACTGGTTATATGCAGATATAGGTAATGTATTTTTTATTTACATGTTGGCTAAATGAATTTTAAGTTTTATGATGATTTTTAAAAAATAAAACTTTAATTATAGGATAGATATAAATGGGAAACTTTGTCTCAGGTGAGATGATTCACCTGATTGTACTTCAGTGCAAACAGCATTCCATATTATTATAAAAAAAAAAAAAGTCAAATTTCATTTTGATGATAAATCTGGTAGAAAGCTTCATTTTCCCTTTTAATGTTCTACTCTACTACCCATTTTATGGTCTGATATACATTATGAATCATGGTAGGAAGGTCTAATTGACGTTATGAGTCATGGCAGCAACTTATGACCCAATCTCCAGTGAACTTATAGATTAAGAAAAGAATGAATATTGGCCTAATCAACTTTCTCTTCTATGTTCATGTTAAATGAAAATGTTATTGTTAATGCCCCTTTCACTTGTCTTGTATAACACTATAACAGTAAGTTAGAGAAACCTACTAGAAATTTGTGTTGGGTTCTAATAGGTTTTAATTTTGTTTTGTTTTTCTGTAATTTAGTATATGATATGATACCTTCATTTCCATAAAATGTCAAATAGTAGTATAGAACAATAAACCAAGGTCTTAGTTCTCTGGATATAAATTGTTGTATAGATGTTGTTTTAGCAAGATACATTTGTTTATAGATGTTGTTTTGGTAGGCTTGGTAGACATCACAAGTTCATTACTAGTAATTACTACTATGCGAATGACTATTATTTATTTAATTGATTCAATTGCTTGATAATGCACAGTTTTTAAATTTCTTATTTATAATGCTTTGATAAGTTTTTAATGTTTCATTACATTTTTTTGATGTAGAACTTGCATAGTCACAATTGGAAGAGCTCACTAAAGATACAATGAACATGAATATCAATAAGGATGAGCACAAGGAAGACACCTCTTCAATGGAACCCTCAATGGATCCAGTCCCTTAATCAAGGATGACTTTTACTTTTTGATATGGCACTTGGATGTTTGGACTTAGATTTTGCCATCATGGATATTTTGATATGCCACATATGTAATCATTTTGGTTTTTAATTTCTTAATATGTAATGTCTTTAAAGTTTTTTATATGGCACTTGGATGCCATGTAGTAATTTTGGTTTTTTTTTTTTATATTTTTATTTTATTTTATTATGGAACTTTGACATATTACTGAATTTGATTGTAAGGAGGTTGGAACCTTTTGGACTAGTAGTTTTATTTTGAAGGAATGAAATAATATTTGCTTTCGTTATTATTTGAATTTTTATTACTTGATTTATGGTTGAATTATAATTTTAGATATATGAGAGTTGATAACAGGTTATTCGGGTTAAGTTTAACCTATTAATTAAAAGGTTGTTCGGGTCAGTTAGGAGTTATTATTCAAATAGGTTATTAACAGGTCATTTGTGTCAATCCTAATTAAATGGGTTAAACATGTCGTGTCAGGTTACCTGTTTAATAAACAGGTTGTGTTAGGATTGAGAAATCCTGATCCGTTTATTAAATAGGTTGAGTTCGGGTTGACCCATATAATGTAATACTTACAGCTCAACCCGACACACGAACATGAATTACCACCCCTAACTCAAGCTTTTAAGCTCAAACTCGAGCTCAAGTCAAGTTTTTGAGCTTGAGATCTAAAAAAATTACATTATTAAATACTTAAATCTCTAAAATTAAGAAAAAAGAAAAAAAAAATACTCATTTTATCATGCATCTAGTCTTACTTATGATTAGCTATTATTCAAATTAGTAATTTGCATAATTAAATTCATTCATTCATCGTTCCTTGTCTATAGCTTCAACAATTGTTCAAAATACAACTTTTACATTCACGTTAGATGGTGAAGGACTAGAAATACCTATTTGTAACTATTATGAATGAGAAAATACTAACATGTTTCATAACTTTATTTTAGATGATTGATAGGGAAGTATCATATGTGCCCTACTTAATTATTTATTTATTTTAAAATGTAACTATAGTAAAGTGGTTCTTAATTAGTTTAAAGGGAAGGAAAAAATTAAGGTAATATAGGTAGTGGTCTCATGTTGACCATGTCATTATTAAGATATGTGTAACAAGTATATTTAGCTAACATATATAAACTTATAAATGAGTTTGCTTGAATTGTTGTGTATCAAGTCTAATAGCTCACAAGCTTGTTCGTGAACAAATTTTTTTGCTTGGGCTCGGCTTGTTTATTAAACGAGCCTAAAACTAAGGCTTAAGCTTGGTTTATTTATAAACAAACAAACATGAACAAGTTTTTTATCGAGCCGAACTTGAGTTGTTCATGATTGGCTTGGTTTATTTATAGCCCTACATGTAGAGTATAAGAAAAAAAAAACTAAATCCATCAATATATTTGTTAAAGTTTGAATCCAATAAAAAAAAACATTGGTGTTGTAATATAGTTTAGAGTTATGTCAGAGTTGGGAAGGGATAGTGAGATAGACAAAAAGAGTGAGAGACAGAGAGAATGAGAGAGTGTTTTGATTTATTTATTTAAATATAAAAATATTAAAAGTTATATATACCTATTGTTTGGTCCAATCCAGTCCATTTGGACTGAAATCTAGTCTATTTAATCTATTTTGGTCCAGTCCAGTCTATTAGGTTCAGATTATTCGGTCCATTTCAATCTAGTACATTTAGGTAAAAAAAAAAAAAAAAAAAACAGAAAGGTAAAATAATTGTTGATTATTATTACTAGTATGTGACCCCGTGCTACCGCACAAGACTGGTTAATTGTAATGATGCTATTGACCAATTTTTTTGTTATCACACGGATGATAGAATTAAATCAAACAATGAAAAATATATATTGCATTTTATTATTTAAGTAATACTATTGGTCTTTTTTTTTTTTTTTTTTTTTTTGGGTTTATCATACATAGGATAGCATTAGATAAAACAATGAATAAAAAAAAGAGAATATTGCATTTTATTATTTAAGTGATGCTATAGTAAAGAAAAAAAGAGAATATTGCATTTTATTATTTAAAATATATAAAGGGACATTAAAAAATAAAAACTTATCATTGAGCTTGGAATCTTCTTGGAAGCACCAATGAAGCGCTAATGTATGAGAGTGTGAAGCAAGGAAGAGTGGGATTGAATATTGTGTTTGAATCCGGCCTTACTTTGAGAAATCCGTAAGGAGGAGGAGAGGGTAGTGTGTGGATCTAGTTGGTAGATGTTGAGAGAGGAGGAGACATAGGATGACGATATGGAATTAGGAGGAGATGATGTTTTACTTTTATAGTCTTTCTCGTTGGACTCCTTGGTTCTGGTTGTGAAATTAGAAGAGCTCCGAACTCTATTGAGATCACCCATAAAAGTGTGCAGGTGAGATGTTCTTACTTAAGCCAATGAGTATTATTATTGTGGTTTTTTTGGCTTCCGTATTAAATGTTAATGCATCATTTATTTTGGCACAAAAATTAGAAAATTTAGATAAGATATATGACACAAAATTGGAGTCTAATTTATAATCTCCATAAAAGTGTGCAGATAAGATGTTCTTACTTAGGTTAATGAGTATTATTATTGTGGTTTTCTTGACTTCCGTGTTAAATGTTAATGCATCATTTATTTGAGCACAAAAATTAGAAAATTTAGATAAGATACATGACATAAAATTGGAGTCAAATTTATAATCTAATTAGATTTTTTTTTGAGGTTTGATTAGGACAAGTGGCGCAAAATTAAGAATCCAATTGAAATCTAATTGGATTTTCTCTCTGCTTCACCTATTATTATATATATAGATGAAGGTTGTATAGAAAATTTGAAAGTATAAAAAACTATGGTTGGAAAAAGTAAATTACTTTTTAGCCCCTAGCATATTTTTTTAGATCAACGTTAAATAGCATTAAAAAAAAGAAGAAAAAACAGAAAAAGAAAGGGTAGACTGAATCTGGAGAATGGAGTTGCTTCAAGGAGTTCACGATAATCGAATCAAACTCACTAGAGAATCAAATCAGAAAACCATGGGCTTTTTTCTCATCACCTTTACTAATCAAAATTCAAAACCAATTGGTTTAGAGTTAAGAGCCAAAACCCAACATATATAAAAACTAGACTCTCTTCAAGGACAGGCCTTTCCTTCAGCTAAAGCCCACACCAATAATACCCAAGCCCACAGCCACACAGCACAACTCAAAAGCTTCTTCAACCTCTGTCTCAGCGCCTTCCACACGCCCTAAACAAAACCGCCACCCTCTCTCTCGCTCTCTGTCTCTCTCTCTCTCTCACACACACACACACATACTTACAGGTGGACTCTGAACTTTTCAGGTAAGCTGAATTTATAATACCATGTAACTTTCAATAAGTTTTCATTTTTTTTTTTTAATAATTTTTTTTATTTTTTGGGTTTATAAATTGTTTGTTTGGTTTAATTCAATAGCAGCTTTTTTTAGAGATGCCCATTTCGATTTTCCTCACCTATATGCGATTATAGAGCACACCCATGTTTCAAAATTCAACCTTGTAACAACCTCTTTATTTTATTTTCTAAGCTTGTCAATAATGTTCTCTGTGCATATGAGGGCTATTGGGTTTTAAGAGGGTTTAAGCTTTGAAAATGGTTTTAGCGTTAGTCAACATAGGATTGCCCCTCTGGAACAGCTTTGAACATTCTAAGTGTAGTTTGTGACTGTATGTTCACTGTATAAGCAGAGGATTGCCCCTCTAGAACATTCCCTTTATTTATCAGTTAACAATGTAATTGAAGTTGTTGTCCTTTTGGTGTATGTTTTTGTTTTGATTTGAGGTATCTGTTAAACAATGTTTTGGTTTCGTTCCTTGCACTTTGTCTCCCATATTTGAAAATTGAATCCCGCCTTCCCCAAGAGAGCAAACATTGAGTGCAATCTTTTATTCTTTTTGTTAACCTGAAGATCACAGCTTTGAAGTATTTCATTAATGTTACCAAATTTTCTATTTTATACTGTTTTTATTTATTTGGCGAAATTCTGTTTACTTAAAAAAAAAAGCAACCAAAAAGGTGCAAAAAGGACCTAGGAATTATCTGCTTTAAATCTTCAAAGACTTCTTATGGTATAATTTTTTAGTTGTGTTCTTAGTTTAAGCTGTTATCAGTTTCCAATTTTTTGGGTGCATTTTTATGAATTTTGATGGAATTACATTTACTTAATTAACTTTATACTTATTAAAAAAAAGTAATTGTGTTTCAGGATTATGGGCTCATCAAATATCAGAGATCTGTTGACTTCATTTAGTCCGTCTTTGGATTTCTTTGCTATAAGCTCTGGAGATGGTCGAATTAAGATTTGGGACACTTTGAAGGGACAGATCCAGACTGAATTTGCGGATATCACATCAACTGACGAGGCAAATATATTTACCATAGGGCAGAAAAGAGGGCACCTCTCAGTTGATTATACATGCATGAAGTGGTTATCTTTGGATAAAAAGAGAAAAAGGAAGCTTGGGTGCTCATTATTAGTCTTAGGAACAGGTAGCGGTGATGTTTTAGCACTTGATGTCTCTGCTGGTCAATTGAAATGGAGGGTTAGTGACTGCCATCCTGGGTGAGTTTATTGTCTTGTAAATAGTTGCATTATGGTCTTGTAAATAGTTACATCAGTTTGCAGTACTGCTGTCCCAGTGAATTTTCTGATTGGAGTAGCTACATGTCTCTAGGGAGCATAAACATGTATAGGATTTGAAACTTCATTTTGATGAGTACTTCTTCTATTTCATTAGTCATTGTTGACATTACTTGTAATAATCAATGTGTGGCATGCTGAGATGATTAGTTGTATTGATATCAGTGTGAAAAGAGGTGTTGTTGCTATCTTAATCATAGTTAGGTAAAATGATTTCATATACTAGTGCTTGTGTTATATGTCCTGCCTAAAATGCATCATAAGCTGTAACTATTTCTGATGTAGTCAGACTGAGTTGTTGACAACAGTACTCTATGGACACAACTAGAAAAGACAAGCCAGATATCCTATGTTTTGGAACATGCTCTTGATATTTGTGGTTCTTTTAATAACCCCAAGGGATATCACAGTCAGTTGGGAACCATGCCTCATGAAGATTGAATCTCTCCTTCCTCCTCCCCTTAGGGCCAAAACTTATTAAAAAAAATTGTGGTGCTTTTAGTAGGGTCTAGACTCTGAAGTCTTTTGATAGACAAGAGATTAGAATTCAAGTGCTGCAAGAGACATGATGTTGACTATGAATAATCAAATTCTTATCTTCAAAGACTGGGAATCTCATAGAAGCACTAGGAAAATATCTTGAATATGTGCTAGGAACTATTTTATCTATTGTGGCAATAACTATATTAATGCACAAACTAATGATGTATTTGTATATTTGTAATATTGAAATCTATAGCTGGGTGACCTAATCCAGTTCTCTCTTTCTCTCTCTGTGGTGCAGGGGTGTCAGTTCCATTTCATCCTCTACACATGGTTCATGTGTTTACACAGCGGGTGCTGATGGTATGATATGCGAAATTGATTCTCTGTCAGGAAACTTGTTGCAGAAGTTCAAAGCTTCTACGAAGGCAATATCTTGTATTTCTGTTTCTTCAGGTAAATGTCCTTTCATCATTTTTGGTACTCTTGCCTCATAGTGGTAGTTAATGAACACGTTCTGCAGAACAGTGATGTTGGTTTCTAGATAAGTTAATTATCTTACAGAAGACGTCAATTGGAAATAATGTGGTCCTATGGTCAAGAAGATACTAGATATTTAGATTGAGCAATTATATCTCAATTTTTACTTCTTTGCTGTGTTGATTATTACTTGAGAAAAGCCACATACCATAAGTCCCCAGAAGAAATAAAAAGGTTTTTGTTACTTGGTTCTCTCATAATAGTAGCATGAGTTATTTAGATTGAGCAATTATATCTCAATTTTTACTTCTTTGCTGTGGTGATTATTACTTGAGAAAAACCAAATGCCATAAGTCCCCAGAAGAAATAAAAAGGATTTTGTTACTTGGTTCTCATAATAGTAGCATGAGTTCCAATGGAAAAAATTTCTAGAGATGACTGTGGTGATTTTGACTATCAAATATAGATAGTTAGGGATGATATTATTAAGAGGGTTCAGTCAGGTTTTTTCAATCATGAAGTATTAATTCCCTTTACTTAAAAAATTATAGTTGTTTGGCCACTTTTTAATTTTAATAGGAAAGTTCACATGCACCTAGTGGGTCTTGATCCCGAAGTACATCCTCCGGGTATGCTCTTATGAGAGGGGGAGATGCTGTTTGATCAATAGCTCATTCCCTTTTGGTTCAGCTATGTTTAGATGGGATCACATGTATAATGTCAAACATCTAGTCTGGGAAGATAATCCGAACCCCACAACCCCCACACCCCCCCCCCCCCCCCCCCGCTCTTCTCAAAAAGAAAAAAAAGAAGGAACAAAAAGAATAGAAAAGAGTTATGAACTGCTAAAAACATTAGTGGAATAGACTTTGCATGTGCAATATACTTATTAATTTGCTGATAGTGCCACCTTGGATGTTATTCCTCCATGTCAGATGGGAAGATATTAGCAACTGCAGCTGCACAGTTGAAGATTTTTGGCTGTTCTGATCACAGAAAGATACAGAAGTTTTCTGGGCATCCTGTGAGTTTTATGCAGTTCCATGTTCTTTTTGTATCAATACCATTTTTCATTTTTCTCTATACATGAGCGAATATTTAGTCTACTTCATGTTTTTCTCCATGAAGTAGTCTCTTTTCAAAAAAATTATTCTTACCCATCCCCAAAAAAAAAAAAAAAGTCTATCTGGCTATCTTTGACTTTCTGTTCTTAGTGAAATAATAGTGTCTTAATTATTAATAGGGAGCTGTTCGATGTATGATTTTTACTGAAGATGGGAAGTACATCCTCTCGTCTGCTGTTGGCGAAAGATATATAGCACTATGGAGGATAGGTGGTGGCAAAAAGCAGTCAGCAAGCTGTGTTCTTGCAATGGAGCACCCTGCTGTCTTCCTCGATTGTAGGTGCATTGAAAGTGGGGAAGTAGATGATGCAGGCCTATATGTTTTGGCTATTTCAGAAATTGGTGTTTGTTATCTCTGGTTTGCTCAGAATATTGAGGAATTACGCAATACCAAGCCCACAAAAGTCTCATTAGCTTTTGAGGACGTTCCCTCCATAAAGCACAAAGGTGCTTTACCTACTATATTTGCTGCAAAATTACAAGGCATTACCAAGCATATGTCTGGGCACGTGTTTGTTGCATCTGGGTTATTAGTTAAGCCATCATTTCAGAAAATTTTAGTGCATTCTGGCACAGACGTGAAGTTAAATATCTCCTATGATGGCGTTCTTCTACCAATGAGTCAATCTCGTGTCAAATCTAAGAAAGGACTGGATTTACAATATGGAGGTAAGACTTCACAATGAAGAATCATTTGCTCCCTGCTCATTCCATTTGGTGTCTAATATTATGGGAATATGATGCATTCAACACCCCTCCCACCCTCTTAAAAAAAAAAAGAAAAGAAAAGAAAAGGAGAGAGAGTAACATGCATTAGAAACCTTTCAAATGTTATGAAAAGCCATATTTCGTTGATGAATGTTCTGAAACCTCATTTTTAAAATTTAGCATGCATACTTATGTGGTGGAAACGTGTGTTGGGAAAAGAAAAATTAATTTTGATATATAATGGATAAAATAGGTCTCTGGAGTGAGTTTTTCCTTGCTTTGATATCTCCAGTTGGAAAGTACTCTTATCTGACACTTTTTCTGGGGTCTCTCTCTCTTATCTTTTATTTTTCCATAATTACATGTGAAGGGCATTTTCCCAATCCTCGTAAGTTAAATAGCACATCTGCTTGAGTTAGATGCTTATGATCCCTTTATTGGTATATTTTAATTATAATTCTTCATAGTTGCATTCTTAATCTTGTATTTGTCTCTAATTACCTGTTTGATGGTTAAACAGTTACTGCATTAGACCGTGCAAATGCAGAGGATGCCTTACTTCCAATTCCCAAGATTCTTGATTCTCATGAAAAAAAGAGAATGCATAAAAAATTGAGTATTGATGCTGATGAGGTAATGGCTGATTTGGGTGACAACAAGAGTCACGCTGAGTTGAGTAATGGTATGCCTACTGCTCTTCCAGGAATCTTGCTGTATTTTATACTTGCCTTGTACAAGTACTCTTATACGGTTTTATGTGAAATTGTATTTTGGTAATTGTATACATTGGACAGAAATATTAATTTCACTACTATGTGAGGGTTACTTGTTCTTCTAATTCTCTCAATATGGTATACCTTGAGGCTAGTTGGAATATAGGAATTGGTTTGTGAATAATATACTCTGGTTAAAATATATACTCCAAAGTCCCTATGTGCAGCAAAATGCTCACCCCTTAAAGATTAAGTGGAGGAAGGGAGTTATGCAGACACAAGGGGAAACTTGCAATATTATGATGGATCTCCATCACTAGCTGGGGTGGTTGGTTGGAGTTTAAATGCCTTCCCCACCCCCTCCTTTCTGTCTAGCAGGGTCTTCCTTAGAGTTGGAAAATTGGAATAGATAACAACATAAACCATGTTGGCAAACTTTTTTTTAAAGCTGGATTTCCCTCTATGTTGGAACATAATCTACTTTATTTGTTGATAAAGGATTTACTATATTCACAGAATTTCTGCCAATGGCCTTTGACCAAGTGGTTTTGTTCTACTGCATACTATTTTTCTGGATTCTTTTATATGTTTTAAGTCACATCACATTGACTTTTACTTCCAGGAAAATGGCTATGCTTATTACATAAGAAAATACTATTGTCTTTCTTATATTTTCTCTGACCTTTGGTCATAACATGCTTGTGCTTATCAACTTATCTTGTTTGAAGAGTAAACACCATGGAAGGTTTAAAATGGTGGTCCTCCTTGTTTCTATATGTCTGCTGGTCTGTGCAGATGACATGGTAGAAGTTGACACTGAAGCACTTTGCATGGAGGACCGGCTGAGATCACTGGGGCTACTGAGCAATGCAGATGATCTTGCATCAGACTTCACAAATAATTCAGTAACATTCAAGGGTATTGATCTTGAAGCTGATATGCCACAAAGGAAGGTTTGTTTGATTTCTATTTTAATTTGTTTGGTTGGGAACTCAATCTACCAAAAGACAGAAAAGCATCAGGCCGTTTGACTCTGTATTTCCTGTATCAGATAAGGGAAGCTGTTTTATCTATGGTATCTAGTGATGCATACACGCTATTGCAAGTCCTGGTGGCCAAGTGGCAATCGAGGTTTGTTCTTGATCCTCTAATATTGCATTAGTTTCCAGTTGTTCACACACAATATAGTTGTGTTGGAGGAATGAAACTGTTACTTGGTTTCATGTATACAATTGTAAGCTTAAAAACTAAACATGATAAGAAGTTGAATGGTCTATATCAAGGCTCAAGCTTCAGGCAACTGTGAAGGCTGTTTTATTTTTTGTATGCTCGAGGGTTTTATTTACTGTCATTGATATGCAAATATTATTTATGATAAAGAGCTTAGAATCTAAACTTGTACAGTAGTTATATACTCAAAATGACTGGAAAATTTTGGTTGTCTTGAACAGGACATGCAGTGGAAAGCATGTTCTACCATGGATATATCATATTTTGGTGAATCATGGTCATCATGTCATGTCTCAGGAGCCTGCATCCCAGATGCTTAACTCCTTATGCAAGGTGAAATGTTTTGAATTTTTTACCTTATTGTTCTTAGTTATATTTTACATTATAAATATGAAAACTTGGAGCAGTCATTGCCTCTAATACCAACATTTTGCTTTGTACTTATATTATAGGTATTTAATTATATAACTAGATATGTAGAAGTTGTAAAAGTTGAAATTGATGAAATTTTTATGAAAGGGGAGGATTTTTATTTTTTGATAAGTGAAGGGCAGGACTGTAAGGTGTCAAAAAGGCCAAAACAATAAGCTTTTTTCCCCTTGCAATTAATATTTGATGTAAGGAGCCTAGGTGGCCTGCTTAGTAGCGGAGGCATTCAGCAAATGGGAAATTTCATATCCCATGAGATTCATAAATTTTCCATTTTCTGGCTTCCCTGAATGGGAATGAATATATGAATTTGAGTTCAAAGTTTATAGGTAAGCATGCTCTCTGGATCAGACTATCCACGGTTTGTGGGGTCCATTATGAAAGACATTAAATATCTTTCAAGAAAAAGCCCAGATTTGACAAACTTAACTCATATTTTCTTCTTTCAGATTACCAAATGCAGAGGTGCTGCAATCCAATCTGTATTGCAATTATCTGGTCGTTTGCAACTTGTGATGGCACAGGTTTTTACTTTACATCCTCTTATGAGTGCAGAATTAGCTTGTGAATTTGTTTGTGCTTAACTGTTCATATTCTTTTAACAGATTGACAAGGCTTCACAAAACAAAATTCAAATTTTGGCACATGATAACGAAATTGATGAAAGTGAAGATGAGGATGAAGATGTCAATGAAATTCTCTTTGGAAAAGAAGATGATGAATCTGAATTAAGCAGTGATGAAAATAACTAGGTGCAATCTACCATAAGTGGTAAATATTTTTGCAAGAACAATAAACTTTTGCTTAATGAATTACTTGTTCTAGAAGTTTAAATATTTAGAAGGTATGTGTGGTTGGATGAGAATATTATGTGAACCTCCTATATTGTGTGGTTTGATTGACATTTATTTTAAGGCATTTAGAGTTTAAGGTTTCTACTCATGTTTGGAGTAAAAATTTTATATTCTATTGCTGGTAGGATGACCAAAATCTATGATGAGAAACTTTTTCATCCTGTGGGACCTGCCTTTCTAGCAGTTTCAAGAGAATCAAAACAGAAGGCTTAGCATGGTGTACTTCAATTTGCACTGGGCTGTTTACTGATGGTGCTGCAATATAAATCTGGTACCTACGACTTCAACCCTTCTTTGGTCAGTGCAGTGTCTTGTACTGTCTTTTGCCTACAATTTTGTTGCAATCCAGTTTTCCTCCTCTCTCATGGGAACCAAATTAGGTTTTGTTCAGACATGTCAATTAATTCTTCCTCTTTTTGTTCTTTATTATTTTTTGCCTGTAATTTGGCACGGTTTTGTAAGCGTATATTTTTTATAGTTTATGAAGGGCTAAGCAATTTTGTAAAGAACGTGTGCTTCTTATGCTTCACCCCTTTATTCTGTGGCTTCCTTTTTTCCTTTTTAATGTATTAAGTGCATCTGTGAAAGCCAATAGATTAGGATTGTAGTATGGGAACTTCTTGAAGAGTTAAAGATCAGCATTAGACTTGTCAGATTTTGACACTTCACATTATTTTCTACAAAAGTCCAATTAATGGTTGTTTTATTTCATCTAATTTTTCTTGGTGCTAGTATCTAAACTAATGCTGTCTCCACTAGTGCTAATTTATAATTTTATCACTTCCCCATCTGATTCTAGAATCTGTAGAATTTATCCATTGTTGGAATGAACATACTCTTATTTGAGTTAGGGGAATGCTAATTTAGCTAATCAGTATCTGCATCATGTTCTTGTGGGACACTTAAATCTAGAGCTTTTTTCCCCTTCAATTTGACATGGACAATTACCTTTTTTGAATCTTCATTTGTAGGGTTCACGAGACTAATTCATGATTCTTGACATTCTTACAGTTTTAGAATCTAGCAAGCCCATGGATGTTGATTGAAGGAAGCTAGCTGCCTGCATGGGGTTTGCTGTAGTTAATTAGTTGCATACTTGTACCATTATGGTCTTGGACTCTAGATGATGCAAACCGTTAAGTGTATAATGTGCATGAACATAAAATCATATAAGGTGATAAATTAATACCTAGATTCAAGTTCTTTTTTTGGTAAGGGAATTATGGGAATGTTCATGTAGATCAGAAGCATTGTGATGGTAATTGGAACATTTGAGATGGCAGGGAACTGTAAGAATTGTTGCAGACCTGCAGTTGTTTAGATCAATATTAGTTCTAAATTTAGCCATGTCCATACGAGATAGATGGGAATTTCTGCATTTTAGGCCCTTGTGATGGTTTTCCGCCGCTCCTGCATCATGTATCTTGTAGGTTTGGACTTGGTTGTGATTATAAATGTCATAGCAGTTGCATTCACTTCTTTGTTAAGTTGAGATTGGAAAGAATGTTTCAAAAGTTTAAAGTAAGACTTCTTTATATTCATTGGCAGAGTTGATTTTATATATATAGTTGATTGCTTGAAGAGAAACTCAGCTTGGGGTTTTTTTTTTTTTTTGGAAAGGTCATTAGAAATCATATTACTCTTGATCCATAATTTTTCATGTGCAAATTTTGCAGAGATAATATAAACTACAGAAAATAATAGTGATTTTTCCTGAGAATTATACTTCTAAAAGATTCGTTGAAAATTAGCGATTACCAGGCAGTATGTACTGACCTTCTCATAAGGGGAATCCAGGAATAATGCTTCCTGCACTTACAAGCTTAGAATCTCATTCTTTCCTAATATTCTTTCATGCTTATTAGAAAATATTACTGTTCCACCAAATTTAATTATTTTACTAATAATTCCCATTAACTTTCTTGCCAAAGTCTCTCTCGGAGGCAAAAGAAAGAGCCTCCCTTTCATACAGGCCTTTATGTCTTCTACATTATCCTACAAGCATTGGGATTTTCATCACTAAACATTGATGTGATATTTCCATTGCCATTATTGCCGTTGTGATAGTCATCACTGTAGTCCATCCTACTGTAATGTAATTGTTGTGGTGGTGACCGGACATACTCATATTCAGTGACATAAGGTGATGGCTTGTATGTGTTGTAGCTGTGTGTGACATAGACGGGTGGTGGTTGGGGTTCTTGTGGCAATCCTTGGACGAGTGGTGGTGGTGGTGGTGGTTCATGTGGCAATCCTTGGCCATTATGGTACTTTTGCCAATGGCCACCATAACTGTGATCATAACCATATCGGTAGCCATAGCCATAGTCAGGTTGATGGTGGTGTATGACATGAACCTGTCCTACATCTTTTAGTACTGTAGGGTTCTGTGATGGCTGGCCTGTGCTACTTTCTGGAGCCATGGGGGGTGGTGGTGGTGGTGGAGGAGTGTCTGGCTGTGGATTTTCAGGTGGCGGTGGTGGCTCTTTTGGTGGTTCTGATGGTCCGCATGTTGGAGCATCTGGTGGTGGAGGCTTTGCTGCATCAGGGGGCGGTCCAGCACCTTCAGGTGTTTGTTCTGTTGCTGGAGCTGGTGTCTCTGTTGGTTCGGTGTGAGAACATATGGTGGCAATTTTCCTTGTCTTCTTAATTGCTTTGACAATCTTTTCTGGATCTGCCCACCCTATTATTGTCAGTTTTTGTTGAGGGAAGTCAATATAGAGATCATATATACCTGTGGAGCATAAAAATTAACTCAACATGTTACCATATAGTTTCATTGGAAGAAAAAACAAAAAAGATTAAGCACTCGTCAATATCAATTGCTTACCATTAATGCCATTTAGTGCTTTCTTAATCTTCTGTACACACCCGTTACAGTCCATCCGGACCTGTATCTCTGTGACCCGAGGTTTCTGCATTTGACAAAAAAACTTGATTGGTTAGAAAAAGTGCCTTGTGACGTATGAAAAATGAAGATAACCCTTTATATAAAATGATATACGCGATGATGGTTTGGAGGTATTAATATTATACCTCCAACTCTGGAACCATGAGGCAATGGAAAGGGAAGAGAGAAATCCAGAGGAGTGAGCTTTGTATTGTATGGGATGGAGATTGTCCTGAGTGAATGAAGAATCAATAGGTTGCCATTTATTTGTACAGAGGGCAGGAATACTTGAAAGGTTAATAAAGGTGTGGGACATGCAAGGAATCTCTTTCTTGGAGAGAGATAGAGAGTTAAGCAAAAAGAGAAGGGTATTGCATGGTTAGCCTCAATAAGTCATTGTCAAATCTTAAAGGGGGCATAGAGAGTGGGTTTAACAAAGGGGTCGGTGTTTTATATCGACCTTGAAATAAGCCAAAGGGAATTTGCTTTATGATGGATGGCACATCTATAATTGTGGGACGTCTGTGAGTGAGGCTAGGATATCCAAAACCGACCATGTAAAAAATTTTTAAAAAAGAGAAAAATTTAAAGTGAGAGCAGGTGATAGATCTTTTATATATGGTTCATTGGTCAACAAAATCATGGCAGCTTTTTAAGCTTTCGAGGATATCCACTATCAAGGAATCCTTTATTCACAAGAAACCATTGTAAAAAAAATGGCAAAAAAAATGTACTTCTACAATTCTATTATTACCTTTAATAGGTTGGAAGGCACAAACCTTCTTTCATTTTTGTCATAAAGGTTGATGGAGATTGGAGAACAAATTCCCTCACTGGCATTATGAAGTAAACGACTCTCCAATCTTTAGTTTTTTTTGGACGAATCAATCTTTGTTAGTTTTACTGATAAACTGTGGATTGTTTTTATTTGAGGTTGAGATACAAACGCTGTTCAGCCAACATTAATTGTTATTTATCTTTGATTATCTGTAATAGTGTCAACAAAAAGATTGGTTTGATTGTATGAGTTTAACGGCTGAATATATTCTTGTGCTAAAATATGGACTCCTGTCTTTGTTTTTGTGTAACCTCAAGTGGCACCATGGATTTGGTTTTGAGTTTGAAATCATTGAGTAGAAGAATATTTTGTTGGGTAATTTGTTAGGGCCTTTTTGTATTTATTGTACCTTTATAGGGACTTTTAGATCTACTTCTGAATTTTTATTTAATGGCACCTTGACACAGTAGGAACATGATCCTCTCAATTTATTTTTTGGGGAATCAATCCCACCATTTTGAGAGTCTATTTCATCGTGAAAATGATAGTTTACAGAGTGTCACGTCATATAAAACGATAAAGTATAAATAATATGACATTGGATACATTTTTAGATTTGTAATGTTTTATCTCAACCATAAAATCAATCCATTTTAAATGGAGAGGATCCTAGTATGGCACCGTATTGTTGTACCTAATTTTATTGCATATTGGAGAAGTTATGCCTAAACAAGTCAAACCCATTTTAGTGATTATAGTAGACAATTATTAAGTGCACTAGAGCGTATCACACCCTCCTAAGATAAATCTTACTTGTAAATCCTGTATATAGAACCTATCCTTGTATAAGAGGGAAGAAGAATAATGCAACGGGTCTATAGAATACTTTCTCTAATAACATCATGAGTAGGAGATTCCTTCATACAATTACTTGATGCTCATGAGTTTTGATGCTAGCCCAGGTTTTTTTGACATTTTGAACATTGTGCATGAGCTTGATGCAAGTGATAGAGTGCCAGATGTCTGCTAGACATTGCAGTACCAAGTCAATTGTTACACTTTCATTTAGATTAGTGGCTAGCTTTTCTAAATTCTAGGCACCTGATTGACCAAAAAGCTAATTTGCCAACAAGAGTACATGTTTAAATTGTATTCAGTTTGGGTGTGAAGTGTGGAAGTTTGGCTTTTGAGCAGCTCAAAAGTTGGGTATTGTTTGATATCGCTTGCATTTCAAAGATTCAATCCAAACTGGTTTGAGCTTGGCTTTTTGAGAGGTACCTCAATTAATATGTTCTATTAGTAGTCCTACTTTATAGATATATATATATATATATATATATATATATATTTGGGTGAGCTGGGGGCCATACATATTAGTTAAACAATGATGCCACCATGGTTAGGTGAAAAGTTCTGTTGTGGCACAGAAGGTTTAGGCTCAGATTTTGGTTCTATGCGATGGGAAATTTTGTTAAAATATAATTATGAAAAATATTGATTATGTTTTTTGCCTGTTATAGTCTCATTCTTTTTGGCTTTTAGGCTTTAATGTTAGGGGTAGGTAAACTTTAATTTGAAAGAGAATGAGGCTTTTTTTGTGGATGAATGAATTTATGTCATTTCTACAAGAATAAAAGAAACAAATGTACAATCAGATTTCACTACATACAAAAAAACGAATAGCATTGATGCTGCAGACGTCTAGCCTTAAAAAGGCCAGAACAAACAAATGTACACACAGATACAAATTAAGCAGAATACAAACAGAATACAAAGCAGCACTTATGCTGCTGGCCTAATGTACGAAATAGGATATTTCGTTTTTTCGTCTAATAGTGAATTTGCTATCAGTATCACATCAATTAAAATTCTGAATGACATAGCACAACATATGTCTTTGGATTTGTAAATTTATTTTATACTATGAAATTTACTCTTCATTTCAAATGAAAAATGGAGATGATCCTTATCCAATTTTGCAACATTTTAGGCTCGATAAAAGAAACTGGTCTAAGTGCATTAGAAGAAGTTTGCCTTCCCTTCGAAATAAAAATTATCTTTTGCAACGTTACCCTCATGTATGTGACATTTACTCGCTCGCATGAACCCTATATGCTTGTAAAAATGATGTATACATAGAGTATTTATATCTAGTCTAGTTTTGAACTTGAATTTTGTTAAAGAATGTTATATTTGAAAAACTAGAACTATAGCTGATCCATACGGTACTAGAATCTAGTTTTCTTTCCTTCTACATCTAGGTTTTGGCTACACAAAAGAAAACTTTGCAAGTACTGTTGTCACCAATCTTATGACATCATACTTTTCCATGATAATTTCTTGTGGTATTGGGAAAGGAATATTTGCTATTTATGACAACTACGCTTGCCTGCCTTCTCATTGGTGATTAGCCAAAGTGATAAACTCTCTTTTATCTCAGAGTCAAAGAATATTATAGCCAAGTGGGAAGAAAAAATCACCTCCTATCCTATGTTGAGGTGGGTTTCTGGTCTTCATGTGTAGGATAGAGAGCTCTATGATTGTAGCAGAGATTTAGATGGGTGGGAACAAGTGTGCTTTATAAATATGGTCCATTTGTAAAGAGTAAAGAAAACTGACTGGCTTTCAATTTTGTTGGATGGATGTTGATTATGGGGAATATATACAGGCTGGCTATGCAATTGTCATCCTTGTTTTGTTATGGACACAAGGCATCTCAAGAAAAACACAGTGAAAATGAAAGCAAGCACTCTCTGAGTATATCCCAATATAACATTTGACCTGTACCTAGCTATTCCATGAGTTTTAACCAAGATAAATGCTGATGTACAACTTATTAATGATGGTCTGCCTTCTAAATTATGGTATGACACATTCAAGACCTCCTTCACTGACAGAGAAATCGAATATATGGTGCCCATGGTCCAATGTCCATCACTTCTGTGTGATCCTTAACTTGGCCAAATTCTTTAGCAATTAACTAGACTATTCTATGTCAAGGAACAAGTAATAAGTATCTTGTTAGCATGGTTAGCCTTTGTTCATGACTAAGACATAATAATCAAATTTTGAATAGGATTCATTATGTTGAGGGCAAAAAGTTCTTGACAGTGTCAACATCTTCATCACCTTCAAGGATGTGATTGCTCAACATGACCTCAGTCAGGAGCTTAGCCACAAGATTATGTGGGTTGCAAGAGAATTAACTCTTTTGCAGTTCTTAGCTAGGGAACTTTATCCATATTTACTAAAATTCTATCTATTCATTTTGAAATGAGTTGAATGGATTTTACTACATTGTCAATAATTTATATTAATTCAATATTTATTTAAAATTTGATAACGTATTAAAATCCAACTCATACATCTATATAATATTTAAAAGTGAAAGTGTAGCATTTATTATTACTATGTTTTTGTTGAGCCCATCAACATAGCATTTCGGTCTATTTAGTCTAGTTCAGTCAATTTGGTCCACTTCGGTGATGCTTTGAGAGGAGAGGTGGATGTAGAAAGAGAAGCCGCTTCATTGAAAATTATGTCACTTTCTCAGCATAACGTTAGTAGATTCCTGATAAAATTACATTTTTTATATGTTGTTAAAGTCTTGTATTTTTTTTTTCAAATATAAGAGATGAATTTATATATATCTGCTTTCTCTTTAGGCTAATTAAGATGTATAGAGAATGGATCATTTGTAAGGAGCATAATATGTAAAAATTGAAGTGTAGTGTTTGTTGTTGATATAATCCTGTTGAGCCACATTAGCGTAGCATTTCGGTCTATTTGGTCTAGTTCGGTTTATTCGGTCTACTATAGTGATGTTTTGAGAGGAGATGTTTGTGTAGAAAGAGGAGCCACTTTATTGACAATTATGTCACAATATAAGCATAATGTTGGTAGGTTTTTGATAAAATTACTTTTTTCATATATAAGTGATGAACTAATTTATATATCCTTCCTCTTTAGGCCATTTAAGATGTATACAGAATGAACCGTTTGTAAGGAGTATATACCTAAAAGTAGAAGCATAGTATTTATTATTACTATGCTCTTGTTGAGCTCCTTTAATATAGCACTTCAGTCCAGTTCGGTTCACTTCAGTGCATTTGGTCCACTTTGGTCATTTTTCGGCACATTTTGTCCAGTTCGGTCTATTCCAGTCCACTTAAATTTATTCCGGTTTACTCTAGTCCATTTCAGTCCTGTTTGGTGATGCTTTGAGATGAGAGCTTTGTATAGAGAAAGAGGAGCCACTTTATTGACAATTATGTCACATTCTCAACATAATGTTAGTAGGTTTTTAAAGTATTGAAAATTACATTTTTCATATGTTATTAAAGTATTTTATTTTATTTTCCTAATATAAGAGACATATTTACTTATATATGCTTCATCTTTAAGTTATTTAAGACGTATAGAGAATGAACCATTTGTAAGGAGCACTAAAAAAAAAATTCCCACCACACATTACATTATTTACAAAATATCTCACTTTATATAATAAGTGAATGTAAAATGTACTATGTTTCCTAAAAAAAAAAAAATACTAAATTTAAATACTTTCAAATAAAAAATAAATAGCTTAATTTAGAAAATCTAATATATCGTATCAACTATACTTTCTTAGAAAATAATCCCATCACTTTTAGAAGGGTAAATATTGATGGTGCTATCTTTTCGTCACAACATGAGGCTTAGATTGGGGTTATTATTCGTGATGATTAGGGGTTGGTTATAGTTGCTCTTTGCAAAAATATTAAGTAACTGCTGGGTCCATTGGAGATTGAAGCTAAAGCTTTTGAGGAAGGAATTCTTTTTGATAGGGACATTGGAATCCGAGAGTTTGTGCTTGAGAGAATTCTCTTGTGGATGTTAATGCTATTGCAGGAAGTTCCCTCCTCCATCATTTGTTATTCATGGAATTACTTATCCATCACATGAGTTTCGTGGATTTGAGGTCTCTCATACTCATAGGAATGGTAATGAACCAGTCCATTTGTTGGCAAAATATGCTCTAGGTATAAAGTATTATGTTACTTAGATTGAGGAGAGCCCTTATTTCTTAGAACGCGCTCTCTAAAATGATATAATTTCTTTTTGTTCTATTCAATGAAATTCTAGTCTTTCTATCAAAAAATAAAAAAAAGAAGGGTTTCAGGCTAACACTTGTAAGTCTCATGTACTATTTTCATTTTTAACTTTACCCAAAAAAAAAAAAAATGATAAATTTTTCTATGCATTGCATGGGTCTAGGACTAGTTTTATAATAAATAGAAACAACTTTAGGAACTCTATATGGGAGTTACTTTGAGAACTCTAGAAGATTTGATAGCTTTACCCTCCAATTAGATACGAAATTTTGTTAGTGTTAGTTACTGAGCATTGGTTAGCATAAGCTGTCGGTCATAGATCCATAAATCATGCTTGAACTCCGTGATTAGTCAAGCTAGTTATGGAATATTGTTAGTGAGTGATTAAGAGTTGTATAAATATGAAAACAGTGTGAATTGGATTTATTATAAATGATATACAAGTTTTACTGAGAATTCTCTAGCTTTCTTCCTTCTGTTCTTTCACTTTCATTCTTCCACTGTTGTATAGCTTGAGAAATACAAAAAAGTTTTCAATGTGCACAGGGATAGAAGTGTTTTAGATGATGAAATTGTTTATATTAACCTGAAATACTTTTAAAGTCTAAACTTCATTATCACTGAACATTATTTGAGAAAAAAAAAGCATAAACAACTAGTCTTATAAGACCTCCACAACATGAGGAAATGGAATAGTGGGGTGCACGAACACAAGTTTGTCCCTTGGAATTCTATATAAATAAATCTGATACGTATTAATCATCATTGACCATACCTTCATATTTCTTTTCTTCATTCTATATCACATAACAAAGATGTCTGAGACCATTGTTGATGATTACTCGTCTCCCATTTCTGTTGAAAGGCTATGGAGGGCTGGCGTTTGTGATTTCAAGAACCTCATGCCTAAGCTTCTTCCCCAGGTTTTATCAAGCATTGAATTTCTTGGAGGAGATGGTGGAGTTGGCACCATTCAACAATATAAATTAATAAAAGGTTAATATGCTACATAATGAAATCCTTATTATGCCAATCATGTAAACTAAGTATTTTGATTATGCTAACTGTGTTATTTTTTTTTTTCTTGACATGATCATGTGCAGCTAATGAGCAATTTGGTGATGTTAAGGATCGAATTGAAGTAATAGACCATAAGAACCATATATTTAAGTACTCTGTCATTGAAGGTGGTCTTGTCGGTCTCAAATTGAAGTCTTTTGTGGCTGAGATTACCCTCAATTCTACTAGAGAAGGAGGCTGCTTAGCCAAGATGAAAATTGAGTACGAATCATTGGAAGACAGCTTACTGTCCGAAGAAGAAATTACACGCATAAAAGATGGGAATTTGGCAATTATGAAGGCCACCGAGGGGTACCTTCTGGCAAATCCAGATGCTTATGCATAAAATTTTACCAATAAACAAAATGTGCTTAAATAGGCTCAGATGACTATGTATTGTATTTTGTACTTAACAGCATAAACATTTTATTATCTGAAATAGGTTCCTTTGGCAAGAAGATTTGATGCTACTGTTTTATTGCTAGTGTGAAGAAATGGTGATGGCATGGTGAATTTTTAATCTCTCACAATAGAATAACTTTCTATCTCAATCAATCAAGTGCCACTCTGTAAAGTATCAATAACATCTTAAGGAGACTCAAAAAAAAAAAAAAAAAAAAAAAATCGTAAGGAGTTTCAAACTACACACTCAAAAACTTAGAAGGACCAAGAGCTCTACCTGACACTCAATGTGTATACATACCCTTTTTACTCTTAATGGGCCATATAATAAAGAACAAGCAAAGAACCAAATATCACGTATAGAATTGAAATTAATATTTGAGAATTGGGTGTAAATTTATATTTAGGTCCCCATCTAAGCATAGACTTGAGGGTTCTCCAAGAGGTAGGCTTCCACAACTTTGTAGATCCCAATAGCACTGTCCTTGCCTGCCTTAATTTCTTCTTCTTTGATTTCAAAATCACCAATAGTGTTGTATTTGCTTGTCATCTTGCAGATGCAACCCCCATCACTAGCTGCCTCAAACTTGACCTCGTAAGCAATAGATTCAAGCTTGTCACCCAAAGCATCCCCCTCAATCATAGTGTACTTGCACACAAAATTGTCCTTATCAAGCTCATCAAGTCGATGTTTCACATATTTAAAGTGGCTAGCTACATGATAAACAAACAAAACAAACATTAAAGTCATTGTATGAAAAACACTGCCACAATTAAAATAAGTTTTGATAGCTAGTTTGATTAGGTACTCTCTGAATATAGCTAATGTGGTACTCAATACCAAAAAAAACAAGTCACCTAGTAAAATAATGGGAAATAGTCATTGCATACACACTAACATGAACAACTTACACACATGTGATTTTAAACTGAAATTGTGATTTCAATTTAAAATCACGTGTAATAGACAGTGCTCTAAATTAACAACAAAAACTCAAATTCAAGTGATAAAGTCAATTTTTTGGATATTAATTAGTTCGTTTTTCTATTGGTTTGAAGTACCATGTCAATTGAATTCATGATGTATCTAATAATTTTCCCGTTAGATTACTAACCTTCAGTGAAGTTGACTTGTTCAATGCTTCCAGCTCCTCCATCTCCTTGAATAACCTCAACACTTTTTATGAATTTAGGTAAGAGCTTTGGAATCAATTGGTTAGACTCTAGGATCAATGCCTTGTACATTCTTGATGGGGCAATTGGACATGTGAACTCTTGTGTAAAGCTGGTGACCCCCATGGCTTATTGATTTTAGTGAGAAGAGGGGATAAATAAGATGATATATGGTAATGAAAGTCACATAGAGGATAGAGCTATATATAGATTATTAGATGGCGTGGGGTTTGGTAACAAGTCTCATTGAGAAAATGGGAAGTTAGATATGCAGCCAAAGAAAGTAAGACTTTCAAATTTAAAAAGGCTTTTCAATCTTTGTGGCTCTTGGACTGCTTATGTTTCAATATTCAAACATATGGGCGGCGCATACTAGGTTGAATGAGCTTTCGAACTCGCGCATATGGCCCAAGTTTTGAGTTCAGCTATCAAGCAAAGTTATACTGTAGCCAATTTAAGGTTAAAATACAATTTATATCCTTTAAATTTTACTTTAAAACTAGTCGTAGACGCACGCATGGTGTGTGACAATTTTTTAGAAAAAAATATTATTTTAGTCTCTAGACTTTATAAAGAGTTTTTATTTTTTATTTTTAAATAGTTTTATCATATTTTTCATAATTTTGTCTATAACATTTTTTACCATTATCATATATTTATTAATTGATGATTTGCATAACATAGACATTAAATAAGAGGTAGAACTATTCATTAAATTATATATATATATATATATATATATATATATATAACTTCCCTGGTTATAGTTTGATTCGTTTTAAGTTTAAATTTTGTAATATTATATTTAATTGTTGATTATTGATTTAATTAAGTGAATGCAATGATTGATTTTATTGCACTATAAAGTTTTCAATGTCCTTTGTATAGCCATCTTTATTTTATTTCTTACTCCTCTTGACCACCTTTTTATTTTCCAAATAACGGTTATTAATTGACGTTTGATTTCATTTCTTTTTTTCTTCCCTTGCTAGTTGTAGATTTTATGGTTATCAATAAGAAATAGATATCATGGATGGCTTAAATAGTTATAGATGTAGTTATGTTAGTGGTATGTCAAAGATTTTCTTTTTTTCTTCCTTTTAAATTTTCAAGAAAATATGAAAGACATTTCTCTAGTTTGGTCTCAATCAATTAAGATATCCATAATATATTAATAGAAGTAATAATGAGCCTTAAATTTTTTTAATTTATGAAGTTGTTAGGTTATTGGTATGTCAAAGGTTTTATAAAAAAATTTTTAAAAAAATTCCAAGGAAATGCAAAAGGCCTTTTTTAGAAAAAAGAAATTGTGACTTTTTGAATTGTAGAAATATGATTGTTTTAATTACCTTGTTTATAGATTTAATTATTAAGTTATAAACATCTAAATTAAAGTAGATGAATATATAAATGCAAAATTATATGTAAAGTTACATCCGCACAAGATAAATATGTATAAATAATTTTTTTTTTTAAAATTATTCATGAATCATTATTTCATTGTTTACTTATAAATACCTAAATTAAATTAAAAAAAATTAAAATAGATGAATACGTAAAGGTAAAATTATAAGAAAAGTTAAAACTACCCAAGATGAACGTTTAACCACTGGTAGATGTGTGTTTTTGTAAGACTAAAAATATACACGACTGCTTTAGCTGGAACTATATAACTATGCCAATATTGTGGTGAGTGGTTCCATCATTTGCAAATTATCAATTTTGGTGGCCTTAAAAATCAAATATTTCATTTTGCAAAAAACTTTACATGAACTTCTCTTTTATGACAACTTTTTTTAAAAAAAAAAAAAAAATTCTTTTTTTCTTTTTGCTGAAACAACTTAAGAATATTAAGGCTTAAGTTAACACATGTGGTAGTTGTAAAACATGTCAATGATTTGAAAAATAGAAATGTTTAAATATTTAAAAAACATTTTTAGTAGATTGTAATATAAAACATTTTTTTCTCAATATTTATGCAACTTTTCCCACAAGATCAATATTGTTGGCATCCTTTAAAGATGATACATAATATTTTTGAGAAGAAGAAGAAGCAAAGACGATGCTGACACATAATATAAAATTATTAAGTTTGTGTGATTTAAATTTGTGGCAAAAAATATATTAATGTATCTATGATAAAAGTTTTTATCTAAATGATATATAGTAGTTCATATTTTTTTTAGACTTGATTCAAAAAGTTCATTCTCAATAGCCTTTTAAGTCTAAAAATTGCTTAATCTATGGGCCTAGACACATTCAAAGGGTGCTATTTAAATTATAAATTATATGATCCTTTATCACACAAATATTTTGATTCCCCCAATGTATGGTAAAGGAAGGCAAGTTTGTGTCTAGCCATTTTCTAAATTTGAGCTGCATAATTTAATAGTATGGAGGATGTGATTGGATTTAAATGTTGAATAAAAATGATGAGAGGAAAAAAGAGTAAAAATAAAATATTTAGTAATAAACATCAAGTTATCGAAGTTATTCTATGTAATATAATAACATTATATTATTATATATTATATGTATAATGCAGTAGGATAATATTTAATCAAAGAGAATATAAAAGATAACAACTTAAAACACAAAACTAAATGTGGGTTCTAGTTAGTTCAACTGATAAAGTCTCTGATGGTTGTATACGAGATTTGGGGTTCAATCCCCGCCTACACCAAAAACTGATTGGTGTCTTGGTCTGATGATAAAGAATTATCATTAGGAGCGGATGCCATAAGTTGAAAATCTCTCTAAAAAAAAAAAAAAAAAAACACAAAACTAACTTGTATAAACCCAAAGTAGAATTCTAATTAACTAGACTCATCACACGCGCTTCACGCTTGCGATGAGGCTTTTTATTTTTATTTTTATTAGTGGTCCTATTATTAGGAAAAAAAATTGTGTTTTATTTTTTTATTTATATATATATATATATATAATTTTTATTTTGAAAATCTAATTTATAAGTGAATAAATCAATTTGAAAATTAATAGGAGAGTGGTCCTATTTTTTAGGCAATATTTTTGTAGGAGTTAGAATTACATTTTTATCAGATTGTCCTTTAGTTTTGTTTCTACTTAAACATAGGGGTGTAATGGCATTTTTGAACTAAAAAATGAGGTATCCAAATAGGAGAAGTCTCTTAAATAATAGTATAGACACAAAAATTTATCAACCTAAAGAATTGATGCAATAAAAATAAAAAAATAAAACAAAAAATGAAAAATAAATTGAGAGAGAGAGAGAGAGAGAGAGAGAGAGAGAGAGAGAGAGAGAAGTAACATTTTTTGTGTGAGAAAACTATACATAGAATGAAAAAGAAAATGCCAAATTTATAGTAGGATATTGAGAATAAGAAGAGTCAAAATAAAGGAAGATAAAAAGGTAGAGAAAGAATGATATTAAGGTAAAAAGTAGTGGGGAGATGAAGAGGTAAAAGGGAGGGAGAGTTTTGGAAAATTAATAATAAAAATAATGATTAAAAGATATTTTAATTTTTAAATAATGGAGTTTTGTAAGTCACCTTTAATGAGAAAATATTTTAAAAAATATATAAGAAAAATTGGAAACAAAAAATGATGACGTGGCTGCTGATGCAGCTCAACGTGACCGTAGTAATATTAAATGTTACGCTTTAGCTTTTAATAATATATAGATATAGATTTGGTAAGTTATTGATCTTTTAATTTTTTTACCAACCATTTTGGCACAATTAAGAAAGAAATGATGACTTTCTCAAAAAAGAAAAAAAAGAAAAAAAGAAAAGAGAGAGAGAGAGAGAGAGAAAGAAATGATGACAAACTATTAAAAATATGCGTTCTTTGAATCTACTACCATCTCAACAAAAATTTTGAGGAAAAATAAATAAAATAAAATATATTGATATAAAAAAAAAAATGCATGAGTGCATACACACATAAGAGTAAGAAATTATTTTAGAATAGAAAGAAAAATAGTGAAGGACCCTAGTTTCTTATTTCTCATTTTGCCTTTAATTTTCTAATGATTAAGAAAAAGAGTTTAATTTTTATTACTAATGAATTTTAAGCTATACAATAAATGTGCTTAATCTTGTTTATTTTGCGGAAAATTTACACTTGTCACATAGTCTTTTCTGTATTCTTGAAGTGAAACTATTATTTCAAATTTTCAATAGTTAAGCTATGTGCCAAAATTCAATGTTCAGATGATTGATTATTGCAATTTACCCCCTCTTCATCTTCATATACGTGGATTAAACAGATTTTTTTTTATAGAAAGAGTGGATTAAACAGATTAATCTTACATTAGACACTTAAAGACCAATAACTTTAAACATATAAATTAGTAAGGACTCTCTTTCCTTAGCAACGTGTGAGATTCAACGTGTGAAATTCCCACTTTTTCTCAAAAAAAAAAAAAAAAAACTTATCATTTAAATTATTTTTTAATTTCAAAATGCACCAAAATTCTTTTCCTTCCGTTTCCTTCATTTTTTTTTTTTTTTTGTACTTTCGTTTTCTTTCATATGTTTGTTTATATAAAAAAAATATTGGCCAATCTTTGAGTGACATGTGGTGCCAAATTGGCATATTTATAACTTTTATTTATTTATTTATTTTTATGTGGCAACCATGCATTGGCTAGGATGACACTTGCAAGGAGATTGGGTGGAACTTAGAACTTGACTGGGTAGCTAATAAAAAATTAAGGATGGAATGATAAAGGTATCGAGCTACCCCCTGGCTCCACCAAAAAATTTCAATTATGACTTCTATATGTTAATTGTTAAGCACTCTACCCACTCTGATAGAAAAAATAAAACAGAAAACTTCACACTTGACTTGAGAACAATGAAACCAAATACAAAAAAGAAGGAAAAAATTTGTTCCACACGTTGCAAAGTCTATATTATGTCAATCATGTTATTCATGTCCCATGTTTTTTTGCTTTATCTCAAATTTAGCCTTATCATCACTCAGCTCACAACACTTTCTCCAGCTAATCACATTTTTTATTTTTTATTTTTTAAACTTTCTCACTGCACTTCAACTTCAAGGCTTAAATTAGTGGGTCCTATAATTTACCCAAAATAATAATAATTACCAAAACTATTTATGTCCTTATACAGTAGAAAGAAAGAAAAAAACTTTCTTTTTTCATATTTTCTTTTTTTCAAAAGCAATCAAGGTGGTGAGACACGAATACAAAATATAGTATTATACTCTTAACACTTAATCTTTGATTTATTTAAAGGAACTATATTAGATATTTAAATTTTATGTACTTAGATTAGTCTTAACAATGAATTGATTATTTTCATTCATTTATTTTGATGATATGAAATAAGGAATTGATTACTTTGATTGTTATTTATTTTAATTAACAATTCTTTGTTTATTTTGTTATTAATATTGATTAATATTTTTTAAATTAATTTTATCTTTTAATCTTGCTTTTTAAATTTTGTCTCCCCTAGATTGAAATCTTGACTCTGCCACCTGGAATTGGGTGTCATAAGGAGTAAGCAATCCATGGCTTGCGATAACTGGCAATAACCAAGCAACTACCATCATGCCTAAGTTTAATACTTTAAGAGAAATGTAAGGGTAAACGAGCAAAATATAGGAGTCCAAGTTGCTGGACACCTATATATTAAGAGAGACTTTGATATTTTGCTTTTCTTTCTAATTTTCTTCAAGTATTAAATTTAGCCATGATTGTAGTTGTTTGGTTACATCAATGGAAGTAAGTTTCCTAATGATGTTATTTTTCCAGCACTTCAGCATTATAGTTTATGGCATTCTTCCTCTGTCATTTTGTTTTTATGTCGAAACAAAGTACAATATATTAATTTAGACTTGATTCCCCTGATTTACATTTTGAGTAAATCACAATTAACTTAAATCGTTTTAACTTGATTACGCCTCATCCAAAGTCATGTATGTTGAAATCTTCAACTACGAGTCACATAGCCTACTTGAAGTTGAAGTCACCCCGACGCAAGGGTGAGACTTGGTTTTAAAACTACCTTGAAGCAAGGATTTCGCATTGATCAAACTGGTAAAACTTGTAACACAAATCATTTTGCACACGCGTCAGTATTCACAGGTTAATTTGAACTGAAATCGTGAGTTGAAGACATGATTTTAAACTAATTAACACTGCCGCAAACTGAAAAAATAAAATAAAATAAAATCAAGGGGTGAACTGAAAAATACTGTTTGGGATGCTGCTGATTATTTGGGTTTGGGTGTCATGAATTCAGACGTTTCAATCTTTCTGAACCACAGAAAATTACAATCCAAAGACAAGGCTAACCCGTTTCTGGTAAACCTCAATTCACATATTAACAAATTGCAAAATCTCATTGAACAGGAAGAAATTTTTATAAAGAAACATAGAAATACAGTGTGTTGAGACTTCCCAAACAAAACACAATCCTGAAAATCATCACATAATAACCTTTTCAAGTGTCGCTAGCATTACTCATAGGCATGAGGGTGTGCCAAGAGGTAGGCCTCCACAACTTCATACATCCCTATGGCCCTGTCCTTTCCATGCTCAATGTCCTGTTCTTTGATCTCTACACCTTCCTTTGCTTTGTACTCACTGGTCATCTTACACATACATCCTCCTCTGCCATATCCCTCAAACTTAACCTCATAAGTAATATATTCAAGCTTGTCCATTAAAGCATCACCTTCAATCAAAGTGTGCTTGCACATGAACTTCTCTTTATCAAGTGCATCAATCCTGTGCTTCACATATTTGAAAGGACTTTCTGCATATACAGTGAAACAAACAGAAGCATGTTAATTTCTTATGTAAAACTTACAACTAAGTAATACAAACATAAGAGTTTTGTATCCTAACCTTCAGTGAAATTAATCTGTTTGATGCTTCCAACTTCACCGCTGCCTTGAACGAATTCGATACTCTTTATTGATGAAAACATGAGCTTGGGGCAAATGTTATGAGAGTCAAGGATCAAGGCCTTGAACATCCTGTCTGGAGTTACCTGAGTTGCAAATGACTGAGAAATTTTGGTGACACCCATGATTGCTAAGACTATGAAATCAAGAGAAAACAAGTTATTAAAAGGAGGAGATGAATCAATTGGCTCAATGGAGGGGGATTGTTTTAAGAGGGAGGAAGACCTTAGTTTTGTAGCTATGTAGAAACTTAGGTAAAGGTCGCTTTGGCTTGAATTTTTATGTTAGTCCACGACTCCGCGTTCAAAGTTCATGTGCTAATCAATTATAACATATACATTATAATAATATGAGTCTAGAAGTCATTTCTCAAAAAAAAAAGAAAAGAAAAAAAAAAGGGTCTAGAAGTCGAATTTTTCAACACGGGATGGAATCATGGTACAGTTATTTTCAGGAAAATCTCCAAGGCTTCTAGTAGTGGGCCTAGTGGCATTAAAAGTTCACGCGTTCAGATTGAATCACAGGAAAAATATTAAAATGCAAAAACATCAAGGAAGTCCCACAAAATAAGAAATTTGATATATTTAAATAAACAATAAGTTTAAGCACACAAAATATATATATTCACAATTGTTATTGATGATGCAAGAACTCTTAGTGTTTAAGATTTTGAATTTTTCACGTACCTCAAATTTGGTGAGGACTGGCTTTTATATAGGGGATCTTGAGTGGGTCTCCTTGTTTTATGCTACTATCAACATGGGAGAATATCGCTTATTTTGCTGAAAACTGAAAATACTGTAACAAAATAATTTTTAAATGTGTGAACAGTGCTATGAGACCTATTTTTAATGAAATTTTTGTTGAAAAAAGAAGTTTGTGAATCTCGTGAACAGTATATAGGACCTACTGGAAAAACCAACAGCCACAAAAATGTGTGGCTAAAAAAAAAAAAAGAAAAAAGAGAGAGAAGGAAACACAGACACAATAAGCTGGCTTTTCATTAGTACCCAAACGGATACTTAGTAAAGGAACAAAATTGACCTTTGCCCCTTTCTATCAAAATATCCAGCATTTTGCCCCTCTTTTGAAAATAATTAGGGAAATGCCCTCTTTTGAAATTTGATTTTCTCAAAATCGAGTTAAATTTTTTTTTCTTGGAGCCCTATAGTGACATTTTAAGGAGTCTATAGTGACGTTTTAAGGACCCATAGTGGCGTTTTGAAACTTAAGCTGCATGAACTTGAGTTATAGGCAATTTTTATTTTTATTTATTTTTAACTATAACTCGAGTTCATGGAGCTTGAGTTACAAAACGTCATTATAGGTCCTTAAAACTTCATTATAGACTCCTTAAAATGCCACTATAAGGCTTAAGTCGATTTTGAGAAAATCGAGTTTCAAAAGAGGGACATTTTCTTAATTAGTTTCAAAAAAGGGGCAAAATGCTAGATATTTTGATAGAAAGGGAAAAAGGCCAATTTTGTCAGTAAAGATAGTGGGAATGAATTTTGGGAAAACTGCTCCCATGTTTGGAAGTAGTGGGCTTATGTGATAAATCCCATTTCAATCAAGTTTGGCTAAATTTCTCTTAGTATTGAATTCTTTTTCTCATGGACGAGCATGATGTCTAGATTACATATATATTGTGGACGGTGCTATGTAAGCTTAGATGACCATATAGACGGTGAGTCCATTTTATTCCATATCAGTTATCATGACATATTGCTATTGATATATAATAAAAATGAAATTAGTAATAGTGGTAGCTCAAGGCTCCAATAAAAAAGCCCCCATCTTGTAAATTAGTAATTGGTTTCCAAAAAAAAAAAAAAAAAAAAAAAAAAAGGAAAAAAAATAAGGCCCCAATCCCGATATTTGTATTTGACAGAAACATTTTTTTTTATATTAAAAAAAATATTTTAGATCTATTAAATTAGTCATATTATTAATTGAAAAGAAGATGTTAACAATATTAAAATACAAAAACTTATTTAATTATTTTGTATCTAAGGAAGCAAGAATCAGTTAAATACAGTATTCATATGTAAAATTAATAATTAAATATAAAAGACCCCATTTAAAATTATCACCTTAGACTTTAAGTTGTATTGAGCCAGCACTAAGTAGTAATGGGTCAATGTAAAAATGATATTAATCTAATCACAACTTGGTATGTTACCATTATAAAATAAGATTAGGAATTACAACTGATCATGATTACTTTGGGTAAATGATACCCTAAATAAGTTGCTAATGTCTCTTCTAAAAAGTGGAGTGCCTGGACCGTAAGTGCCAGCAAATCCATGAATCTCATAGTTCTTAATCTAAGCTGTGGGTCAATTTTCACTTCATGATTACTTCAACTTGGGTCCCAGCAGAACATATAATTTTGGTTAATGACGTGCACACCATCACTTAGTCACATGCCCATATGAGTGGTGTTACATCTATAATACTTTTATAACAAATTCTAGATAGCAAGATGTTATTAGTTTTAATTTGAATCCACCATTAATATTACATTTCTACCCATCAATAACAATAACAGGTCTCTTTCTAGTAACAAAATATAGATGAAAATAGTCCTTGGATTTCCATTTATCAAGTTATCAAGTGATAAAGGTTAAATTCTCAGATTCTTCAACAAAATAAGCAAAATAAAAAGAAACACAAAGAAAGATTCGAGCAATTGCACCCAGACCACAGATGTGAAGTGTTCCCATTGGTTTTTTGCATGTTCACTCAACGAGAAATTAAAGAAAAAAAAAAATCACCTGGACTACTCAATCTCCCATAAAAAGTATATTTTCCCTATTTTGTATTCTTAGGGTTTGTTTGAGATCTGCTTATTTTGCTGAAATTGAAAATTTTTTGTTGAAAGTACTGTAGATAAAGGTAAAAGTTAGCTGAAATAGTACAGTGAGACCCATGAATAGTACCAAAAAGTATAGTAAGGCCTATGAATAGTAGTAAAAATAAGTTAAATAGTAAAATAAGCTGGCTTTTTTAAGCGGGAACCAAACAAACACTCTCCAACCAAATAGCTGGCCAAAAAAAATTATATTATACTCTTTTCTTCATTATTTTTATACTAAACAAAGTAATCATTGAAGACATATAAGTAACAGTTTTGACGTGATTTTAACATTAACAAAACCTGAGGTATTAATTCTAATTTCTAAACGTACATTTCAAATTTTACTTTATTTATTTAAATCCCAATTAATAAACAAACAATTTCATTACTTTAATTTCTTTTTCTTTTGAAAAAAATTGTTTTCAACCATAGTGTTTCATACTATCAAATTTGTTATACAATATTCATCATAATAATCAACATTTTTTTTTTTCTTGAATGATAATAATTTAGAATTTACAAAATTTTAAACCAATAACATTGACAAAATTCTTCAATTGTTTTCCTTGTTATCAATACAGCTCAGCGTTTCTCTGTGTAGGCACAAGTTACAACACCCCCCCCCCCCCCCCCCAACACACACAAACACACACATGCTTAAGGGTAAAACTTATGTATATTTTCTTAGACATAGTATAGGCCAAAATTGGGAATTAATCCTGTTTGCCAAATAATATAATTAGTAGGCATTATTTTGAAAGTATATATCACATTAACATCTCGAGTCTAAAAGACTCGATTTAGGGCCTATAAATCAAGTCTCAAAGACTCGGTTTCAGTGTTCTGATCACGTTTGATTTGACGTTTTTTCCACATGGCATCCACCTGGAAATTGAGTCTCTAAGACTTGATTTATAAGCCGACCCTTTACAGATCAAGTAAAATGTTTTAAGCCTGCATCTCTTCTCTCTCATTGCTCTCTCTTTTCTTTCCTCTTCACCATTTTGCCTCCATCTCTTGCCTCTTTTACCTTTCAACCTCCATTAAATTGGGCTACGGGTAAGATCGGGTCCTCTCTCACTGCTCTCTCTTTTCTTTCCTTTTCACCATTCTCCCTCTCTCTCCTCTCTCACCTGATTTGCAATAATTTAAAAAAAAAAAAAATTGGATTTGCAGATCTAGGCGGTAGGAGTGATTGTTGATCGGTGGTGGTGGTGATGGATCCAGGCAGTGGTGGTTGTTGATCGGTGGTTTTGACGCTTGTTCTTCTTTGGGGTTGCTATTTTTTTTTTAATTATTATTTTTTTTTGTTGGTGGTTGTTGGGGTGTATGTGGTGGTGGGGTGATGGGTGGGTTTTGATTTTGGGTAGGTGGGTTGAGAGTAGTGGCTGGCTGGGCTTGGATGAAATCGGTGGCTGGGTTGGGAGTGGTAGATGGAGTGGTGGCCAAATCATTTTTGGTTTGCCACAGTGGGCCTAAGTTTTGCTCATCGTAGATTTGCTGCTGTGGATTTGGATTTTGCTCGCCATGCGACTTGCTTGCCTTGGGGCTTTTTTTTGTTTTTGTTTTTGTTTTTGATTTTTGTGGTGGGTTTTGCTCAGTCATGATCTTCTACAAACCCCATGGTGGTGGGTGGATTTTGATGTGGGATAGGCAAAATGTGGGTTTTGGTGGTTGTTGATGTTTGTGGTGAATGGTGATGGTGAGTCATTTTTTGTGGGGTGGGGTGGGGTGGGGGGAACGGTTTGTACATGAGAGAGCTAAACATGTGTGTAAGGAGGCTGAAGATGCAGGCTTAAAACATTTTACTTGATTGGCTTATAAATCGAGTCTTAGAGATTCGATTTCCATGTGGATGCCACGTGGAAAAAACGCAAAATCAGACGTGATCAGAATACTGAAACTGAGTCTTTGAGACTCGATTTATAGGCCGTAAATCGAGTTTTTTAGACTTGAGATGTTAGTAGAAAATATAGATTTGTAATGGTGCCTACTAATTATATTCTTTGGCAAACATGGTTAATTCCCAATTTTGGCCCATAGTACATTGGAATCTTTAACTAAATTCAAGCATATGGTTGTATTAAAATGAAGTACAATGTGTGGGTAGCTACTCTTAATGGTTTATTTATTGTTCGGAGTGCGTACAGGTTGGCAATGGAAGAGTCTCGATCAAGCAACAGAGGTTCTAGTTTGAATCCCAGCAAAACCCGTAGATTCTGGAAGCGGTTATGGAGTTTACAGGTTCCCCACAAGGTGCGTCCCTTCGCCTGGAGACCATGCAAAAGCATATTACCTACAAAGGAGAATCTTGTCCGGAGGGGAATCCAGTTGAAAGTTGGCTGTGAGGAGTGCAAGGAGGACGTTGAGTCTGTGGGTCACATCTTGTGGTCATGTAGCCGAGCGAAGGAAGTGTGGCCATGCACAAAGATGAAGTTTCATTTTGATCAGACCCGAGTCAACTCATTCCACGACCTGTTGTGGCAGATTTTGATGACAGACTCATCTGAGGAAGAAGGCACTGAACTGGTGGTGATTGTAGCATGGGCATTGTGGTCTAACCGTAATGAGGTTCGACATGGTGGAAGAAAGAAGAGCGCTGTGGCTCTATTCCAGTGGTCTCGTCAATACTTGCAAGAGTTTCATGAAGCATCTCAGATGGTTCCCAATACAGTAATGCCTCGGGTTGTTGGGTGGTCTCCTCCTCCAAGTATGAGATATAAAGTGAATGTTGATGGTGCGGTATTCTCGACCCAAAAAATGTGCTGGTGTGGGAGTGATGATTAGAGATTCGAATGGGCAAGTAATTGCTGCTTTGAGCAGGAAGTTGAACACTCCTTTGGGTGCTCTAGAAGTGGAGGCTAAGGCGTTTGAAGCGGGGTTGAAGTTTGCATGAGATGTGGGCATCCATGACTTCGTTCTTGAAGGAGATTCATTGGTGGTCTATAATGCACTGCGTGGTTCCTCTACACCACCATCTATGATAGCACTTGTGATACGGGGTATTTTGATGTCTTGTGGGCCTTTAGATAGGATTGATTTTTCTCATGTGAAAAGGCAAGGTAATAGACTTGCACACTTGTTAGCAAAGTACGCTTTAGGATGTGCGGATTATTTGACTTGGATGGAAGAGACACCTTGCTTCCTAGAGCAAGCTCTTCTCCATGATGTACACTTTACTTGATTTTCCTAATGAAAGTTGCAGTCTTCCCATCAAAAAAAAAAAAAAAAAGAAGTACAATGTATATTTTTCAATGATAATTAAAATCACTGTAGATAAGTGTGTGAATTTAATTAAGAAAGTTATGATATGTGCTTCATAAAGATACTTTTTATAATTAAGTCAATAAACTAAGTAGCATTTTTTATAGGCAGGATTTGAATCCAGACAAAAGGAATTTACCAATTAAACAGAGTGGCTCAGGCAAACGAACAAAAGGAATTTACCAATTAAACAGAGTGGCTCAGGCAAACGAGTCGATGGGTTTCTGACGTGTTAGATGTGTTTTGTAATTTTTTAATAAAAAATGGCCACATTACTATTTTGTTTTAGTTTTTAGTTTTTGGTTTTTTTCCCCTTCTGCTCCTCCGTAAATGGCTACATTGCAAATCACTTCATGCTCTGTTACACACGTAGGCATTGCCATTAATGTTGGTTAACATATAGACTTATAGCACTCATTTTTAAAATTGAGGAATAATAGTTGCTTGAAATTTGAGGGATTAATTGTGTTCACCATGTAAACTTTAGAGATCAATAGTATATTTTTTAAAATTTTATTTTAACTATATAAAAAAAGAATATAAATGCATTTTTTATATTTAAATTTTTTTTACCTATCCCTACTTAGTGCATCAATTAATTGGTAACAATTTTTGGAATTTAGGTAGACATACTATATGTTTAGCAAAAAAAAAGGTAGACATACTATATATAGTAAAAATAAAATATCCCTATTTAACAATCTTTACTGTTTTTTTTTTTTTTTTTTTTTTTTTTTTTTTTTTTTTTTGGGGTCTCTCTCATTCCTATATAAAATTTGCCATTATATAAGGATTATTATTGATTTATTTCCTAAATTGCTCCAATCAAAATGAAGTGGTTTTAAATTGTGCACTATAGTAAGTAAAGCCCATGACCACCACACACCCTTAATGCGATGGTCACTGTACAAGTATAAATGCTTGTGGGGTGTGGCGAGCAAGGGTTAAGGTTCAACTCTTCAGGAGGAAGTTTCACACACATATACACTTAGATTAAGTTAGAGTATAATTCTATCTTGTATCAAAAAGTAAAACCCGTGACTAAAATTTGTTACCCATAACTTAGCAATTCAATCGTTTCTGGAACACCACCGCACACCCTTAGTGCGATGGTCTCTCCATAAGTATAAGTGTTTGTGGAGTGTGGAGGGTAAGGGCCGGTGTTCAAGTTTCTAGGAGAGAGCTTCACACACACACATACACTTAGATTATTCTATATATATATATATATATATAAATCGTTTCCTAGAAATGGAAGCAAACATGGGGAGCCAAATAAAGCCCACAAGCGGGGAGCCAAATAAAGCCCATAAGCACTTCAAGTATAGTTTATGTCAATAATGATATCATAAAAACAATGGTACAAATAGAAAAACTTGCAAATGTATGTGCATAATTATAGCCAGATGAATTTCAACACCAGAAACTACTAATAGGACAGACATGAAAATAGGCAAAAATTTGGGTACAATTCCTTGGGTATTGTATCATAAGGTTTCCCAAGTCCCAACATGTTCAATCATGTGGCTGTATTAACCAATACAACACATCTTTAGGTAAAGACAATTAAATTCAAGGGAAAAGTACATGAAACTGAAAGAGAAGGAAAAAAAGTAAATGCAAACAGAAAGCAGAAACTTGTATTGATCAATAGAGAAGCTTCAACAGATTCTGAAATGATCTCAATAGGAATCCAAGAAAGAATTGAGTGTAAATTCTTTTGAGAGTATTCCTAATCAAACCTTAGTAAAAATGAGTTATGTAATCTAAGTTACAATCTATTCATGATTGTCCTTTTACATTTAAAAAAAAACTAGTCGGAAACCATTGTGATACACGGGAAAACTTTACCTAAAAGTATGTTAGATTCAAGCTTTGCATAAAAAGTATAATTAAATTATATTGGTCTCAAACTGAAATAATAAATACTACGAGAAGACTTAAAAAAAAAAAAAAAATTTGGTGTGCATCTAACTAAAAGTTTTTGTAGTCCTCTCTAGTTTCTACTATGGAATACCAAAATTATTTTTGCATCATAGATTTTATGCCAAATATTTGTGGCTAGAATCTTATAAATTGGTTAGATTTTCAAAAAGGACAAATGCTATTAGAATCTATTACCACAGTATCTTAATTGTTTGTCAATATCTGTACTTATGATCATCTTTATGCTTATGATGGACCTACCACTTTCATGCATTTGTGTAAAAAAAAAAAAACTGCAATTCGAAGGAACACAAACTCAATCAAACTTGTTATGAATTTCTTAATTGGTTGTTGGAGCATATCAAATTGGTTTTCATACCTAGTACCATAGCATCACAAATGACTAAAAATTTAATATGAATATAGTTGAATGCAATATGACTATTGGTGACTATGCCATATTATATAGCATTTGACATTTTCTTTAACACGGAAAATTCTTAGGTACTCTCAGAGTATAGTGAAATGATGCTCTTTCCTCTCACATTCATAATGGACTTCACCATGAATTTAATGAGTGGACCCTACCATAAATGTGAGATAAGAGAGCACTATTCACTATGCTTTGGGAGTATCTAAGAATTACTCTTGTAACATAGCAAGAGATGTACTTGTTATCTTAGTAGACAATCCTTCCAATGTGTAGCCCATTGGTAAGATTGAATATTATCTTCAATTTGGGGAATTTGAGAGAGAGAGAGAGAGAGAGAGAGAGAGAGAGAGGTTTTGGAAGAGGAAGAGAAAATAGAGTGGTGGAATTGTTGAGATTAGATTGTACATTTCCTTTTTATTTTTATTTTTTAGAGTGATTGTATATCTTCCTTGACCATACATATCCATTTATTTACACAGAAGGGCTGAATTAAGACTTTAAAAATGAGTAGAAACGTTGGTTTGGTCAGATAGGATCAGTGAATTTGAACTACAAATCGTTGTTTGTAAAGACGTTGAAGAGTGTGTGTAGTTTGAAAGGAAGTTTGTACGGAGGAAGAGGAAGAGAAAATAAAGTGGTGGAATTGTTTAGATTAGATTGTACATTTCCTTTTTATTTTTATTTTTTAATAGTGATTGTATATCTTCCTTGACCATACATATCCATTTATTTACACAGAAGGGCTGAATTAAGACTTGAAAAATGAGTAGAAACGTTGGTTTGGTCAGATAGGATCAGTGAATTTGAACTACAAATCGTTGTTTGTAAAGACATTGAAGAGTGTGTGTAGTTTGAAAGGAAGTTTGTACGGAGGAAGAGAGCTTCTAAGTGAGTCAGGGTCTTGGCTTTCAAGTTTTCATCTACACATGGGGAGGAGAAAGAGAGTTTGTAAGTGGGTTAGGGTCTGGCATTTCATCTACACATGGGAAAGGATCATACCTATGTCATAATATGTAAGGGAATAAGTGGGTTTGGGTTTTCCACAAGGTTTGGTTTAATTTTCAACAACCCATCTTTTAGATGATAGTAAAAAGCAATGAATGTGATTTTTTGGGTAATAGTAAAAACAACTTAATGAAAAGAGGTTAAAAAGGCTAAATACAATATTAAAGCACTATATGACAGGAGTTTATGCACTTTCACAAGAGATCTTTGCTTATATATATATTGAAGTGTATACCATAGTTTATCAAGTACAATGACAAGTATCGGTTACATGGATCATTTTACATTACACACTTCTTTTTTGTATGTAACATACCTATCCAATCTTAACTGCTCATCTATTATTGTAAAATTTATGTTAAATAAGAAAAAAAAAATCTATTTTAACCAGCTATTTAAACAAGTCTTAAATAGTGACAGGTCTCTTACCCAAAAAAATGTCATAAGAAACTTCTGACGTGTCTCTAGAATAATATGAAGTCAATTCAGAGCATGACTGCAAGCTTTAAAGAGGTTACATTGTCATGAGAACATGATAACCTACTTTGACACAAGAACAATCCACATACATATAATCATCCAGCCTCAAAATGATATACCAAAGTTACTTATCAAAAAATGATATCTCAACGTTTATATTATTACATCATGGTTAGATTACCCAAACTATATCTTTGAAAATTACAAAAACTGCTCAAGATATCTTCTTGACAGGCATGCAGCTTCTAACCAAAACAGTCCAACTAGACAGGAAACCCTTAGCTCCACACGAGCCACAAACTCCTACCTCCAAATCCTCTGAAATAGTAACAAAAAAGGGTGAGTTTTTCCAGAGTTTAATATCGAATAAGAAACAAATCTATGGCCTTATATATAGAGAGAGAGATGGGTTCAAGTTACATCTGGTGTAACTTTTTTTTTTTAAACTATTGGATTTAAGTAGATTTAACGGTAAAAAAAAAAAAAAAAATCCTCATTAATGCTAATATTCTAATTGATATAATTTATTATCCCTTATTTAATACATTCCATACCTATCTCTAAACCCAAAAAAAAAAAAAAAAAAAAAAAGTCTACGTCTCTCTCTCTCCTCCGTAATCATGTTTTTCTCTGCTCTCTCTTTCTCTTCCATTGCTTTTCTCCAACTCAGTTCCATTGCCTTTCTCTTAATTCCAATCTCACCAGTCACCACCATGCTCCTTGCCTCATCAACATGAACACTCCAGATCTTGTCTCATGATCATGAAGGTTGTTTTTCAACAAGAACCCACTACAAACAAGTATTAGTTGCTTTAATCTTGTCCAGTTGTGTGATTTTTTATTTTTATTTTTTTATATATGTAAATTAAACTCAACTAATCTTTAATCTCAACTATGCTTTAATCTCACTTGGTGTAATCTCATATGAGATGGGTTCATGCTTTAATCTCACAAACAATAGGTTGTGTGCTTTTTATTTTTTTATTTTTTTTATTTATTTTATTTATTTATATTTTTTTATGAACGGGTGTTTGCTGTATTTGAACTCAATTGTCCTAAATCTTATATATGAGAAATGTAACAAAATTTTAATTTGAAGACTATATAGCAAAATTTTCATTAGGAGACTGTAATAAATTTTTTTTTTTTAAGTAAACAATAATACTTATTAGAACACACACAAAAATAATAATAATAGTATTTTAAACCAGGTTTATAATACATTACATAACCATAGTACAACTACAAAAGGACCTAACCTTTGTAGTTGTAGACTGTAATAACTCTGATGTGATTTATAGTTTTTATTTTTTATTTTTATAAGCTACTGTTAAGTTCTTTGAAAAAAATTCAAAGGTCATCTTTCTAGGATGATTACGGGGGATTCAAGGAGAACATATTAAACAATGAAAAGAATAATAAAATCTTAGTAATAATCATTACTTTAGTTCTTTCTACATTCATAATTACAATTTTTTTTTTTTGGGTTTAGAAATAAGTTTGGAATGTATTAAATAAGGGATAATAAATGAGATTAATTAGAATATTAGCATTAATAAGGGTCTTTTTTTGACTGTTAGATCTATTTAAATCCAATGGTTTAAAAAATGTGTAACTTTTTAGACCCATCTCATATATATAAATATATATATATATATATATATATAGAGAGAGAGAGAGAGAGAGAGAGAGAGAGAGAGATGGGTTCAGGTTACATTTAGTGTAACTTCACAAGAATTATACCTTTTATACATTGTAGATTCTTACTAAATTTAAGGGTGAGAAAAACATCTTCTCATGTCATTAATGTAGAGTATTAATTTCCCAAATTAGCTACTGTAGGGTCAAGATTTGTGGCCCAAGACCAAATGATTTGGAGTATGAGTCCAATAAGCCCAATATAATGAATTTGTAGAGAGTGGGTGAAAGAGTTGGGTTGGTTGTGAATTAAACATCGTTCAATACAGGTTTTACTGATGAATCAATGTAAGAACAAACTTGAAACTTGAATATATTCATGTCCGAAGAGACAAACTTTTGCATGTATCATTCTTAGAAATATCACAGGCCTTTCTTTTTTTCCTTCCCCCCTTTCTCTAGGAGACCTCTTACATTATATAGTCTCTTTTTAGATCATCTTGATCGTACACCTGTTAGTCATCTGAGCCTTCACTTGAGTGTATATCCCATCTGGCATCTTCTATGGTTCTCTGTGAGTGGTGGTGGTTGAGAATGCACTGTTTAGGGGTCTTCTCTACATTAATGCGGCTAGAAAATTTGCTGCAGTGCATTTAATGTGGTGGTAGCAGCTTTTTCTCTAGATATTTATTCGTTCTTATCATCTCTATACATGCCTGAGATTTATCTTTATCATTGGAACCGTAAGGAAGGTCACTCGAACCTCCCAGGTGCTTGCTTGACTGAGACTCTTTATATCCGAGGAAAACACACTCTTCGGACTATACTCTCTGTTCATTCTCAGGTATAGTTCTCCGACTTAGGTTCCTTCTCAACCATTTTCTTCCCTTCGGACACACTTTAGTCTTCAAATAGGGCCTTAGGCCTAATACATAATTTTGGGCTTTTATCACCACAACTACTTTTACTTAAATTCCTCACATTTAATGCCTCACGCTAATCAATCATCTTCCCCTCTCGTCCTATACTGATATGGTGGTAATACCCTTTAATTTTTGTTTCCCCTCTCCTCATTTGTGTCCATTTCTGTTAAAATCAAGTTACAATTCATGTATAGTCAAAGAAGTTGGTAGGGTTAGAATATTGGGTTTTGAAATTTTGGACACTGTTAATTTTAGTTTTTATTTAGCCTGTTTATTTATTTTTTCTTAGTTTGGTGGATTTGAAATCTAACCAACAAGTTACCCATGACGCTACCAATACAATAAAAATGCAAATGAAGATTAGATCTAGAACTGGAAGATCAAAATGAAAATGGAGATATATGGTTTTGGGTTTTGACAAAGGATGTAAGAAAAAAATGGAAAAAATTGGCATTTGCCATTTAAAAAAAAACAATCCAGTATTTTGCCATATTTTTCAAATTAATTAGGGAAATGCCATTCTTTTGAAAATCGATTTTCTCAAAATCAAGTTAAGCCCTATAGCAGCATTTTTAAGGAGCCTATAGTGATGTTTTAAGTACTTATAGTGGCGTTTTGTAACTCGATCTCTATGAAGTCGAGTTATAGGTAAAAAAAAAAGAAAAAAAAAATTACATGTAACTTGATTTCATGGAGATTGAGTTACAAAACGTCATTATAGGTCCTTAAAACATCACTATAGGCTCCTTAAAAACGCCGCTATAGGGGTGCAGAATTTTTATTTTTTATTTTTTATAACTCGATTTTATGAAAATCGAGTTTCAAAAGAGGGGCATTTCTCTAATTAGTTTAGGAAATGGGGCAAAATGCTGGATTTTATTTTTGAAAGGGGCATTTGCCCGTTTTCTCTAGAAAAAAATAGAAATGGAGAAAAAAAGAGGGGAGGGAAATTTATTTAGGTGGACTGGTAGAGGAGAATATTAATATAAAGAGAACATTGAAGTGGTGGGTCATTGCAAGATTCCTAGAAGCATCTAATACATTTTAGCTAACAATAACAAAGAATGACTCATGATGAAAAGATAAGGCTCTCTTTCTTGAATTGGGCTCATAATTTCTTTTATGTTTCCTCCGATTTAATTCTTAACACATGGTTTTGCTATGCCATTTTATTGCATGTTTTGCTATTATAGATGAGAACCAATTAGCTGTCAAAACTATCTTTGAACAATCATGGAACTTCATTTTTCTCAAAGGGCTTCCTTAGTTCCTTTACATGAGTTCTTAGGAATTAGAATGGGCTAATTAGGCATTGCTAACAATTTTCATTTTTTTTTTAAATTTTAAATTTTGTTGGTGACCTAGCCGTGGAGGAGATAGAGAGAGAAACGTGCAAAGAGAAAAAGAGAGAGACATGCAGTGGAGAGAGAAAGAGTCAGATGTATAAATTTTTTTTTTTTTTTTTGGATTTAGAAATAAGTATGGAATGTATTAAATAAGCAATAATAAATGAGATAAATTAGAATATTAGCATTAATGAGAGTTTTATTTTTATTTTTATTTTTTTTTTACTATTGGATTTACTTAAATTCAATGATTTAAAAAATGTGTAACTCTTTAGAGCTAAAGAGTTACACCTTTTTTTTTTTTTTTTTTTTTTTTTTGAGAATGAGTAACATATTTTTTAAACTATTGGATTTAAATATATCCAATGGTAAAAAAAAAAGACCATCATTAATACTAATATTCTAATTGATCTAATTTATTATCCCTTATTTAATGCACTCCATACTTATTTTTAAACCCAAAAAAGTTTATACGTACCCTCTCTCTCTCTCTCTCTCTCTCTCTGCACATTTCTCTCTCTATCTCCTCCATGGCTCTTCCACCTCCACAGCTAGGTCGCTGGTAGCAATGAAAAAAAAACACTCATGTATTATTTTTAGAATTTGGCTAGGATTTCGGAACAAATTGCTTGTAGGACTAGGAGTTGATCACTATATTATTACTATAATTTTTGAGAGGATCACAAAGTTCCTCTTTACTCTTTTTTGTCGCTGTTGTAGATATAGATATGTGATTGTACTTTGTTTATGCTAAAGGCACTCATGAATTATTTTGTACCTTCTAACAACACTTATTTTTTCTTGAACACCTCCAGTATATTTTATTGTTAATTATGATTATCCTTCTAATAGTGAGTAAAGACTGAATAAAAAATGTTTAATTGGAGGAGGGTTGAATTATGTGGAAGCATAAATAGTGAAATTTGTTTAATTTATTTTCTCTCATATGTCGGAATGTAATTTGACTCCCTTGATGGAGACTGTAACAACTTTGATGTGATTATATAGTTTTTTTTAATAAGTTGATGTTAATTTCTTTGAATAAATTAAAGGACCATCTTTCTGTGATGATTACTTGGGATTTAAGTCAATCCAACATAACTGGAGAACATCCCCTGGGTTGATTTGTGGGAGTGGGTAAGAAAGTAACTTATTTATATATAATTGGAATTTCTTCACACAATTTTTAAATAACATTCTCATGAAAAAAAATAGGGATGATCTTGCAATTACTGGGTTGATTTGTGGGGTGGTTACTTATATAAGGGTATTTTGAGAGTTTTAATAAAAAAATCATTAAATTTAATTTTATTCCTTCCCATTCATCCTAATTTCGAGAAGAATGAAAATTTGAAATTTTAAGAAAATAGAGAGGAATAAATGTTCTCTCCTACCAATTTCATTCCCTCCCACTTAAATTTCAAAATAAGAGAATATGATTTCCGTTTTTTCCATTAAAAATTTCAAACAAGAGAATGAAAAAATATTTTAAAATGATTCTTTTCATTTATTTTCATTCTATTCCTTCCTCAGGTTTAAAGAAGAAGAAGAATTAGAGAATCATTCGACTTCAAGATGAAGTGAGCAACAGAAGAGAAAAAAACACAAACAAATTAAGCCAATATTATGGAAGGTGAACTCAAGAACTTGATCAAGGTATGGCTCATAGTCCTAGCCTCTCTATGCTACACTTATTTCATTGCCTCAAAAATCCCAAAAGGCAAACTCAGGCTCCTCTCTCTAATCCCAATCTTCTTCCTTTTCACCATCCTCCCTCTCTCTCTCACCACTGTCCTCCCCACAGGTATCACTGCCTTCTTCATCACATGGCTTGCCAACTTCAAGCTCATCCTCTTCTCCTTTGGTTTAGGCCCACTTTCATCTGACCCACCAAAGTCCCTCCCTCTCTTCATCTCCATTGCTTGCTTCCCCATCAAAATCAAGCAAAATGATAAATACCCATCTCACCAAAACACCCAGAAACACATAAACTCATCTCCTATTTTAAAGGCACCCCCTAAATTGCCTCTAAATTTTCCTACCAAAGTCTTGCTTTTTGCTCTATTAGTGGCTGCCATAGATTACAAACATGTGCACCCAAATATTGTGTTAGGCTCATATTGTTGCTTGCTCTATTTCCTCGTGGACATAGTTTTGGGTTTGTGCAATGCTATCGTGCGTGCCACTCTTGGAATTGAGCTAGAACTACCGTCCGATGAGCCTTACTTTTCAACATCGCTACAAGATTTCTGGGGCAGGAGGTGGAACCTCATGGTAACCAATATTCTGCGCCACACAATATACAAACCCATTCGGTCAATCTCGGCAACCGTATTAGCCAAACAACAAAAGCAAAAGTGGGCTCCACTGCCTGCCGTGTTGGTGACTTTCATAGTCTCTGGTCTGATGCATGAGCTCACATTCTTCTACACCACAAGTGTGAATCCCACGTGGGAAGTCACGTGCTTTTTTGTGCTCCATGGGGTATGTTTGGTGGTGGAGCTTTGGGTGAAAAATGTGTTATTGGCACGTGGGTGTTGGTTGCATTGGGCAGTGGCGGGACCATTGACCATTGGGTTCGTGGTGGTCACCGCCAATTGGTTGTTTTTGCCCCCCCTGGTGAGGAACGGCGCGGATATTAAGGCCATTGAGGAATGCAAGGTTGTGTTAAAGCTTTTGAAGGACAAGATGTTATGGACTTTGAAAAGTTTGTAATTGGCATAATAAATGTATACCGTCCATGTTTGATTTTGGTTTCAATTGCATCAATTTCAAAGATCAAATGCTTTGTAGTTCATCAGGTTTACACCTCATATTGTTTTCAATATAGACATCTGTGATTTTAATTCTTACTAGCCACAGACGTGTAATGAGGCATTAAAAATTTGATGACTTATTATTTTGTTAAGTGAAAAATGAAAATAGTAGAAAAGATTTATACATGTTAGTCCCATACACTTTTTATAATGATATTATTATTTTTTTAAAATAAAATATAGTTAATAAAATATATTAGATTCTCTTGTAATTTGAAAATATTTTAAATTTTGTTATTTTTTTTAGAAAACATAATATATTTTATATTCAATTATTATATAAGTCAAGATATTTTGTAAATAAAATAATGTGTTGTTAGAATTTGTTTACAATGTTTTTTACAAATGGTTTATCATCTGTACGTTTTGAATAACTTAAAGAGGAAGCATATATAAAGAAAAATCCATAACTTTTAGTACTCCTTAAAAATGGTCCATTCTCTATCTGTCTTGAATAACATAAGAGAAAACATATATAAGGAAATCCATCACTTAAGCTAGAAAATAATACAAGACTTTAATAATATAAGAAAAATATAATTTTATCAAGAATATACAAAAATTACATTGAAAATGTGACATAATTGTTAATGAATCACCTCCTCTTTTTACATAAACCTTTTATCCAGAGACTCATCAAAGTAAACCAAATTGGTGGACTAAATAGATTGAATTGGATCTTACGAATCGAAGTAGACTGAAAAGACTGAAGTGGACCGAAAGGGACTGAAATGGATCAAATAGATAGAAGTGGACCGAAGTGGACTGAGATGAACCGAATGAACCGAAGTGGACTGAGGTGGAACGAGATAGACAGAAGTGGACCGAATTGAGCGAATGGACTGAAATAGATCGAAATGAATTGAAACCGACCAAGGTGGATTGGAGTGGCATATAACAATGCCGAGATTTCTACCTCCAAGAAGACAAAGTAGAAGATGAATTTTGGATGTTGCATCTCTCTCTCTCTCTCTCTCTTATGTTTTTCTCTCTTGTAGTCGTTCCTCTGTCTCTCCTCTCCCTAGTAGGTGGTAAAATAAAAGCAATGAAGCATAAACTGGCAAAGCACACAACGGTGCTTTCCAGCAGCCTCTAATCCTAACCATATTTATTTTGTCCAACATCAAAGCCATACTTCTTTTTCATGAAAAATTGAAATATACGGAGTGTCCTTATTGAGAGAAGCATTACATGATTACAATCAACCAACAATCACAAGTGATTGAGGCTTATTATCACTCCATAAGACCATTATAGATATAGACAAAATCAAAAGCCACACACCATTAAGCATGAGGCATAAGCATGGATTGACGAGCAATGGTTTTAAACACAAGTACTAAGCATAGACATCAGGGTTTTGGAGGAGGTAGGCTTCCACAATTTTGTAAATCTCCACGGCGTTATCCTTGCCGGCCTTGATTTCCTCTTCACTGAGCACAACATCAGCCTTGGTGTAGTACTTGCTTGTCATCTTATTTTTACTGCCACCCTCAGGTGTTGGCTCAAATTGGACCTCATAAGCAATAGATTCAAGCTTGTCCGCTAAGGCATCACCTTCGATGTAAGTGTACAGTGTACTTGTATGAATAATTCTCTTCATTAAGCTCATCAATCCTGTTTTTAACACTCTTAAGTTGGCTGCCTGCATGGAATGCAATCATGTTACATACAAGTAAGACTAATGTTATCACTCCCTCCCTCTTAGGTTGGTTTATTTAGAAAATTCAACTGTTTAAGGGAATATCATTTAAGGCCAAAATTTATTGCCTTTAAAATAAAAAAGGTGCAAATTTTCAAAACTTCCCTCAATTTAGGCTCTAATAAAATAAGGGTATTGACTTTTTGAATATAGTATATGTAAGTTAAGAAATCTACCAACATTATATCCTTTTGAATAAGATCACATTTTGGGACATCCTATAGTAGAATATAAGACTAACAATTTGTGATGGTGGAAGTTTTAACCTTTTAAGTGAAACTTCTGTAAATATATTACCATATGCAGTGTCTTTACCTTCAGCGAAATTGATCTGCCTGATGCTACCAACCCCTCCATCACCTTGAATGATTTCTATGCTTTTAACAACCTGGGGAAAGCTTTTGGGATCAGATTGGGAGCATCAATGACCACGGCTTTGAACAACCTGGATGGAGGGATTGAGGAGGTGTACTCATCAGTATACGTGATAACACCCATGATATGCTAAATAGTGATTAGTTGGGAAACTTGAGGAAGATGAACTAGGAGTGAAGTGAATTTCTTATGTCTGGCAGGGAAGATAGTAGGGGATGGTATTTATAGGTTTAAGTTAAGGCATTTTTGTTACTAAGCTGGTTTCTTTTGGTTCTAAGGCATTGTCCTGATGTGCAATTAAATAATGACAACACAAAGGGGTGTCATTCTCAAGGATAACTTTCCTAAGATCAGAGAAAGGGAGAGTTGAGAACAAGTTTGTTCCTAAAGGGTTTTCTAGTTTCCTTGACCGTCTTAAGCCCTTAATGTATTTTTTTTTTGGCTTCATTAGATCCCTTAATGCTATGCTAATACAAATGCAAATAACAAAACTATGGATCTAGTCATATTTAATATTCATTTTTTTTTTTTTTGCTAAACTAGAAGGGCGGCAGGGGCGACCACTGTGACTCACCTCCTTAGGCGTGACCATAGAGACTAGAGAATGTTAAATTGAGCCATAGTTATTGTGGTTGGGGGTGACCATAGACCTTACCCTAGCCTCATGAGAGAGATGGTAAATCAGGAATTAGCTGCAAGAGGCAGCCTCACTCACTGCTAGTGTTCGAATGTGGGACCTCAAGACAGCAATCACACATTTTGACCACTAGGCCACTCCTCTCAGTGGTGTCATATTTAATATTCACAACTGCCATCATCATTCTAAGATTAATTAATAAAGAGTAGCGTACAAAAATATGGATCTCATCTCAATAACCTGAAGCATGTAAATGAAGACAAATGCCGGCATCATGAGAGTGAAAACTAAGGAGAATTGACAGTGGCGTTGCTACTTGAGATAAAGGCATGTGGTTCTTAATTTACCTCTCTCAGTGTTTCTAAAATAGAATAATCTACTTTGCTTTCCCTTCCTCTAGAGGGAGAAAGAAATGGATCAATTTTATTCAGTTTTTAGGGGTAAATAGGTCTTGAATCTTGATGTCTGTAGTTGCCATCTAATTCAGAAGGATGTAAAAGAAACTGTTACAGATGTTATGTCTTAAGAGACAGAAATTCTTTATAGCTCTATAATTCTATATAGTTATAAACTTATAGAACAATAAAAGTAATCCAAATGTTAATTGTAGTTCAAGTATTTAACCTTAAGGTAATCTGGGCTTATAATGAGTTTGAACCTCTTATACCATAATATGTCCGACAGGAACGACATCCATCACAAAGAACAATGATTATAAGTTTGGACCTCTTAGATTATAATATGTCCGGCAGGAACAATGATTTTATTAAGAGGATGTGACATATCGGCGTGTCCCATTTTGATATTATTTGGTTGGAGTTTAGGATGTTTGCCAATAAGTCCCCATCTTGTTGGAAATTTCAAGGATATTGGACATTACGTTATGTTTTCAAGCAAGGTTTTCAAATCCGGACCGTTCACTGAATCGTAAAAGAGAGAGGTTCAAGGTTTTTGAGGTCGAACCGAGATCGAATCGAGGTCGAACCATGATGACGTCATAATTAATTTAATAATTATTTAAAAAATAAAAAATATATTAAATTAGTAAAATTTGAAATTTTAACTAAAATAAGGACAAATAATTTTATATGTATATCAACTTAACATTTTTGTTGGAGCTCTTAAGTCATGACAAATCTCATTTGAGTACCTAATAATTTTTATTTTTAATTTTATGAGACCCATAAAATGGTTAAGGGAGAAATTGGTCTGTCTGCCATGGCCAAGCCTATTTGACAACCCAATAAAAAAAAGTTTTATGCCCAAGCCCATTTGAATAGTCTACTATTTATGCATTATATATATATATATATATATATATATAGAGGAATCCTATTGGATGCCCACTTTTTTTTTTTTTTTTTGGGACTGAAACAGCCAAACAGATGGAATCATTTTATTAAAAGAAAAAGTAACATAAGTACAATAGGCTGATCAGCTAGCCTGTGCCCGTGGACAAGACATACACCATTAGAATACAACTCAAAAAATCTAGCAAGGATACCCGCCTATTTAAAAATGGGTTAAATACAGAAGCTAGAAGTGCTAGACAGTAAAGCATTGGTGGTTGACAGTAAAACAAATATTAGTGGCTGAGTTGAAGCAGCAAAAAAGGAGACTCCATTTACCAAAAAAGAAGAAGACTTTAGCAGGAAAAATGCAGAAACGGTATCGTCAAAAACACTGAGGGAGAGAGCAGAAAGAGTGCGAGCAAGACAGAGAAGAAGAACAAGAAGATGGGGTGTGATCTCAAGTCTGATAGCATCTCACGGTGATTAAAGTTTCAGCCTTCAACAATGGCGGTATGCCTGTAATTGCCAAAAATTTTTCAGAAAAAAACCTTTAACGGTCTGACCTGTAAGAACCGGAATCTCAAGTATATCCCCTGATCCTATTTGAAGGATTAGATTAGCTGGCTATTATATTAGACAATCCCTCACCTTGCTTATGACATACATGCTTTTACAAAATCTGTAACTCTTTTTAATGTCAATACATGCTGAGAACAAAATAATCTACCTGCATTTTCTAATTTTATAAAAATGTTGTGACTGTAGATAATTCATGGTAGGGAAAAAAAGTCATAGGAAATTCACTTGTGATAATCGGGTAGAATATCTATTTGGCGCAACCACAACTTGTGGGAGTCATCTTTTTATTATATAGTATATGGTGCAATTCCTACAATTAACTTAATTGGACCAATTAAAATAAACAACGTCAATTAAAAATTCAAGTCAATTACACCTCAATAAAACTAACACAACTTTTTGGGGATTCTAGCCTTTTAATCCGGTTTTTAAAAATATTTGGCAATATGTCTCTGTTTTGAAACTATTTAGGTCCATATCCCTGTTTCGAAACTCAATTTTATTAAAATCGAGTTTCAATCAAAAAACTCAATTGGTAGAAAATTGAGTATGGGGCGATCAAACATAAATTAAAAAAAAAAAAACTTGCATGAAACTCGAGTTCATAGGGCTCAAGTTCCATACCTACAGCTGCGTTTTAAATGGAACTCGATTTCCATGAACTTGAGTTCCATGCAAAATTTTATTTATTTTTTTAAGTTTGATCACCTCAAACTTATAACTACGTTTAGGAAGACCTATAATGGTGTTTTAAAAGGAACTTGAGCTCCATGAACTCGAGTTCCATGGTTTGTTTGTTTGTTTGTTTGTTTGTTTTTTTTTTTTTTTTTTTTTTTTTTTTTTTTTTTTTAATTTTAAGTTTGATCGGGCATAACTTGATTTTAAATCAATCAAGTTTTTTATTGAAACTCAATTTTGAGAAAATTGAGTTTCAAAATAAGGGCATGGACCTCAATAGTTTGGAAATAAGGGTATATTGCTAAAGGACAAAGTTTAGTTACAAAATTGGTTGTAACCTTAGGCTACAAACTTATTTAATAAAATAAATATTACTGCATATTTTGAAAATCTAACCGTTGAATTACATGTTCTTTACACTCTTAATGCACATGCCAATTTTTGTGTAATTCGGATGTCATTTACTATATAATGTATAATATTATATTTTATACATAATTTTAAATTACAAAAAATTGCAATTTAAAAATTTATTGATGACATAGCTATTGATCTTTAATTTTTTTGAAATTTTACAAACATGGAGGATATGAGAAGAAGATGCAATTCAATGGTGGATTTGTCAAAATTCACATCCAATAAAGATATATTAAGTGAGTTTGTAGCCTAATACTACAATCGATTTTATAGCTAAACTTTGTCCATTGCCAAATATTTTAAAAAATAGGGGTAAAAGGCTAAAATCCCCCAACTTTTTCCCCTCTCCCATTTGCTTCCTCCTCCTCCTCCTCCTCCTCCAACTACATCGTCACCCCTGGCCCCTCCTGCCTCCCTCATCCTTTGCCATACTTGGACCTATACATCCCAATCTTTGTCTCATGTTTTAAAATCGTTCATATCCTGTAAGATATTTTATTTTAGTCCTTAATTCCTTATACTTTAAGTTTGTGTAAAAAAGATCCGTGCTATTAATTCTTACATTGATTTGAGTTGAGGTTGTTTAGCGAAATTCCAAAGATTTTGATAGCAACAAAATAGAGAATAATTAGTTTTTCAAGTACATTGTTTGCTTCTTTTATTATGTATACAAAGCAACTATTAGTTTTTCAAACTCATACGTATGTTTGAAGATTGAAAAAAAAAAAAAAAATTCACAGCAACTATTAATAGCAGAGACCTTTATGACACAAACTTGAAAGTATAAGAACTAAATTAAAACATTTCAAAGGGATGACCATTTTTAAACATTGGGCAAAGGTTGAGGAGTAAATGTGTAATTAAAAAAAAAAAAAAATTTATTCTATTAGTTTTGCTGAGGCGGTGGTGACTTGGATTTTTAATTGATGTGATTAGTTTTTGTAAAGTTGTAATTTACAACTATGTGTTTTGTTAGCTTTTATTCCGTGTCAAATTTGATTGTAATTATGTTCAATCTTTTGTACCCTGTATTATTTGTGGGATTTCATTGTAAGGATTGTGTGAGAGAAAAAGAGAGTGTGAAGACTCAAGGCATGAAGACTAAAGCTGTTTTCGCGGGTAGCTCGTGACTAAGCTTCCCACGAAGTGAAGCATGTGCCCTGCACATAACTGGAATGCAAAGAGTTAGGACAGGATGGAGATAGCTAGTTTTCGCGAGTATCTCACGGGTAAGGCCTTCCCGCAAGACACTCGTGAAACATTCTGCTTTGCCAGATTGTCTTATCTAATATACATTTTCTGTACCTATACTATATATATCCACATTACTCACATATGTTGAGGAGTACTTCTGAGAAAAAACCCTAGCCACAAACCTTAAGAGTTAGAGATTGTTATTCTCACATTTCTCTACATAATTGCCTGTGGATTTTCCTCAACTCCTACCTCACCATTTCCATACCATTGAGAGGTTGATAGCCCAAACACTTACCACACCCTCTCTGAGTGTTAAGTGAGGTTTTGGTGCTGCTGGGAAGCATTGGAAGAAGCTAGCTTTGCCGGATGTAATCGGGTGTATTGCGGGATCTGGAGAGCTAGACAAGACACGGTTTCGAGAAACCTTGTTAGAGTAGGAGCTTGGAGGGCTTAGGTGCATCGGGTAGATTAGGCTTGGAGGGTCTCTTGTTAACCTATGTATCCCAACTGATTATCTAGTGGATTGATTACCACTTGGAGGGCGGCAGAGAGGTTTTTCGCCGAATTTTTCGGTTTTCTCTTCGATAACACATCGGCATGTCATCTTGTGTTTGCATTCTTCTTCCCTACTCTTTTACCTTTCATTTTATTGCTATGTTATTATGATTATGGGTTAGAGTAGTTTGTTTGTTTACCCGCTCACATTTACTTTATTTCGCACTTAGTATTAAGTTAGAGTAAAATCAATTGAGCCGTAATTTAATTTGGGGGTCTAAACAGCTCTTGTGTTTTAACACATTTTCGAACTTTCAATTGGTATCAGAGCGAGTGCACTTGTTGTGGTTTAATTACTTAAGTGCGATCCTTGACCCCGTTTGAGATGGATCGATCTCAATCGTTAAATGTCCTACCATATTTTAATGGTAGCAACTATGCCTTTTGGAAAGTCCGGATGAGGGAATTCCTATGTTTAATTGATGAAATTGTTTGGGATGCGGTACATGTAGGATGGACTAGGCCAAAGGTCGCTAAATCCACATGGGATAAGGCGGCTCTTGCGATAGCAAATGCAAATAGCAAAGCACTAAATGCTATTTTCTGTGGTGTTTCTCCAGATGAGTTTCACAGGATTTCTCACGTAATAGTTGCCAAGGAGGCGTGAGAGATATTAGAGACCACCTATGAAGGCATGAAGAAGGTGAAGGATACTGAGTTGCAGATGCTAACCACTCGATTTGAAGAGTTGAAAATGAGTGAAGATGAATCATTCGACTCATTCTATAACAAGCAGAATGAGGTGGTTATTGGCAAGTTCAACTTGGATGAAAAGATGGAGGACTCAAAGATAGTAAGGAAAATTCTTTGATCATTGCCAGAGAACTTCCGTGCAAAGGTTACAGCAATTGAAGAGAGCAAGGATCTCGGTGATACCAAAGTTCAAGAACTAATTGGCTCACTTCAAACATATAAGCTGTCGTTGCCATCACAAAGGAAGCGCAAATCCTTTGCTCTTAAGACAACTAATGAGAGGATAGTTGCTCACGACTCATCGGATGAGGATGAGGTCAATAAAGATGTGGCATATGTTGTGAAGAATTTTGGAAAGTTCTTGAAGTTCAAGAAGAATGGAAAGTTTGCTGAGAAGGGAAAATTCCAAAATTTCGGAAAGGAGAAAAAGGATTTCAAGAGGAATGAGGGGAAGGAGTCTCAATCATCTTAAGGAATCACATGCTTCAAATGCAATAGACATGGACATCTCCAGAGAGAGTGTCCCAATTATTTAAGAGGGAAGGGCAAGGTGTATGCCACTACTCTTAGTGATTCAGACTCCTCTAATTCAGATTCAGATGAAAGCTGTGACAGAGAGGAAAATTTCTTTGCATTCATGACCACTGCTTCTATGGAATCTTCGGATGATTTGAGTGTGCTAGTAGAAGAGCTTGATGAGCACACTGAATTGGAGTCAATAGGGATAGTAGTGGAATCTGATGATGAGGAAGATGAAGGAACAGTGGGACTGCAAGAGACTTACAATTCCCTTATTGAGAAGACTCATGAATATGCAACAGTGGCTAAGGCAACCATTAAAAAGATGAAGAGAACAGAACAAGATTATAGAAGTCTTCTAGTGCGATACATGGAGACCAAATGTGAAATAAAGATGTTGAACAGAGAGTTAACCGAAGCTTATTCAAAGATCAAATTCCTTGAACTTAAGGTGGTTCAAGCCAATGCTAAAGCAGAGCGAGTTTCTTCCAAGAAGCTTGATGAAGTACTTGCTCATCAAAAACCTTTCTCTAACAAAAGTGGATTGGGATACACCGGAGAGAGTAGTTCAGTTGCCAATATATCCAAGGAAATGAAGTTTGTGAAAGCCAAGGAACCGATGGTAGCTACCACTGTTGTTGAGAAAGTGAAAGTGAAAAAGAAGAGGAATGTGAATGACCAATGACTGCTGATAAAGCCTCGTAACCAATCAGTGGTCAAACCTAAAACTAAAGGAAAATCACTTCCAAAATCACAAAGAGGCCCGAGAACAAAACATTTTTGCCATCATTGTAGAATTTAAGGACACACTAGACCCAATTATCATAAGCTTAGAGTATTGAAGAATGCAAGTGCTCAAAGCTCAAGAGGACCAAGAAATGACAAAAGGAATTGGACTGCTGAGCAATCAAAAGGTCAAGAAGGTGATCCCAGAGTGAGGGATGTGATGAGGATGATTGATGTATTCACCACCTGTTTGTGAGAGTTGTTCTTCTCTATTGATGTCCTTTTGTATGTTGATGAGGGACTCTATTTATAGTTGAGTTTAAGGGGGGGGGGGGTTTAGCAAATAATTTCAGCCAAAATTTGTCCCAATCAGCAACGAATCTTTAGAAAATCCATCCTAAGATTTGGCCAAAAATGGTATGTTTAGCTTTAAGGTATTCTTGTTATTTTGAGTAATAGTTGATGGAGGAAAGAGAGTAGAAATTGAAAGTATTTTAACAAGAAAAAGATAGTTTCTTTAGTAGGTTTTAGTTTTTAGCCAAATGAGGAAAATTAGTAATGTTAAGGCTGCTGGGTCTCACAACTATTCTGAAAAAATTGTCCCAATTGTTAGGAAAATTTGTCATAGCTTACATAAGATAGCTGTTGCTTGGGGTAGAAGTAGATAAGGTCAGATGTCAAGCTACTGGGATTTGAGTATTAAATGGCTAGTGATATCACTTTCAGCCAAGTGTCAAGTGCGAAACATACTGTTGGTGTTCTGCTGGAAATGTTTCCTTTTTTGGGTGTTTATGTTTTTGGTCCAAGATTCTATTACAACACATTTTTAGTAAGTAATAAAATGATTAGTTGAAAGTTAATGAAACTTTAGAGATTTAGTCAATGTCTCATTGTGTTGTGACTTAATCTTGGTGAACAAGAAGAGCATTTAATGCTCTACTCTAGCAACTAGTAGAGGAATATTTGGTTTAATTGTGGCAGATAGTAGTTGGATATTAGAGATATCATGAACATTTTATATATTTAGAGATTAAAGATAGCCAATCAGATTAGGTCATGTGTTTAAGTTGGATTTTAGCTGAAAGTAGTAATGTAGTTTATGAAAAATAATATAATGAAATTTCTAAATTTGTATAGGAACAGTTTAAGGTTGAATGAATAGTTATTTGTTCAGCATTTAGATGACTAAAGATATTGAGTATTTGTCATATAATGAATATTAAGTTTTAGGAAAAAAGTAATGGGGAGTTTTATCATCTTAGGTGCTATGTGATAAGAGATGCTTACCATATGTTACCCGCTACACATGGACTCGTCAGAATTTAGGAAGTTGGAGAAGATACACCAAGCAACAAGTTTCTTTTATCAACTTTAAATTGTTGGAGTTTTACTGAATATACCTCTTGGCCCTCCAAACCACGACTCCTAAGGTTTTCCCAAAGAGACTTATGAGCTTGGATCATAAGCCGAAGATGAGATGACATACCTTGGGTTTTGTTATCATTTTGTGTAAATATGGGTTTTTGTTGGAGAAACCGCTTTCTATGAGTGTGAGAGAAGTAATATAGGCCGTAAGTTTTGATTCATTGCTTGAGCCCAATCTATATGTTGATGTTGATGATGTCGTGAGGTCATGAATCTACCTTTTGAAGTAAGGATCTTGTGGGCCATGTGAGCTAAATCCATGAGATATAAGTTTATTTTGGGCTTTAAATAGGTTTACCCAAAAAATCAATCATATGTTGATATGGCGTGGGTTGCCAATGAAGTAGTGTCATGTGGGGCAAAAAAAGAGTCCTCAACACTTATTACACATTCTTGTTTTCCCTTTTTATAGGTACTAGCTAATTACAACTCTACCACTAGTAATTAGCTTGATTCTTGATTCATCATAGCAACTAACCAACTGCCACCAATCAACTTGACATCAGCACAGCAACTATTGACATCGGCATAGCAACTAACTAACTGCAATTAACTAATCTTGATAGCTGATTACTGCCACCTTAGCCCCTTATACAATCACACGATCACAACTCTTATCATAATCTCCTAACAAGTTATATCCAAACTAATGGTGGCACCGAAGAAAAAAAAAAGAATTTAATAATATAATATAGTTGGCATCAATTAGCTAGAGCCTCTTCAAGTTTTAATCTTATCACTACCCCATAAAGTGTTAACAGTTTCTGCACTATGCCCCAAAAAAACTGGTGAACTTACTATATGTATGTTTTTAGACCCCTTAAAGACAAACAAATTAACCTAGTTATTTAGCCAAGTGATTAATTTAGGTAAATTATTCAGATCTAGGTTAACACAGATAAATCATATCATTGAAACAGTGTGAAAAATAAATAACACAACGATGTGATAACTCAGGAAAATCAAACCGGTAAAAAACTTGGGGAGGATTTAGCCTAGCTATCCTTAAGGTAAAACAGATTCACAATACTGACTTAGACCACTAACATCCTATTGTTATCTCGAGTAGGAAACTTACTACCATGACCATGTGATATTTTCAAGTTCATGGACTACTTCTTTCTTGGATTCACAGCAACCACAAGTACTCCCATTTGTGTTTTCTTTAAGCTCTTTATGCAGCAACTAAAGTAATCATCAAGCTCTTGATTTAATCTTAATTCTTGATAACTCTAAGTATATGTGAAGGAAAACACCTTGAGATCTCATAAGAGATTCTCATACACAACATAAACAACAACAATAAAACGTGGCTAGGGTTTTTCATTTTATACTTGAGGCAAAACATAAAATCCTACACATCATATGGGCTTGAGCTGAGTTGGAAAATTCTGCAGAAAAATAATCTGCACAAACTTCGATCAATCGAGTCTAATTCTTGATTGATTGAACTAGGTAGATTTACACAATAAATCTTGCAGTACACTCGATTCCAACTTTACACATAAACATACTTTGAGCAAGTCTAAAACAAGACTAAAAGTTTTGATCATGATTTGCCAACATTACAAAAATGAAGTTCTAATACATTTAAACCTAAAGTCGTAGAACCCAACAAACTCCCCCTTTGACAATTCGTGACAAAATACATAATAAACAAAATGCTCAAAGTTACAAAAATAACAGCCCATTACAATATAATTGCCCAACAAAAAGAATTTACCCTAACTACTATCTATCAGTTGCAAGTGTAGACAGCAGCACGACTGCATCAATTTGTATATTCTTGTAACACTTAACGAACACATAAACACATGTGTGGAAAATACTAGTAAAACAAAATAAATTCTTGATTTCACATAACATAAACTACAAGACATATATCATGAATAACCTCATAAATATAAATCAATAATCAATGTAGCACAATGTGAAACAAGAAACGGAAATAAAAACAAGATGTCTCCCTCTATCATATACAACTCATAAAAAATAAAGACATCAAAATAAATACATCATGAGCCAAAAGAAGTACAAAGTGAGGCACCTAGATACAATCTAACGCTCCAAAGTTTCAAAACAACAAAAATCTCCCCCTAACTCCAACCATATGTACTCCCCTTTTTTGTGACGAATTGTTAAAGAGCAATCAAGACTCATCATCAAAAAGAGGTGGTGGAGGTGACCGTCTAAAACTCGCCAACATTGCACGCAAAGCCTGAAGCTCCAGGAGAACGTCTACCAAAAGTTGACCATGAGCCGTCTAAACGGTCATAACAGTGTCCAACATACAGTGAATGCTAGAATCATCTGAAGTAGAAGGTGGAGGAGTAGTAGTAGCAGTCGGATCAACAAACGCATCAGTAGTTGGATCACCTGTAGAAGGAGGAGGAGAAGGAGGGGGTGTAACACCCGAAGAGGAAGAATCTACTCTAGGGTGTTTAGAGTTAGTTTGCATCTAAGCAGCCCTTTGCCTAAGGAAGGTGGCACCTATATGAGCTATGATATCTACGGTTCAGAAGCCTGAAACTCATCTAAACCTAAATGTAACAAAATACGATGAATAAAAACCAGAAAGAAAAAAGCATAAGCAGAAGAACTACTCTTATGAACCTTAACCAAAAAACGAATGAAAAAATGAGAAAAACTCATAAGAGCATTTGCGACAAGGGCATACAAAAATACACATCTATCGATAGGAATAGTATGCAAATGAGAGATGAGCCAGATAGAATGGCAAAAAATCCGAAAAAAGAGATAATGAATCTCGGTTAATTCGTGAGAGGTGATCCGAGGATCAGAACCCCACTAGATAGAAGATCCAGTAAGATAGGACATAATGTCATCAATAGAAGGAGACTCATCATAAGGATAGACATGATGCTACACCTTAAGCACCCCAAGAGCAGAGGCCACTGCCGTAGGAGTAGTGGTATACTCTTCACCCCGTATCCAACTTCTCACAAACTGAGTGTTGGAATCATTGGAGTGGACAGAGAGGTTTGAGTAAAACTTTCTGATCAAGGTAGTTGGAGGAGGATGGTTAACATCCAACAGAGGCAACCAGACCCTACACTTAAAGTTTCTCCTAATTTTTGGATCAAGCTCATCTAAAACTACCTTACGCTTAGCCCACACATTCCTAAGAATGTTCAGCTTCTCATACGTCTCTTGGTTTTTCTTACTCAGAAACCTCTCACTATCAAAAGAAGGAGCAGAAGAAGAGGTGGATGTCCTATGGCTTCTAGTATTCCTAACCATTATGCTAAAGATCAGAAAGGAGAGACAGAAGACAAAAATAAGAAAAATCTAAGGGCAGACTGCATTAGACACAGTTAGAGCAAAAATAATATAGAAAATAACAATCTATATGATACATGAACAATATTAACACATGATGCATGCTTTAATGTAGTGAGAAAAGTTCAATTATACTTTAAAAATCACAGAATTTGGCTTGAGCATAGAGTTTATATCAAAAACCCAAAATTTTGAAAACCCACTTTCAAAAATCCCAACAAATTGACCAATTGATCATTACGCAAGTTAGATAATAGAATATAATGACCAAATCAATCAATCAAACAAGTCAATTTCATCAATTAATGCTCAATTGAACAAAATCCCAATTTGGGTAGTTTCAAGCCCTAGAAAATCCAAATTTTCCCAATTCATCAAATTGATCAAATTAATCCACAAAGATCAGTTTACTATCATCCAACAACAAAAACCCATTGATCAATTTTGAAATAAATGATTGAAAACAAAAAAAAAAAAAAAACCTCAAATTTTCATAGGTTCAAATTTCTCCCTAAAATGCATGAAATATGAAAATAATTGAAAAAGGAAGGGTAAAAGGGTCTTACCGGTGTATGAAGACAAAAATCCTTGAAAATTTTTGAGGGAAAATGAAAAAAATCTTGACTTTGAATCTGGACCAGTCGAAGAGAGAGAGAGAGAGAAAAAAGATTTTTGAAAAAATTGAAAAAGTGATGAACACATGAAAAGCTTAGGGTATGTTTGGTAACTGTTTTTTCCTATTATTTTTTGTTTTCAAAAACAATTTTCTATTTTTGAAACTAAAAAATTTGTTTGGCAACTCAAAATAGATAGAAAACAAAAACTGTTTCAAAACTCAATTTGTAAAGAAAACTGAAAACATGCAAAAGACTGTTTTCAGTTTCTAGTTTATAAAGTCAAAGAAAACACACATTTGATTTAATGAATCTGTTTCATTAATGAGTAAACATTAAAGTTCAAATCTTAATAACAACATATTTTAGTATTTTTTAAATTTTTTTTCTTCAAAAAATTAATTTTTATTTTTATTTTTAATTTCAACTAATCAAACATGTTTTTAATTTGAAAAATACATGAATCTTTTTTTTTTTTTTTTTTTTTTTTTTTTTTTTTTTTTATATTCTTAAAAAAAAGTTTTTAAAAATAGAAAATAAAAACTGTTACCAAACATAACCTTATGTTTTTAAAAAACTCTATGAATGATTTTCAATTGATCGAAAAATAGATTCGATCAATCGAAAATTACATTCGATTGATCCAGCAGCAATCGAGAATTGATCAAGCTAGGCAGATTCAAACCAAATTTTTAATCGTAATTTCGATCGGTCGAGTAACATGTTCGATCAATTGAAAATCTAGAAAAATTAAATTTTTGAAAAATAGAGCAATTTTTTGTAGAAACTCCTCAAAGCATAATGTTTCATGAATGAAATGCATGAGTATGTGATTAAAAGTTTTTCAAAAACACTTGTATTTAACCCAGATCTCCCAAAAACAAGATTTTCAATCAATTTGTCCTAAAATCTCAAAGTTTAAACGTATTTTGCATTAAAATTAAGGAATTTTTAATCTTGGATGGCCACAACAAGATCACACACAATAACATGTACTAAGTTTAGCAAAGAGTAACTTGTATAGTGTGTGCAGCTAGCAAAAACTTGAGATATATGTGAGGTGATATGTGAATATTAATCAATCACAATTTTTACAAAATTCATTACACAAATTTGAAAGAGACTATCACTTAAAGAGTTACATCATATAACTCCTATATCTCCTAGAATAAAAGTTTACAATCATGTAAGTTTCTTGATTTGTCTCATAATGTACATATCAATTTTATTTGATTTGAAACTTATTAAAATAGCCAAGATAATGTATACACCAATTTTATTTGATTGTGAAGTTATTATAACCCGATAATGTACACACTAATTTTAGTATTTAATTTGAGGCTACATCTTATGTTCTTTTTGTGCATGTGCTTCACTTTCTCAAGCACAAAATCTTATGATATGCACTAAGGTGTTTATGATTGGCTAGTAAACAGTGGTGATATGATTATTTATGTCTTTCTCATTAAGGTCAAGTCCAACAATCAAAGGTATGTAACTTCAAGATTAAGATCATGTGATCAAAAACTATAAACAACTCCCACACAACATGCACTATAAAGTTCAAACTAGTAAAGTGTAATAAATAAACTCATCCAAGCTAAACAGGGTACATAGACATGTTATGTAAAGATAATATGAGCAACATTGATTTCAAATACAAGAAAAATAATGCAAAACACATTTTGCTTCCTTTTTTTTTTTTTTGGGTTAAAAATAACAAAAAACAATCTAGAATGAAATGCATGAATGTTATGCAATGCAAATCTTAGAAAAACAAAGAGAACAAAAACAACAAAGAAGAATGGTCACAGAGAGTAGAGCAATGAAGCATAAGGACCATGTTAGAAAGACTCAATTAGATCGAGCCTTTTGCATTCAAAACTTTTTAGATGCAACTCTAGCATTGGAGTTATTCTTCAAATTAGAATGTTGAGCAACTCCAGAATTGGAATAAAAGTTTAAAACCTTTACCAACTCACTAATAAGTACCATAAGATCTTGTGCTTGAGGCATAGGTACTTTTGGCTTATTTGCTTGCTTAGCAGCTTGCAACTTGAAACAATTTGGACGAATATGCCCAGACTTTCCACAAAAATGACAAACCCATGTAGGTCTATCATACAATTTGTCCTTATGAGGGTTAAAAGTCTTAGGTTTAGACTCTTGAAGATCAACCCTAATCTTTCTAGGAGGAGTAACTTCAACTAATTTGACAATCTTACTCACAGGAGGCTTAGAAGAAGAAACAAAGTTTGTAGAATGATTATTAGTTACAGAGATGCTATCTTCAAAACTTAGACCAGTTTTGTCTAAAGGAGACTTCTGAACACTCAACATATGTTCAAGTTTGGAACTAACAGACCTATTTGTTTGTTCTCTAGCAACAGATAATTCAAGTTCTAAATTTTTAACTTTATCAAGCAATAACATGTTTTCAGTCTTCACCTTATCAAGTAATTCATTAGCATCAAACAATTTCAAGAGCAAAATTTTCTTATCAAGCTCAAGAGATGCAATTTTCTGTAAGCCTAAATCAGCATTCATAACATCTTTTGTAGCAACTTTGTAAAGCTTATTGTAGGCTTTTTGTAAATCTGCATTCTCAGAGAGTTCCCTATTAGAAAGGTTCTCTTCAATAACAATACTTTCATCAACTATAGCAGTAACTGTGAAAGCAATGAAGTTTTCATCCTCATCACTACCAAACTTATTATCATAAACTTCATCATCACTAAGAGTTACATCCATAGCTTTACCCTTTAATCTCAATAATGTATGACATTTTGATTTTACATAACCATACCCTTGACAACCAAAACATTGTTGACCCATAGAATTATTAGAAGTTTGACCTACTTTTTGTTTATGTTTCTCATTATTGTTCACCTTAGTGGGTTCATTCCTTCTAAAATTTCTAGGTTCAGCATTGTTTTTACCTCTTGCCTTTCTGTTATTGTTCCTTAGAAAATTTCTAAAGTTCTCGGCAAGGAAAGCAATCCCTGTAGTAGAGAGTTCACCATCAAATCCATTCATATCAACATCATCAATAGACTTAAGAGCCATTGATTTTGATTTGCTTGTCTTAGGTAGGTCCAACTCATAGGACTGAAAAGATCTTACAAGTTCATCAACATGGATAGAGTCTACATCCTTATTTTCAGAGATGTCAGTCACTTTGGGTCTAAAGTCCTCAGTCAAATATCTAAGAATCTTCCTAATAATTTTAGGTTGATCATAGATTTCACCCAAATTATAAGCAGAGTTAACAATATCATTCAATTTAGCATAGAATTCATCAAAACTTTCATTATCAAACATTCTAATACTTTCAAATCTAGAAGTTAACTGCTGCAGTTTGTTAATTTTAATTGCCTTTGTACCTTCATGCACAACTTGGAGAATATTCCATGCAGTATGAGCAACCTTAACAATAGAGATTCTTTTGAATTCCTCCATATAAACAACATTGGAAATAACATTCATGACTTTGCTATTAAAAATATCTACTTCTTTTTGAGAAGTTTGCCACTCACTAACTAGGGTAGTGGGCTTCTCGCATCCGTATTCAACGGAATTCCAAATTCTCTCATCAATAGATTTCAAGAATGCTTTCATCCTCACTTTCCAATAAGCATAATTATTTCCATCAAAGTGAGGTGGGATAACAAGAGAGTGATCGTGTTCCATGACAATAGGGGTCAATGATCAACTCTTAGATCAAAGGATCTAAATATTAGAGCTAACCCGCTTTGATACCATTTGTACGTTTTTAGACCCCTTAAATATAAACAAATTAACCTAGTTATTTAGTCAAGTGATTAACTTATGTAAATTATTCAGATTTAGGTTAACATAGACAAATCATATCATTGAAACAGTGCGAAAAATAAATAACATAATGATATAATAACCCAGGAAAACAAAACCAGTAAAAAACCTAAGGAAGATTTAACCTAGCTATTATCAAGGTAAAACAGATTTACTATGAAAGAATTGAAGTTTACATAATAGCGACTTAGACCACTAACATCTTATTGTTACCTTGAGTAGGAAACTTACTACTACGACCATGTGACAGCTCCGAGTCCATGGACTACTTCTTTCTTGGATTCACAGTAACCACAAGTACTCCCACTTGCGTTTTCATTAAGCTCTTCATGTAGCAACTGAAGCGATCATTAAGCTCTTGACATAATCTTGATTCTTGATAACCTTATGTATATGTGAAGGCAAATACCTCAAGATCTCACAAGAGATTCACATACACAGCATAAACAACAACAATAAAATATGGTTAGGCTTTTTTCCTTTTATACTTAAGGCAAAACATAAAACCCTATATGTCATATGGGCTTGGGCTGAGTTGAAAAATTCTGCAAAAAAATAATCTGTATAAGTTTCGATCGATCCAGTTTAATTCTCGATCAATTGAGCCAGGCATATTTATACAATAAATCTTGTAGTACACTCGATTCTAACTTTACACATAAACATACTTTGAGCAAGTCTAAAACAAGACTAAATGTTTTGATCATGGTTTGACATCATTACAAAATGAAGTTCTAATACATTTAAACCTAAAGTCTTAAAACCCAACGCTATAGTATTAGGACTTCTCATAATCGCTTTCTTAGCAAATGCCCACACATGTACCATCCAATTCAAACAATCCGGGTATTAAATAATAACAATAATAAGATTTTGATTCCATAAAAAAAAAAAAAAAAAAAGAAGAAGAAGAAGATTATAATTGATGTATTATTATGCCAATTTAATCATACATAAAAATTCTTATTATTATTAGGCGAAAACTACATTTTCGTTCCTATATTTTCATGCGATTCCTACTTTGGTCCTTAATTTTTTTTTCCACCGCTTTTAGTCCCTATCCTGGAAAACGCGTCTCGTTTTTGTCCTCGCTGTTACACCAGAGACAGAAAATGCACACGTGGCAAACGAAGTGCATTGTTGGCACACTAAAAGCTGACGTGGCCATTAAAATAATAATAATAAAAATGTTATTTGGCATTTAAAAATGCCATGTCTTTAAAAAATTAATTTATTAATTTTAGCTAAATAAAAAAATTAAAAACAGAAAAAAAAATTACATGAATTGAGATCTAAATGTGTCTTGAACATAAACATCAAGAACACAAACCTAAAAATTAAAATCCAAAATTCACAATTTTCTCAAACCCAACAAAATCATCAAATCCTAAAGCCCCAAAGTATCAAATCAATCCAAAATTATAACACAACCAATCCAAACAAAAAAAATCTCAAACTCAAAAAAACCTAAAATGAAAAATGAAAAACATAAGATTAGTTTTTGGTTGGTGAACACATTCATTTCGCCAACCAAAAAAAAGTCTCATCTCTCTCTCTATCTCTATCTGTTTGTGTGGAAAAAGGAGGACTTTCATTGTGAGATCCGTACAATCTGCCATAGCCAGAAGTAGCAGTAGCAGTACTTACGTGTGTGCTCGCGCATACTCATCGGACACTGTCCTTGAGCACAAGGTCGCCGTTTTGGGCGCCTGGCTTTGCTCATGAAGCTCAACCCTCTCGTCTCTAAGCTCTCCCTCTATGATATTAGATTTGTACTTCCTCTCAAATCCTTTTCGTTTTTGCCTATTCCTTAATGTAATTATATTAGATTTTGTAGTTTTCATATTTGAATATGCAATTAAACCCAAAACCCACATCAAAATTTTCCTCTTTTACCCATTTCCCGATCTGGATTGTATAGATCTAACACAAACTCGTTAAAAAATGGGGCTCTTTAACCATTTTAGGATCTGGGTATTGATCATTTGCTTGGTATTTCAATCCGGGTATGGGTTTTATCTTCCTGGTAGTTACCCCCACAATCATGGCATGGGCGACCCATTATCGATGAAAGTGAATTCTCTCACTTCCATTGAAACCGAAATGCCCTTTAGCTATTACAATTTGCCCTTTTGTAAGCCCCGGCTCTGAGGTTCGAATTTTCTGGGTTTTAAATTTTGTTTTCATGTTTAATTTCTTGTTCATGTTTAATTTGATGTGGATCTATAGTTTAATTTTCTGGGTTTGTGATTTTTAGATTTTAATTTTGTGTTCTTATATCTATATCTAGGTTTGTTTTCTTGTTGTACTTGTTCAAGACACTTATATCTCAATTCATATAATTTTTTTTTTTATTTCTGTTTTTATTTTTTTATTTAGTTAAAATTAGTAAATTAATTTTTTTAATGACGTGGCATTTTTAAATGCCAAATAACATTTTATTATTTTTATTTTAATGACCAAGTTAGCTTTTATTGTGTTAACAGTGCACTCCATTTTCACGTGTGCATTTTTCATCTTTGATGTAATGACAGGGACAAAAACGAGATGCATTTTTCAAGATAGGGATTAAAAGTGGTGGAAAAAAAAATTAGAGACCATAGTGGAATTGAGTGAAAATATAAGGACGAAAATGTGGTTTTCGCCTTCTTATTATTATTATTATTATTATGCCAAAATCGGCAAATTGGGATTCATTTTGGTAGCATCATGCATGATAGATGAGAAATGGCGTCTCATAAAGGAAACTCTAAGCATACACATTGGGATTGGCTATGAGGTAGGCTTCCACACCCTTGTAAATAGCCATGGCCTTTTCCTTGCCTGCCTTGACTTCCTCTTCATTGATCTGGACTCCTGGTTTAGGATGGTACTTGCTCACATTTGTTCCTTTGCATCCCCCACCAGGAGTGGGCTCAAACTTCATTTCATAAGAAATTGATTCAATCTTGTCCAACAAATCATCACCCTCTATCAAAGTGTAACTGTATGTCAATTTCTCTTCATCCAGTGCATCAGTCCTATGCTTCACGTACTTAATGTGAGAACCTGCATACAGAGAGGGACATGAAAAATACTCAATCCCATTTTTTTTAAGATTATGGTATAAATAGTATGATAGTGTAAAACAATGTATGTAAAATGCAACTAGCCTTCAGCGAAGGTAATCTTCTTGATGGTTCCAGGCCCTCCATTGCCTTCAAGTGTTTCCACACTTTTAATGGCCTGAGGCATAAGCTTGGGCATGAGGTTGTCAGCATCAAGGATCAAGGCCTTGAACACCCTTTTCGGCGCAACGGGGCTAGTGAACTCATCAGTTAGAGTGAGAACAGCCATGATATATTTAGAATTTGGAGACAAAATAAGGTATGGAGAAGCAGAAAATGGAGCTAATAATTGGAAATTGGAATTTGAGAATTTTGGAATGGGAAAGGTGGTGTGGAATAGAGGTGCTACTTATAGATTGTGAGGACGATACTTGTGTAACTCTGTAAGTGTTACTATGTTCATATGTGATTCGACTGAGGTTTTTTATTTTCTATTTTTTGGGGTAAAAAAAAAAAATTCAATAACAGGTGAAAGTAACTATTAGTAGTTGGGAGTTGACTATCCCCATCAGTAGATAGTTCTAACGCTACGTGCTCAAGGGCCGGAGCAGAAATTTCGGTTTTGGGGCCCAAATTAATACATTGATATATAGTACGGAGATATATATATATATATATATATATATATATATATGAGAGATTAAATTCTATAAGGATGGGATGTAAAACTCATGTTTTACACCATTTAATAAGTGATTACTACATCAGCATTTTACTTAAAATTCAATACATCTTACCACACTTAATAACATCTTGAAAGATTTCCAATTTGGTTGGATTTATATATGGATATTAGAATTGATTGAGTGTGATTGTGTTTATTCTTAAATATGTGATAAGATGATATGGTATGTTAGGATTGAAGGAGTAAAACATGAGTTTTATCCTTATAGAATTTAATCTCATATATATATATATATATATACTTATTTTATTCAAATGTAAAATATTTTTTAATAGAACTTATTATCATTATAAAATCTAATAAGCATTCACAATTTGCCTAATTTTCTATAAATATGTGCAATAACAAATCACCTTATTGTGTCTTTTTTGAAAATTCTCTCTTATTCTTTCGAGTAATACTCTATTTAGTTTTTTCATTTAATATTTTGAATCAAGCATTGACAAATAATTGGAAACTTCTAAACAATGAAACTAGAGAAACATTATTCCAGTAATACTTTTCTTTTTTTTTGGGCTAAAAAATAGACCATGATATGGACCTAACTATTAGCTGAATAATATTAAAGTCTTGTTTTGTGTGTTTTTGTAGCACAAGAATTGCAATGGTGGCAAGTAATTAATAGGGCAACCAAAATACGAAATTGAATTCTCCAATGTCACATACTCAATGTTTTTTGCTTACTTCTTAGCAACACTTAATTTTTTTTTTTTTTTTAAATTTTTTTGGCTTGAATAGCAATACTTATTTCAGTTCAAGGCCTCTCACTTTTTAGCTACTTTTTTCTTATTTATTTTATTTTATATTTAATTTATATTTATTTAATTTTTGAAGGACTCACTTATTTCTTGGCTTAAATAGCCAAAAAAAGTGGCGGACCGGCGTGAAATTATGAAGTACTTTGCTGGTGGACCTTGAAACAAGTAGAGAATTTATTAATGATGAATGCGGCAATTCAATAACTAGGGAAAAATTCAATATAATTGTGAATAAATTTTAGCAAGTGCAGCGAAAGCATGACTACACAAAAATACAAAGATTTACGTTGATACTCTTTTTCTTTGAAGGTAAAAACTACGAGACAAACTTCGAATGATTTCACTATATTAAATAGAGATTATAACATTTAGAAATACAATTTGAGCAAAATAAATTTTTTCTTTTTCACTCAATGCTCTCTTTATCAATGTGTATCTCTCACAATTCTCTCTTACTCTCTCCATTTTTCTCTTCTCTTTTTGCTTGCTCTTACTCACGCAGTTATTCAAGACTGCATTGTCCTCACTTTCTCTAGGACTTCACTTCTTTTCTTCACCTCTTCAAATGGCCGAATGGCCTCTCCTTTCGTTTCTTCATCTTTTCCTTCTTTTCTTCCTTTCACACTCTTCGCGTTAAGTCACAATAAATACAAACCAACTTATCTTGACTTTGCTTAACTAATTTATTTTCTTCAGCTCTCCCTTAGCCGAATGACCCTTGCCTCTTGCTTCATTCTTTTCTTTCTTCCTTCAGCGCATTAGAAACGCCTTGCATAACCAAAAGCTGATTTTGTGGGGTTTGAAAAGACAAACTCATAAATGAACTTTGACAAGAGTGGCAAGCAAGTGGGCTGAACACACTAGGTGCCACGCACTCAAACAAATAATAGGGTAATGGGTCCTATCAGAAAAAAAAAAAAAAAAAAAGGCGATGGTCCCATAATAATAATAATCATAATAATAGGTAGAAGAAAAGAATGCACTTTTTAACTACTTTTGCAATAATTTTATAAATTTATTTATTTATTTATTTATATTTTTTTTCACATAGAGTCATATTTTGTGAGAGGAAGAGATCAATTCTTCTCAAAAAAAAAAGAAAAAAGAAAAAAAAAGAAAAGAGAAAAGAAATCACCGTGAATTGATTTGGATTGAGCCATCAGCTATGGGCTGATAGTGACCCAATCTACCAACTCTCAGTATTTTAGTGACATTTGTCGGCTGGATTGCTTTAATTTATAATTGTCGTTTGTGAAATTTTCCTGCTCTTTTCTTAATTAAGAAGGATGCAAAACCTGGTCAACTTTCTAGAAGTTAGACTAATCTTCGAAGCAGCTTCAAGTTTCAATTGTGAAACAAGTCACAGTTCAAAGAATAAAAATCCATGCCAATCAAATAATTATGAATTAATTAATTAGTTTTGTAATAGTATATTTAATTTTTAATTTTTTTATGAAAGGGTTTGATATAAATAAAATTGTTTGTGCTTATTAATGACTTAACTCCGCACATGACGAGATCTAAGATGTGAATTACACGATTTATGAATGTTATTGGCCAACTGGACTTAAATGTAAAGATAAATTTGCACATCTTATGGACAGTCATTTGGAAAAGAGTGTGAGTTAAAGAAATTTAAAAATTATGTTGTGTATTCAAGAGTTAGGTTCTTTCAAATGTACGTTACTATCAGTTTCTTTAAGATTTTCTCCCATCTCCCTGTGTGTATGTTAAATACTTAGTATTCTAAAAAAAAAAAAAAAAAAAAAAAGATAGAAGAGGAATTAATTATCATTAAAAAAATTACTAGTTTTTTTTTTTTTTTTTTTTTTTTTTTGTAAAATTTTTTTTAAAGAAAAAAAATACTAGTTTTGGATCGGCCATTTCTTCTGAAATATTTTTTAAATTATATATTTTTAGTAAATTTTAAAATTTTTAGCTTGTAATTTTATTTTCCCTTCCGTTTGGTTGAAAATGAATGAAATTTGCTTTAAATTTGCGAATACTAGGAAATATGAGGTTTGGCTGTGCTATTAGGTACTTGGGCAAATTAATGCCACAACATATTTTGGGACATGAGTTAGTTACCTACTTGAGAAAGGATATAGATACAACATTATTCACTACTTGTTAGATTCGTAAGTAATTGGAATAACATAATTTTATATGGACTACCAATGATGTCACTTTCATTACACACCCAACACGATAGATTGAGTCCATAGTTGGGAATATATATATATATATATATTGTGTGCCCATTGGCTTATTGTAAAGAGCTATAAAGTATAGTGGTTGTATCTTCTTTAGAGGATTAGGATCTTACCAATTTCATGAGATGAAGTTACTGATCTTAATTTGTTCTTTAAGATAATATAACAAGAAGAAAGTGAATAACTTAAGCAAAAGAAATAACCACATCCATCAATAGCAAATAATACCTTAAATATACCATATGATTTTTATTATATTACTCAAAACAATACAAGAGTCACATTACAATGGACAGGGAACATTACAAGCAACAAGAATATTCAAAGAGTAACACTTATTACAAGACCAAGACAGTTCTGAGTTTTGACTAGACAGAAAATCAAAATAGACATGAAAGTCGCACGTCTATATAGTAATAGAGGGAATAGAAGCACTCTTATCAGCAGCAGGTTTAATTAGTTGTAAGCATCAGGGTTGGCCAAAAGGTAGCCTTCAACTGACTTGAACAATCCTGCAGCCTTTTCTTTACCAGCCTTGATTTGCTCTTCTTTGATCTCAAAATCATCTTTGGCATAGTACTTGCTGGTGCTCTTAAAGATGGATCCTCCATCAGGGGATGCCACTAACTTGGTCTCGTATGAGATTTTTTCAATTTTGTCTGACAAAGGTCCACCTTCAATCACACTGTAATTGTAGGTGAAGTTCTCTTTGTCTATGGCATCGATCTTGTGCTTAAGGAATTTGAAATGGCTCCCTGTGGAAATTGAAAAAAGACAACACTAGTTAGTATATTTTTCGCAATCAAATTGAAAAAAAAAAAAAAAAAAAAAGAAGACAACACTAGTTAGTAGATTTTAATTTGCATGATTGCGCATGCTCACACATATAAGTGAAAGTTACATTGCACATTTTTTTGCTCTCAATGTTTGACTTTTTTTATTATTAAAAATCATCTTTATATTGTAAGATATTTTAAAAATGTCCTTGTCATTATTTAGTAAATGAAAAATTATAACATAGCAAATGAATCCAGGACACTGAGGCCAATTCTAACATAGCATGAACTCCTTTTACCATGTCATATTTTTCATCTACCACATAATGATGAGGACTCTATTGAAACAAATTTTAAGGTATAGGAATTAAATTGAAACAATCGAAAATGTAAGAATGATTTTGACACGAAAGTTAAAGGGCATCATTTTGTTTATATCTAACAAGCATTTTCTTGCTTAGGAGGACCAAAAATATTGGTAACATGTACCAAAAGTAAGATAAGTTAAGCACTTTTACAATGCTAAAAAAAATATTGGGCGAAAAATTAGTATATATATACTCGCCTTCATGGAATGTAACCTTTTTAATGGTTCCGGGGCCTCCATTTCCTTCAAGAATTTCAGTGCTCTTAATAGTGTGTGGTGAAATCTTGGGGATGAGGTTGTCTGCATCAAGAACAAAGGCCTTGAACAACCTAGCTGGTGGGATTGGGGAGGTAACCTCAGACTCATAAGTGATAACACCCATGGTGATTAACTAGGAGAGTTTGAAAATGATCAAGGAAACAGAAATGACAAATACTAGAGAGATATTGATTGAGCTTTTGTGTTGAGCATATATGAGTGTACTAGGGGTGCTATTTATAGAATAAGCTTTCCTTGTGATGAGAAATATGCCCAAAATTTTAGATCAAAGAGTTGTGTCATCTCCAACGTGATGGAGTGATGGACACATTTTTATAATTTATGAATGGATCATATTTTATTCAGTCAATGAAAGCACCTTCAAGGATTGATTCAAAAATCCCAAATTGATTCCGATTGATGTGCTACTAAACTTCATAATTAAGAAATCACCTTCAAAATTTTGATTAAAAATTCCAAAATTTTCTTTTGAGAAATAAAAAATTGGGATGTACAACTAAACCTTGATAATTCCAATTTTTTAATAAAATTTCATTCATACATGTGCAGATAACATAATCGATGATTTATTGAGAATCATGAGCACCAAATACAAACAAAAGTTGGAGGCCTTAAATCTATGTACGATTTTATAAATACTTCATGCTCATTAGTTTGAATATTGGTGAACATGTAATTACAATTTTATAGAGCTAGTTCAATTAGGTAGGCAACAACATGTTCTAGTCTTCTAGCATCTCATAGATTTAAGAATATTTTATTGAGCAATATAACGTGAGTGTTTTTAATTTTAAAATGCTAAAATACAGAATGAAAAACCTTTGAAATATCTCCCAACCCAACTAATACCAATACGTAAACCTATGTGATTTACCAGCTAGCATATGTTGACCCAGATTTAAGAATTAAAAAAAACAAAAAAATAGCGATATAAAAAAAAAAAAAAAAATATATATATATATATATATATATATATATATATATATATATATTGGTTACACTATGGTTACTTAAACCAAGGCTAATCTTTATAAAAACACCCAATTAATAACTATTTACTTTTTTTTATAGCAACTAGTTGCGTACGTACTTAAACTTTTTTTGTTTTTTGTTTTTTTGTTTTGTTTTTGTTTTTGTTTTTTGTTTTTTGGAGATAATTTCATTTTATAACGTCCACTCCTAATAACATCTCTTTATCATTAGACAAAGATATCAATCGGTTTTTAGTATAGGCAGTGATTAAACTTCAGATATCTTTTTCAACCATTAAAAACATTACCAGTTAAAGTCTCTTATAATTGAATAAGAGATTTAGGGTTCAATCTGCTTTATACAAAAAATCTATTGATATTTGGGAATGATGATAAAGAGCTATTATTAAGAGTAGATGTCATAGGTTGAAACTCTCTAAAAAAAAGAAATTATCAATTAAGCTAACTGGATCTCACATTATATACTTAAACCTAAATATAAGAAGATTCAAACATGGGACATTTGATTTCTAAAGAATCAAGAAAAGACTAATATTTATAAATACAAGCAATTACTCACTAATTTATGGAAAAATTATTAGGTACTCCCAGAGTAGTATAAATGTGTAGTTTCCTCTCTCACATAAATGGTGGGTCTCACTATGAATTTAATTAGTGAGAATCACCATTCATGTGAGAGAAAGAAGTATGCATTTATAGTACTCCCGAGAGTATTCAATAATTTTCCCAATTATGTATTCAGTCAAATCTAAGAAGAGTCAAACATGAGACACATATTAATTATTAAGCCACCGCTTCAGTTTATCAAAAAAAAAAAAAAAAAAAATAATAAAAAATAAAAAGGCCACCGCTTTAGCCAACTTGACAATGTCTGTGAAATTATTCTAAGCTCCTCTAGTAAGATAAAATTGAAAGTTTGAAGACTTTTATTTATTTATTTATTTTTATCTGAAGTGAGAAAGAATAAAGTTTTATGAGTAATGGTGATGATAGTTTTCAGAGGCTTGAAGAATTTGGTCAAGCATTGAGTGAAGTGGTAATAGGAATACAGTGCAATCAAAAGATCGTTTAATTTTTAACTCTAATTGAATAAAAAATAAAGGGTAAATTACAAATTACACCTCTGAAATTTGGGGTTGATTAAATTTTACATCTAAAATTTTAGAAACTTGATTTTACACAAGTTTGGTTCCGTTAACAATTCACCCCCCGCACGGTTAGTTTCTGTTGTTAAGTGACACATCATCATGTTGATGTGCTTTATTTTTGCCAAATTAATCCCAAAACTACGTCATTTTAGTGATGACCAAGTAAAGAGTTGGTACAATCAAAATTATGTAGTTTCAGGCCTAAACTTTTTTTGTTTTTGTTTTTGTTTTTGTTTTGTTTTTTGTTTTTTGTTTTTTGTTTTTTTTTTTTTTGTTTTTTTTTTTTTTTTTGTTTTTTTTTTTGGTGAGAAAGTTTCAGACCTAAACTTTTTTATTTCTTTGAGAGAAAATTTCAGGCCTAAACCTAAAACACATTACTTTGGCTTAAACGACAACGTTTAAATAAAAAACAGAAACCATAACCCTTCGATCTATCTGCAGCAATGGTTACTCTAATACTAACACGAATTGGCAACCCACCAACTTCCCTGACATTCTAGTTGACTCCTTTAAGAAGTCCATTGTTGTCTCTTTTGTTGGTGCCTTCCACTGCACCCAACATGTATCATCATATACTAGCCATAAACTAGTACTATAATCATCTTCAATTCTCATGTTATTATATTGACTTTCAACCTTTATTTTCGTTTCACTAATATATGTTGTCGAAAAGCAAACACTTTTTAATGGATTCTTTCATTACTCTTGTTATGTTCACAATAATTTCCTAAGTTTAAAATTGATTTGATTAATTTGTAAAATTTGAATTTTTTTTGGTAACCATAAAATTGGAATTAGGTTCTTTCGGGCATGGTTGAAAGAGGAAGGGGGGACAATTCTCTTCACGAACTATTCTGATTTTCTCAATGGCATTCCCAGTTTCTTTGTCCAGGACTAAGATGGTTAGACAGATTGTGGGGTTATGGTTTCCATTTTTTGTATATTTTATTTTAGAGTTTGGCCAGAACACTGTGGTTTAAGCTAGAGTAATATGTTTTACATTTAGGCCTGAAACTACGTAGTTTTGATTGTGCCAGCTTGGTCATAACTAAAATGACATAGTTTTGAAGTTGATTTGGCAAAAATAAAACACATTAGCATGATGATGTGTCACTTAATTAACAGCATAAACTAACCATGGAGTGAATTGCTAACCGAATCAAATTTCAGGGTGTAAAATCAAGTTTTTGAAACTTTAGGGGTATAAAATTTAGTCAACCTCAAACTTCAGGAGTGTAAATATTTATAATTTACCCAAAAATAAACAACCAGTAGTTATAAACTTATAATAAGTTGTTAGAATAATGTTTTATTTTAATCCTATTTGGCTAGTCGCTAATCTATGTGATGCATAGAAGGACTATTAAAAATTAGATTTAAACAAATTTGAAATTTTGGGTTCTAGTTAGTTCAACCGGTAAAATTTCTAATGGTTGAATAAAAGATTTGAGATTTAATCCCTGCCTATACCAAAAATTGATTGGTGTTTTGGCCTGTTAATAAAGAACTATCATTAGAAGTGAACGCTATATGTTGAAAATCTCTGTCAAAATAAAAAAAAAATCTTAAAATTTTTTATTATATTAAATATGCCATTTTTTTAAGAATCATATATTGCGGCAAGTTAGGGATTTTGTTAATTTGTGTCTAAACTCTAATAACAAAAATGATAAAGTTTAGCTATAAATTGGTTGTAACCTTAGGTTATAACCTTACTCAATAAAATATATATTGCTACATATTTTGAAAATCTAACCGTTGAATTGCATATATTTTATGCTTTTAATACACATGTCAACTTTTGTGTTAAATGGATATTATTTACTATATGATCTTTAAGATTATATTTTATGCATAATTTTAAACTACAAAAATTTGTAATTTAAAAAATTTATTGATGACATAGCTATTGATATTTAAAATTTTAGAAATTTTGCAAGCATGGATGATATAAGAAGAAGATGTAATCCAATGGTGGATTTGTCAAAGTTCACCTCTAGTAAAAAGATATTAAGTAAGGTTGTAACTAAATTTTGTTG